>CM057930.1:2618766-3244032 GCA_030141595.1 Chydorus sphaericus
CACGTTTCACCCAGTCAGTCGGTTACATACTCGCATTTTAAAATGTGTAAAAGGTAAATTTTAATCTGATCTCACTCACGGTTATGTATTCAAATTATTTTATGTATTCAAAATATTTGGGAATTTCATTCGGAAGAGGCTTGGTTCTCCCGTCTCTTTAGCTGCTAAATGACTAGCGCTCAACACCAGTGAACCTCTGTGTCCTCCTCGGGTTCATTCATGTTTTCTCGGTAGTCGACAAGCACTTGGCGTAGGTGACCTTGTCGGCCCGGTTTTAGTCAACTCTATGAACGCCTAAATCTGCGTTTTAGTCAGCCAACTTGTCGAGTAGATGGGGGAGAAGCTCAATAAGTTGAACTTGTTCAAGTTCTCTCTATGCTCACATTCGGCTACCTTTTAACGTTTCTCAGGTTTGTGCAGGTTTTTTTTGTTTACCTATAGTAGTAATTTTTTCCACTAAATTTTCCAATTTCCCTGTAAGCAGAGTATATCTGTAAGATATCTTATTGATGAATTGAATTGGACTGGATTTTAATCTTAAGATATCGCATAGTTATCTCATGAATAACTAATTGACAGTCTATATGGTGGCTTATAAGATAACTTGAAGATATCTTAATAATTTAAAATTAAAATCGATAAAAAAATTTAAAAAATTCAAATTTCTTCCCTCTCCGCCCTACCTGTCTCACTACCGTGCATGACACCACTCTCATTTTCACAGAAACACTGTACCGACAGCGAGATTCGAACCATTAACCTTCAGCATGAGACGCCAGGCGCTTAAGCCACCCAGCTATGGCCGGTATCCGATAGTTGTCATCAAACATGTATTTATATTGTAAGCCGTACTAGTATACATGAATTTATTTTTATTTTTATTTTTTTGAAAAATAACTTGAGATATCTGAGAGAAATTAATATTTATGTCAATAAAATTAGATATCTTTGAGACATTCAAATGCTATTTAAATAAGCTATGACTTTACTCTAGACCAATAACTTAGCGATAAAAATAAGATATCTTATGGATATCTTAAGAATATATTATAATAGAAAAGGTCCAAAGATAGTAACAACACTTGAAACTATCTCAAAGATATCTTATAGCTATACTGTGCTTACAGGGTTGTTATAGAAGTGAGCCGACTTTTTTAAAGAGTCGATTTACACCGGCCCGACAAGATGACTGCGCCTTAAAGTGGTTTGCTTTCTACGAGGAATACTTGGAAAATTGCTCGAGAAGGACAACGGATCCATTACTATTCACATTTACTATCCATTACTAGTGCAGCAGCGTACTGAAGATGGCCGAGTCCAAGGCTCAATCCTTTGAGGTTTTTAATGGCCGCATCAGCCCTTATATTTCGGGGTCAAATGACGTCAAGTTGCGTGGCTGGAATGACATCTGCTACCGGCCTAGTTTGAAACCCTTGGTAATATCTTACTTGCCAAAATTAAAATAATAATTCATTGAAGTACAATTATTTAATCTACTGTAAAGGTGGCCTCCTAAATTCGCCAATGTAGCCATGCAGAGTTGGACGATTTAGATCGGCCTTCGAAGAGTAACCAGCACGACCTTTGTAAGTTTCGTACAGTTTAAGTAATTTATGAAAGACATTTTTTTTTTAACTATTTATTTAGAAGGAAGTTGAAATGAAAGTAAGGGAAAGGACTGAGCGCCAACTCCTTCATAATCTTCTCCACTAGTCAGGTAAATTAAATATAATTTTAAAAATTATAGTATTAATTAACTAATTTAATTACTATAATGCAGGAATATGTGCAGTGCTGCAAGTTTGTACTGTATGTCCAAGCCATTAGTCGTCGCATCGCTCCATTTTCATCGGGGTGAATCGGTCACAGATCTTCCTAATGTATCTGCGATTCCATCGCTCAGTTCGAGGCCTGAAAGCCTCGTTCAACATCCACCGGTTGCTCTTTAAAGTAGGCCTTTAGAACACGATCATAGAGACGCACCTTTAGAGGCTCCAATTTCCTTCAAAATCACTGCGAAATTCTTCGAAAGGCTCTTCGTTCACCCAACATTTTGGCTGCAATACGACCCGCTCTCAGCGCCAGTTTCCCGCTGTCCTTTTTTGTCTTTTTAATGTGTTTCTGGTAACAAGTCCAGCACTTTGCCTCGGGTGTACCTGTCCAGGTTTCTCTCTTTAAAGTTTGGGTTACCTATTCTATATAAGTTCTTTATATATTCAATCTCACAAATTTTTCCATTTAATAGGTTTCTAAAGATTATGAACGAGGGACTGGAAAACTGCCACAGAGCCGGCTACGCCCAAAGTGGTTTAGCCATTACGAGAAGCACAGTGATAAGGCCGAAGAGGACATCGGATTAATTTGCATTGAGGAAGAGTCATTTTGGTGCTAACTTGGCGTTGATAAACGAAGGGCTTTAGATGAAAAATTTAGCGGAGGAAGTGATGGTTAAGAAGTCTTCTAGACGTGACGCCTCGATGGTCAGCTCTATAACGTCGACTTGAGACGCTTCCGTTGGACTTTTGAGCGGTTCTTTCATGTTCGAAGCTGGGCGATAGTGTCGTAGCTTCATTTGGAGGAGCGTTTCCGACTTTCCCAGGTGATGGTGTAGCGCATGGAGGATATCTCATGCCATGAGACAGCTGGAGAACTCATCAGTAAGTTTTATTATTTTTATTTATGTAGTTGAAAAGACAATGTTTTTAAAATTATAATTTATTTAGTAGTGCGGAAGAAAATGCGAATAAGGGGGACGGATCGGGGTCGGTGGCTATTGCTGCCCTTTCCAGCGAGAAACGTAAACGTTGGCGCCGGCTAGGAGAACTAGGATACGCCGACGAATACTGGAGTGGTGATGGCCAGTAAGAACCATGTCATTCTCATATGCTGGCTGTTTTTGTCGTGTATATGTAACTTACGTATTGATACTATATTTAATAATTGTTCAAAATTATTTATGAAGATCATTTCTAAATTTCAGGGGAAAGCTTACGGTGGATGTTGCCGGAACGAGATCCATCTACGAGCTTGGCAAAACGATAAAATTCTTGAAAGGCTTTCTCTGTTTGGCTGCCGTTGACATCTGTACCCAGTAGACCCATCATCATGATTATTAAAAACTTAGGTATGCACTCGGCAACTTAAATTTTGACTTAAGTTCTTTTAGTAAATATATAAAGCGTAGAATAATCGAATAGGTACGGAAATACGGAGTTGATTGCCGACGAAAAAGGTACACTTGTTTGATCGATTCAAAATCCCGCCACAAAATAAATCACGTGATCCCTTTTCGGCCAATGAGAATCACCGTACTGCCACCTGTGAGTCGAACTTGCAACTACGTAGTACTTACATTGGCATGATCAAATAACGAAGAATTTCATCATACTTGTCGGCCAGTCGACGTCAAACCGGAGGGAGCACTTTTCTGTCACCCATTCGGTCACAGACTCTCATTTTAAAATGCGAAAAAGGTAAGTTTTCATCTGATTTCACGCACAATTATGTATTTCAACGTTGGTAGCAAGCAAAAGTTTAATTGTCGTGGAGTTGTTTTCCAAGTGCCTTACCAGCCAACACATTTTTGTAGCCTGTTTATAGTATCGCCCACCTCTCACGAAGCCGAAACGTCTGCTTCATTTAGAAAGATTCCCGAGTCGCGATTTATTGCCTTCGTATAGATTTATTAAGATTCTTTACTAACATCTATTGAAAATTGTTCATGAAGATCATTACTTCATTTCAGGGGAAAGACGTTGGCGTACTGAAGATGACCTGATCCAAGAATTAAAGTCTGATGGGAGTTGTTTTGAGTGACAGAAATGATGTGACGTCATGGTACGCGACTGGAATAACGTCAGAGGCCGTCCAATAAGATGATGTTCCCTTGGTAAACTAAATCAAAATATTCTGTTTCAACGAATCAAATATAAATATGAGAATCTTTACTTCTCTTTCAGGGTCACTACCTTTGTTATAGAAGATGCAAAACTTTAAAGTCCTCGCATATGCTCACTCCCATCAGGGCGAATCAGACGACGAATCTTCTAACACCATCTGTTTGTTCCATTGCTCTGTTCAAGGCCTGAACGCATCATTCAACATGCAGCAGTTGCTCTTCAAAGCAGACTTCAAGAGGACGAAAATAGAGATGCACGTTTAGTGGCTCCTTCTTTATCCTTTCGACAGTGAAATTTCTTTCGGGAGGCGCTTCATACATTTATCACTTTGGCTGCAAATCGACTAGCCCTCGGCATCAATGAGGCCTTTGTCCTCTTCGGATTCATTCATGTTTTCTCGGTTGCAAGCGAGTACCTGGTTTCGGTCTTTCTGTCGGCCTGCTTTTCGTCAACTCTGTGGACGTCTAAATTGTCGTTTTGGGTTGCCAACTTGTCGAGTAGATGGAGGACAAGCTCAGGCATTTGAACTTGTTCCAGTTCTCTTAATCCTCAAATTCGTCCAACTGTGAACGTTCCACAGGTTTGTCCCTTCATACATTTATTTTTACATTTTTGGTAATTTTAAATTTTAGCCTTACATTTTCCATTTTGTTATAGAAGTGAAGCGACTTTTAAAAGAGACTAACTGGCGGCTTCACGTGATTAATCCTAGATTTACTGGATGAAATGGAAGCTCCAATTCGTCAATTCGAGCCGTCCACTGAGCTAGATTTTCACCAGCCTGACAGGAAGAGTGCGCCTTAAAGTGGTTGCATTCTACGAGAAATACTTGATTGCTTGTCCGGAAAGGACAGCGGATTCATTGGGTGATGAAGAAGAGTCGCGTTGCTGATAATTTGATGACTGAATGAAGAGCCTTTAGACGAATAATTTCGCGGAAGAAGCGATGAAGAAGAAGACGAAGAAGACTTCAAGACCTGCCGCCTCTATGGTCAGCTCTTTGACGTCGACTTGCAAAATCAACCGCTAGATTTTGAAAGAGGCGCTCTGGAATGAAATTCAGCAATGGAATGGCAGCTGCATTTGGAGATTCGTTTCTTACTCGTCCAGGTGACGGTGAAGATGATGGAGGACTAGTTGGTTCCAGCATCATCCGTTACAGCTGAATTTTGGTAAATTTATAGAGTATTTAGTCTATTAGTTTGAGAGTCAATGTTCAAAAATTCATTTCATTTCTCAGTGAAGTGAAAGGGAACGCAATCAGCTAGGAACGATAGAAAGGCAAGAAAAGCCTGGCTACCCGGACCATCTTTATCAAACTGCGGGTTAAAATTTCCTAGAGTGTCGGGCAGCATAAATTATAGCCCCTAGCAGTCATGACGCTTTGGGCTACCTCTTCTTTTTTTTTTTTACTTCTCATCTACTGGTATATACATATACTTTTTTTATTATTCACCTTTTATAGTATTTTATATTATTATTCTTTTAAAATCCAATTTAGGGAGGTTGTCACTTGGAAAAGTTGGCTTTATGGGCGGCCAATTGTCCTATTTAGGAGCTACCTTATCAAAAGTTCCAGGATGAGTTCGGCTCTGTGATAGTCATCAGTGTCTCAGCTCAAAGTCAGCCCACATCAGGCTGATGGAATTGCTTCTGGTGACGGAGATCGTCCATGTTCATTGGTAGAATCCTTAGAGTCGAACCTCTTTGTGTCGCACCGCTGCTCCGGGATCGGTAATCACGGGATCCTCCACACGCCTGTCCTATAATGAGCCTGAAATCTTCGTTTGGGGCTCGTGCGATGAGGGAGCCGCTTTCAGATCGTGTCAATCAGCCGCTGCTTGTTCTCCTAACCCAAATTGCAGACTGATTCTTCCAGTTTGTCCAGCTTAAGTCATTCCCGCACAATCCCGCTGGTATTCTTTAGCTTATTATCTCTTTAAATATGGTTTCTTTAAAAGCTATTTTTTTTATTTATAAAAGGTATTTGATTCCAAGAAGGATGATCAGTTGATGTTGATCGATGCGCTCGGCAAGCCCTTCCCTCGTTGCTCGCGTCTTTAAATAAGATGACTGATCCACTTACACCAGGCTTCTCTTGGAATGCGTGATTCACCGTCCCTAACACCGGGGCGTTACTGGAAAGTCAACTCTGAGAAGTACTATCACAGAGCCTGTTCCGTCTAAATAACCGACAGTTCGTCCCTCCGCCTGAATTGGCAGGAGTTTGAAGAGAGAGCTGGAGATCTTCACCATGTCTGGTTCCTTCTAGAACTGCTAGCAACGGTGGCTGAATTGAACAATCTACAGCCGTCCATAACTCCCAAGTCTTATAATAACGTCAGTCGTCAGGGTTCCAACACGACATAAAACCTTGGTAACATTTCTTGAATTAACAATTTGTTATTGCTAAAAAAATGTTAAAAAACTCATTCTATTTCAGAGTGCGGAGCGGAAAGGAAAGAGACGGGACGGCGGCTACCGCTTCTACCGGCGAGCAACGTTACAGGAGAGCAAGAGTAGTGTCGGCTACTCGGGCTATCAGTGCCAAGATACCGGCGGATAGGCCTACTTGGGCGGGGTGAAGCAGAGCAAAACATTCTAGTCCCTGGTAGCAGTGATGGAACCAAATATATATATATATATTTAATGAGCCCAGTGAAGTTTATTATGTTGTTAACTTTTCTTTTACTTTTGTATATCTGTATCTCTGTAAATCTGCAATATAAATACAAATGTCGGATATAACTAAACAATGGAAGTGGAAAAGAGTAATAAAACGTTGGAGTGGGTGGATTTTTTTCAAACTATCCATACATCGCGTTTTAAGTAAGGGTAATGAGCAGATTCGGGATTTGCATTTTGCGGGAGTATGAGCAGCCGAAACTTTATTTTACATTGCATAGAGTTCGGCAACCTATCCGGTTAATAAGTTATAATTATTAACCGAGTTTTAAAGTATAAATCACAATAATTCAATATTAATTAAAAAGTATATAATAAATAATTTTCATTTGTCAATTTTTACTGAGCAAAAGAGTAGAAATTTTCTCTTTTACTCGAGAAAGAAACGGTTTTGTACTAAACAGTACTAGTACGTGAACATTCATTTGAAAACCCCACATTGAGGAAAGATTTCAATAAATTGCCACCTATGAGTCAAAATTACAACTAGGTATTCGCAGCTGCCGGCTTTTTCACTTTCCAGACGTGACGCCGACAAGCCGGAGGGAGCACGCTTCTATCAATCAGTCGGCTACAGACTCGAGTTAGAATTCGATTAAAAGGTAAATTCCATCTGATTTCACACACAATTTTTGATACATTGGATTTTAAAGTCGTTCCACAGTTAGAGGAAAGTTGTCGTGGAGTTGGCTTCCAATTTCCTTTACTGATCAACAATTTTTAAGCCGGTACACAGTCTAGCCCATCCGAGCCCATCTTTCTCTCACGAGGCCATTATAAACTGATTCCACCCCTCTGTTTGGAAAAAGATGCCGAAATCGGGGCTATTTTCTGCCATTTAGATTTAATGAAGATTCTACATTTGTATTTATTGAACATTGTTGATGATTCTTTACTTCATTTCAGGGTAAAGTTTTCGGTGGTTGTTGCCGGCACGAGACGCGTAAGCTTGGCTGAACAAAAGCTCTTCAGTAAGGCTTTTCCAGAGAGAACGCGCGTCTCTCTTGGTTCTTCTTCAAGGGGCTGACGTCTGCAACTATACCGAGTCACCCGCCATCATCAATACTGAACTGAGGTATACTTCAGCCAACTTATCTGGTGCCTTGAACCCTTTTAATGTTCAATTTAAATATTTCAGTGGAAAGCGAGAGCCCTGGATTGGATTTTGATGTCATCCATCCATGCTTTATGATGTCATATGAAATGGAGGGGACTTAGACATTGGGGACAGTCAAGTTCTGTTCGTGGATCGCACACGAGCGACGATTTTTGTCATTTCTGGGAAGATAACGACGTGTTCTTGCATCGTTTTTCCAAAATATACATTACGTGACTGGATCAAGTCGGCATCTGATGAGAATGGTAAGGGACACAAAGACAGATTCTCTATTGGTATTTATTCTTAATTGTTGATATTATGCAATCAGTAATGGAATTGGCACTAACTATGTATGTTTAAACAGGTAATATTTTATATTTGTCTCAAAACCCTCCTAGTTTAACCCTCACCAGGAATAAGGTATTTATCTCTTTATTTATATGAAATACATTTTGGTTGTATTACTTTTGTTTATTTGGATGAATGACAAGATGTCAATTACACTTATATGATCTTTCTTTGTGTAGCTGTCCATCTCCTAAGATGACCAACATCGACGTAGTGAAGATTACAGAGTCCAAGTTTTATCATCTCTTCCTGGGTCCTCGATGAGTTGGAGCCATCCTTCTTTTCGGGCTCGGCCCTCAGGTTGACGTCGTGATGCGCAACTGAAATGACGTCATCAGAGGTTGTCCAATAAGATGACTCTTCCTTTGCTTCCCTGGTAACCAATAAATTAACATTAAATTTTATTCTTGAATGATTTTAATAAAATGAGAATTCTTTACTTCTTTTCAGTGCGTTGGAAGCCCAACTTTAAAGTCCTCGCATAAATCCACCAGAATCAGGGAGAGTCAGTCACGAATCGTCCAATTTCATCTGTTTACTTCATCGCTCTGCTGGAGGCCTGAACACATCTTTCAAAATCCAGTGGCTACTCTTTTAAGCAGACTTCTGGAGATGCCATAGAGGCGCAAGTCTATAGAGGCTTCTTTCCCATTCGACTCCACCGCGAAATTTCTTTCGACAGTCGCTTCGTTCATCTATCTCTTTGGCTGCTAAACGACTATCCCTCAGCGCCAGTGGAATCTATATTGTCCTCTTCGTCCTCACCCATGTTTTATTTGAAGTTGATAACCATTTGGCCTTGTGGTCACCATGTTGGCCTGGCTCTAAGCAACTCTGTGGACGTCAGCTTGTCGGATAGATGGAAGATGAGCTCAGCCATTTGAACTTGCTCGGTTGTTCCAGTTCTCTCTCCTGAAACTCAGCCAGCTGTTCTCATTCCACAGGTGCGTGCCTTCGTAAATTCAAATTTGAAAATTAATACATACTTCAATAGTCATCAGTTTTTTAGAGAAACCATCCGGCCATTCCGTCAGGTTGCCTTCACTTTAAAGTGGCTGCCTTTCTTTTTAAAACTCGGTTGTATTTCGAAAAGGACAATGGATACCTTGGTTGCTGTGGGAGAGTCACTTTGCTGCCATGCAGAGGGATGAGTGCGAAAGGACTTTAGCCGGAGAATTTCTCGGTGGAAATGAAGAAGAAGAAGCCCCCTAAACGTGTCGCCTCTATGGTTACCTCTTTGACGTCATCTCTCTGGAGCTTCTGCTGGATTTTGAGATATTCGTTCTCAACTTCAACTTCAACGATGGAATGTCGGCTGAAGTTCGTATCTCACTTTCCCAGGTGACGGTGGGAATTATGGAGAATTTGTTGAAACTCTAAAATCTTGGTAAATTTCTTATATATTTCTTATGTAATATTTTAAAGATATTTTTTACAATTCAATTTATTATTTAACAGTGGATGAGACGGAAGGGAATAGGCCGGGACGAAGGCTACCGCGCCCTACTAGAGAGCAACGTTTGTGATGGCATAGAGGCCGCGGCTATGCACGGGCAAGCCTACTCGAGAACCCGTTGGAAATTTTCTGGGGTAATGCGTAGCACAAATTTTAGTCCCAAGCAGTGATGGCGCTGGGGGGCTAAATTCATTTTAGTTTCAGTTGGAATCTACTGGTATTACCAGTAGATGCTATGAATGCTGATGCCAATTAATGCTGGTATACCCAGCTATTTGTTTTAATACATTTCAATACTGTAGGCTGTATTCATTGAATTTTTTTATGTTTATAAATTCAGGGAGACAGACACTTGGATAGCTGGGTTGAATGGACGGCTCGAGTTTCCTAATTTTGGAGTGACCGTGTTCATGTAGATCCAGGATGATTTCAGCATTCTAAACTATTTCCAGATCTAACTTCAAAGGCGATCCACATTAGGCAGAGAGGAATTTGCTACCGGTGACGTAGATCGTCCAGGCTCTGTGGTATAATCCTTGGAGTCAAACCTTTCTGTACCACACCGCTGCTTTGGGGTCGGAAATCACGCGTTCCTCTACACGCCTGTCATAACATGGGCTTGAAATCTTCATCTGGGGCTCGTGCAAATTGCAATAAGGCAGCGCTCCAAGAGCGGGTCGATCACCAGCTGCTCTTCTTTTCTATCTCAAATTCGGGAGTGGTTTCTTCTACAATATACAGGTTTCTAATCGCTTATTCTCAGTTTAAATTAAAAGTAAGTAAAATAATGTTGATTGATTTTATTACAGATTTCTCGGTCGATAAACAACTGGAAAGAGCCATTTTCCGTATTGAGATTCCAAGGACGATCAGCTGTAGATCGGTTCGCTCTTTTTGTGCTGCTCTCATTGCCAGTGTCCTCTACGAAGATGACTGGCTCACTTACGCCATGCTTCTTTTGGAACGCGTGATTCACCGTCCCAAACACCGGAATGCTACCGGGAATTCAATTCTGAGAAGTGTTATCACAGATTATGCACCGTTTACATCCCCGACATAAAGTCCCTCTATCTAAGATAACACGTCTTTGAAGAGAGAACTAGAGATATCTACAATGCGGGTTTTTTCTTCTGGAACTTCTGGGAATGGTGGCTGAACTGGGACTCAAACGCCGGCCGTCAGGGTTGCAACGCGATCAAAACTTTGGTAAACTTTCTTATTTATACTGTATATATATATTTGTTATATTGTTTTGAACCAATTTTGAAATTCAGCTTTATCTGACAGTTGAGTGGAAGTGAAACAGTATGGTACCTACCGGCAAGCAACGTGTCGGCTACCCGCCCCTATTATGAAAATGGGGAATGGGGATCCACGTTGTATCTTATGGAAGCGAAAATAAATCACTTGGCTGTCAGCCTGTCATCTTCTTTATTTTATTATTTTAGACTATATATTATTATTGGTATTATTATGTACAGTGGGTTATAATCGGTTAAATCACACAGTTTTATAAAAGGGGTATGCTTGATATTTTCGATTCAAATGGACGCCAAGAACTGAGTCACGTGATCCCTTCTTGGCCAATGTGAATCACGGTTAGATGGCGCGCGCAGTTTGAAACTTATTACTGTAGATGCACTTACATACAGCAGCATAGGTTAAACTCTAAGCCTTTTAATTATTGATCTAATCTTATAATATTTTTCACTTTTTAATTTAAAAAAAGGATTATAAATTCATTATTTAAATAGAAATCGAATGTGCTGCCTCCTATGAGTCCAACTTACAACCATAATGTACGGGCTGTCGGGCTTTCTATGTTCTCTCCTTCCACACTTGACGAGCTGACGGTCGCTTGACGGTGTGTAAAGAACAAGCTCCTCAGCTTCTGTCAGCTAGTCGATCGAGATCATTAAACCAATAATCAATTATGGTAAATTTCCGATATCACTCATGGCTCAAGACTACAATCAATAAAAAGTTGAAGCTGATTAACATTTTTTTTTCTTTTCTATACTTCTCCTCATAGATTGCAAGTTATTCGCTAGTAGATCATCTTGTGTGGCCTTAAAACTGGTACAAAATCAAATTTTGAATACTATTTTCAAACTCTTATGTATTTTGAATGATTTTACTTTAGATGGGAAAAAAGCGATCCAGAACTCATTGGAGTACGAGTAACTGCGGGTCAATCCAAGTCAGCTGACGACAACTAGGTAATCAGAGGAAGCTTATAATTTCTAAATCTATTAAGATTTTGATATTACAATCTTATTTTTTAGACTGTATAGAAGTGAAGAAGATTTTTTTCGGCTAAAACTCGTGGAGAACGAGTTTATTTGAAGACCAAGTCAAATCCACTGATGACCAGTTTAACAACTAGCAAAGATACCAAGAGGAAACCATAAAAATCATAGACGAACCTTTAACCAAGATGGGGATCACGAACCAGGGACAGTCTTCTTTTAATTATTCGGCTGACAGTTTTTGTAGTGTTATTTGCGGAAGAATTCAGCGCCTCCATAGTCATAGTGCATTGTATATTAAACTTAAAGTGCCCATTTCATTTTTCTTTATATCATGGCGATGCGATCTGTTTTCCATTGTTTTTATTCAGACACCTTCACTGTACTTTCAGTTTTTTACTTTACATTTTCATCTGCCATTTTTTATACAATAGAGGACCAATTTTTATATACAATAGAGGACTTATCCACAAAACAACAAAGAACCATGTCCAGGAAAATATATTCTTTTAACTGGTCTCCTATTTTTAGCACACAAGTATCATTTTTCTACACAACATTTCGCCTAAAATCTAATTATTTACATTGAAAAAATATATACAAATATTTACGCACATCAATTGATGCTGTCATTTTGTAATTCGAAATACCCGCTCTTTCTAACTGTTGTCACTGGCAACCCTGCATTTGCGTGCAAACTGCTGCGCTTTGTAAATCAAATATGCTCCTCACTGGCAACCCTGTTTCGTTTCACATCAATCACGTGACCACGTCTCCCCCAGCCATTGGTCTAACGTCTTACCGGTCTTTTTCCTTCTTCATCTTCACAAAGAAATAGAGTGGACTACAGCGTTCGGCATAGTCAACCGCCGTGAAAATAGAAATTTTTAGATCGGTAAATATCTCTCGAATCTTTCACTTTTAAATTGTTTCGAAATTTGCATTTCATTGTACTTACTCTTCTTAATCATTCACACTTGGACACTTGGTTATATTTTTTCTTCTTTCTTGGTTTTACAGGATTTCTCCGCGTTACTAAGTTGCTTGTCGTTTTCTCATGTAAGTCTCTCCTGACCGCCATTAGATGACAATACTTTAACCTTCTTTAGTTCCTTTTTCTGCAATTCTGCTTCTCGTCTATCAGTCTACATTGTTGCTAATGCCGCTTTAAGAAATTGGTAGAATTTCTAAATGTTTTAACTCCTCGTAGTCATTCGTAATTAACTTGTAATTCATTTTTAGAAATAACTATTTTTCTCAAGCAGCGCGTCACTGAAATCATCCCACATTTCTTTTCAGGTTCACTTATTGGTTCCAACATTTAATTCCCGGTAATTTTTTATAGTTTAAATTATAGGTTCTTAAAGATAGTGTTATTCAATTTCATTTTGAAAATGTTTGACAGTGGAGCCGGAACGACGACTACCGGGCCGTACTAGAGAGCAACGCTGTGCCGGGGCTATCATTGTCAAGATGCTGATCGAAATTTCATGGGGTTATACGTAGCATAAAATCTAGCCCCTAGCAGTGATGGCACTTGGGACTAGACTCCTCGTCTTTTTCACTTCTTGTAATTTGTAATAAATTTCTTGAAATAACTTTTTTTCTCAAGCAAGTGCGTCATTGAAATAATTCCCATTTCTTTTCAGGTTCAGTGTGACTGGGAAATGGAAATGCATTCTTTGCAAGCACTAAAGGCTGTACAATTTCCCAAGCTGGGACCTCATAGCAGGCAAGTTTGGATTTCTAGCTACTCTTTTTTCTTTCGACCTGTTATTCGTTTTAAATACGTATTTTTTTTTACGATCTTGCATCCGAAATTAAACAGAAGAAGCAAGCAACAAATGGTGGCTGAATTGAGCAAGTTATAGCCGGCCTTCAAAGTTCCAACACGACCAAAACCTTAGTAAAATTGCTTTTACCAATTTGTTTTTGTCTAAACAAAGCCAAAATCGTGGCTATTATCTGCAGTGCTAATACTTGATTTGATAATGATTCCATAACTTTGTTTATTGCAATTTGTTAATGAAGATGATTACATCATTTCAGGAGGAAGTTTTCGGTATATGGTTTTGAGGCACTCCTGCATACTGTACCACCCATATCGTCATGAATATTGAACTTCAGTATGTACAGTACTTGACAACTTATTTGATGACTTGAACTATTTAAATTTTCCAATTACATTTTCAGGTGAATGCGAGGATTTAGAATTCCGGACGACTTTATTTTCAGCTAACTTTGCTTCATGATGTCACTTGGACGAGTAGAATACGATGACTTCCGATCATCAAGTACCCCAATGGGTTATTGGTCACTTGGGACCGTCAAACTCACTACGTGGATCACGAGAACGACGATTGCTGTCGTTTCAGGTGATGGTACGACGCGTTCTTTCATCGTTTCCCCAAGGGTCATTACGTGGCTGGATCAAGTGGGACGAGAATGTAAAGAAATAAAGCCTCAAAGAAAGACTCTTAAAATGGTATTTTATATTTTAATACTTTATTCTTAACTATTATTGATACGTAACTGTATTTACTTCTCTTTTCAACAGGTATTTGAAATCCTTTCTGGATAATACTATCGCAGTTACACCCAATGGAACTCACCAGGAATGTTCCTATTTTATTTTACTTTGTTTTAAATTTTATTTGTTGATTATTAATTAATTAATTTTAATTTACAGGATAACAAATATGATTTCAGGGCTTTCTTTGAGTGCCTTGGTCTTCTCCTTTTCGATCCATGTCTTCCAGAAACGATGGGTCTGGGGATAAAGTGGAGGTATCAGACGTAGCATCCCCGAAAGTCAGCAACATTTTCCCTGTTGTCGACGTACTGGAGATGACCGAGTCGAAGCGTCGAAATCCTCTGGAGTTTTAGACGATTGATAGTCATCGGTTCTCGACTTCAGATGACGACATGGTGCGGGATTGGAATGACGCCAGAATCCGTCCAATGCAATATTATATTCTCCCTCTGCTTCCCTGGTAATTAAACTTATATCTACGGTATATTGTTGCAATTAAAATTTTTAAATAAGAATGTTTTACATCTTTATTAGCACCATGAAAGCCTAACTCTAGATGCCCTCGCATTGTTTCACCATCTTCTGGGCGAATCGGTCACGAATCTTCTAATTTCTGCTTAGACTTCATCGCTCTATTCGAGGCCTGAACGCTTCCTTCAACATCCAGCAGTTGCCCTGTAAAGCAGACCTCAAAAGAACTGACATAGAGTCGCACGTTTATTGGTTTCTTCCTGATCTAATGCCCAGCAAAACTTCTTTCGGGAGGCGCTTCAGTTATCCATCCCTTTGGCTGCTAATCAAATAGCCTTCATGCCCAGTAGAAACTGTATTGTCCTCTTCGGCCTCATCCATGTAGTTATAATCCACCGGTATGTATACGCATAATTTAATTACTTATTTACATATAAATATTCGAGATTCATTGATTTCTATGATTAACAATTCAGGGATATTGACGCTTGGATGGTTTGATTGTATGGACGGTTCGATTTTCCTAATTCTGGAGCCACATTTCCATGTAGATCCAGATGAGTTCAGCTCTGTGAATTGTTTCTATCTCTAACTTCAAAGTCGGTCCACATCAGGCAGAGAGAAGTGCGATATCGGTGACGTAGATCGTCCAGGCTCGGTGATGGAATCCTTATTGACTTAATCACGCGTTTCTCCACACGCCTGTCATTATATGGGCTTGAAATCTTCATTTGGGGGCTCATGCAATGAGACAGCGCTCCAAGAGCGGATCGATCACCTGCTGCTCTCCTTTCTTACCTCAGATTTGAGATCGACTCCTTCTTGTTTCTTCTACAGGTTTCCCATCGCTTATTATCTTTTTAAAATTTTAAATAAAAATATAATTTAAATTAGTTTATTAATTTCATTAGATTTTTTTTGGTCGATTAACAATAAATTGAGATTCCAAGAACGATCAGCAGCAAGCCGGTTCACTCTCGCAGGGCTGCTCTCATTGCCAGTGTCCTCTACGAAGATGACTGGCCCACGTTCACCAGGCTTCTTTTGGAACGCGTGATTCACCGTCTCAAACAGCGGGACACTACAGAAATTCATTTATGAGGGTAACGTCGTAGATTCTGCCCCGTCCACTTCACCGACATCAAGTCCCTCTATACCTGAGAGAACACGGTTTTGAAGAGAGAACTAGAAATATCTACAATCCTGGCCTCTTTCTGGAACTGCTGGGAATGGTGGTTGAAATGGGACAACTCTATGCCGGCCGTCAGGGCTTTAACATGACGATCAAACATTTGGTAAACTTTCTTATTCATATCTCATCGGCTAACATTTTATTTTATATTTTAATAATTTATTCAATTTGATGTACAGGATAACAAATAGGCTTTCAGGAAATTTCCTGAATCGGTAAAAAGTTGTTTTCTTGATTGAACGATTCGAGATCCCGCCACAATATAAATCACGTGATCCCTTTCAGCGAATGAGAAACAATGTTTTTCCCCCTGTGAGTCTAACTTGCAACTACTTAGTATGGGTTACTGGTTTGATCAACGAGTTGCAGACTTCTCGGCCATTTGGCGCCAAGCCGGAGAGAAACTCTCATTTCAAAACACAAAAAAGGTAAATTTTCATCTGATTTCATGCATGATTATGTATTTTAAAGTTGACCAAGCAAAAGTAGGGTTATCTTGGTTATTTTTGATTTCCAAATTCCAAGTGTCATTACCAGCCAACAAGTTTTGTGTAGTTGGTAGTCATGCCCATCTCTCTGCTCACGAGGCCGAACGGGTGTTATTCCCGCCCTAGGTTTTAGAACCGTCGAGACCTCCGCCAAGTCACCCATCGACATGAATATTGAACTCAGGTATGCACTCTGCATCTCATGTCACGACTTGAAATCTTTCAAAATATTCAAAATTTAAAATATTTCAGGTGAGATGATGGAGATTTTTGAATAGGCTATGATGTCATCCAACTTTTCCTCTTGATGCCAACCCGAACTGTAGGAACAATGGCTTCTGTTCTTCAAGAGCTCAAATGACTGGGAAACTTGGGACAATCTCGTTCAGAACGTGGATGACGAGAGTGACGATTTCTGTCTCTCTGGAACTTGTTACGAAATTACGACTTGTTTTATTCAACGATTCCCTCAGAGCTATCACTTAATTGGATCAAATGAAGGGCAGAGACACAAAGAAAGATTCGCTATTGGTATTTATTTTTAAATGCTAATATTAGTAACTGTATTGATACTTAATTATCAGTGGTGGAACAAGTTGTAGGCATCCCGAGTAGCAGCAGCAGTGTTCCTATCATCGACGTACTGAAGATGACCCGAGTCCAACTTTCACAATCTTTTGAGGTCCTCGATGAGTGGGAGTCATCAGTTATCGGTTTGGGGCTGTCCAATAATCTCACTCATTTTCTGCATTTCTGGTAAATAAATTTTATATTTTAAAGTAAACTTATATTAGAATTTTGAATTGTTTTTCTTTCAGTGCCAATTGTATTGTCATGGATGCCTAACTCTAAAAATCCTCGCATTCATCCACTTCCGTCTGGGAGAATTGGTCACTGCTCCTCAAGTTTCATCTGGTATTCTATCGTTCAGTTGGAGGCCTGAACGCATCTTTCAGCATGCAGCGATTGCTCTTTAAAGAAGACTTCTAAAGAAAGGCCTTAGAGACGCACTTTTGGAGGCTTCTTTTGTCTTCAATTAGCCTACGAAATTTCTTTCGTGAGACGCTTTTTTGCTTTCATCTTTTTGGCTTCGAAACGACTAACTCTCAGCACCAGTGGCTTCTTTATTGTCCTCTTCGGCTTCACCATGTTTGCTCGGTGCTTGGTAACCATTTTGTCTTGCGGTCACCCTGTCGGCCCGTTTCTCTTAAAGCTCTGTGGACGTCTAAATTGTCGCATTCAGTCTAGTCAACTTATTGAGGAGAGAAAGGAATTCTCTCTCTTCTAAAATTCCAAGTGTTTACGTCTAACAGGTTGGTGCATATTTTAAAATTTACTTTAGTTATAATTTTTAAGTTGAGGTGGATGATTATTTATTCTGTGTATTTCTAAATTTTCCATCTTGTATTTAAATATAGAAGTGAGCCGCCTTTTATTGACTGACTTCATGAGCTTAGTCACATCCACAGAGTTCGTTTTTAACTGGCTCGAGAGGATGAGGGCAGCTCAAAGTGGTTGCCTTTTACGAGAAATACTTGAGGTTGTCTTCCGAAAAGGACAACGAATTCATTGGGTGCTGAGAAAGAGTCGCTTTGACGTCAATTTGGTGGATGAATGAAGGATTTTACCCGGATAATTTCGCGGTTGAAGTGACGAAGAAGAAGCCTTCTAGACTTGATGTCTCTATGGTCAGCTCTTAGACGTCAATTTTTGGAGGATTCGCTAGATTTTTAGAGATGAGTTCTGGATTTAAACTGAGCTATGGAACTGCAGCTGGATTTAGAGGAGCGCTGCCGAATCACCCAGATGACGGTGGAAACAATGGAGCACAAATTGGTTCGATCATCTAATTCTCGGTAATTTTTTTCATATTTTAAATTATACTTTCCTAAAGACATTTTCAAAAATTCTATTTTCATATCTGACAGAGGAGCTGAAAGGGAATATGTTGGGACGACGACTATCGCATAATCGCACCCGTCTAGCAGCAACGCTGTATCGCTGCTATCATTATCAATCTGCCGGTCGAATCTAGCCCCTAGCAGTGCTGACACTTAGGAATAAACTCTTCTTTTTCATTCATAATAGGTGTGTATAAATCTATTTTATTTTATAATCGCATTTTTTTATATTGTTTCACGATGCCTCTATGAGCTGAAGGAACAATGGCTTTTACTCATCAAGAACCCCATGGGCTTGAACACTTGGGACATGTTGAATTCAGTACGTGCATCGCGAGGACGACGATTGCTATCATCTTGGGGAGGATTAGGCTACGACTGTTTTTTTTGCCGATTCCCCCAGAGCCAATGAGTTATTACGTGACTGGGTCAATTGGGTCAATAACGTGAACAATGTGGGCTCTAAGAAAGATTCTAAAATGGTATTAATTTTGTTAATAATTACATTTCATTTATTTCAAATATTTTACATTTGATAGCAAATGGGGTTTTTCAGGATCTTTCTAGATGCACTGCTCTTCTCGTGATTGCCTAATTCCATCCAGATACGATGAGTCTGCGGGGGAATCATCGGAGGAACGTGACGGCATCAACATCGTTCCTGTCATAGACGTACTGTAGATAGCGAGTCCAAGGGTTCAAACTCCTTTGGGGTTGTTGATGGCTGGACGCCATCGTTTTCTTTTTTCTACTCTTCAGGTAACTAAATTCAAATTTCAAGATATATTAGAATTTTAGTAAAACTATTATCGAAATTGTGTTATTATGATGTTTTAGAAATGAAAAGGTTCGGAACGATGACTACCGCCAGCTACCAGAGAGCAACGTTGGGAGGGTAAGGAGGGGGCTGCTACCCGCGCTATCATCATCAACATGCCGGTGAAAAATTCCTTGGGTGATGCGTAGCATAAAATCTTCCCCCTAGCAGTGATGACGCCAGGGACTCCAAAATAACTCTTCTATTTCGCAGTTGCAATTAATAGGTATGTAAAAACTATTTTTTTTTCTTCACATTTTATTTACAATATATTCAATTTCAATGAAAAGAAATATGCACATTAATTTATATGTTAATTTGTATTTATTTAGGGCGCACTTGAAAAGTTGGCTTTTATGGACAGCTTGTTTTTTTTCGATTTAGGAGCCTCCTTCTCGAGTAAATCCAGGACGAGTCTAGCCCTGTTAAGAAATTCAAGTTCATACTTCAAAGTCGGCCAACATCAGGAAGAGAGGAATATACTGCCGGTGACGTAATAGATCGTCCAGGCTCGGTGATAGAATCCTTAGAGTGGAACCTCTGTACAGCACCGCTTTTTAGGTGACTCAATCACGCTCTCCTCCAGATTCCTGACGTAAACATGAGCTAGAAATCTTCGATTCCGGTCTCACGCAATGAGACAGCGCTTCAAGAACGCGTCGATCATACCAACTGCTCTCAGCTCTCGGATCACCAATTCGAGGTATCCATTATTAACCACGTCAAAAATGCAATTGATGATTCTGTTTTATTACAGGTGAAAAAGTGATTTTCCAATTTGAGATTTCAAGAAGGATGAACATTTAAGAGATCGACGCGCTCTTTGAGTGATTACCTCATTGCTTGTGTCCTTAACAAAGACTTCTCGTTCACGTTCGGCAGGTCATCTTCAGGAACGCGTGATTGACTTCCCCTTCAAAACGGGACACTACCGGAAATTCAACTCTTTAGTAGTGCTCTCACGGAGCCTTTACCGTCTACATCACCTACAGAAAGTCCCTCTTCCTGCCTTTGCGCACAACTTTGAAGATAGAGCTGGAAATCTTTACAGCGCATTTCTCTTCAAGGAACTGCCGGGAAACGGTGGCTGAATTGAACAGTTTATAGCCGGCCTTATTGGTAATATATATTTGTTTTTTAAAAATTATTTTATTTCTAAGTGATGGAAACGCAAGTGAAGGCGGACGGCGGCGTACCTACCGGTCAGCAACGTTAGGACGACAGGGATAGTGCTGGCGAATACTTGGGCAGCAAATATTCCCGGGCTATCATCATCACGATGCCGGTGAAAATTTCCTGGGGTAATGCGTAGCATAAAATCTAGCCCTTAACAGTCGTGACGCGGTGGACTAAACTCTTCTTTTTTCCGATCCAGCTCTGTGATCGCTTTTGGCCTGACTTCAAAGTCAGCCCTCATCTGGTGTCGTTGCGCTGATGGTGACGTGGGCGGTGCTAAGCTCCACCATTGAACTTCTCGGGGTCGGAACTCTGTACCGCACCGTGTGTCCGGATTTTTAAATCTTTACTTCAGAATTCTGGACAGTAATGATGTCATCTGAGCCAGAGGATACAATGGCTACCACCCATCTCTTCTAGAACCCGAAGAGGCTTGGTCACTTGCGGGACCGTTCTTTTTCACTACGTGGGTCGCGAGAACGACGATTGCTTACTTTCTGGCTGGGCTACAACATGTTCTTTCATTGTTTCCCCAAGAACCATTACGCGACTGGATCAAGTGGGCGATAATGTGAAGAAGTAAAGCCACAAAGAAAGACTCTTAAAATGGTATTTTATTCTCAACTATTATTAATACGTTACTGTATTAACCTGTATTAAGGTATTAAGGCATTGGAAATTTTTCTGGATAATACCACCCCAGTCATATTCAATACTCACCAGGAAAGGTCCTATTTTATTTCATTTGTTCAAAGATTTTACTATACTTTAATTGGTTTTATTTAATTTTATTTTACAGGATAACAAATGCACTTTCAAGACCTTTCCTTTGGTGTTTTCCAATCAATACTTTGGAGTGTTCTTCGGAGTACTCTGAGGAGCGCTCTCTGACGTCATCAGTTCCCTCCAAGAGTGCTATTCAAGTACTCCTCTCATACTCTGATTGGAATATAAAAATGCCGCACTCGGCACTCCGGGTAAAAAAAATGAAGCAGACGACGTTCTTTCCCTGTCAAAAGCATAAACATGACGAATCCAAAAAATGAGCTAACGAAATTCGTCTGCTAAATCAGGGAGTGCTCTGTCACTCTCACCTCAGGAGAGGGAGCAAATTTTTTCACTCCAGAGTAGAAATTTACTCCCTCCTAGAGCACTCTTTGCATGATTGGAACAGGGAGTGTTTTCGAAAACTCCACGGAGTGTGACGATTGGAACAGGTTTTATCAAAAAGAGTGCTCTTAGAGTACTCTAAAGTCATGATTGGAAAACACCACTTGTATGCTTTGGTCTTTTCCTTGTTCTTCCACATCCTCCAGAAACGATGGATCAGGGGATACGGCATAGAAACTAGACGTAGCATTTTCGAAAGTCAGCAACGTTTTTCCTGTTATCGACGAACTGAAGAAGATTGAGTCCAAGCGTCGCAATATTCTGGTGTTCATTGTGATTGAAGTAGCCATCGTTATTCGAGTTCAAATGACGTCATAGATCGTCTAATATCAGATTCTATTCTCTTTCTGCCTTCCTGGTAACTTTATATTTAACATTTATATGTCTTAATATATAATTAAAAAAAAAAAATTATTACGTCTTTAACTCTTTATTAGCACCATGGATGCCTAACTGTATACAGGTCCTCGCATTATTTCATTGTCATCAGGGTGAATCGGTCACTAATTATCCAATTGCATCTGCTGTTTCATCACTCTGATTACGGCCGTAAATAAATCGGTGAGGCAGCCCTTGAGTCTTGACGACGAATTTCTCGACCGTCTTCTAGTCTCGACGTAGCCTTCCTCAAAGAGTTCAGGCATTATAATCACTCTTGGGTCCTCGATGACTGATGGGAGCCATTCGTTCTCGTAGTCCTGGTGAGCTCATTGCACTAATGGAGTGACGCCAGAGGCCGTCCAGTAAGATGACACCTTTATAAACTGCCTCCGTGGTAACTAAATTCAAATTTTGAAATATACTGCTTCAATGATTTTACTGAAACTATCATTTTCATTCCTTTTTCAGCGCCATTTTTGGGTTCTTGTTATGTCATGGATGCTTAAGGAAAGGTCCTCGCATCCGTCCATTCTCATCAGGGCGAATCGATCACAAATCTTCTAACGTCCGCTGTTCATTCCATCGCTCTGTTCGAGGCCCTGAACGCATCTTTTAACATGCAGTAATTGCTCTTTGAAACAGACATCCAAAGAACTGCCTTAGAGACACATGTCTTGAGGCTCCTTTACCAATGCTGATTTCCTTTGCAAAATTTCATGCGAAAGACGCTCAATTCGCCCTTAAATTTGACTGCTACAGCCTAATCGACTAGCCCTCAGCGCCAGTGGAATCTATATTCTCCTCTTCGGCCTCATCCATGTTTCCTCGGGAGTCGGCAATATTTTGTCTTGGCCAACCTGTCGGCCCGTCTACATTACCGCAGTGAGTCTAGTCAATTTTTTGAGTAATCGAAGGAGTTATCCTTCTTCTAATATTCGAATTTACGTTGGACCTTGGTAGTCATTTTTTAGTTGAAGCGGGGTTTTGATTATTAATCATTTCTATTTCTAAATTTTTTATCTATTTAGGGTTCGTTTTAAACTGGTATGACGGCGGCTTAAAGTGGTTGAACAACAACAACAACGAAATTCATTTGGGCCGAGGGAGAGTCGCTTTTGCGTCAACTCGATGGATGAATGAAGGGATTTAGCCGAAGAATTTCACGAGGGAAATGATGAAGAAGGAGTCTTTCAGATGTGACACCTCTATGGTCAGCTCTTTGACGTCGGTTTATAATAGCATTCGTTTTCTGTGGAAGACACATCTGGATTTGAGTGAACGATAGAATGTCAGCTGGATTTGAAGATGCTGTACTGAATTGCCCAGGTGGTTTCGTGAATGATGGAGGACTTGATGGTTCGAGCATCATCTAATTCTCGGTATATTCGTCTTATTTTCATGTAAAAATGTTAAGAAGTAATGTTTTTAAAAATGTATTTCAAAATTTGACAGTGGAGCTCGGAAAGGTAAAAGGACCATCTTTGTCATCATCCTTTTAACACGGACCAAAATTTATCTGATCACTTCAACTTTCAACATTTCAATTGAATTTTTCAGGTGCAAGTGAGATGATGTCACCCGATCTGGAGGTAATATTGGCTTGTACTCATTAAGAGCCTCAAAGGCAATAGAGCTCCGTCACAAAAATATTTAACATTTGCTGAGAACTGGCAACTCTGGTCAACCGGCCCCGTTTTTTTAGTCTTCCTTAAGAGCCAATGCATTTTAGCCCCTTTTCAAGGAAGTGTAGCTCTTCAGAAGATTTTTTAAAGGGTGGTTATGATTGGACAAGTTACGGGTAATTCAACCCTCAGTCAATAAATATTTTTTTTTAAAGTTCTACATCAAGTAAAACTTGAGATAATATTATTTATTCTGAGGGACATTCGCCATAAGCCACTGTGTTAAAATAGAGACTAAAGGAAAGAAGTGGAAAAAGAGGGGTGATGCTGTACTTTTTCAGTACGTGGATCAAGGAAACGACGATTGCTGTCTCTTCGAGGAAGGTAACGACGCGTTCTTAAATCATTTCTCCTAGAACCAGTCCGTGACTGGATCAAGTTGGCCGATAATGAAAAGGATAGTTGCTCAAAGAATGAATCTTAATTGGTATATATTCGTAACAGTTGATATCATGTAACTGTATTGACACATAAATTATGCCTCTTTATTAAACAGGTATATCTGATATTTGTCAATGGATGCCGACCCAAACGAAGTCATCAGCAAATACAAAAAAGTTTATTAAGTTGTTTTGTTTACATTAAATGATATTTATTATTATTATTTTTTAAATTTGATATACAGGATTTCAGATATTCCTTCAAGCTCATTCTTCGTGTGGCTTTTCTTGTCTTTATTTTTGCCCGATTTGCCGAACCGAAGAAAATCTATTTCAAACGTAATAGCTTCCGGTTATTTTAATCACCGGAAGTTGGTTATCTATAAAAAAAGTATTTGCTAATAAGTGGAAAAAGTCAAAGATAAACCTTAATTTATTCATCGCATTGGGTTCGGAAACTTCTTTTCGAACTTCTTGAGGAAAATTTAAATTGTAAATTGATTCAACCATTTAAATAATTTCAATTGATTTTATATTAAATTTATTATTGTTAAATTATCGTATTTATCGCATTTGAACTGATTGAAAATCAATTTTTAAAAAATCAATTGAATATGTTGCCACCTTTGAGTCAAAATTACAACTAGGTAGTCCCAGCTGCCGGCTTTTTCCCTTTCTAGCCTTATCGACGCCGAGCCGGAGGGAAGACGCTTCTATCAGTCAGTCGGCTACAGACTCATATTAGAATTCGATTAAAAGGTAAATTTCATCTGATTTCACTCACAATTTTGCATAAATTGGATTTTAAAGTCGTTCCACAGTTACAGGAAAGTTGTCGTGGTGTTGGCCTCCGATTTCTCCTTACAAACCAACAATTTTTAAGCCGGTATACAGTCTTCCCCATTTCTCTCTTACGAAGCCATTATAAAACTGATTCCACCCCTCTGTTTGGAAATAGATGCCCAAATCGGGGCCATTTTCTGACATCTAGATTTAATGAAGATTCTATATTTGTATTTCTTGAATATTGTTGCTAATTCATTATTCATTTCAGGTTAAAGTTTTCCGTGGATGTTGCCGACATGAGGCACACAAGCTTGGCTGAACAAAGCTCTTCAACGCGTCTCTCTTGGCTCTTCTTCAAGGGGCTGGCGTCTGCAACTATACCGAGTCGCCCGCCATCATGAATACTGAATTGAGGTATACTTCAGGTAACTTAACTGATGACTTAAGTAATTCAATGTTTAATTTAAATATTTTAGTGGAAAGCGAGAACTCTTCGCACAAGGTTAGGACGATTTCTTTCATCATTTCCCCAAGAGGTATTGCGTGACTGGACTTGGGTGTTTCTTGGTTTATTTAAGCGCCACTTCTCTCCTCATTGGGTCCTATCGCACCGACCCACTTTCTTCTGGGCCAGCCTTATCGGACTTTGACACTCTGATATCAAGATTATTGCTTAACTCGATGGTATACCTCAGGAAACTTATCTTGTGATTTGAACTTTTTAATATTCAATTTTAATTTTTCAGTGGAAAGGGAGAACTCTGGACAGGCTATGATGTCATCCAACTTTGCTTCTTGATGTTAATATGAAGTGGGGAAACAATGGTTTTACTCATCAAGAGCCACGAAGCTTGGGCACTAGGGACAGTCAAGTTCAGTACGTGGATCACGGAAGCGATAATTGCTACCACTTCTGGATGGGTTCGATTCGTTTTTTCTACGATTCCCTCAGAGCTATTGGTGACTGGATCAAGTGGGCCAATAATGCGAATGGTAGGCCCCGAGAAAGACTCAAATGGTATTTGTTGTATACTACCATGGTTTTACAAGCGTATTTAAACTTTCATCACCGCTTTTTTACAGGTATTTTATGTTTTCCTGGGTGCCATCCCAGTTTAATCTCAAATAACTCACCAGAAAAGGTGATTCTTTTTCTAAATCATTTATTCAAGTTCATATTTATTTAATTATTTGGACGTACAGGATCTTCCTTTGTGCCTCTCTTCTTCTCCTTGTTGCAGCCGCTTCATCCAGAAACGATCTGTATGGGGAAATCAGCGGAGGAACTAGTCGTAGGCATCCTCGGGTTGCAGTAACTTTTTTTCTTTCATCGACGTACTGAAGATGACCGAGTTCAAGAGCTCAAGCCTTTTTTGGGCACTTGACGACATGACAGCCATTTTTTCTCAGCCGCAAGGTGACCTCATAGTGCTCGATTGGAATGACGTCATCAGAGGTCGTCTAATTTGATCACTCTCTTTCTGCAATTCTGCTCCCCTGGTAATTAATTTATTATTAGAAATAAAGAAATACCATTTCAAAGAATGATTCTAAAATTATGATTTTTACTTTTCAGCAATCACAACTTTACAAGAGCTCGCATCTGTTCCTTTTCACCTGGGGGATCAGTCAGGAATCCTCTAAATGCCATCTGTTATTCCATACCTCGAGCCAAAGCCTGAACGTATCTCTCAACATCCAGCAGTTGCTCTGTAGAGACGCATCTCTAAAGGCTCCTTCTTGATCAAATTTGCTGCGAAATTTCTTTAGGAAGGCGCTTCATTCTTCTTGGAGCCCCTTTGTCCTCTTCTGGTTCATCAATGTTTTCTCTGTAGCGGTCTACCACTGTGTCTTGGTCACCCGGTAGGTCCGGTTTTTAACAACTTTGTGAACGTCTAAATTGTCGTATTGGGCAGCCACCTTGTCGAGTAAATGAAGGATGATCTCTCAGCTTTTTGAAATTGTTCCAGTTCTATCTCCTTCACTTTCCCAAGGTTGGTGTCCTTATATTTCATCATGTTCTTGGTTTTTAAATTAAAATTTTTACTTAAGTCGTTCCTTTCCCATTTTGTAATAGAAGTAGGCCGACTTTTCATGGCGACACATCATTTGGAATCTACTGGGATGGAGTGGAAACGTCCATACGACTGCACATCCCAAGAGTTGCTCACTTCCGGTCCGACAAGACGACTGTGGCAGAAATTGGTTGATTTCTAGGAGAAATACTTGGATGAGATTCTGAAGAGGACAACGGATCTTTTGGGCACTGAGGAAGAGTCACTTTGATGTGCTGAATTGATGTTGAAGTGAAGGGCCTTAGACGGAGAGATAGCGGCGGAAATGATGATAAGAAGGAGCCCTCTAAACGTGACGCCTCTGTGGTCAGCTATTTGGCGTCATCAATCTTATAAGCTTCTGCTGAGTTTTGAGGGATGCGTTCTAATTTGAAGCGGGCAACGGAATGTCAGCTGGAATTGACGATTTGTTTCTGATCCACCCAGGTGATGGTGGCATTGATGGAGGACATGTAATTCTTGGTAAATTTATTGCATTTTTAATTTATTTACTTTTAAAGATGTCTTCTTTAAATCCATTTTGTTATTTCATTTCATAGTGAAGCCGGAAGGGAATAGGTGATGAGGGAAGGTATGCTGCCACCTTTGAGTCGAAATTAGTAAATTACAATAAGGTAGTAGCGGTGCGACGGCGGGGAGCTCCATACACGCAAACGCTTCTATCTGTTAGACCTGGTCAGACTGTTAGTACTCCTCAGAGACATTATTTCGCCGTACGTCACATCACACCATCACGTATGTACTTCATACAAATTGCATCCATTTTCTTAAATTACACATGGTGATCATTTTAAATCTATTTCAGGGAGAGTTGAGGCGGGAGTTTTGCTGAACGATATAGACTCGACAGGAAGACTGTGTCTTCAAGTGGTTGCCTTCTACCAGAAATACTTGGCTGTTGGTTCTGAAAATGACATGAATCCGTTTGGTGCTGAGAAAGAGTCGTTTGACGCCAATTGGTTAGCAAGTCTTGACGATGGGTGCGCTAAGCTCGTCTTTTTTTAGTTCTCATCGGATGGTACATGGATTAATTTTATTTCAATTCACATTTCAATTTTTAAAAATGATATTTTTATTATTGATGGTGATTGACATTTGGCATGTAAAGCTGATGTCTTTATCACCTCCATGGACTGCTCGATCGTCCAAATTTAGGAGCCAGCTTTACAAGTAGATCCAGAATGAGTCCTGCTCTGTGAAAATCCGTATGCTCTTACTTCAAAATCGGCCCACATCAGGTAGATGAACATACTGACGGTGACGTAGATCGTCCACGTTCTGTGACAAGTTCCTTGGAGTCAAATCTCTCTTTATTGCACCGCCGCTTGGGAAATGTCAAATCACGCGCTCATCCACAAGCCTATCCCAAAATGGACCAGAAATCTTCCTATCTGGGCACTAGCAATGAGGCAGTCCTCCAGGAGCGGGTCGATCACTCGCTGCTCCCCTTTTCAAACCCGAATTCGAGGTAACTGCTTCAAGTTGCTTGACATCGTTCAACTGGTTTTAAGGCACTTAAAATATGTTTTAATGCAAACATTTTTTTATGATATTTAATTTAGTTATAACAGATTTCAGCTGGAGAATAACTAGAAGAATTTGCTACCAATTTGAGGTTCCAAGAAGGAGGATTAGCAGTCAATCATCGATGCGCTCTCCGAAGTCTTCCCTCTTTGATCGTGTCCTCTACGAAGATGACTGGTTCGCTTGAACCAGGCTTCTATTGGAACGCGTGATTAATCGTCCCAAACATCGGGACGCTACTGGAAATTCAACTCTAAGAAATGCTATCACATAACCTGTACCGTCCACATCACCGACATCAAGTCTCTACCTCACATGGCCAGACTTTGAAGGGAGAGCTTGAGACTTCCACAATACTGTTCTCGTTCTGGAACTGCTTGCAACGGTGGCTGAATTGAACAATTTGCCACCCACAGAGTCTTATTTACGCTGGCCGCAAGGTTATCAACACAAAACTTTGGTATAATTATTCTTATATAGGGCACTCACTTTTACCATTTCATACCCCATCATTTTTATTTATTGAAAATTGTTGATGAAGATCATTATTTTATTTCGGGTGGATGTTGACGGCACGAGACCCATTCAGTGCTTGGCCGAACAAAGCTCTTTAGCGAAGCTCCACTTCTTAGGGCTTCCATCGACACCTGTATCGAGTCACCCATCAACGTGAATACTGAATTCAGGTATACTTCAGTCAACTTATCTGGTGACTTGAACTCTTTAAATTATCCCAATTTATTTTTCAGGGGAAAGTGAAGATATATAGAACTCTGTACAACTATGATGTCATCCAACTACCCTTCATGAGGTCACCCCGAACTGGAGGCACACTGGCTTCTGTTCATCAAGAGCCCCAAAGGTTTGGGCACTTAGGACTGTCTTGCTCCTTACCTGGATCATGAGAGCGACGATTGGTGTCTGTCTGTGAAGGTTACGCTGACTCGTTCTTGCATCGTTTCCCGGATATCTAATGCGTATTTGGGTCAAATGTGCGGGTGATGAGTAAGATAGCGGTGCAAAGAAAGACTCTAAAATTGGTAGGCAATCTATTCTTAATTGACGTAGTCTTGTAACTGTGTGGACATTTATAGGAATGTATATTTCAACAGGTATATTGTGGATATTTTTCTGGATGCCATTTCGCAGTTTAACCTCTTATAAATCATCAGAAAGGGTAATTTACTATTTAAAAGTGACTTATTCGATTTTTAATTTATAAATTTTTAATTAACAGGATAACAAATATTGTTTCAGCCTTCAGAATCTTTCTTCGCGCCTTCTCCTCTTCACATTGTTGTCCCATTTAATCCAGAAACGATGGGTCTAAGGGAATCAGCGGTGGAACAACACGTTAACTTCCCAAAAGACAGCAATACTGTTCCTCTCATCGACGTACTGAAGATGAGTTCAAGTGGTCAAATTCATTTGGGTTGTTGATGGCTAGATGCCATAGGTGCTCGAGTTCGAATGATGCAAAGTTGTATGACTGGAATGACGTCAGAAGCCGTCCAAATAAAATTACTCTTCTTCTGCTCCCCCTGGTAACATTTAATTTTACTATTAAATAAATTTACTAAATTAAGAATTGTTTTTACTCCTTTTTCAGTGCCTTGGATGCCTAACTCTAAAATCCTCGCATACCTCCACTTACATCAGGGCAAATCTGTCACAAATCCTCCGATTTCACCTGCTATTCCATCGCTCTATTTGAGTCCTGGACGCATCTTTCAACATGCAGCAGTGGCTCTTTAAAGTTGACCTCATAAGCCGTGCCATAGCGCGACTTTTGGCCTTTCGAAAGGCGCTTTATTCAACCCACTAATTTAGCTGTAAAAGGACTAAATCCCTCAGTTCCAGTGGAGCTCTTTGTCCTCTTCGGCCTTTTCCATATTTTATCGGTAGTTTGCATGCACTTAGCTTCGGTCTTCCTGTCGAACCGGTTCATATCAACTCTGTGGACGTCTCAATCGCCGTATCGAGTAGTTTAAAGATGAGCTCACGCTTTTTTAACTTGTTCCAGTTCTCGCTCTCTCCTGAAATTCGATCAGCTGTTCACGTACTAAAGGTTGGTGCCTACATATCTTCAGTTTATAAATTATTGTTTCCTTTAGTAGTAACTTTCCCCCTCAATTTCGCATCTTTTAATAGTTGTGAGCTGACTTTTGTGTAGAGAAAACCGGACAGCTTCACATGACTGACCTCATCATGAACCTGAATCTATTGGATGAGGTGGATGCGTCAATTCGGTTCTCCAGCTACACTAGTTTTACATCGGTTCGACAAGATGAATGCGGACAACAAAGCGGCAGCCTTCTACGATAATACTTGGATCGACTCTGAAAAGGAAAATGGATCTCTTGTGTGCTAATAAAGAGTCTCTTTACTGCCATGTAGATGGATGAGTAAAGGGCATTTGCCGGAGAATTTTGCTGAATAAGATGTGATAAGGAAGGGGCGCTCTAGACGTGACGCCTCCGTGGTCAGCTCTTCGACGTCATATTTCAGGGGCCTTTGCTGTATTTTGAGAGGCACGTTCTGGATGTAAACTGAGGGATGGAATCTCAGCTGGATTAGGAGAACCGTGGCTGAATTGCCCAGGTGGCGGTGAAAATGGTGGAAGACTTGTTGGGTTCGAGCATCTAATTCTTGGTAAATTCCTTAAAATTTTATTATAATATAATGTTTTGAAAACCAATTTTATTACTTGGCTGTGGAGGCGGAAGGGGTCGAGTTTGAACGTACCCTAGTCTACATGGAGAGAGAAACGTTGGGATGGCAAAGAGAGGCCGGCTGTACCCGGGCTATCCTTCTCAATATGCCGTTGGATATTTCCTGGGGTGATGCGTAGCAAAAAATCTAGTCCCAAGCAGTAATGACGCTGGTGGGGTTAAACTCGTTGTTATTTGGAGTAGTTATTTACTGGTGTGTATACATTTATTTATTTTTATAAATTCACATTTTAATATATATGTCATCAGAGTCTAGGTAAAATTTCTTATAAATATATGTATTTTTGTATTATTGTTTAAATCTTTTTAGCCGGAACAAGACAACAAATAGTAGAAAGACGTATTTAAATTTTGTTAGGAACTTTTCAAGTGAAAAGCCCGCCGTGGCGAGAGTCACGTGATTCCTCCTCGACCAGTGAGAATCGAGACTAGCTAAGCGCGTCACCTGGGAGTCGAAATTACAACTAGGTAGTCCCAGCTACCAACTTTTCACTTTCCAGCTTGTCGACTTGTTTTTTGTCGGCGCCAAGCCGGCGAGCACGCTTCTATCAGTCATTCGACTACAGACTCATGTTAGAATTCGATTAAAAGGTAAATTTCATCTGATTTCACACACAATTTTGGATAAATTGAATTTTAAAGTCGTTCCACAATTAGAGCAAAGTTGTCGTGGAGTGGGCAATCAATTTCACTGGCTAAATAACAATGTTTAAGCCGGTATACAGTCTACCCCCTCGGTCTCCCCCATATCTCACTCACGAGGCCATTTTAAAACTGATTCCACTCCTCTGTTTGGAAATAGATGTTCGAATCGTTGCTATTTTCTGCCATCTAGATTTAATGAAAATTTTATATTTGTATTTATTAAATATTGTAGATGATTCACATTCTTTCCTTCATTTCAGGGTTAAGTTTTCGGTGGATGTTTCTGGCACGAGACACATGAGCTTGGCTGCTTGGCTGAGCAAAGCTCTTCAAAAACGCTCTTTCAGAGGGAACGCGCGAGAGGGGAATACCGAGTCAGTAGTCACCCGCCATCATGAATACTGAACTGAGGTATACTACAGCCAACTTATCTGGTGCCTTGAACTCTTTTAATGTTCCATTTAAATATTTCAGTGGAAAGCGAGAATCCTGGGTTGGACTTTGATGTCATCCAAATTGGCTGAACGCATCTTTCAACATCCAGCGGTTGCTCTTTATAGCAGACTTTACATGGACTGCCACAGTGACGCGCGTTTAGAGGCTCCTTCTTCGTCAAGTCCACTTGAAATTTCTTTCGAAAGGCGCTTTATTCGTCCCCTTGTTTTTGGCTGCTTAACGACTATTCCTCAGCGTCAATGGAGTCTAAATTGTCCTCTTCGGCCTCATTCAAGTTTTCTCAGTAGTAACCAAGCACTTGGCTTCGGTCGCCCTGTCGACTCGGTAGGCATGAATCAACTTTTCTAGTAGTCATTTATAGGTTTAGGTGAATTTTTTATTATTAATTCTTTATACTACTTTATTTTTTTTAAAGAGACTTCAGAGTGGTTTCATGATCCCGGAGCTACTGGATGAGATAGAAGCTAAGCGTCACCAATTCGACTTATTTCTAGCCTTCCACAGAGTCGATTACACCATCACGAATGGATGAGTGCAACTTGTAAATTGGTTGCCTTTTACAAAAAAATATTTGAATGGAGCTCCGGAAAGGACAATTGTTCCCTTGAGTGCTAAGGAAGAGTCGCTTTGCTGCTAATTCGATGGATAAATGAAGGGATTCAGCCGGAGAACTTCGCTGTGGAAGTTGTGAAGAAGAAGCTCTCTAAGCGTGCCGCCTCTGTGGTCAGCTCTTAGACGTCCGTTTTCGAAAGCTTCCGCTAGATTTTGACTTATTCGTTCTGGATTTGGATGGAACGATGTAATGTCAGTTGGATTTGGAGATATACTTCCGATTATCCCAGGTGATGTTGGAAACGATGAAGGACTTGTTGGGTCGAGCATCTCATTCATGGTAAATTGGTTATTAATATAATTTTATTATGTATTCAAAAATTCATTTTATAATTTCACAGTGGAGCTGAAGGGATAGGGCGGAACGACGGCTGCCGGGGCTATCATGATCAAGATGCCGGTGGACATTTCCTCGAGCGACGGGCAGCAAAAAATCTAGTCCCTAGCAGCATGACGCCAAGGAGAGGGACTTTTCTCTTATTTCTTCTCAGTTCGGTTTAATTTCGGTTCTCAGTAAGTTCATAAAACTTATCGGATGACAATAACCTCTCATATATTCAATTTAAATTTTTCCGTAGAAAGTAGAAAGCAGTAGAAAGCAAGGAACTCTAGACAGGCTATGATGTCATCCAGCTATTCTTGGTGATGTCAATATGAAGTGAAGAAACAATGGATGTCACAAATCAAGAGCCACCAGACTTGGGCCCTGGGGACAGTCAAGTTCGGTACGTGGGTTACGGGAGTGATGATTGCTGTCACTTCGGGAAGATGGGTACGACTCGTTGTTTTCCACGATTCCCCAAGAGTTAGAACGCGACTGGATCAAGTGGGTCACTAATGTGAATGATAGGCTCTAAGAAAGACTCATATGGTATGTGTTGTTAATTATAATTGCTATGTAATTGTATCTGAACTTTAATCACCTCTCTTTCAATAGGTATTTTATATCTTCCAGGATGCCATCCCAGTTTAATCTTATATAACTTACCAGGAAAGGTAATTTTCTCTTTTTTAAAGATTTTATTCTTTTTTAATTTGAATAATTATTTTAATGTGCAGGATCTTTCTTTGCGTCTCTCTTCTTCTCCTTGTTGCATCGTTTAATCCTGAAACGATCTGTCTGCGGGAATTCGCGAAGGGAATTAGTCGTAGGCCTATCTTCGGATAGCAGCAACGTTCTTTCTTTGATCAACGTACTTGAAGATGACCGAGTCCAAGAGCTCAAGTCTTTTTGGGGTACTTGACTGACTTGACAACCATTCGTTCTCCATTTCAAATGATGTCATAGTGCGCGACTGGAATAACTTCATCAGAGACCTTCCAATAAAATGACTCTTTTTCTGCATCATTGGTAACTAAATTAACATTGAATTCTTAAATGAATTTACTAAAATAAGAGTTGTTATTTCTTTTTCAGTTATTCCTTTGATGCCCAAGTCCTAACTCTAAAGTCCTCGCATAAATTCACAGCCATCGGGGTGAATCAGTCATGAATCCTCCAATTTCATCTGTTTATTTCTTCGCTCCGTTGGAGGCCTGAACGCATCTTTCAACATCCAGCGGTTACTCTTTTAAGCAGACTTCTGGAGTATTCCCATAGAGACGCACGTTTAAAGATTCCTCCTCTTCAATTCCTCATCTGCGAAATTTCTTTCACAAGGCGCTTCGTTCACTCATCTCTTTGGCTCCTAAACGACTATCCATCAGCTCCATTGGAGCTCTTTGTCCTCTTCGGCCTCATCCGTGTTTCCTCGGTAGCAGCCAAGCAGTTTGCCTTGGTCACCCTGTCGGCCTGGTTCTAATCAACTCAGTGGACGTCTATATTGTCGTAATTGGCATCATTCATCGAGTATGCACCTCAAAGTTGTTTTCTTTTACCAGAATTACTTGGCTGTTGGTTCTGAAAAGGACAATCGGTTCCTTTGGGTGCTGAGGAAGAGTCGCTTTGGCGTCAACTGTATGGATGAATGAAGGACTTTAGCCGGAGAATTTCTCAGAGGAAGTGATGAAGTGGGATCCATGTTAACGTGACGTCTCTACGGGCATCTCTTTGACGTCGACTTTCAGAAGCACCCGCTTGACTTTGAGGGATGCTTTCTGGCTTCAAAATAAATGATGGAATGTCAGGTGAAGTTGGAGATCTATTTCTAATTGGCCCAGGCGACGGTGGAAATAATGGAGAATATGTTTAGTTCGAGCATCTAATTCTTGGTATATTTCTCGTACTTTTATTTATTATTTTATTAAATATAAAAATTCAAAGTTTATTTCATTTCACAGTGGAGCCGGAAGGGAGGGTCGGCTACCCGGGCTATCATTATCAAAATGCCGGTAGTTATTTCCTGGGGTGAGGCGTAGCAGGAAATCTAGCCCCTAGCAGTCATGACGCAATGGTGACTAAACTATTCGTTTAATTTCAGGTATGTTGAATTTTGTTTTTCAAAACATTTAATTTTGTTTATATTCAATATTTTCAATTCATATTTCCCCCCATTTTTTCTTAATTTAGGACATTTTTGAAAATTGGGTTTTATTATGAAGGGTTCGATTTCCCCGATTTAGGAGCCACCTGTGAGTCGAACTTGCAATTACGTAGTATGGGCCACTAGCTCGACCAATTTCAGACTTGCCGGCCAGTCGGTTCCAAGCCAGAGGGAAAACGTTTCTCCCAGTCAGTCGGTTACAGTCTTGATTCACATTTTAAAACGTGAAAAAGGTAAATTTTCATCTGATCTCACTCACAGTTATGTATTTCAAAGTTGCTAGCCATCAAAAGTAGAGTTGTGGAGTTGGTTCTCAAGTCCCCTTTCATTACCAGCAAACAAATTTTGTAGCCGATATAGTCTCGCCCATCTCTCATGAAGCCGAAAGAGTGATTCCATCCTCTCTATTTGGAAATGGATGCCCGAATCGGGACTTTTTTCGTCGTGTAGATTTTATAATGATGCTGTATTTATATTTATTGAAAATTGTTGATGAAGATCATTACTATGTTTCAGGGGAAAGTCACTTAGTTGTTCTGAAATCTATCGGAGTGAAAATCTATCCGAGTTCTTTTGGGTGACGGCCATGGTTATGCCGCCATGGTGCACGACTAGAATGACAACAGAAGCCTAAGATGACTCATCATCTCCTCCCCTGGTAAACTAAACTAAATATTTTAAGATATTCTGTTTAAACGAATTAACTATAAATTGAGAATCTTTTCTCTTTCAGTGCCACTACTCTTGTCTTGGATGCCTAACTCTTGCAGAACTCGCATACGTCCACTTTCACCTGGGCGAATCGGTCACGAATCTTCTTCGCTAGCATCTGTTGATTCCATCGCTCTGTTCGAGGCCTGCACGCATCTTTCAACATCCAGTGGTTGTCCCTTAAAGCAGACCTTGGGAGAAGTTCCATAGAGACGCACGTTTAGTGGCTCCTTTTTTCGTCAAGTTTCATTGGGAAATTTCATTCGGAAGGGGCTTGGTTCATCCGACACTTTGGCTGCTTAATCACTAGCCCTCAACACCAGTGAAACTCTTTGTCCATTTCGGATTCATTCATGTTTTCTCGGTAGTCGGCAAGCACTTATCTTAGGTGACCTTGTCGGTCCGGTTTTAGTCAACTGTGGACGTCTACATTGTCGTTGCGTAGGCAGCCAACTTGTTGAGTAGATCGTGAAGAAGCTTAGTCATTTGAACTTGTTCCAGTTCTCTCTATCCTCAAATTCGGCTACCTGGTAACGTTTCACAGGTTTGTGCAGGTTTTTTTTTAAATTTACCTTTAGTGGTAGTTTTTTCCACTATATTTTCGATTTCGTTATAGAAATGAACCGGACCGGCCCGGCAAGATGACTGTGCCTGAAAGTGTTTGCCTTCTATGAGGAATACTTCGAAAATTGCTCGAGAAGGACAACGGATCCATTGGGTGACGAAGAAGAGTCGCTTTGCTGCTAATTTAGTGAATAAATGGAGGGCTTAGACGAAGAATTTCGCGATGGAAGTAGCGAAGAAGGTGTTCTCTTGACGTGACGCCTCTACGGTCATCTCTTTGACGTCCGTTTCTCGGGTACCTTCTTGGTATTGAGAGAGGTGTTCTGGTTTTAAATTGAGTAATGGAATGGCAGCTGGATTTGAAGATACGTTGGCTAGTCGCCCAGGTGACGGAGGAAATGATGGAGAACTTGTTGGTTCGAGCATCCATCAAATCTAATTCTTGGTAAACATTTATATAGTTTATTTATTGGTTTGTAGGAGTAGGCAATGTTTTATAATTTATTTTATTTCTTAGTGGAGTTTAAGGGAAAACCCAATCAGTGAGGAACGGTAGAATGGTAATGAGAGGCTGACTACCCATTATCATTACTGCCGGTGAAAGTTTCCTGGAGTGTCGGGCAGCATAAAATTTAGCCCCCAAGCAGTCATGACGCTGGGGGCGAATAACTTCTCCTTTTTCCAGTTCACATCTTCTGGTATGTTTTCATTTAATTTTTTAAAAATTATCTGTAAAGAAATAATTCATATTATCATTATTTTAAAAAATTAATTTAGGGAGGTCAACACTTGAAAAGTTGCTTTATGGGCGGTCTCAATTGCCCGCTTATTTAGGAGCCACCTTCTCAAGTATATCCAGAATGAGTCCTGCTTTGTGAAGGTCTTGAAGATCTCACTTCAAGGTCGGCCTACATCAGGCATGCAGGATGGGTTGTCGGTAATGGTGATCGTCTAGGCACACTGTTAAAGCTCTTGGAGTCGAATCTCTGTACCGCATCGTGTTTCTTGAGCCGTGAATGATGCCCTCCTCCTTCCGCCTGTCGTAATATGGACCAGACATCTCCGTTTTAGGCTTCCTGCAATGAGACAGCGCTCCTAAAGCGGGTCCATCACCCGCTGCTCTTCGTTTTCTATCTCAAATTTGATATTGATTTTTTCTAGTTTTATTTTCCAGCTTGAGGCTTGATGTCGTTCCACAGGTATCTTGTCGCTTATTATCGGTTAACATGCTTTTTTTTACATTTGCTCTGATTTATTACAGTTGGGGGAAAACTGTAAGAGCTATTTTCTAATTTGAGATCCTGAAGGGTGATCTGTTGGAAGTAAATCGATGCGCTCTCAGACTGCTATACCCTCATTGCATGTGTCCTGTTCCTGTACGAAGATTACTGGTTCGCTTATACCAGGCTTCTTGGAAGAGAGCGTGATTCACTGTTCCCAACATCGTGACGTTACCGAATTTTAACTCTAAAGAGTGCTATCACAGAACCTGTGCTGTCCACATCACCGACAGAAAAACCCTCTACCTATTGTAGCTTCGTCTTTAAAGGGAGAGCTGGGGACTTCCACATAGTTGTACTCGTACTGGAACTGCTGAAAACGGTGGCTGAATGGAACAATCAACCGTCCACAGAGTCTAGCTACGCTGGTCATTAGGGTCACGGCAGCACGACGAAAATCTTGGTAAAATGCCCTATATTATTCGTTATTGTTGTATGATGTTTCTAAATCAAATCAAATTTCAGAGTAGAGCGGAAATGAAGGCGGACGAAGAATGCTCTACCCAGCGATGAGCAACGCTAGGAGGACGACGCAGTGGCAGCTACCCTTAGCTGGAGAGAACAGCATTATTGCAGCAGTGTACTGAATATGACCGAGTCCAATTGCTCAATCCTTTGGAGTCTTTAATGGACCCCCTTTGACTTTGATGGAAACCCTTGGTAACTTGCTTACTTGACAAAATTAAAATATTAATTCATTGAAGTACAATAATTGAATCTACTGTAAAGGTGGCCTCCTAAATTCGCTAATCTAGCCATGCAGAGTTTGACGATTTAGATCGGCCTTCGGAGAGTAACCAGCAGCACGACCTTTGTACGTTTCGTGCAGTTGAAGTAATTTATGTTTAAGACATTAAAATTTTTTTTTTTACTTATTTATTTAGAAGGCAGTTGAAGTAAAAGTAATGGAAAGGACTGAGCGCCAACTCCTTCATAATCTTCTCCACTATTCAGGTAAATTAAATATAATTTTAAAAATTATAGTATTAATTAACTAATTTAATTACTATAATGTAGGAATATGTGCAGTGCTGCAAGTTTGGACTGTATGTCCAAGCCACTAGTCGTCGCATCGCTCTATTTTCATCGGGGTGAATCGGTCACAGATCTTCCAAATTGATCTGCGATTCCATCGCTCTGTTCGAGGCCTGAAAGGATCGTTCAACATCCATCGGTTGCTCTTTAAAGTAGACCTTGAGAACATGGTCATAGAGACGCACCTTTAGAGGCTCCTATTTCTTTCCACACTGCAAAACTCTTCGAAAGGCTCTTCGCTCACCCAACAGTTTGGCTGCTAAACGACTAGCCCTCAGCAGTGTCCCGCAGTCTTTTTGCGTACTCATCAATGTGTTTCGAGTAGCAGATCAAGCACTTTACGTCGTGTCTACTTGTCCAGATCTCTCTCTTCAAAGTATGTTTACCTAATAAGTTCTTTCTATATTCAATCTCATAATTTTTTTCCATTTGATAGGTTTCTAAATATTATGAACGATGGACTGGACATCTGTCACAGAGCCGACTACGCCCAAAGTGGTTTAGCCATTACGAGAAACGCAGCGATGCGGCCGAAGAGGAAATCGGATCAAACTGCATTGAGGAAGAGTAATTTTGGTGCTAACTTGGCTTGGATGAATGAAGGGCTTTAGACGAAGAATTTCGCAGTGGAAGTGATGGTTAAGAAGTCTTCTATATAGACGTGACGCCTCGATGGTCAGCTCTTTCACGTCGACTTGATACAGCTTCCGCTGGACCTTTGAGCGGTTCTTTCATGTTCGAAGCTGAGTGATAATATCGTAGCTTCTTCTGGAGGAGCGTTTCCGACTTCCCCAGGTGATGGTGGGGCGGATGGAAGATATCTCAAGCCGAGGCAGTAAGACAAATCAATAGTAAATTTTTATTTTTCATTGATGTCGTTGAAAACAAGGTTTCTAAAATTATAATTTATTTAGTAGTGGAAGAAAAGGCGAAAGGGGAACAGATCGGGGTCGGCGGTTATTGCTGTTCCTTCCAGCGAGAAACGTTTAAATGTTGGCGCCGGCTAGGAGGACTACGATACGCCGACGAATACTGGAGTGGTGGTGGCCAGTAAGAACCTCATATATCATTCTCATATGTTGGACTGTTTTTTGTCGCGTGTATGTAACTTACGTAATGATACTATATTTAAATAATTATTCAAAATTATTTATGAAGAGCATTACTTTATTTCAGGGGAAAGTTTACGGTGGATGTTGCCGGAACCCAACTCTGAGCTTGGCCAAACGATAAAAGTTCTTGAGAGGTTTTCTTGGTTTGGCAACCGTTGACACCTGTACAGACTACCGAGTAGACCCATCAACATGATTATTGAACTTAGGTATGCACTCGGCAATTTAACTTGTGACTTAAACTCATTTAAAGTACATTTATAGCGTAGAGTAATCGGTTTGATACGGAAATACGGGGTTTAAATTGTATATATTGATCGATTCAAAATCCCGCCACAAAACAAGTCACGTGATCCCTTTTCGGATGATAAGAATGTGTGCTGCCACCTGTGAGTCGAGATTGCAACCACGTAGTACAGGCCACTGGCATTATCAATGGCTTTCATCAGACTTGTCGGCCAGTCGGCGTCAAACCGGAGGGAACTCTCCTAATTCTTTCCGTCAGCCAGTCGGTTACAAACGCACATTTAAATGCGAAAAAGGGTAAATTTCACATTATTTTACCCACGATTATGTATTGTAAAGTTGCCAGCAAGCCAAAGTAGTGTTGTCGTCGAGTTGGTTTCCAAGTCCCCTTACCAGCCAACACATTTTGTAGCCGGGATCGGCCGGTATAGTCTCGCCCGTCTCTCATGAGGCCATGAAAAGTGTTCCCACCCCTTTGTTCAGAAATTGACGGCCGAATCGGGCTTTATTTTTCTTCGTATAGATTTGATAATGATTCTATATTTATATTAATTGAAAATTGTTAATGGAGATCATTATGACATTTCAGGGGAATGTCATTATATTGACGTATACTGAAGATGGCCGGATCCAAGAATCAAAAACTATTGAGAGTTCTTTCGGGTGGCAGCCATTATTATGACGTCAAAGGCCGTCCAATAAGCTAACTCTTTCATCTGCTCCTCTGGTAAATTAAATCAATATTTAAAAATAATCTGTTTCAACCAAAATGAGAAAATGTTTGCTTCTCTCTTAGTGCCACTACTGTTGTCATGGATGCCTAACTCTGAAAGTCCTCGCATACGTCCACTTTCACCAGGGCGAATCGGTCACGAATCTTCTAAAATCTCTGTCCAGTCCATTGCTTGTTCAAGACCTGAACGCATTATTGAACATGCAGCAGGTGCTCTTTGAAGCAGACCTACTGGAGATGAGCATAGAGACGCATGTTTAGTGGCTCCTTGTTCACCAATCTCACAGCAAAATTTCTTTCAAAAGGCACTTGGTTCACCCGTAAATGAGGCTGTTAAACGACTAGCCCTCTGCGATTATGAAGCTCTTTTTCCTCTTTGGATTCATCCATGTTCTATCGGTACTCGGCAAGCACTTGGCCTGTCGCTTGTGTCACCTTGTCGACCCGGTTTTAGTCTACTCTGTGAAAGTCGAGACTGCCGTTTTGGGCGGCCAACTTGTCGAATAGATATAGGATATTAAGCTCATACATTTGAACTTCCAGTTCTCTCTATCCTCGAATTTTGCCAGCTGATCTGCACGTTCTACAGGGTTGTACATGTTTACATTTGAAGTTTTTTAAAAATAATTATTTACTTATGTATTAATTTTTTTCCTTAATTATTTGTTTGGTTATAGGAGTGAGCCTATACTCTTGTGAAGGCTCGACAAGATGACTGCGACATCCAAAAAGGACAAGGAATCCATGGGCACCGAGGAATAGTCGCTTTGCCGCCTTGTTTACGGATTAGTGAAGAGCTTTAGACGAAGAATTTTGCTGTGGGGCTGATGAAGAAGGAACCCTCTAGACGTGACGCCTCTATGAGCAGCTCTTTGAGGTCGATTTCAACAAGCATCTGCTTTGCTTCGAGGGATGGGTTCTGATTTGTAACTGAGCTATGGAATGGCAGCTGAATTTGGAGATAAGTTAATCGAGTCGCCCAGGTGATGGTGGAAACGATGGCGGACCTTTTGGTTCGAGCATCTCACCCTTGGTAAATTGCTTAATGGCTGGTCATCAGGATTCCAGCAACACGATAAAATCCTTGGTATAATATCCTACATTATTTGTTATTGTTAAAAATAAATAATACGTAAAAAATATATCATTTAATTTCAGATTGGAGCGGAAGTGAAAGCAGGCGACGGCTGCCGCACCTAAGGGGGAGCAACGTAAGGAGGGCAAGGGCAGTGCCGGCTACACGAGCTATCCTTCTCAAAATACCGGAGCACATCTCTGAGGTGGTTACTTCTGGCCTGGTAAAGCCTCCATGATCAGATCTTTGACGTCATCTTTTGGAAAACACATTGCTTGACTCTGAGAGACACGTTTTGGATTTAAACTGAGCGATGGAATCGCCTACTGTATTTGATGAGCCACGCATCAACTTGAATATTGACTCCAGCAGGTATGCATTCACTAACTTATCAATTGAATTCAACTCTTTTATATTCAATTTTTTTTTACAGGTGAAAGTGACTATAGAGAGCTCTAGATGGGCTCTACCGTCATTCAATTGTGTTCTGTGATGTCACTCGTTGAGTTGAAGGAGCAATGGCTTCTGTTCTTCAAGAGCCCTAGAATTTTGGTCGCTTGGGACCGTCAAACTCATTACGTAGATCACGAGAGCTACGATTGCTGTCTCTGGTTATGGTTACGAATCGTTATTTTTTCAACGACTCCCCCAGAGCTATCATATTTCTGGGTCAACTGGGTCGATAATGTGAATAACACGGGCTCTAAGAAAGATTCTAAAATGGTATATATACGTATATTCTTAAATATCGTAACTGTTTTTGAGACTTTAATTACCTCTCTTTCAACAGGTAAATCTGATATTTTTCTTTATTATCTTCTGTTTCACCAAGAAAATGTAATATTTTATTTATTTTAAATATATTACCTAGCATTATTATTTAATCATTTATTTTTATGAGCAGGAGAAGGCTTTTTCAGGATCTTTCTAGCTGCACTGCTCATCTCCTCATTTCACCCATTTGTGCCGAAGCGATAGGTCTGCGGGGGAATCAGCGGAGGAACGTGACGTGGACATCCCGTGCGGCAGCCGGCAGCATTATGGTTCTTGTCATTGACGTACTGAAGATAACAGAGTCCAAGAGTTCAAACTCCTTTGGGGTTGTTGGAGGCCGAAAGCCACCGTTTCTACAGTTCAGATGACGTCATGGTGCCCAACTGGAATGACATCAAGAACCGTCCAGTAAAATTACTCTTTTTATACTCCTAGTCAAGTAATTTACTAGTACATTTATATTTAAGGATAATGTGTTGAAAATTGTTTTATTTATTTATTTTACTGTGAAGCAGAAAGGTTCGGAACGACGACTACCGCCACCTACCAGAGAGCAATGTTGGGATGGCAAGGAGAAGCCTGCTACCCGGGCTGTCATCATCAACATGCTGGTGAAAAATTCCTTGGGTGACGCGTACCATAAAATCTTGCCCCTGGTAGTGATGATACTGGAGACCAAACTCTTCTTTTTCACTTCGCACTAGTTGGTATTTATAAACTTTATTTATTTTTTATTAAAATATTATATTGTATTTTTCCCATTTTTTTTTTATATCGGAAACTTGAAGTTGGCTTCTTTGGACGGACTCAATAAAACCAATTTAGAAGCCACATTGTCGAGCAAATCCAGGATGAGTACAGCTCTGTTAAGATTACTAGAGCCTCACTTTTAAGTCGGTCAACAATAGGCTGAGGAGAATCCACTGCCGGTGATGTATTTGGCCTAGGCTCGGTGATAGAATCCTTGGAGTTGAACCTCTGTACCGTACCGCTCGCAGGGACTTTCAATCACGCTCTCCTTCACATTCCTGGTGTAAACATGAGCTTGAAATCTTTGATTTTGGACTTGTGCAACGAGAGAGAACTTTAAGAGCGTGTCGATCATCTGCTGCTCTCCCTTTCCAATCTCAAATTGGAGATTGACTCCTTCCAGTTTGTCCAGCTTTGCGTCGTTCCACAAGTATCCTGCCGCTTATAGTTTGCGTCATAATGCTTTTAATTGCAATATTTTTGATTTATTACAGCTGAAAGAGTTCATTTCCACTTTAAGATTCCAAGAAGGGTGATCAGTTGAGAGATCAGTGCGCTTTGCGAGTGCTACCCTCATTGCCCATGCCCTTCACAAAGACTTCTCGTTCACGTTCGGCAGGTCATCTGGAAGGAACGCGTGATTGACCTTCCCTTATATACGGGACGCTACTGAAATTCAACTCTTTAGCTGTTCTATCACGGAGCCTGTACCGTCCACATCACCGACAGAAAGTCCCTCTTCCTATCATTGTGTACGACTTTTAAGAGAGAGCTGGAGATCTACACATTTCCGGTCTCTTTCTGGAACTGCCGGAAACGGTGGCTGAATTGAACAATTTATAGCCGGCTTAGTCTGAAACCTTGGTATAACCTGCTAAAATTAAAACATTAATACTTTAAATCAATTATGCTTATTTTTACCGCCAACTGTCCTTGTATAGTGCCTCCTTTTTGGGCTGCATCTATTGACTCACGGCCGCCCGTTTGAAAGTTGGCTTAGTGAACGACTGTTCTCTCCTCAAACTTGACCTAAATATCAGTTAAGAGGCGCGTCTTGCTGTCGGGGAGGTGGGAAGCAGGACGATGTAAGTTTTCTGATAACCTTTTTGGAGTTGGACTTTTGGAGGATCTCAATTCAGTGCTCCATTCAGTAAAAAAAAATTTCGATTACTAAAAAATTTCTTTAAAAATTAATTTATTTTATTTTAGGTAGAATACTGAAACTAGGCATCCTCACTGAGTTCCCGACTACGTAAGAGAAGTGTATCGCAGAGGCAACATCATACAAAAACATCACCGACAGTACGATTCTCTCTCAGTCTCTCAAACAGATGTGGTTCAAATTTATAGAAAGAGTTAGAAAACCAGTCACATTGCTAGCCTCTTCTTGCCACGGATGTGGACTTTTGAATGTGTCATTAGATTCATCCAGAGTCGATTTAGACCACCGACCGTCGGGGTGACTAATAGGCGCCAAAGAGGAGTAGTTCAGCTGTCCAACCTGCACAACCTTTGTAAGTTTCTTTTAGATTTGTTTGGTAATTTTTAAATACAACCATTTAAATATATTTTTTATTTAGTCCTCGCATCGCTCTACTTTCCTCGGGGTGATTTGGTGATCTGTCTTTCAGATTTATCTGCTATTCAATTGCTCTGTTTGACGCCTGAATGTATCGTTCAACATCCGTCGGTTCCTCTTCAAAGTATAGACTGCGACAGAGCGGATAAAGAGATGCACCTTTAGAGGCTCCTTTTGGCGTCACTTTCCCTGCGAAATATTTTTCGAAATGCGGTTCGCTCACCCATCACTTTGGCAGCAAAACGACCCACTCTCATTGCTCATGATCTGCCGTTCTATTTCCTCCTCATCGATGTGTTTCTAGTAGAAGGTCAAGCACTTTGCCTCGGGTCTACTTTTCCAGCTCTCTCTTTTCAAAGTTTGGTTGGTAGGAGTTTTTATTAATGAATTCTTATTGTATTTAATCTCACAAGTTTTCCATTTTATAGATTTCTAAACGTATGACTTGCCCTGAACAATGAACTGGTTTAAAGGTGCTTCCCCGCTTGCCCATTTTACGAGAAATATAGAGATGCGGCCGAAGAGGACATTCGATCAATTGGCATTGCGAGGAAGTTCGTTTTTGGTGCTGCTTTGATAAATGAATGGAGGGTTTTAGCTGAAGAATTTCGTGGTGGAAGTGATGGTGAAGGAGTCTTCCAAAAGTGCCGCCTCTTGGTCAGTTCTTCGGCGTCGTATTTTCAGAGGACCTGCTGGATTGCTGAGAGGTGCTTTCTGGTAGTGAATCGAGTAATTGATCGGCAGTTGAATCTGGAGGAGCGTTACCGACTCGCCCAGGTGATGGTTGAAATGATGGAGGACTTGTTGAAATCCCCAGTAAGTTTATTGTTATATATGTAGTGGGAAAGAGGAGATTTCTAAAATTTCATTTTATTCAATAAATACTATACAGGACGGCGGATATTGCGAGAAATGGGAAGTATATGAGTCTTGTTCGACCTGCGTAAATATCAACTTCAGCCATCATCTCAAATATCGAACTCAGGTATACCTCAGGCTACTTATCTGGTAATTTGGAACTCTTTTAAAATTCAATTTAATAACTTGATGTAACCTGAATCGTTAATCCGATAATCCATCCTGCCCTATATTTAGACCGTTTCGTCGTTCCGCCGGACGATATGAAAATACGGATCTCCAATTTGGTGACACTTGGTCAAAGTGATTGTATGGTTTACTTTCGGGCCTCTATGGTTGTACATCCAGGTCAATGGGCTTGGCCATCTCCTGCAAAACTCCTTTTCTATGAGGTACAATCGATAAAAAGTTGAAGCTGATTACAAAGTTTTTTTTTTCTATATTTCTCCTCATAGATTGCGAGTTATTTGCTAATGAATCATCTAGTGTGGTCTTACACTGATACAAAATCAAATTTAAAACACATTTTGAATACTATTTTCACGCTCTTATGTATGTTAAATTATTTTACTAGTGTTTAAAAAAAAACGATTCAGAACTAAGTGAGTACGAGTAACTGCGGGTCAAATCCAAGTCAACTGAAAACAGCTAGGTAATCAAAGGACGCTTATAATTTACAAATCTATTCAGATTTTGATATTAAAAATGTTATTTTTTAGACTGTATAAATGTGAAGAAGTTTTTTTCGGCTAAAACTTGTGGAGAACGAGTTTAATTGAAGACGTAGTCAAGTCCACTGACCAGTTTAACAACCAGCAAAGATGCCCAAAGGAAACCATAAAAATCATTGACGACCCTTTAATTAATATGGGGATCACCATCCAAGGACAGTCTTCTTTTAATTATTCTGCTTGGCAGTGTTTGTAGATGTTATTTGCGGAAGAATTCAGCGCCTCCATAGTCATAGTGCCTTGTATATTAACCTTAATGGGCCCATTTAATTTTTTTAATATCAGGACGATCTGTTTTCCAATGTTTTTATTCAGATACCATAACTGTAATTGCAGTTTCTTACTTTTTTCATCTGCCATTTTCATCTGCCATTCTATAAATAATATAATAATAAATTGATGCTGTCATTTAGTAATTCGAAATACCCGCTCTTACCAACTGTTTTCACTGGCAACTCTGCATTTGCGCGCCCAGCAAACAGCTGCGCTTTGTAAATCAAATATGCTCCTCACTGGCAACCCTGTTTCGTTTAACATCAATCACGTGACCACGTCTGCCCCATGCAATTGGTCTAACGTCGTACCGCTCTTTTTCCTTCTTCACGTTCACAGAGAAATAGAGTGGACTACAGCGTTCGGCGTAGTCAACCGCCGCAAAAATATATGTTTTTAGATGGGTAAATATCTCTCCAATCTTTCACTTTAAAATGGTTTCGAAATTTGCATTTCATTGTACTTACTCTACTTAATCACCCCCACTTGGTTATATTTTTTCTGCTTTCTTGGTTTTACAGGATTTTTCCGCGTTACTAAAGGTCTAAAGTTGCTTGTCGTTTTCTCATGTAAGTCTCTCCTGGCCGCCATTCCATGACAAGACTTTTACCTTCTTTAGTTCTTTTTTTCTGCAACTCTGCTCCTCGTCTATCAGTCTACATTTTTGCTAATACCGCTTTAAGAAATTGGAAGAATTTCTAATTGTTTTTAACTCCTCGTAGTCATCCGTAATTAACTTGGAATACATTTTTAGAAATAACTATTTTTCTCAAGCAGTGCGTCACTGAAATCATCCCACATTTCTTTTCAGGTTCAGTGTGACTGGGAAATGGAAATGCATTCTTCACAAACACTAAAGGCTGTACAATTTCCCAAGCTTGGAACTCTTAGCAGGCAAGTTTGACTTTTTTCGTCCAGCTACTCTTTTTTCTTTCGACTTGTTATTCGTTTAAAATATATATATATATATATTTATTTAACGATTTTGCATCCAAAATCTAACGGTGGGAGTAAGCTTAAACAAATGGTGGCTAAATTGAGCAAGTTATAGCCGGCCTTCAAGGTACCAGCACGACCAAAAACCTTGGTAAAATTGATGATATCATTTTGTTTTTGAACAGAAAGCCAAAATTGTGGCTATTTTCTGCAGTGAAAATACTTGATTTGATAATGATTCCATATCTTTTTTATTGCAATTTGTTAATGAAGATGATTACATCATTTCAGGAGGAAGTTTTCGGTATTAGGTTTTGAGGCAATCCTGCACACTGTACCACCCATATCACCACGAATATTGGACTTTGGTATGTGCAGTACTCGACAACTTATTTGATGACTTGAACTCTTCAAATTTTCCAATTACATTTTTCAGGTGAAAGCGAGGATATCGAATTCTGGCTTCATGATGTCACTGAACGAGTAGAATACGGTGACTTCCGATCATCAAGAACCCCAATGGGTTATTGGTCACTTGGGACCGTCAAACTCACTACGTGGATCACGAGAACGACGATTGCTGTCGTTTCAGGTGATGGTACGACTCGTTCTTTCATCGTTTCCCCAAGGGTCATTACGTGGCTGGATCAAGTGGGACGAGAATGTGAAGAAATAAAGCCACAAAGAAAGACTCCTTAAGCGGTATTTTATATTTTAATACTTTATTCTCAACTATTATTGATACGTAACTGTATTTACTTCTCTTTTCAACAGGTCCAAATTTCAATGTACAAATTCGCTCTGGACAGGTTATCATGTCATCCAACTTTTCTTTACGATGTCACGTGAACTGGAGGAAACAATGGCTTCCGCTCTTCAATCAAAAGACCGTCAAACTCATTTCGTGGATCACGAGAACGATAATTGCTGCCAATTCTGGGAAGGTTACGACGCGTTCTTTCATCGTTTTCCCAAAAGCCATTACGTGACTGAATCAAGTGGACCAATGATGAGAAGAATAAAGGCTATAAAAAAGATTCTTTAAATAGTAATCATTCTTTTAAAATTTTATCAACCTGTTGAACCTTATCCATCTCTATTTCTCTTAACAGGTATCTGCTATTTAGTCTCGACGTAGCCTTCCTCAAAGACAGTAGCATTGTTCTTATCATCGCCGTACTGAATATTACCGAGTTCAAGCATTGTAATCACTCTTGGGTCCTCGATGACTGGGAGCCATTCGTTCTCGTAGTCCTGGTGAGCTCATTGCACTATTGGAGTGACGTCAGAGGCCGTCCAGTAAGATGACACCTTTATAAACTGCCTCCGTGGTAACTAAATTCAAATTTTGAAATATACTGCTTCAATGATTTACTAAAATTATCATTTTTATTCCTTTTTCAGCACCATCTTTGGACTTTAGTTATGTCATGGATGCATAACTTGAAAGGTCCTCGCATCCGTCGATTCTCATCAGGGCGAGTCGGTCACGAATCTTCTGAAGTCGTCTGTTCATTCCATCGCTCTGTTCGGGGCCTGAACGCATCTTTTAACATGCAGCAATTGCTCTTTGAAACAGACTTCTACAGAACTGCCCTAGAGACACATGTCTTGAGGCTCCTTTACCATTTGTTTCTTTTGGGAAATTTTTATTCGAAAGACGCTTTATTCACCATTTAATTGGCTGCTAATGGACTTATTGCCCTCAGCGCAAGCGGAGTTTGTATATTCTCCTCTTCGGCCTCATCCATGTTTCCTCGGGAGTCGGAAATATTTTGTCTTGGTCACCCTGTCGTCCCGTCTACATTACCGCAGTGAGTCAAATCAATTTATTGAGTAATCGAAGGAGTTATCCTTCTTCTAATATTCCAGTTCACGTTGGACCTTGGTAGTCACTTTTAAGTTGAAGTGGGTTTTTGATTATTAACTATTTCTACTTTTAAATTTGTCATCATTAGGGTTCGTTTTAAACTGGCTTGGCGGCGGCTTAAAGTGGCTGCCTTCTATACGAAAAAACAGCAACAACGGAACTCATTAAGTACCAAGGAAGAGTCGCTTTTGCGTCAACTCGATGGATGAATGAAGGGATTTAGCCGAAGAATTTCACGAGGGAAGTGATGAAGAAGGAGTCTTTCAGATGTGACATCTCTATGGTCAGCTCTTTGACGTCAGTTTATAATAGCATCCGCTTTCTGTGGAAGATACATTCTGGATTTGAGTGTTGAACGATAGAATGTCAGCTGGGTTTGAAGATGCTGTACTGAATCGCCCAGGTGCTGTTGTAAATGATGGAGGACTCGACGGTTCGAGCATCATCTAATTCTCGGTATATTCGTCATATTTTCATATATAAATTTCAAAAAGTAATGTTTTAAAAATTTAATTCAAAATTGGACATTAGAGCTCGGAAGGGTTAAAGGACCATCTTCATCACCATTTCAACTGCATTTTTCAGGTGAAAGTGAGATGATGTCACCCGAGCTGGAGGTAACATTGGCTTTTACTCATCAAGAGCCCCAAAGGCTTGTGCACTTGGGACCAAACTTTTTCAGTACGTGGATGAAGGAAACGGAGATTGCTGTCTCGTCGGGGAAGGTAACGGCGCGTTCTTACATCAATTCTCCTAGAACCATTCCGTGACTAGATCAAGTAGGCCAACAATGAGAAGGAAAGTTGCTCAAAGAATGATTCTTAATTGGTATTTATATTTAACATTTGATATTATGTGTATTGACACATAATTTATGTCTCTTTATTCGACAGGTATTTGATATTTGTCAATGGATGCCATCCAAATTTTAACTGAAAAAAACTAATCAGTAAATATTTAAGATTGCTAATTTGTTTTGTTTAGTAAATGATTTGAGATTTCATTTTTATTTCGATGTACAGATATCCCTTCAGACTCATTCATCGTGTGCCTTTCCTTGTCTTTATTTGTTGGTCGGATTTCATCCAGAAATGATGGGTCTAAAAGAATCAGTGGAGGAACCAAACGTAATCATCCCCAGCGACTGCAACATCGTTCGCCTCATCGACGTACTGAAGATGATCGAGTCCAATTGGTTAATGGTTTGGGGTTCTTGATAACTGGCAGCTCCTTTTTGTCCCAAACATCGGAACGCTTTTAGAAATTCAACTCTTAAGAAATGATTTCACAGAGCATGAATCGTCTACACCATAACCAGAAAGCCCATTTACCAAAGGTGTGCTTAGCCGATCTTGAAGAAAGAGCTGGAAATCTCCACATCTCGGCCGGGTTTCTTTCTGGAACTTCCGGGAACGTGTGGCTGAATTGAACAGTCTGTAGCCGTTTGTCAGTTTTCCTTTAAGCTATGATCGGTCGAGGAGGTTTCTGGCAGTGCCTAGGAGTAGTTGCATCACTTGGTGAGTTTTTGATTTATTTCTTTCATTATACAGTTTTTTTCCTAAAATTTCCATTTCATACAAGAGCAGATGGAATCATCAATTCGACTTTTTAGCCATCCAGAGATTCGTTTTACAGTGGCTCGACAAGATGACTGCCAAGGGGTCCCCTTCTACGAGAAATACTTGCATGAGATTCAAAAAAAGGTGTTAAGGACTATTGATCCATTGGCGTTGAGGAAGAGGTCCATTTATTATTTTATTAATTTATACATTGAAATTGCATGAAAATCATAATCGTGAATTGCATTTTGTGGGAGTAATTCATCAATAAGTTCAAATTTATCATGCACTGCATGGGATCGGGAACCTGTCGGGGAAAGTTGTAATTATGAACCGAATAAAATCATCAATAGGAATCATACTACTTTAATATTGATAAGAACTGTTAACTCATAATATTTGTCACTTTAAGTGAGCAGAAGACAGGACACTTGTCTCTTTGAAATGCGGGAAAGAAACAGTTTTGTAACAAACGGTTAGTGAACATCCATTTGAAAAGCCCGCTATTACTCGAGTCACGTGACCTCCCTCGGCCAATGACAAGCCATACATTCCGGTCTTTGTGCGCGCGCTCGCCAAGTTAAAGTAGTGGAGACATTTTTTTTATGAATTTCCAAATGAAGGAATGACTTGTTTGTATTCTTCTCAATTACAAAAAATGATGCACTACAACTTAAAAATTAAAATCGTATTTTATTTTTGAAGGGTGGAATTGGAATTCCTGGAGATAGAGGAATTTAGAAAGACAGCCCAAAAATATGTAAGAAAATCTATTTCAAACGTAATAGCTTCCGGTTATTTTAATCACCGGAAGTTGGTTATCTATAAAAAAAAAGTATTTGCTAATAAATGGAAAAAGTCAAAGATAAACCTTAATTTATTCATCGCATTGGGTTCGGAAACTTCTTTTCGAACTTCTTGAGGAAAATTTAAATTGTAAATTGATTCAACCATTTAAATAATTTCAATTGATTTTATATTAAAATTATTATTATTAAATTATCGTATTTATCCCATTTGAATTGAGTGAAAAATCAATTTTTAAAAATCAATTGAATGTGTTGCCACCTGTGAGTCAAAATTACTAACTAGGTAGTCCCAGCTGCCGGCTTTTTCCCTTTCTAGCCTTATCGACGCCGAGCCGGAGGGAAGACGCTTCTATCAGTCAGTCGGCTACAGACTCATATTAGAATTCGATTAAAAGGTAAATTTCATCTGATTTCACTCACAATTTTGCATAAATTGGATTTTAAAGTCGTTCCACAGTTACAGGAAAGTTGTCTTGGTGTTGGCCTCCGATTTCTCCTTACAAACCAACAATTTTTAAGCCGGTATACAGTCTTCCCCATCTCTCACTCACAAGGCCATTATAAAACTGATTCCACCCCTCTGTTTGGAAATAGATGCCCAAATCGGGGCCATTTTCTGACATCTAGATTTAATGAAGATTCTATATTTGTATTTCTTGAATATTGTTGCTAATTCATTATTCATTTCAGGTTAAAGTTTTCCGTGGATGTTGCCGACATGAGGCACACAAGCTTGGCTGAACAAAGCTCTTCAACGCGTCTCTCTTGGCTCTTCTTCAAGGGGCTGGCGTCTGCAACTATACCGAGTCGCCCGCCATCATGAATACTGAATTGAGGTATACTTCAGGTAACTTAACTGATGACTTAAGTAATTCAATGTTTAATTTAAATATTTTAGTGGAAAGCGAGAACTCTTCGCACAAGGTTAGGACCATTTCTTTCATCATTTCCCCAAGAGGTATTGCGTGAATGGACTAGGATGTTTCTTGATTTATTTCAGCGCCACTTCTCTCCTCATTGGGTCCTATTGCACCGACCCCCTTTCTTCTGGGCGAATCTTTAACGGACTCTGATATCAAGATTATTACTTAACTCGATGGTATACCTTAGTAAACTTATCTTGTGATTTGAAAATCTTTTTAATATTCAATTTTAATTTTTCAGTGGAAAGGGAGAACTCTGGACAGACTATGATGTCATCCAACTTTTCTTTGTGATATTACTATAAAGTGGAGAAATAATGGCTTTCATTCATCAAGAGCTCTTGGGCACTGGGGACAGTCAAGTTCAGTACGTGGATCACGGAAGCGATAATTGCTATCACTTCTGGATGGGTTCGACTCGTTTTTTCTACGATTCCCTCAGAGCTATTGGTGACTGGATCAAGTGGGCCAATAATGCGAATGGTAGGCTCCGAGAAAGACAAATGGTATTTGTTGTTAACCACCATGGTTTTGAAAGCGTATTTAAACTTTCATCACCGTTTTTTAAACAGGCATTTAATGTTTTCCTGGATGCCATCCCAGTTTAATCTCAAATAACTCACCAGAAAAGGTGATTTTCTTTTTCTAAATCATTTATTTAAGTTCTTATTTATTTTATTATTGGACGTACAGGATCTTCATTCTTCCTTTGTGCCTCTCTTCTTCTCCTTGTTGCAGCCGCTTCATCCAGAAACGAGCTGTCTGGGGGAATCAGCGGAGGATCTAGTCGTAGGCATCCTCGGATAGCAGTAACTGGTTTATCTTGATCGGCGTACTGAAAATGACCGAGTCCAAGAGCTCAAGCCTTTTACCCTTTTTGGGCACTTGACGACTTGACAGCCATCTTTTTCTCAGCCGCAGGATGACCTCAAAGTACTCGAATAAAATGACGTCATCAGAGGCTGTCCAATTAGATCACTCTCTTTCTGCTCCCCTGGTAATTAATTTATTAATTTAAAAATATACCATTTCAAAGTTTAATTTGAAATTATGATTTTTACTTTTCAGTGCAATCACAACTTTACAAGAGCTTGCATATGTTCCTTTTCACCTGGGGGGATCAGTCACGAATTCTCTAAATGTCATCTGTCATTCAATTTCTCGAGCCAAAGCCTGAACGTATCTCTCAGCATCCAGCAGTTGCTCTCTAGAGACGCATCTTTAAAGGCTCCTTCTTGATCAAATTTGCTGCGAAATTTCTTTTGGGGGGCGCTTTATTCTTCCATCACTTTGACGGTTGAACGACTAGCCCTCAGCGCCAGTAGAGCCCATTTGTCCTCTTCGGTAACGTCCATGTTTTCTCAAAAGTAGGGTACCAATTTGTTCTGGTCACCATGTCGGTCCGGTTTTTTAACAACTTTGTGGAAGTCTAAATTTTCGTATTGGGCAGCCAACTTGTCAAGTAAATGAAGGGTGATCTCTCAGCTTTTTTAAATTGTTCCAGCTCTATCTCCTTCACTTTCCAAAGGTTGGTACTTTTACATTTCATCATGTTCTTGGTTTTTAAATTATTATTTTTACTTAAGTAGTACCTTTCCCATCTTGGAATAGAAGTGAGCTGACTTTGTTTCAAGAGACTACTGGACGGCTTCACATGACCGACACGGCGACACATCATTTGGAATCTACTGGGACGGAGTGGAAACGTCCATTCGACTGTACATCCCAAGAGTTGCTCACTTCCGGTCCGACAAGATGACTGTGGCAGAAAGTGGTTGATTTCTACGAGAAATATTCGGATGACATTCTGAAGAGGACAACGGATCTATTATGGGCACTGAGGAAGAGTCACTTTGGTGCGCTGAATTGATGTTGGAATAGAGGACCTTAGCTGGAGAGTTTGCGGCGAAAGTGGTGATAAGAAGGAGCCCTCTAGACGTGACGACTCTGTGGTCAGCTATTTGGCGTCATCAATCTTAAGCTTCTCCTTAGTTTTGAAGTATGCGTTCTAATTTGAAGCGGGCGATGGAATGTCAGCTGGAATTGGAGATTTATTTTTGATCCACCCAGGTGATGGTGGAATTGATGGAGGACATGAAATTCTTGGTAAATTTATTGCATTTAGAATTTTTTTTATGTTTTCCTTGAATTCATTTTGTTATTTCAATTCAAAGTGAATCCGGAAGGGAATAGGTGATGAGGGGAGGTATGCTGCCACCTTTGAGTCGAAATTACAATAAGGTAGTAGAGGTACGACGGCGTAGAGGTCTATACACGCACACGCATCTATCTGTTAGACCTGGTCAGACTGTCAGTTTTTGTCAGAAACGTTATTTCGTCGTACATCACATCACACCATCACGTATGTACTTCATAGAAATTGCATCCATTTTCTTAAATTGCACAAGATGATCATTTAAAATCTATTTCAGGGAGAGTTGAGCCGGGAGTTTTGCTGAACGATATAGACTCGACAGGAAGACTGTGCCTTCAAGTGGTTGCAATCTACCAGAAATACTTGGCTGTTGGTTCTGAAAATGACAGAAAACCAATTTGGTGCTGAGAAAGAGTCGTTTGGCGCCAACTGCTTAGCAAGCCTTGACGATGGGTGCTAAGCTCTTCTTTTTTCAGTGCTCATCGGATGGTATATAGATTAATTTTATTTCAATTCACAATTATATTTTAAAAAGTTCTATTTTCATTGATTGATGGTGATTGACATTTGGCACTTGTAAAGCTGATGTCTTAATCACCTCCATGGACTGCTCGATTGTCCAGTTTAGGAGTCAGCTTTACAAGTAGATCCAGAATGAGTCCTGCTCTGTGAAAGTTCATGTGCTCTTACTTCAAAATTGGCCCACATCAGGCAGATGAACATACTGACGGTGACGTAGATCGTCCACGTTCTGTGACAAGTTCCTTAGAGTCGAATCTCTCTTTACCGCACCGCCGCTTGGGAAATGTCAAATCACGCGCTCATCCACAAGCCTTTCCCAAAATGGACCAGAAATCTTTCTATCTGGGCACTAGCAATGAGGCAGTCCTCCAGGAGCGGGTCGATCTCTCGCTGCTCCCCTTTTCAAACCCGAATTCGAGGTAACTGCTTCAAGTTGCTTGACATCGTTCAACTGGTTTTAAGGCACTTAAAATATTTTTTAATGCAAACATTTTTTAATGATATTTAATTTAGTTATAACAGATTTCAGCTGGAGAATAACTAGAAGAATTTGCTACCAATTTGAGGTTCCAAGAAGGAGGATTAGCAGTCAATCATCGATGCGCTCTCCGAAGTCTTCCCTCTTTGATAGTGTCCTCTACGAAGATGACTGGTTCGCTTGAACCAGGCTTCTATTGGAACGCGTGATAAACCGTCCCAAACATCGGGACGCTACTGGAAATTCAACCCTGAGAAATGCTATTACAGAACCTGTACCGCCATCCACATCACCGACAGAAATTCTCTACCTGACTTGGCACTGACTTTGAAGGGAGAGCTTGAGACTTCCACAATACTGTTCTCGTTCTGGAACTGCTTGCAACGGTGGCTGAATTGAACAATCTGCCACCCACAGAGTCTAATTTACGCTGGCCGCGAGGCTATCAACACCGCAAAACGAGTATAAATTTGTTATTGTGCAAAAATAAATTATTTTTGTATAAATATTATTTTGTTCCAGAGTTGAGGAGGACGGCGGCTACCGCACCTAACGACGACCAACAAACCCATCACTATAATGGAAATGCTGATTGAAAATATTACAAAAATAATCGGTTAGTTAACACAGAATTTAATTGGAATACTTGATTGTTCGATTCAAAATCCCGCCACAAAACAAATCACGTGATCTCTTTACGGCCAATGAGAATTAATGTGCTGCCACCTGTGAGCCGAACTCGCAACTACGTATAGTACGGACTACGGGGTTGATAAAAAAAATTTGTGCTTGTCATTCAGTCAGCGTCAAGCCGGAGGAAACACGTTTCTGTAAATCAGTCGTTTATAGACTCACAATTTTTTCTGTGAAAAAGGTAAAATTTCATCAGATTTCACTCTCGATTATGTATTTTCAAGTTGCTGCAAGCAAAAGTAGAGTTTTCGTGGAGTTGGCTTCCCAAGTTCCCTTACCAGCCGTCCAGCCAACACATTTTGCAGTCAGTATAGTCTCGCCCGTCTCTCTTACGAGGCTATCAAAATTCATTCCACCCCTCCGTCTTGAATTAGATGCTCGATTCGGGTCCATTTTTCATTCGTGTGTATTTATTGTGTTTGTGGAATGATTTCATATATTTATTTATTACTAGTTGTTAATGAAGATCATTACAACTTTATTTCAGGGGAACATTTTTCGGTTGATGTTGCCACCACGAGACCCATTCACGTTATGTGGCGAACAAAGCTTTCCAGAGACTTCACTAGTCCACTCCGTGGGACTGTCATGCATTGACACCTGTATTGGGTGAGCCTCAACATGAATATTTATTATTTAATGCAGGTATACCTCAGGTAACTTATCCAGTGACTTGAACTCTTTCTATATCCCAATTTAATTTTTCAGGGGAAAGTGAGGTTATAAAAATCTGCTGGACAGCTAAATGATGTCATTCAACTTCCCTTCATGACGTCACCCCGAACTGAAGGCGCACTGGCTTTTGTTCATCAAGAGCTCCAAACAATTTGGCACTTGGAACTGTCTTGTTCTGTACGTGGATCACGAGAACGACGATTGCTACAATTCCGGGAAGATTACGACTCGTTTTCACATAGTTTCCCTAAGGTCGATTGCATAACTGGATTCAGTAGGTCGATTAAGCGAATTATATGAGCTTTAAGAAAGATTCTAGATGGTAATTATTCTTTATCATCATTAGTAACCGTATGGACAATTAAGAGAAATTTCTATTTTAACAGGTCTTTCGTTTTTTACTCTTGTCCACCCGCAGTCTTACCTCGATTAACTCAACAGGAGGCAGGAAGAATAATTTTCTCTTTCTACTGACTCATTCTTTCATTATTTATCAATTTTTAATTATAGGATAAAAAATATTGTTTCAGAATCTTTCTTCGCGCCTCTACTCTTCACCTTGTTGCCCCATTTCATCCAGAAACGATGGTTCTGAGGGAATCAACGGTGGAACAACACGTAAACTTCCCAAAAGACAGCAATGTTATTCTTATCATCGACGAACTGAAGGTGACCGAGTTCAGGCGTCATAATCACTTGGGGTTCCTCGATGACTGGGAGCCATTAGTCATCGGTCAGAGGCCATCAAGTAAGATGACCACTTTTTCTGCTTCACTGGTAACTAAACTAATATTTCAAAACGTACTTTTTCAATAAATTTACTAAAACTATCAATTTTATTTCCGTTTCAGTGACATTTCTTGGGCTCTTGTAATGTCATGGATGTCTAACACTAGAAGTTCTCGCATCCGTCCATTGTCATCAGGGCGAATCGGTCACGAATCCTCCAATTTCATCTGTAATAACATCGCTCTGTTTGAGGCCTGAACGCATCTTTCAACATGAAGTGGTTGCTCTTTAAAGGAGACCGAAAGAATCTGAATACAGAGAGGAACGGTTGGTGTCTCCTTTTCGAACGATTCCATCGCGAAATTTCATTCGGGAGGCGCTTCGTTCACCCGTAAATTTGGCTTCTAAATGACTAGCCCTCAGCGCCAGTGATCACTTTGTCCTCTTCGGCCTCATCCATATTTTCTTGGTATAAGACAACCTGATTTCTTCAGTCACCTCTTCGCCTGGGATTTAATCAACTCTATGGACCTTTCATTGCCGTATTTGGACTCCACCTTGTCAAATAGATGAAAGATGAGCTCAGTCTTTTAAAACTTGCTCCACTTCTTTTTCCTGAAACACGGAAAGCTGCTGTTCACGTTTCACAGGTCTGTGCTATCATATCTTCAATTTTTCTTAAATTATTATTCACTTAAATATTAATTGTTCGTCTTGTTACAGTAGTGAGCAGACTTTTGTTGACGGTTTTACATGAGTGACTTCGTGATGTTGGATCTACTGGATGAGGTGGAAGCGTCGATTCGGCTTTCTAGCTACATCCACAGAGTTCATTTTACACCGACACTACAGGATGACGAGTTGACGACGGATGAAAATGGGTTTCTTCTACGATAAATACTTGAGTTGCTTTCGAAAAGAACAATGGCTTCATTGAGTACCGAGGAAAAGTTGCTCTGGCGCCAAGTAGATGGGCGAATGAAGGGTTTGAGTCGAAGAATTTCACGACGGAATTGATGAAGAAGGAACCCTTTAGACGTGACGACTCCGTGGTCAGCTCTTTAACGTCATCTTTTTAGAGAATCTGCTGGATGATGACAAGATCGGTTCTAGATTTAAACTGAGCGATGGAATTGTAGCTGAATTTAGAGGAGCGACGCCGAGTTGCCCAGGTGAAGATGGAAATGATGGAGAATTTTTTGGTTCCAACATCCAATGCCCGGTAATAACTTTTTATTTATAGATTCTGCAAGTTATTGTTTTACAATTTCATTTTGAAAATGTTTGACAGTGGATCCGAAAGGGAATCTATCAGAACGATGACTACCGCGCCCTTGAAGAGAGCAACGCTGTGACGGGTCTATCGTTATCACAATGCCGGTCGAAATATCCTGGGGTGATGCGTAGCAAAAATCTACTCCCTAGCAGTGATGACACTTGGAACTAGACTTTTCTTTTTCAGTTCTCATTTATGGGTGTGTATCAATGTATTATAATTTTTTTAAATAGTATTTTTAATATTAAATATTTATTTTTCTCAATTTGAATTTAAATTTAGGGAGGTTGATACTTGTAAACCTGACTTTTTAGGACGGCCAAATTGTACAAAATTTAGGGGCCACCTGGTCAAGTAGTTCCAGTTGAGTCCGGCTCTGTGAAACATTTTTCAGTTCGAACTTCAAAGTCTGCTTACATCGGACAGAGAGGAATGTGCTTTCAGTCATCGTGGTTCGTCTAGGCTCGGTGATAGAGTCCTTGCAGTAGGATTTCTGTACCGCACCGCTGCTTTGTGAAGGCTAAATCATGCGACCCTCCACACGCCTGTCGTAGAAGGACCAGAAATCTTCATTTTCGGAATCGTGCAATAAAAGATAGAGCTGCAATAGCGGGTCGATCACCTGCTGCTATCCATTTCGGATCTCAAATTCGAGCTTTTCCTTCGAGTTTGTTCAGCGTTCCTCGCAGGTATCCTGTTGCTTGGTTGTTTACATGTAACACTTTTTAACCATTTTTTTTTATCTATTTCATATTTTGTTTATCAATTACCAATTACCAATTTTTAGATTCATAGGAGGATCAGTTGAGAAATCGGTGCGCTCTCCGAGTTCTTCATTCATTGCTCGTGTCCTCTAAGAAGATGTCTGGTTCACTTACATTAGGCTGCTTGAAAGAGCGCCTGAATTACCGTCCTTAACACCGGGATGCTGCTGGAAATTCATCTCTTTAGCTGCGCTATTGCAGAGCCTGTACCGTCCGCATTACCGACAGGCAGTCCCTCTACCTGAGTATTCAGAAGACTTTGAAAAGAGAGCTGGAGATCTCCACAAAGTCGTCCTCATCAAGGAACGGCTGGCAACGATGGCCGAATTTAACAGTCTATAGCCGACCAGAGAGTTCCAGGCCAGCACCTAAAAAACCTAGGTAAATTTTCTAAAAATATATTTTATTTATTGTTTAAAAAACAAGTGTTTTAAAATGTCTTGTTATATCACAGTTGAGCGGAATTGAAGGCAGACGACGGCTATACCGCATCTACCGGTAACGTTGGTAATACAAGGACAGTGTCGGCCACACTAGCTATTCGTATCAAGTTGCCAGGGAAGCAGGATCGGGGTTGTGCCCAGTAAAGATTCTAGTCCGTAACAGTGATAACATTTACATACGTTTTTCTGTTTTAAATTGAGTTCGGCGTATTTCGTGTGTCTATCCCTATTATGACAATTATAATAAATTATAAATTTAAAATAACAATGGAAGTGAAACTGAATGGCAAATTAGTAAAATGGATGAATTAAAAAAAAAACTATTGTACTGGATGAACCTACCAATTTATTTCAACTGACCACAAATCAACGTATGCGCGAAAGGGAATGAGCAGCTTCAAGATTTTCATTTGACGAATTTGGTCATTGCATATTGGTTAAGCACTGCTTTAGGTTCGACTTATCTATCGGGGTAAGTTGTTAATTAACCAGATAAAATCATCAATAGAAGATCGCACTACTTTAATATTGTTTACGAAATTTAATTGATCATGTTTGTCACTTTTGGTGTGCAAAAGACAGGAAAATTCGGGAAAATTGTATTTTTTTAAATGGGGGAAAGAAACGGGTTTGTAACAGACGGTTCATAAACATTCATTTGGAAAGCCCGCTATTGCTTGAGTGTTAAGTCACGTGACTTCCCTCAGCCAGTTAGAAGCCACACATTCCGGATTGTTTGCGCACGCTCGCTCAGTTACAGAAGTGGGTAAATTAATAATAATAAAAAAATTGAAAATGAAGGAATCATTAATTCGGGAAAGTGATGCACCAGAACTTGAAAATTAAAATCGTATTTTATGAAATCATGAAGGGAAAGGAATTTAGGCAGCGTGCTAAAAGGTTGGAAAATCTGAACGTAATAGCTAAACCGGAAGTTGAAGTATAAAAAGTTATTAGGCCTATTTATGGAAAAAGTATGTACTAATAAGTGGAACGAGTCAAAGAGAAATCTCAGTTTATTGATCGCATTGGGTTTGGCAACTTCATTTCAAACTTCTTTAGGAATATTTAAATAATCAATTGATTCAACCATTTCAATAATTTAAATTGATTTTATATTGAATTTATTATTGTTGAATTGTTATATTAATCAGTAATCACATTGAATTGAATTGAGTGAAAATCAATCAAATAAAAATTCAATGTGCTGCCACCTGTGAGTCGAAATTATAACTACGTAGACCCAGCTGTCGGCTTTTTCACTTTCCAGACTTATCGACGCCAAGCCGGAGGGAAGACGCTTCTATCAGTCAGTCGGCCAAAGGACTCATGTTAGAATTCGATTTAAAGGTAAATTTAATCTGATTTCACACACAATTTTGGATAAATTGTATTTTAAAGTCGTTCCACAGTCAGAGAAAAGTTGTCGTGGAGTTGGCCTTCAATTTCCTTTACTGATCAACACTTTTTAAGCCGGTACACAGTCTAGCCCATTTCTCTCTCTCACGAGGCCATTGTTAAACTGATTCCATCCCTCTGTTTGGAAATAGATGTCCGAATCGGTGCTATTTTATGCTATCTAGATTTAATGAAGATTCTATATTTGTATTTATTGAAAATTGTTGATGATTCATTACTTCTTTAATTTAAGGGTAAAGTTTTCGGTGGGTGTTGCCGGCACGAGACACACGAGCTTGGCTGAACAAAGCTCTTTAGCAACGCTCTTTCAGAGAGAACGCGCGTCTCTCTTGGCTCTTCTTCAAGGGACTGGCGTCTGCAATTATACCGAGTCGCCCGCCATCATGAATAGGCCTACTGAACTGAGGTATGCTTCAGACAACTTATCTGGTGACTTGAGCTCTTTTAATGTTCAATTTAAATATTTCAGTGGAAAGTGAGAATCCTGGATTGAACTTTGATGTCATCCAACGTTGCTTCATGTTGTCATATGAATTAAAGGGAAAGGTTCCAACGCTTTCCCAAGAGGTATCACGTGACTGGATCAAGTGGGCCGGTGATGAGAAGGATAAAGGCACAAAGAAAGATTCTTTAATAATGGTATATTTACTTTTAATTAGTTAATTGTTGATATTATGTACCTTAACTGGCACTTTTATTATGTCTATTTAAACAGGTATTAGAAGTGTGTCTCAATACTATCCTATTCGTTTTACCCTCACCAGGAATAAGGTATAGTAATCTCTTTTTAAAATAAAATATATTTGGTTTTATTAATTTATTTATTTGAATGCATGTCAGGATATCAATTACACCTATAGGATCTTTCTTTGCGTGGCTGATTATCTCCTTAGTTGACCCACTTTTTTTCAGCGCCACTACTCTTCTCCTCGAGTCCTCGCGTCGACCCACTTTCTTCGAGGAGAATCGGTCACGAATCCTCCAGCTCCACCTGTTCTTCCATCGCTCTATTTGAGGCCTGAACACATCTTTCAACATCCAGCGGCTGCTCTTTATAACTGACTTTAGAAGAACTGCCACAGCGACGCACGTTAAGAGGCTCCTTCTTCGTCAAGTCTACTGCGACATTCTTTCGAAAGGCGCTTTGTTTCTTCCATCTCTTAGGCCGGTAAACGGCCAGCCCTCAGCGTCAACGGAGTCTAAATTGTACTCTTCGGCCTCATGTAAGTTTTCTCAGTAGCAACCAAGCACTTGGCTTCGGTCGCCCTGTCGACTCGGTGTTAATCAACTTTTCTAGTAGTCATTTTTAGGTTTAGATAAATTTTTGATTATTAATGCTTTATACTACTTTTTTTTTAAAGAGACTTCAGAGTGGCTTCATGATCGTGGAGCTACTGGGTGAGAGAGAAGCTAAGCGCCGTCAATTCGACTTATTTCTAGCCTTCCACAGAGTCGTTTTACACCATCCTGACAGGATGACTGCAACTTTTAAAGTGGTTGCCTTTTACGAAAAATATTGAATGGAGCTCCGGAAAGGACAAGTGTTCCCTTGAGTGCTAAGGAAGAGTCGCTTTGCTGCTAATTTGATGGATAAATGAAGGGCTTTAGCCGGAGAATTTCGCTGTGGAAGTTAAAAAGAAGAAGCTCTCTAAGCGTGCCGCCTCTGTGGTCAGCTCTTAGACGTCTGTTTTCGAAAGCATCCGCTAGATTTTGATTCATTCGTTCTGGATTTAAAACGAGCGATGTAATGTCAGCTGGATTTGGAGATATGCTTCCGATTATCCCAGGTGATGCTGGAAATGATGGAGGACTTGTTTGATCGAGCATCTCATTCATGGTAAATTGATAATTAATATTATTTTGATTTGCATTTAAGGACTCAGTTTATAAATTTCCCAGTGGAGCGGAAGGGATAGTATCGGAACGACGTCTACCGGGACTATCACGACCAAGATGCCAGTGGAAATCTCATCGAGTGACGGGCAGCATAAAATCTAGTCCCTAGCAGGCATGACGCTGGGGACTAAACTCATATTTCTTTTCAGTTCGCTTTCATATTAGGTGTGTAAAAATTTAATAATTTATTTTAATAATATATTTTCTCATAATACGTCATGAAACTTATCAGATGACAACCTCTCATATTCAATTTAAATTTTTCAGTAGAAAGCGAGAACTCTGGACAGACTATGATGTCACCCAACTATTCTTTATGATATTACTATAAAGTGGAGAAACAATGGCTTTCACTCATCAAGAGCCACGAGACTTGGGCACTGGGGACAGTCAAGTTCAGTACGTGGATCACTGACGCGATGATAGCTGTCACTTCGGGATGGGTACGAATAATTTTTTTCCCGATTCCCTCAAAACTATTCGTGACTGGATCAGGTTGAACAACAACGGGAATAATATAGGCTTTAAGAAAGACTCAAATGGTATTTGTTGTTTTCTATTATGGTTTTCTAAGAGTATTTAAACTCTAATCGCCTCTTTTTTTAACAGGTATATCCAGGTTTTCCTGGATGCCATCCCAGTTTAATCTCATTAACTTTTCATCTCAAATAACTCACCAGAAAAGGTGATTTATTCTTTCTAAATAACAAATTATAATTTTTATCAAATTATTTTGACTTTCAGAATCTTTCTTTGAGTCTCTCTTCCTCTCCTTCTTGCACTGCTTTATTTAGAAAAGATCTGTCTGAAGGAATTACGACTAGTCGTAAACATCCTCGGATAGCAGCAACTTTTTTTTTCTTTCATCGACGTACTGAAGATGACCGAAGTCCAAGAGCTCAAGTCTTTTTGAGGGTACTTGACGACTTGACAGCTACTCGTTCTCCAGTTCAAATGACCTCATAGTGCGCGACTGGAATGACGTCCCCCTGGTAATTAATTTATTATTAAAAACTAATAGTAACTACCACTTTAATTTAAGGTTCTAAAATTTTGAATTTTAATTTTCAGTGCAATCACAAGTGCTCGAATCTGTTCATTTTCTACTGGGGGGATCAGTCTCAAATCCTCTACATATCATCTACGATCCCATCGCGAGTAATTAAGGAAATCTTGTTTAAAAGAAAACAAAGAAAAGACTATACTACCGCCGATTGTGTAAATTACATCTTTAAATTCAAATTCGCGCCCTTTCACTGGCAACCCTGTTTTCTCGTAAGGGGACGTTTTGGCGCGACACAGTTGGATCAACCCTTATCTCGGTTTAACTGAGCCGTCATTTTCGCGAGCCACGGTCGAACCGATGCCCCTGTCGGTTAAAACCGATACCATTTTAGCGCACAACTGAACCGACAGTTGAACTTAACCGAGAGAGCAGTTTTAACCCACCTCTGGGAGGTGGGTAGAGCTCGACGGTTGAGCTCTTTACCTCCGAAAAACTTATTTCATAAAATGAAAAATGGGATTTCATAGTTTTAAATTCCACAAAAATTATCGAAACTGGTCTCAAACGACGCAGAATTCTTTCTTCTTTACAATAATATTTTTTTATTTGTAATTTAAAGATAAGGACTTAAAATATTTGCAAAAATATTATGATGCTTGCAAAATTGCTTCGTGATCATTTTTGTTTTCAATATTTTCATTAAGAAATATTGATTGAAAAAAAGGGGACTCACACATGAAAAGATTCAAATTAAAGAGATCTATCAGAAAAACACAAAATATAAAGGGGTCAAGCCGATGTTCGGCGAGTTATTGACGAAAAACTCAACAGTTCATAGTGAGAAAAAAAATAGTGCCGGTCGCCCGTCCGAAGGGCGTTTAACTGGACTGCCGCTAGGGGCGCAGTGAAGTGGGGACTGAGTTGTCGAGTTGAGGGTGCATTTTAGCGCTGCCAGCAGTTCAACTATCTCGGTTCAGCAAAAAGTTTTAACCGAGGCAAAATCGGTCATTTTTCCGACGAACGCGATTCTCGGTTCAGTTCGACCGACCAACTCTGAGTTATAACTGAGTGTCGCGCCAAAACGTCCCCTAAATCACGTGATCTTCTTCCTGGTCGGCTTCCCCACCTGCCTGGCTGCCTTCTCTCTTCTTCACAGAGAAATACGCTACGGCGTACGCCAGCGTCAAAAAAAGAAGTTAATAGATCGGTAAATATCTTTCGCATCTCCCACGTTAAAATTGATTTGAAAGTCGCATTACATTATGCTTACGCTTCTTTACAACCCACACATAGTTATATTTTCCTTTTCTTACGTTTTTACTGGATTTTTCGGTGTTGAATCAGTTGCTAATCGTTTCTCTATTCTAGTCTCCCTCTCCGCCATAGGAAAAGTGTTTACCTTCCCTTCGCTGCGCCCCTCAAAATGGTACTACAAAGACCTTATTGGTAAGCTTTAAGACATATGATATGCAACCACCGAGTTCTAACTAATCATTTCAATTTTTAATATTTCACTAGAATTATTCAGAGGTCACTTGAACTGGAGAGTACACCGGCTTGCACTTATCAAACATCCCAAAGGGTCTGGCACTTGGGACCGTCAAACTCACTACGTGGATCACGAGAACGACGATTGCTGTCGATTCGGGGAAATCTACGACTTTTTTTCTTTTCCATCGTTTTCCCAAGCGCCATTTTCATGTCTGGGTCAAGTGGGCCGATAATGAGAAGAACAGGTTCACAAAGAAAGACTCTAAAATTGTATTTACTCTTAAATTTTAATCGTCTTGCAACTGTTTTCGCACCTCAGCTATTTCTTATTGAACAGGTATTTGATTTTATTATGGATGCCAACCTAGTTTTGCCTCCTGAAACTCACTATCAGGAAAGGTAATGCCTATTTTAAAATATTTGATTTGTCTAGTTAAATTAATTAAGTCATTTTATATGATTTTAGGACCTTTCTTTGTGAATAGCCAGGCCTTCTCCTAACCTTCGCGAACGACTTACGATACAGATTGGATGATTCTTGGTGAAACGATAGATCCCAAACGGCAGCAACCTCGTTCCTGTCATTTACGTACTGAAGATGACCCAGTCCAAATGTCTGCTTCTGGGGGAGTTTCTTGACGGTTGGCAACCTTAATTCTTTCGAGTTCAAATGACGTCATAGTTCGCGACTTGTATGACGTCGGACGGTCGGAGGCCGTCCTTATAAGATTACGCGCGGTGGGATGGCAAGGAGAGACCTGCTACCCGGGCTATCATCATCACGATGCCGGTGAAAATTTCCTGGGGTGATGCGTAGCATAAAATCTAGTCTTTAGCGGTCATGATGCTGTGGACTAAACTCTCCTTTTTCCGATTTCATGTCAAAGTATGATTAGATTAAAAAAAATTAATTCACTTTTTTATAACTTGGGCAGTTATATTTATTTGATTTCTTTTTATTTACTTAGGGCAGTTGAAAAGTTGGCTTCATATGGACGGCTCGATTGTCTCAATTAAGGAAAAATCTTCTCAAGTAGTTCCAGGAAGAGTCCAGCTCTGTGATAGTTTTCCGGGCCTCACTTCAAAGTCACCCCACATTTGGTGCCGGTGCGCTGATGGTGACGTGGACGGTGTCAAGCTCCGCGATTGAACTCCTCGGAGTCGGAACTCTGTACCGCACCGTCGGTCGGGACTGTCTATCACGCGCTCCTCCAGATTTCTGACGTACAAGAGAGCTGTAGAAATCTTGGTAATTGGATCCTTGCAATGAGACAAGACTCCAAGAGCGGGTCGATCTCCTGCTGTTCTACTCCCTCTCCAATCTCCAATTTGAAATCGACTATTTGACTCTTTCCAGTTTGTCCTGCTTGGCGTCATTCCAAAGGTTTCCCAGCCATTTTATTATCTGTTTTATATGTTAACTCTCTTAGTTGATTATATTGCAGCTGGAAAAACTGGAAAAGTTATTTTCCAATTGGAGATTCCAAGCAGGGTGATCATCAGAGGTAGATCGATGTGCTGTCTGAGTGCCTTCGTTCATTGCTCGTGTCCGCTACCAAGATGACTGGTTCACTTACATCAGGATTCTTTCATAACGCGTGATTAACCGTCCCAAACATCGGGGCGCTACTGGAGATTCAACTCCCAAGAAGTTATATCACGGAGCCTGACCCGTCTACATCACCGACAGAAAGCCCGTCTACCTAATGTGGCTTATTCGACTTTGAAGAGAGAGCTGAAGATCTCCACATTTTGGGTCTCTCCCTGGAACTGCCGGGAACGGTGGCTAATTTGAACAATCTTCGGTCATCCCCGAACAGCCATAGCTTCGTCTTTCTATCACGAGACCATCGAAATTGAGTTCACACCTCTTTTTGGAAGTCTATTTTCTGCAGTGTACATGGTAGAATTAATAATAGTTCTTTATTAATATTTGTTAAAAATTCTTAATGAAGATCATTACTTCACTTTAGGGGAAAGCACGAGACCCATCCTTGACTCTAGATCGAACAAAGAGAGAGACCAACCCGTACACTGTGCAACCAATATCGTCGTGAATATCGAACTAGGGTATACACTCAGCAACTTATAGAAAAATTGAATTTTCCAACAAATTTTTACTTCAGAATTCTGGACGGTAATGATGTCACCTAACTTGTTTGATCATGATGTCACCTGAACTAGAGGAGTAAATGGCTCCCACTCTTCTAGAACCCCTTTGGGACCGTTCTTTTTCACTACGTGGATCGCGAGGAGGACGATTGCTTTCTTTCTTGGAAAAATTACGACACGTTCTTTCATCGTTTTCCCAAGAGGCATTACGCGACTGGATCAAGTGGGGCAATAATGTGAAGAAGTAAAGCCAGAAAGAAAGACTCGTTAAATGGTATTTTTACTTAACTATTATTAATGCGTTAATGTTTTAAATGGTATTATGGTGTTTAGAATTTTTAAATTTTCTAGAATAACACCATCCTTGTTATATCCAATTAAACTCATCAGGGAAGGCCCTTGGTAATTTTATTTGGTCACATACTTAATTGGATCACAAATTTATTTATTTCAATTTACAGGATAACAAATGCACTTTCAGGAACTTTCCTTGTGTGCCTTGTTCTTTTCCTTAGTGTTCCACATCATCCAGAAACGATGTATCAGGGGATACGGCGTAGGAACATAACGTAGCATTTCCGAAAGTCAGCAGCATTTTTCCTGTTATCGACGAACTGAAGGAGACTGAGCGTCGCAAGATTCTGGAGTTCATTGTGATTTATGTAGCCATCGTTCATCGAGTTCAAATGACGTCATAGGCCGTCTAATATCAGATTCTATTCTCTTTCTGCTTCCCTGGTAACTACATTTATGCCTTAATGTGTAATTTTTTATTTTTATTTTTACTTCTTTATTAGCATCATGGATGCCTAACTCTACAGGTCCTCGCATTATTTCATTGTCATCGGGGTGAATTGGTCACTAATCATCCAATTGCATCTGCTATTTCATCACTCTGTTTGAGGCCTGGACGCATCTTTCAATATCCAAAAACTGCCTCTTTCAACAGACCACAAAAGCACTGCCATAGAGGCTAACGTCTCGAGACTCCTTTTTTATCGTCTCCGCTGCGAAACTTCTTTCGGAAGGCGTTTCGTTCATCCGTCACTTAATTGGCTGCATTGCAACTGGCCCTCAGCGCCCGTGGAGCCTTTTGTCCTCTTCGACGTCATCCATGTTTTCTCGTTTTCTCGGTGGAAAGTTATCACTTAGCCTCGCCACTCTGTCAATCAGCTTTCAATCAACTCTGTGGATGTCTAAACTGCCATATTGAGTCCAGTCAACTTGTCGAGTAGATGAAAGATGAGCTTAGCCTTTTAAACTTGTTCCAGTTCTCTCTCCTGAATTTCATTCGAACAGGTTTGTGCCTTCATATCTTCAGTTTTATTATTATTATTATTTATTTTCTTAATGTTTCGCTTAACCAACTTTTTGTAGAGACTTTCGGACAGCTTCACCTGACTGATATCATGAACCTGGATCTACTGGATGAAATGGAAGTCTCCATCCGACTGTAGAACCAACAGTAGAGTAGTTTGTAATCGATCAGACAGGAAATCTGCGCTTCAAAGTGGTTGCCTTCTAGGAGAAAACTTGGTTGTTCTTCGTTAAGGACGATGGATTCATTGGTATTGAGGAAATGTCGTTTTACTGTTGATTTCATGTATGAAAGAAGGGCTTTGGCCGGAGAAGTTCGCGGTGGAAGAGATGAAGAAGACGCCTCTAAACGTTCCGCCTCTATTGTCAGCTCTTTGACGTCGGCTTTCAGAAGCGTTCGTTAGATTTTGAGAGATGCGTTCTGGATTTAAACTGAGCAATGGAGTGTCAGCTGAATTTAGATGTTTTTTGCCGACTCGCCCTGTAGGTGACGGTGAAAATGATGGAGGACATGTCGAATTTGAGCATCATATTCTTGGTAAATTTATTTTAGATTTTTGAATATTATTTTAAAGATATCAGTTTAGTTTAGTTATAGTTCATTTTACTTTTAGACTGTAAAGCCGGAAGAGAACAGGTTGAGACGACGGCTACCGCGCCCTTCGAGTGAGTCAACGCTAGACCAGGGCTATCATCACCAAGTGGCCGATTGGTATTTCCTGCGATGACGCGTAGCATAAAATCTAGTACGAAGCAATGGCGACGCTGGGAGGCTAAACTCTTGTTTACTATTCGTTCGCATTCGAAGGTCTGCAACCCTTTATAAACTTGATCTGTAAAAAGATCATATTCTATATATAATTTTTTAAATTAATGTTTTATTTATTTAGGGCGGAGTTGGCTTTTTATGGACTGCTCGGTTGTCTCGATTTAGAAGCCATCTTCTCAACCAGATCCAGGATGAGTTCGCAGCTCTGTGAGGATTGTCATGCTCTCACTTCAAAGTCGGTCCACATTAGGCTGTTGGACATGCTATCAGTGACGTAGATCATTCAGACTCGATGATAGAATTCTTGGAGTCGATCCTCTGCATCGTACCGTGTTTGGGCGAACGTAAATCAAGCGCTCTTTCACACGCCTGTTGTAAGCTAGGCAAGAAATCTTCGTAATTAGACTCGTGCAATGAGTTGCGCTCTTAGAACATCACATCGATTACCTGCTGCTCTTCCTTTCGCCTCTCAAATTCGAGATCGATCCCTCACAGTTTGTTCAGCTGATGTCGTTCCACAGGTATCCTGCTGCTTATTATCTTTCAATTAAATTTGTGTTAAATTTAAGAGATATCTTTGATTTATTGCAGATCTGGTCGATTTCACTTGGAGGAAAACTGGAATAATTATTTTCTGATCTGAGATTCCAAGAAGGATGATAAGGGGAGAGTGCAGCGTGCTCTCGAAGGGCTTCCTTCATTGCTCGTGTCCTCTACGTAGATAACTGGTGAAATTAAACCAGGCTTCTTTTGGAACACGCGATTTCCGTTCCAAAAACCGGGACGTTACCGAATATCAACTCTCGAGTAGTACCATCCCAGAGCCTGTACCGTCCACATCACCGACATCAAGTCTCTCTACCTTAACTGGCAAGACTTTGGAGAGAGAACTGGAGAACTCCACTTGGCTGCACTCATTACTGGAACTGGCGGGAATGATGGCTGAATTTAACAATCTACAGCCGTCTTATTACGCTGGCAACCCGACCAAAATTTGGTATTATTATTTTTTTATTTATAGATTATTTATTGTTTAAACAATATTTCTAAATTTATTTTATTTCACAAAGGAGCGGAAGTAAAGGCGGGGGAGTGAGGACGACTACCGTACCTACAGGCGACCAACGCTAGGAGGGCAATGCCATTGTCGGCCACCCCGGCTATCCTTCTCGAGATGCCGGTGGGTATTTCTATGGTGGCGGCCGCAGCAATAATCTAGTACCTTAACCAATCTGTCTCATTATATCAGTTCAACACGGACTTTTTTGTATTTTTGTGTGAAAATTCGTCACAATATATATAAATACAAAGATGTTTTTGAATATCGATGAGGACTGAATGAATGAAACCTTCGTGTAATGTTAATTCGCCGTTTCGCCGGACGATATCAAAATAAGGATCTCCAACTTGGTGATGATCCATAGGCTAAGTGATTCTGGTAATCGCTATGGTTTAGTTTTGGGCCTCTACGGTTGCATATCTAGATCAATGGGCTTCACCATTTCCAGCAAAACTTCTATTCTATGTGGTACATTCGATACAAAGTTGAATCTGATTAACAATTTATTTATTTTTTTTTTTCTTTTCTATATTTCTCCTCGTAGATTGCGAGTTATTTGCTAGTAGAGCATCTAGTGTGACCTTACTGGTACAAAATCAAAGTTAAAATAAATTTTGAATACGATTTTCACGCTCTTCTGTATTTTAAATTAGCCTATTAAACTTTAGATTGATATCAATCCAAGTCAGCTGACGATAACTAGGTAATCAGAGGGAGCTTATAATTTATAAATCTATTAAGATTTTGATATTAAAATGTTATTTTTTAGACTGAATAAATATGAAGAAGATTTTTCGGCTAAAATTCGTTAAGAAAGAGTTAGTGTAGTTGCCGACGAAGTCAAGTCCACTGACCAGTATAACAACCAGAAAAGATGACCAAAGGAAACCCCATAAATCATTGACAAACCTTTAACCAAGATGGGGATCACGATCCAGGGACAGTCTTCTTTTAATTATTCCACTTGACTGTTTTTGTAGATGTTATTTGCGGAAGAATTCAGCGCCTCCATAGTCATAGTGCCATGTATATTAAACTCAAAGTGCCCATTTCAACTTTTTTTTATATCATGGCGATCTGTTTTGATGTTTTGCATTGTTTTTATTCAGATACCTTCACCGTAATTTCAGTTTTTTACTTTACATTTTCATCTGCCACTCTGTATATAATTTTGCATGCTTGGTTCTATGTATGGGAAGAATTTTTCAATAAAAGAGTAAATAAAATTCCCTTGAAAGAATCAAACAAAGAAACTTGTCCACAAAACAACAAAGAACCATGTCAAGGAAAATATATTCTATTAACTGGTCTTCTATTCAGCACACAAGTACAATTTTTCTACATAACATTTCGCCTAAAATATAATTATTTACATTGAACAAATATGTACACATATTTCCGCACATGTCATCAATTGATGCTGTTATTTTGTAATTCGAAATACCCGCTCTTTCTAACTGTTGTCACTGGCAACCCTGCATTTGCACGCCCAGCAAACTGCTGCGCTTTGAAAAATCAAATATGCTCCTCACTGGCAACCCTGTTTCGTTTAACATCAATCACGTCTGCCCCTGTCTGCCCCTGTCTGCACGTCTGCCCCTGCCATTGGTCTAACGTCTTGCCGGTCTTTTGATCTTTTCTTTCTTCATCTTCACAGAGAAATAGAGTGGACTACAGCGTTCGGCGTAGTCAACCGCCGTGAAAATATAAGTTTTTAGATCGGTAAATATCTCTCGAATCTTTCACTTTAAAATGGTTTCGAAATTGGCATTTCATTGTACTTACTCTTCGTTATCACCCACACTTGGTTATATTTTTTCTTCTTTCTTGGTTTTACAGGATTTCTCCGCGTTACTAAAGTTGCTTATCGTTTTGCTCATGTAAGTCTCTCCTGACCGCCATTAGATGACAAGACTTTTACCTTCTTTTTTTCTTACCTTTCCATTTGTCTTAGTCACTTTTCCCCCTTTTTGGGTTCTCGATTATTGGCAGCCATCCGTTTTCCAGTTCGAAGAGGTCATGTTGCGTGATTGGAATTACGTCAGACGTAGTTCAATTTAAAAATCCTCTTTAATTATTCCTCTGGTAACTAAATTTAAAATATTTGATGTACTATTTTAAAGACAATTTTGAGATGAGACATTTGAATTTACTGAGATGAGACATTTTTTTTCAGCACCACTTCTCTCTATCAAGGGCACACTTCTGTCGGACTTTGACACTGATATCAAGGATATTGCTTAACTCTGGTATACCTCTGGCAACTTATCTTGTATCTGAAACCTCTAATATTAAATTTATATTATTTTCAGTGGAAAGGGAGAACTCTTGATACGGTATGATGTCATCCAACTTTTCTTAATGATGTCACTCTGAAGTGAAGAAACAAGGGCTAGCAGTTAGCACCCAACAAGTACCACAAGACTTGGGTGCTGGGGACAGTCAAGTTCAGTACGTAGATTACAGGAGCGATGGTTACTGTCATACTTCGGGATGGGTACGACTCGTTTTCTTCTACGATTCCCTCAGAGCTATTGTTGACTGGATCAAGTGGGTCAATAATGTTAAGAATAGGCTAGGCTCCGAGCAAGACTCCAATGGTATTTGTTATTGTTAACTATCATTGTTTTGAAAGCATATTTAAACTTTCATCGCCTCTTTTTCAACAGGTATTTTATGTTTTCCTGGATGCCAAATCAGTTTAATCTCAAATAACTCACCAGAAAATGTGATTTTCTCTTTCTAAATGGTTTATTTTAGTTTTTCATTTAATTATTTTGATTTGCAGGATCTTTCTTTGCATCCCTTTTCTTCTCCTTCTTGAACCGTATTTCATCCAGGAACGATCTGTGAATCTGTCTGTTGGAATCAGCGGAGGAAATAGTCGTAGGCATCCTAGGGTAGCGGCAACGGTTTTTCTTTCATCGACGTACTTTAAGTCTATAAGATGACCGAGTCTAAGAGCTCAAGTCTTGTTTGGGTACTTGACGACTTGAGAGCCATATTTATTCAGTTTTTGGGTGACCTCATAGTGCTCGACTGGAATGGCGTCATCAGAGGCCGTCCAATTAGATCTCTCTTTCTGCTCCCCTGGTAATTAATTTTTTTAAAATTACCATTTCAATAAATGATTCTAAAATTTTGACTAATATTACTTTTCAGTGCGATGACAATTTACAAGTACTCGCATGAGTTCACTCTCTCCTGGGGGGAATCAGTCACGAATCCTCTACATTTCAACTGTTATTCCATCGATCGAGCCAACGCCTGGACGTATCTCTCATCATCCAACAGTTGCTCTCTAAACTAGACGTAGAATAACTGCCATGGAGACGCATCTTTAGAGTCTCCTTCCTGATCAAATCCGCAGCGAAATTTCATTCGGGAGGCGCTTTATCCTTCCATCACTTTGCCTTTTGAACGACTAGTCCTCAGCGCCAGTGGAGCCCCTTTGTCCTCTTCCGTTTCGTCCATGTTTTCTCGGTAGTAGGTTACCACTATGTACTGGTCACCATGTCGGCCCGGGATTTAACTACTCTGTGATAGTCTTAATTGTCATATCGGGTAGCCAATGTGTCGAGTAGATGAAGGATTATCTCTTAATCCCTTGAACTTGTTCCAGTTATATCTCCTCCACTTTCCAAAGGTTGGTGCTTTCATACTTCAAGTTCTTGGGGTTTTTTTTAAACTAAGCCTATTATTTTACTGAAAATAGTACTTTTCCATCTTTTTTAAAGAGACTCCTGGACGGCTTCACATTACCAACACCTCGCTCAGAATCAACTGGGATGAAGTGGAAGCGTCAATTTGACTGTATAGAACCATCCAAAGAGTCCTTTTCTACCGGCCCGACAAGATGACTGGGGCAGAAAGTGGTTGCATTCTACGAGAAATACTTGGATGCGATTCTGGAAAGGACAACGGATCTATTGGGCACTGAGGAAGAGTCACTTTGGTGCACTGAATTGATGCTTGAGTGAAGGGCTTTAGCCGGAGAGTTTCGCGGCGAAAGTGATGAAGAAGGAACCCTCTATAGACGTGACGCCTCTGCGGTCAGCTATTTTACGTAGCTGAATCTTTCTCAAGCTTCTGCTGAGTTTTGAGGAATTAAGGATGCGTTCTAATTTGAAGCGGGCGATGGAATGTCATCAGGAATTGGAAAATTGTTTCTGACTCACCCAGGTGACGGTGGAATTGATGGAGGGCATGTATAATTCTTGGTAAATATCTTGCATTTTTTATTTTACTTTGGTTGGAGATATCTTCTTTCAATTCATTTTGTTATTTCATTTCATAGTGAAACCGGAAGGGAATAGGTAATGGGTGGAGGTCTGCTGCCCCTGTGGGTCGAAATTACAACAAGGTAGTACCCTTACGGAAAAATCTCACGTGATCTCACATGGAAAAATCATGTGATGTGAGAAATTTGGGACGCGAGAATCACATGAGAATCTCATACGAGATCTTGTGAGAAATCGTGTGAGACCATGTGAGAAAGTTTGAATATTTCTCTTGTGACCTCACATGAGATTCTCATTTAAACTTATACGAGATTCTCACGTGATTCTCATGTCCCAAATCTCTCACATCACACGATTATTTAATGTAAGATTTTACACAACTGTCACAGTAAATAAATTTAACTCTTCGTTTATTCAGGCAATCTTATTTTACAATAACAGAGACAATAATAATAAACAAAACAATTAAATAAACAGCTAGATTTGTAAAAATGAAAAATGTTTGATGCTGTTAGGATGCCGGACTTATGTTGATATCGAAAAGGACGCCTACGTGCCTGGTCTGAAGATTAATGTAATTTCATCGGATGGAGAGCCTGTAAAAAGAAATGATATATTAATATATAGGCCTACTGATTCTAAATGTTATCAATAAATTAGGTTGAAATGTACTAACTTACCAAAATAAATAATCCAAATGGGTGGTATCCCACACATCCAAAGCCCACAAAAAAAATTCAAAACATCTATTACAAATTTCCAATAATCTTTTACTTACATATTTTTAAAAAGCTGACACAGTAATCGTTAAATAACAACCTAAACGTACACTAAACTTTCTTTTTTCAAGTATTAGTTTGAAAGCACTTCTCAACATCGCGTCATGCATCGCTAGGACGCTGATGCCAACTAAGGAAGCGTCCGCTGCGTTGCCAGTTTGATTCAAATGATTTTAAGATGCGATGTTGCCATATTTTAGGGGTAAGCGGATTAAACATAGATTTAAGTACTTATAAAAACTCAAGGTCTATGCATGGATCTTTTTTTTTATTTTTAAGCTTAAATATAAGAAATAATACCAGCTCAAGGACTTCGTTTGGTTCCCTTAAAGTGCAATGTTCAATACTTGAGGGAAAATTCCTCCTGGGTAAGAGCAGCGGAGATATTATACGTACTTTAGTCAAACTTCTGTATTTCTTATTTCCTTAGGGTGGAGGCTTAACGCATTCCGAAGAGTCTTAACGCATTCCCAAAAGTTAATGCTATTTTTTCAAACTATTTGTCACTAAAACTTACACATCTCGATATTAATATAGCCTACTATAAACATAATACCAAAATGAATATTAAATCTCTCTTAAAATACGTCCATATTTTTTAAGTAATATAATTATTGTTAACACGAATTTTCATTTACATTCCCACTACGAAGTATAATCCATGTGAAATATTCGTGATAATTATTTTTATATTGTGATGAATCGTCAAAATAAATGTTGTCGTCATTACTATAAATCTTTCAAATTTATAGTGCAAAAAAGTTGAACGGTAAATCATCTTAGAGTCTTGTGAAAATTTCAAAGGCCTTGTGAGAACTAGCTTCAATGTGATTCTCATTCAAAATAATCACATGAAATGTGTACTACTGATGTGAGCATCAAATCTCATAACAAAATCGTGTGAGAAACTGTGCGAGAATCCATTCTCATATCAAAATCGTATGAGAAAACGTATGAGAAATCGTTCTTATGTGAGATTGTGATTTCATTATGTGAGAATCACATTACTCAAACGAGAATCACATGAGAAAAAAGATCAGTCGTGTGAGAATCATATCACTCAAGTGAGATCACGTGAGTATCACACGAAATCACGTGAGAATCACGTGAGATCGTATGAGATCACATGAGATTTTTCCGTAAGGGTAACGATACGACGGCGCGGAGCCGGAAGGTACACGCACCCGCTTCTATCTGTCAGACCTGGTCAGACTGTCAGTATTCGTCAGAAACGCTATTTCGTCGTACATCGCATCACACCATCACGTATGTACTCAATTCAAATTGCATTTATTTTATGAACAGTATTGATGATCATTAATTCGTTTCAGGGCGAGAGTTGAGATGGGGGCTTTGCTGAACTTAACCCCCAAATTATATCTTATACAGCCTGTCACTCATCAGCATAGGTAATTTTCTCTTTTTAAAAGAGACATTTTTACTTTTGTTTTGAATTATTTTGACGTGCAGGATCTCTCTTGGCGCTTCTCTTCTTCTCCTTATTGGTCAGTTTCATTCAGAATTGATCTGTCTATGGGAATCATTGTTGAAAAACTATTAGACGTCATCATCGCCGCAGTGGCAGCAAAATTATTCTTGTCATCGACGTAGTGAAGATGACCGAGTCCAAGTTTTATCATCTCTTTGAGGTTCTCGATGACATGGGGCCAACGTCTTTTCTCGGTCTCCAAGTTGACGTCATTGTGCGCAACTGGAATGACACCATCAGAGGCTGTCCAATAAGATGACTCTTCTTCTTCTTCCCTGGTAACTAAATTAACATTTTGTTTTATTATTATTCTTGAATGAATTTACTAAAATAAGAATTGTTTACTTTTTTTCAGTGCCTTGGATGTCTAACTCCAAGTCCTCGCATAAGTCCACCCAAATCAGGGCCAATCAGTCACGATTCGTCCAATTTCATCTGTTTAATTCATCGCTTTGTTGGAGACCTTAAGCATCTTTCAACCTCCAGTGGCTATTCTTTAGAGCAGACTTCTGAATTATGTCTATAGAGACGCACTTTTAAAGGTTCCTTCTCTTCAAACCCTTCTGCGAAATTTCTTTCACAAGGCGCTTCGTTCACCCATTACTTTGGCTGTTAAACGACTATCCATCAGCCAGCGCCATTGGAATCTGTATTGTCCTCTTCGACCTCACCCATGTTTTCCTCGGTAGCAGTTAAGCAGTTTGTTTGTTGCCAATGGAGGTCTTTGTCCTCTTCGACCCTGTCCATGTTTTTCGGTAGAAACAAAACACAAGGCCTCGGTCACTCTGTCGGTCCAGATTTAATAAACTCTGTGGACGTCTAAACTGCCGTATTGTGCAACCACTTTTCGAGTAGATGAAGAATGAGCTAAGTCTTTTGAACTTGTTCCAGTTCTCTCTCCTGAAATGTTACAAGTTATTCACTTTTCGCAGGTTTGTGCGCCTTCATATCTTCACTTTTTCAGAATTATTATTTCCTTTAGTTTTAGTAGTATTGAATATCTCCTTAATTTTCCACAATGTAATAGAAGTGACCCGATTCTTTTGAAGAGACTACCGGATAGCTTCGCCCGACTGATCTCATGGACCTGGATTTACTGGATGACTTGGGAAGCTCAATTCGATTGTAGAGTCAGCCATAGAGTCGTTTTACACCGGCCCGACAGGATGACTGCGCCTCGGAGTGGTTGCCTTCTACCAGAAAAACTTGGCTGTTTTTTCTTCGAAAAGGACGATGGGTCCATTGGTTGCTGAGGAAGCGTCGCTTCGGTACTAATTTGATGGACGAACGACGAGCTTGAGCCGGAGAATTTCGAAGAGGAAGTTATGAAGGAGTCCAATAGACGGGACACCTTTATGACCAGCTCATTGACGTCGACTTTGGGAGGAAGAGCGTTGCCGAGTCGCCCAGGTGACGGTAAAAAAGATGGAGGAATTCTTGTTTTACCTTCTTAGTCTTGGTAAATTTCTTTTATTTCTACTTACATAAGTTTATTAAACATAAAAGTTCAAAATTAATTACATGATTTTAAGGCGTAGCCGGAAGAGAATGGCTTGGCCTCCTTACCTAACCTAGAATGGGCCAGAAATCTTCGCATTTTGGTGCATGCAATAAGAGAGACCTCCAAGACCGTGTCGATCACCTGCTTCTCTCTTTCAAACTCTCAAATTTGAGATTAACTACTTCCAAGGTGCCCAGCTGATGACTAGTCGTTTCACAGGTATCCTGCATTTTATTATCTGTTAAATAATAATTCTGTTAAATAATGATTTTTTCATGTATTAAAGCATAAGATTGTGTTCGGTACGAAGATGACTGGAGAGTTTGAAGTGGTATAAATGATAAATTGATTCAAAATCCCGCCACAAAATGAGTCACGTGATCCCTTTTCGGCGAAAGACACCTGTGAGTCGAAATTGCAACTACGTAGTACGGGCTAATGGCATGATCAACGAATTTCATCAGACTTGTCGTCTAGTTGGCGTCAAACTGGAGGGAACATTTTACTGTCAGACATTCGGTTACAGATTCACAATTTTACATGGGACAAAGGTAAATTTCAAACGATATCTCTAATGATTATGTATTTTAAAGTTGATAAAAAACAAAAGTAGAGTTGTCTTGGTGTTGGCGTCCAAGTTACCCTACCAGCCAACACATTTTGTAGCCAGTATAGTCTCGCTCGACTCTCACGTCGAGCCGAACGATTTATTCCATTCTTGACTTCTGTTTAGAAATAGATTTCCGAATGGAGATTTTTTTTTGTCGTGTATAATTTTTATTTTTGATTTCTTGAAATTTTTTTTAGTGAAGATTATTACTCCATTTCAGGGTAAGTCATTGACGTAGCCTACTGAAAATGACCGGGTCGAAGAATCAAAATCTATTGGAGTTCTTTTGGGTGACAGCCATTACTGTGACCTAATGGTGAGCGACTGGACCGGCGTCAGATGCAGTCTAATAAAATGACTCTTTATCTGCTCCCCTGGTGAACTAAATCAAAATATTCTGTTTTAACGAATAATCTATATAATGAGAATTTTTACTTCTCTTTCAGAGCCACTTCTCAATTCTCATGTCATGGATGATGCAAAGGCCTCGCATACGTCTACTTCTACCAGGGTGAATCGGTCACGAATCTTCTAACACCATCTGTTAGTTCCATTGCTCTGTTCAAGGCCTGAAAGCATCATTCAACATGCAGTGGTTGCTCTTCAAAGCAGACTTGAAGATTTTGGTCATAGAGATGCAGCACGTTGTGTCTTCTTTTTAGTCCTTTTCACTGCGAAATTTCTTTCGGAAGGCGCTTTATTCTATTATCACTTTGGCTGCATACCGACTAGCCCTCAGCATCAATGAAAGCCTTTGTCCTCTTCGGATTCATTTACGTTTTCTCCGTAGCAAGCAAGCACTTCGTTTCGGTCTTTCTGTCGGTCCGGTTTTAGACAACTCTGTGGACGTCTAAATTTCCGTTTTAGGCTACTAAACTGTCGAGTAGATGGAGGAGGAGCTCAGGCATTTGAACTTGTTCCAGTTCTCCCAATCCTCATATTCGTTCAACTGTTACCGTTCCACAGGTTTGTACCTTCATATATGATTTTATTTTTACATTATTAGTAATCTTAAATTTTTGCCTTAATTTTCTCATTTTGTTACAGAAGTGAGCCGATTTGTTATTAAGAGACTACTTGTCGCCTTCACATGACTGATCTTAGGTCTACTGGATGAAGTGAAAGCGTCAATTCAAGTCATCCACAAAGCTCGATGTTCACCTGCCCGACAAAATGATTTTGCCTCAAAGTGGTTGCCTTCTACGAGAAATACTTGAAGTGGGCTCGGAAAGGACAGCGGATCCATTGGGTGATGAGGTAGAGTCGCTTTGCTGCTAATTTGATGACGGGATGAAGAGCTTTTAGACGAAGAATTTCGCGGGAGAAGCGATCAAGAAGAAGACTTTAAGACCTGTCGCCTCTATGGTCAGCTCTTTGACGTCGACTTGCAAAATCAACCGCTAGATTTTGAGTTATGCGTTCTATCTACAAACTGGGCAATGGAATGGCAGCTGAATTTGGAGATTCGTTTCTTACTCGCCCAGGTGACGGTGGAGATGATGGAGGACTAGTCACTTGGTTCGATCATCATCCGTTACATCTGAATCTTGGTATATTTCTAGTGCATTATTTTGTATTAGTTTGTAAATCAATGTATTGAAATTCATTTTATTTCTCAGTGGAGCGGAACCCGATCAGTGAGGAACGGTTGGATGGCAAGAAGAGGCTGGCTACCCGGGCTAACTTTATCAAACTGCTGGTGAAAATTTCCTGGGGACTACCTCCTCCTTTTTTTCAATTCTGATCTTCTGGTATGTACATAAACTTTTTTTTTAATTCGTCTTTTGAGGTATTTTGTAATATTATTTTTTTTACCAGTTTAGGGAGATTGTCACTTGGAATAGTTGGGTTTAGGGGCGGTCTCAATTGTCCGAATTTTGGAGCCACCTTATTGTCAAGCAGATCCAGAATGATTCTAGCAGCTCTGTGAAGTTCTTGGTGCTCCAATTTCAAAGTATAGCTCACATCAGGCATGCACGATCTGCTGACGGTTATGTCGATCGTCTAGGCACACTGATAAAGCTCTTGGAGTCAAATTTTCGTATCGTACCGTGCTGTGGGAATGATAAATCACGCGAACTTCCACCCGCCTGTCGTATCATGTGCCAGAAATCTTCGTTATGGAGTTCGTGCACTGAGACAGCATTCCAAGAGCGGGTCGATCACACGCTGTTCTCCGTTCCACAACTCAAATTCGAGATTCAAGTCTTCTGGTTTTTATTTGTTCTTAGCTTGAGGACTGATGTCAATCCACAGGTATCCGCTTATTATCTGTTAAAGTGATATTTAAAAAAAATCATTTTCTCTGATTTATTACAGTTGGAAAAAATAAGCTGGAAGAGTTATTTTCAAATTTGAGTTTCTGAAGGGTGATCAGTTCTAATGGTCGATTCGCTCTCTGACTGCTACCACACTTGCTTGCTCCCGGTACGAAGATGGCTAGGTTCGCTTACACTAGACTTCTAGGAGGAGCGCGTGATTCATTGCTCCCAACACCGGGACGGTACCGGAATTTCAACTCTGAGAAGTGCTATCACAGAGCCTGTACAATCCACATCACCGACAGAGAATCCCTCTACCTGATTTGACAAGCTTTTTTTTAAAGAAAGAGCTGGGGAACTCCACCATGCTCGATTCCTTCTGGAACTGCCGGTTACGGTGGTTGAATTGAACAATTTACTGCCGGCCGTAAGGATTCTAGCACGACCAAAACTTTGGTTAAGATTTAAAATATTTGTTTTCACTTAAGCAATGTTTTATATTTATATTTTATTTTAGAGAGGAGCGGAAGTGAAGGTGGACGACGGCTGCCGCACCCACCGGCGAGCATCGTTAGGAGGGCAAGGGCAGTGCCGGAAAGTGAAGCGACAAGTGAACGCTGTTCCAGTTGATTTCAAATGGTGCCGTCTATGTGAAGGTGTCAAGTTCTCTCCTCGAACTTCACCTACGGTACTTGCCGTTGTTGAGCTTAGTGATACTAAGCTTCTTAGACCTGGTCTTAATCTAGCGCTCAAATCGGTATACAAGTTTTTAGATGAACAAGTTTCCATTTGTCACTATTTTCTAAAAAGATTTATTACTATTATTTTGAAAGGTGGAACACTGGAACTATTAAGCATCCTCAAAGAATAATTATAATCGCAGGTTACCTTCTACCAGATGTGGTTCGAATTTAAAGAGAGAGAGTTGCAGAACCGTTCAAACGGCTGGCCTCATCTTGCAATCTACTGTAAAGGTGGTCTCCTAAATTTTAAAATCTAGTCACCCTCCGGCCGTCGAGAAGTAACCAGCACGGCCTTTGAAAGTTTCTTACACTTGTTTAAGTATAATTTACGTACGACAATTTTTTTTCCCTTTATTGTTTTTTTGTTTTTTCTTCGTATTGATTGCTTTATTTAGAAGCAAATTTGCTTCATGATGTGATTTAAACAAGTAGGATACGATGACTTCCAATCATCAAGAACCCCAAAGGATTGGTAACTTGGGACCGTCAAACTCATTACGTGGATCGCGAGAAAGACGATTGCTTTCTTGCTGGGAAAGGCTACGACGCGTTATCTCATCGTTTCCCCAAGAGCCATTACGTGACTGGATCAAGTGGGACGATAATGTGAAGAAAAAAGACTGCAAAGAAAGACTCTTAAAACGGTATTTCATTCTTAATTATTAGTGATATAAAATTGTAGATTTATTGAATTTTCCTCTCTTTTCAACAGGTACTTGAATGTTTTTCTGGATGCCATCCCAGTTTTTTCCTATTAGATTCACCAGGAAAGGTAATGAAATTTTATTTATTCTAAATATTTCATTTGATTACTTATTTATTTATTTTTGTTTATAGGAAAACGAACACAGTTTCAAGATCTTTCTTTGTGTGCCTTGGTCTTCTATTTAGTGTCCCTCATCATCAAGATACGATGGGTCTAAGGATACATCAGAAGAACTAGACGTAGCATTCCCGAAAGTCGGCAACATTTTACCTGTTATCGACGTACTGGAGATGACAGAGTCCAAGCGTCGCAATATTCTGGAGTTCATGATTGTTGAGTAAGCCATCGGTCCTCGAGTTCAAATGACGTCATGGCGCGTTACTGGAGTGACGTTAGAGGTCGTCCAATATAAGATCATATTCTTCTTCTGCTCCCCTGGTAATTATATTAATAACTGATATATTGTTGCAATGATTCTATTTAAAAATGATTTTTTACTTCCTTTTTTAGCTACATCTATGCCTAACTCTAAAAGCCCTCGCATCCGTTTATTCTCATCAGGGCGAATCGGTCACTAAGCCTCCATTTTCCCCTGATCTTCCATCGCTCTGTTGGAAGCCTGAACGCATCTTTCAACATGCAGCAGTTGCCTCTTAAAGCAGACCTCAAAAGGACTGGCATTGAGGCGCACGTTTATTGGCTCTTTCTTTCTCAGATCTACTGCGAAATTTTCGTCGGAAGGCGCTTCATTCATCCATCACATTGGCTGCTAAACAACTACCTCTCAGCACCTGTGGAGCACTTTGTTCTCTTCGGCCCTACCCATGTTTTCTGTGTGCTTTGGTCACTCTGTCGATCTGGTTTTGCATTCAATTCTGTGGACGTCTAAATGCTGCCCACCTGACTGACTTCATGAACCTGCATTTACTGCTGGAAGCGGAAGAATGCTCAATTGGGATGTAGGACCATCCGAATAGTCGTCTTAAACCGGCCTGACAGGATGACTGCTCCTTAGAGTGATTTCCTTCTACCATTGATACTTGGTTGTTGTTTGTGAAGGACAGCGGAGTCATTGGTTGCCGAGGAAGAGACGAAGAGTCGCTTTGGTGCTCATTTGATGGGAGAAAGGAGGGCTTGATCCGGAGAATATCGCGGTGGAAAATATGAAGAAGGAGATCTCTAGGCGTGACGCCTCTATGGTCAGATCTTTGACGTCGACTTCAGACAGCATCTGCTATGTTTCCAAAGAAGGCGCTCTGGTATTTAACTGAGCAATGTAATGTCAGCTGAATTGGGATATCTGTTGCCTTTTCGCCCAGGTGATTGTGGAAATGATGGAGGACTTGTTGGTTCGAGCATCTAATTCTTGGTGAATTTATTTTTTATTTATTTTTTGTTGGCATAGGAAAATGTTTGTCATGTTAAAAATTCATTTTATATTTAGGCAGTGGATCTGGAGAGGAATAGGTCGAGACGACGGCTACCGCACCCTACCAGAGAGTCAACGCTAGGCCAGGCCTATCAATATAAAAATGCCAGGGGATATTTCCTGGGATAATGCATAGCATAAAAAATGGTACGAAGCAGTGATGCCGCTGGGGACCAAACTTTTGTTTACTTTCAGTTTGCAATCAAAGGTCTGTGGTCCTGAAGAAAATTATTCAAAGTCACATGTTATATTTATTTAATTTTTATTTATTAAGGGAGGTGGGCACTTGAAAAGTTGGCTATTTATGGACGGTGCGATTGTCTCAATTTAGAAGTCATCTGCTCAAGCAGTTCCAGGATGAGTTCGCAGTTCTGTGAAAATTCTCAAGCTCTCACTTCAAAGTCAGTCCACATCAGGCTGTTGGACATGCTATCGGTGACGTAGATCATTCAGGCTCGGTGATATAATTCTTGGAGTCGAGCATCTGTACCGTACCGTCACTTGGCGATTGTAAACCAAGCGCTCTTTCACACGCCTGTTGTAAGCTAGGCCAGAAATCTTTGTATATGGCTTGTTCAATGAATTAGCTCTCCTAGAGCAAGTCGGTCATCTGCTGCTCTTCCTTTCGCTTCTCAAATTCGAGATCGATTCCTCCCAGTTTGTTCTGCTGATGTCATCTCACAGGTATCCTGCTGTATATGTTATCTGTTAATCAAATTTATGTTCAATTTAAGCAATATCTCTGATTTATTGCAGTCCCGGCGGATTTCACTTGAAGAAGAACTGAAAGAGTTATATTTTCTGATTTGAGATCTCAAGAAGGATTATCAGCTGAGAGTTCGATGCGCTCTATAAGGACTTCCCTCATTGCTCGTGACCTCTACGAAGATGACTGGTTCACTTATACCAGATTTCTTTTGGAACGCGTGATTTACAGTCCCAAATACCGAGACGCTACCGAACATCAACTCTTGAGGAGTGATATCGCAGGGCCTGTATCGTCCACATCACCGACATCAAGTCTCTCTACCTGCATTGGATAAGGCTTTGGAGAGAGAGCTGGAGAACTCCACTATGCTGCGCTTCTGCTGGAACTGCCGGGAACGGTGGCTAAATTTAACAATCTATAGCCATCTTAAACGCTTAAAACACGACCAAAATTTGGTAATTATTTTTTGGTTATTATATTTTTTATTGTCCACACAATATTTCTAAATTCGTTTTATTTCACAGCGTAGCGGGAGTGATTGCGGAGGACGGCTACCGTACCTACCGGTGACTAACGAAAGGAGGGCAAGGGCAGTGTCGGTACTCGGTCGCCCGGGCTATCTTACTCGAGTTGCCGCTTGATATTTCTATGGTAGTGGCCATCAATAATCTAGTCCCTTAACCAATATGTCTCATTAACAGTTCAACACGAAATCTTGTGTATTTGTATGTGAACATTCGCCACGATATATAGAAATACATAGATGTTTTTTTAAATATAAATGGGAACTGAATGAATGACATCTCTGTGTACTGTTAATCGAAAGAAGTAGTTGGGAATTCGTTTGGAAATAAAAGAAACTCACAGGAATAGTACGAGAAGACGCAATTTGTAAATTGAAAAAGCCCGCCGTGACGCGATTCACGTGATTCCTTCTCGGCCAATGACAACCCACACATTCAGAGCTAGTTGCGCGCGCAATATGAACTGAAGTTGTATTTCTATTTAATCTAGAATTACAATTTAAAAACGAATTAAAAGTAAAAAAAGAAAATCTGGAAGTTAATCGAATTTGATTTGTTACGTCCTGATTTTTTAAAAGTATTTTTTGTTTACAATTATACATAGTACAAAAGTTGGTTTTAAAATAGGATATGTGGTGCCAACTTTGAGTCAAAATTACAACTGAAAGGTAGCAGCGGCTACCAGCTTTTCTCAGATCAGATTTCACAGTGTGGACCTGCGAAGTGCAAAGCCGAAGAGCACACGTTACACGTCATTCAGTCGGTCACATCACTCATTTTAAAACGCGAATAAGGTAAATTTAACCTAATTTTAAGCACGATTACGGTTTTTCAAGTTGCTAGGCAGCAAGAGAAGAGTTTTCCTGGAGTTGTTTTTCAAGTCCCCTTACTAGCCAAGAACATTTTTTTTACCTAGTGTAGTCTTGACCATAAATTCCTCGGCCGTCTCACTCAATGCTCTCTCTTTCCCACGACGCCATCTAAAACGACCCCACCCCTCTGTTTGGGAAAAGCTGCACGAATCGGAGTTATTTTTCTTCGTGTACATGTAATGATTCCATATTTACATAAATTAATTATTGTTGATGGAGATCATTTACTTTAATTCAGGGGAAAGTTTTCGGTGAGTGTTGCATGAAACCTATCCACGGCGGCACGATCTTGAGCAAACAAAGCTCTTCAGAGGCTCAGCTCTGTGGGGCTGACATCGACACCCGTACCGAAGCACCCTTCATCTTTGAAGTTGGTATGCACTTGTCAACTTATGTGGTGACATTACCTTTATAAATTTTCCAATTAAATTTTTCAGTGGAAAGTGAGAATTCTCAATGGATGGCCTCTGATGTCACCTAACTTTTTCTTCTTGATGCCATTTGAACTCATGCGCTAGTGGGGAGCAGGTCGGTGTCAAGCTCTCTGATAACTCAAAACTGATTCAAAAGTTACAGTTGACTTTTATATTTTATTTTTTTAGGGGAAGCCTTTGACCGACATGTGAATCCTTTGTGCGATCTTGGTTGAACAAAGCCGCATTCCTTCAAAGCCTGTCGTAAAAGGATGGAGCAGAAATTTCATGCACTATAGGCCTACTGTGTGGGGCTGACGAGTCACCCACTGTTGCCCAATCCATGAATATTGATCGGGTGTGAAGTCATAAACTTTTATCTGATAATAATTTCAACTGTTTCAATATTCAATTGCATTTTTTTCAGGGGAAAGCTAGGATGCTGGAGAACTCTGGATGGCCTTTGAAGTCATCCAATTAATATAATCTTTATGATGTCACTTGAACTGGAGGGTTTAATGGCCAGCTATGTGACAGTGTCCAGAGTTCTCTCCTCAAACTTGACCCACATTTCAGTTTGGACTTTGGAGGCTCATCTTATTGTGAGGAAGGTTGGGGATAACTTTCTTGGAGTTTGGCTTTTGGACGATCCATTATTCGATGCTCAAATCGGTACCAATTTTTTCGATTATTAAGAAGTTTTCTTCAAAAGTCAATTTTCAACACGACCTTTGTAAGTTTCTTTTAGCTTTAGTAATTTATAAAGACACAATCTTCTAAATACATTATTAGTCCTCGCATTATTATTATTAGTCCTCGCATCGCTCTACTTTCCCCGGGGTGATTCGGTCGTCTGTCTTTCAGATCTATATGCGATTCCATCGCTCTGTTTGACGCCTGAATGCATCGTTCAACATTCATCGCTTCCTCTTTAAAGTAGACTTCGGAATAACTACCAAAGAGACCTACGTTTAGAGGCTCCTTTTATCCTCATTTTTCCTGCGAAATTTCTTTCGAAAGGCGCTTCGCTCACCCATCACTTTGGCAGCAAAACCACTCCGCCCCCTGGAAGTGATGGCGAAGGAGTCTTCTAAAAGTGTCGCCTCTTTGATCAGCTCTTGGACGTCGTCTTTTTAAAGGAACAGATGGGCTGTTGAGCGATGCCTTCTGGTAGTAAATCGAGCGATTAATTCGCAGTTGTATTTGGAGGAGGGTTACCGACTCGCCCAGGTGAGGGTTGAAACGATGGAGGACTTGGTGAAATCCCCAGTAAGTTTTATTGTGTAGTTAATAGTGTATGCAATTGATATGTTATGTGTGTAGTGAAAAAGAGGAGGCTTGTAAAATTCAATTCTATTCAATTGAAAGCTATAGGCCGGCGGATATTGCAGGAGTGATGGGTGATGTGATATGAATCTTGTCCACTCTTTTTTTCTGCTCAACTGGTAACTAAATTCATAATTAAGATTTATCAGAAATTTAGTAAAATTACCATTTAAAAATTTTGTTAAAATAATGCTTTTGAAATCCATTTTATTATTTGACAGTGGAGCGGAAAGGTTCGGGACAACGACTACCACCACCTACTAGAGCGCAGAGTTGGGGTGGTAAGGTGAGGGCTGCTACCCGGGCTATCATCATCAAGATGCCGGGAAAAAATTCCATAGGTGATGCGTAGCATAAATTCTAGCCCCTAGCAGTCATGACGCTGGGTACTAAACTCTACTTTTTCACTTCCCATTGATAGGTGTGTATGAACTTTTATTTAATTCACAAAATTCTTCAATTAAATTAAGTGTAAATATTTGCTTCTTTTTCAGTGTCAATTTCTGGGCCGTTATGATGTCATGGATGCCTCTTACATAGTCCTCGCATTGACACACTTTCCTCAGGGCGAATCGGTCACGAATCCTCTAATTTCATCTGCTATTCCATAGCTCTGTTCGTGGCCTGAACGAATCTTTTAATATGTAGCGGTTGCTCTTTAAAGTAGACTTCGAAAGAATGCAATAGAGACGCACGTTCAAAGGCTCCCTATTTCATGGCATCAATAGCGAAATTTCTTTCGAAAGGCGCTTCGTTCGCCCATCGATTTAGCTGCTAATCGACTAGCCCTCAGCGCCAGTGGAGTCTATATTGTCCTCTTCGGTCTCATCCATGTTTATTACCAAAAGGTTGATATTGTCTTAAAATTAGGCCAGATATTCACGTTCCACAGCAACAAGTTTGAACTTGAGTTAACAAGTTAAGTTTTTGAAACATAATTGAGTTAATATCTTTGTTTTCTCTGTACAGTAATTATAGTTTTCTTTGAGCTATGATCGGTTGAGGAGATTTTTCTCAGTGCCTAAAAGTAGTTGCATCACTTGGCCGGTGAGTTTTTGATTGCTTTAATGTATTAAATATTTGTTTCTTAAATTTCCATTTCATACAGACTGTTGAAACGTGAGGAACTGGTTCGACTTATTGAGATGGAATTACCAATTCGCCTTTTTAGCCATTCATAAAGCGATCCCTTTCTACGAGAAATACTTGCATGCGATTCTGAATAGGACCATTGATCCATTGACGTTGAGGAAGAGTCGCTTTGGTGCTAAGTTTGCGGACGAATGAACAGTTTTGCCGGAGCATTTCACGGAGGATGTGATGAAGAAGGAGCCCTCTAGACATGACGTCTCTATGAGCAGCTCTTTGACGTCAGTTTTAACAAGCATCCGCTTTGTTTTGAGAGACACGTTCTGTTTATAAACTGAGCGATGTAACTATGCAGCTGGATTTAGAGATAAGTTGCAGAGTCGCCCAGGTGATGGTGAAAACGATGGAGCACTCGTTGGGTCGTTCTTCAATGACGGTAAATTACTCAAAAGTTTATGGCTAGTTTTTAAAACATAAAAATAGTTTTTAAAATTCATTTTTATTTATTTAAAGCAGCCAAGAAGAGGTCGGCTACCTGAGGTATCATTGTCTAGATGCCGATTGAAATTTCCTAAGGTAATGCGTAGCAGAAAATCTAGTCCCAAGCAGTCATGACGATGGGGGCTAAAAGCTAAACATGTTCGTAAACGTAAAACGTTCGTTTGAAAAGCCCGCTTATAATCCGAGTCACGTGCGCCACCTGTGAGTCGAAATTACAACTATGTAGTACCAGTTGGCAGTTGCCGGCTTTTTAGTCTTGAAAGTTCTAGAAGTTTTACATGTCGGTGCCAATCCACAAGGAAAACGTTCCCATCAGTCATCCAGTCTAAAAAAATGCTAAAAGGTAAATTTGATCTGATTTCCCGCACGATTGTGGATTCTGAAGTCGTTACACAGTTCAGTAAGAGAAGATTTGTCGTGGGGTTGGCCTCCAAACTCCCCTAATTACCACTAAATTTGAAGCCGGTATTTAATCCCGCCTATACATCTCTGTCACGACGCCATTAAAATTGATTCCCCCTTTCTCTTTAGAAAAAGATGCCCAAATCGAGTTTATAATTTCGCCGTGTATATCTGATGATTATACATTTTTATTTGTTGAAAATTGTTAATGAAGATCACTAATTCATTTCAGGGGGAAGTTTTCGGTGGATGTTGTTGGCACGAATCCCATCCACTCGCTTGGCCGCTTAAACATCTCTTGAGAGTCTCTACTCTGTGGGGCTGTCGTCGATACCTGCCTCCAGTCAACCGCCATCATGAATCTCGAGTTCTCGGTATATTTCAATAACTTAGCTTGGGACTTGAACTCTTTCAAAATTCAAATTTAATTTACAGTGGGAAGTGATGACCTTGACGTCGTTCAGTTTTTCTTCGTTATGTCTCCCCGAACTATATAGAGGAAGTGTGAGGAACTGACTATTAAATGGTAATTTTATTCCTAATTATTATTGTTCTATAACTTCATTTACTCCTCTTTCAACAGCTATTTCCGTACTTGATATTTTCTGGATAACCATCTCAGTTTTACCCTATGAAACTCAACATAAGGTATTTTTCTCTCATTAAGAAAAATAGTTATTTATTTTGTTTCAATCATATTATTCATACCTCTTTTTCAGAGCCACTTTTATTATCACGGATGCCTAACTCTACAAGTCCTCGCATTCATCCACCTCCATCAAGGCAATTCTGGCCACGAATCTTTTACTTTCATCTGTTCATTTCCTCGCTCTGTTTGAGGCCTGAACGTATCTTTCAAAATGCAGCGGTTTCCCTTAAAAGCAGACCTCAAGAGAACTGCCATAGAGACGCACGTTTAGAGGCCCCTTCTTTTCATCTAATTCTCTGCGATAATTACTTGGGAAGGCTCTTTACTCACCCATCAGTTAGGCTGCTAACCGACTATGATTGACCTTATCCTGGATCTACTGGATGAGTTAGATGCGCCCATTCACCTTTTTAGTAACATCCACAGAGTCGTTTTATACCGATTCGACAAGATGATTACGCCTTAAAGTGGTTGCCTTCTACAAGAAATACTTGGATTCTACTCCGAAAAGGTCAGTAGATCGACTGGTGCTGAGGTAGAGTCATTTTGGTGCTAATTTGCTTGGTTGAATGAAGGGCTCTTGCCGGAGAATTTCGCAGAGTGTGTGATAAAGAAGAAGCCCTCTTAAGACGTGAAGCATCTATGGTCAGCTCTTCGACGTCAGTTTCCAATAGCATACGCTTTTATTGGTTGGTGCTTTCTGGACTGAAGAAGGGGCGTTGGAATGAAAGCTGGATTTGAAGACAATTGATTGAATCGCCCAGGTGACGGTGGAAATAATGGAGAAACCGTTGGTTCGAGCATCTAATTCTTGGTAAATTTCTGACAATTTTATTTAGAAATGTTTCTTAGATAAAAGTTTTAAATTCATTTTTAATTATTACGCAGTGGAGTCGTAAGAGAATGAGATTGCGAGAACGACGATTGCTGTCTCTCTGGTGAAGGTTCAGCCTCTTTTTATCAACGATAACAACAAAAACGTGTATAATGGTATTTATTATTCGTTGTTGACGTTTTGCAACTCTATTGACATGTAACTCTAACAACTGGTCATAGAAAAAGCAGACGTAGCATTCCCGAAAGACGTGAAGACAGCAACGTTTTTCCTTTCATTGACGTCCCGAAGATGATCGAGTCCAATAGTTCTAGAGTCTATTTGAGTTACATGATGACTTGACTGCTATTCATATTTGGTTTTTTAAGCCTTCATGATGCGCAACTGGAATGACGTCGGGCCGCCCAATAAAGATTATTTTTCTGCTTCTCTGGTAACTAAAATCAATATTTTGAAACGTTCTTTTTCTCTTACTAAATCAAGATTTTTGTTTTATTCTTTTTCAGTGCCCTGGATGCCTAACTCTAAAGTCCTTGCACAATTCAATCTCCATCAGGGCGAATCAGTCACGAATCTTCCAAAATCAGCTGAGTCTTCCATAGGTCTGTTCGAGGCCAGAACGCATCTATCAACATGCAGCGGTTGCTTTTTGCAGCAAACCTCTCAAGAACTGCCATAGAGGCGCATGTTTAGTGATGGCTCCTTCGCGATTCACTTCTACTGCGAAATTTCTTTCCGATAGGCTCTTCTTTCACCCATCATTTTTGTTACATTGTGACTAGCCCTCAGTGCCAACGAAGCTCTTTGTCCTGTTCAGCCCTCTTCCATGTTTTCTCGGTAGGAAGCAAGCACTTGGCCTTGGTCACTATGTCAATCCGGTTTCAATGAACTCTGTGGACGTGCTCTGCCGGATTGAGCAATCATCTTGTCGAGTTAATTAAGCCTTTTCTACTTGTTCCAATTCGCTCTCTCGATCCTGAAATTCAGCAATCTGTTCACATTACACAGGTTTGTGCTTTCATATCTTCAGTTTTTTCAAATTATTATTATTTTTTTTTGTTAATAATTTTTCCCTAATTTTTTTCATTTTGTAATGGAGGTGAGCCGACTTTTTTTAAAGAGACCTGACGGCTTCACACGATGGCATGACTTACCTCATGATTCAGGATTTACTGGATAAGGTGGAAGCGGTTAATTTGACTTTCGAGCTATGCCCAAAGTCGTTTTACACCGGTCCGACAAGATGACTGCGCCAATAGTGATTGCCATCTACGAGGAATACTTGACTGTGGTTTGGAAAGGAGAATGGATCCATTGGATATTGAGGAATAGTTGCTTTGACGCCGTGACAATAGGTGATTAAAGAGCTTGAGTCGAAGAATGTCGCGGTGGAAGTGATGAAGAAGAAGCCCTCTAGACGCGACGCCTCTACGACTGGCTCTCTGACGTTTGCTTTTAAAAGCTTCTGCTTCATTATGGGAGGTTATGCGTTCTGGATTCCAATTAAGCTATGGAACTGCAGCTCGATTTAGAGGAGCGTTGCCGAGTCGCCCAGGTGATGATGGAAATTATGGAGCACTTATTGGTTATAACATCAAATTCCTGGTAATTTTTTAAATATTTTCAATTATAGGTTCTTACATTTTATAGATATTGTTTTACAATTTCATTAAAAAAAATGTTTGACAGTGAGGTCGACAGGGAATCGGTCGGAACGACGACTACCGCACCCTAGTAGAGAGCAACGCTGTGCCGGGGCTAAAGGTGCACTCACACGGCCACTTTTTCTACGGAGATACGAAGATACAGAATTACGGAGATGCGGAGATACGGAGATAATGAATGCCAAAAGTGTGGTTCAATTCAGACGGCCACACTATGTAGACGTGTTTTTAAGAAAATGGGCGCTTTCTATTGGTTGATCATGGTCACGTGACCAAAAATTTCTACGGAGATACGGAGATAATGAAAACGAATATGTCCAGACATATTCAAAAAAGTCTACAGAGATACGAAGATACGAAGATACGGAGATAACGAGGGGCCGTGTGAATGGGTTTTTCATTATCTTCGTATGTCCGTATCTCCGCATCTCCGTATCTCCGTAGAAAAAGTGGCCGTGTGAGCGCACCTTAACGTTATCAAGATGCCGGTCGAAATCTCCTGTGGTGATGCGTAGCAATAAATGTACCCCGTAGCAGTGATGACGCTGGCGACTAAACTCTTCTTTTTCCGTTCTCATTCATAGGTGTGTATCAATTTAATTTATTTTTTAACTCGCAAATTTAATATTCAACATTTATTTTTCTCAATTTTAACTAATTTAGGGAGGTTGCTACTTGAAAACCTGTCTTCTTTGGACGGCAAAATTGTAAAAATTTAGGAGCCACCTTGTCAAGTAGTTCCTGGATGAGTCCGGCTCTGTGAAGCATGCATGCTCAGCTCTAACTTCAAAGTCTTCTTACATTAGGCAGAGAGGAATGTGCTTTCGGTCATCGTGGGGATCGTTCATGCTCGGTGGTAGAGTTCTTGGAGTAGCGGACATCTGTGCCGCACCGTTGTTTTGTTAGTGGTAAATCATGCGACCCTCCACACGCCTGTAGGATATGGGGCAGCATCTTCATTTTCGGACTTGTGCAATAAAATAAAGCGCTCAAATAGCGAGTCGATCATCTGCTGCCCTACATTTCGGATCTCCAATTCGTGATTTTCCTTCCAGTTTATTCAACGTTCCTCAGGTTTCCTGTCGCTTGGTTGTTTAAATGTTATTAAATTTTAATAAATGTTATCAATTTCAGATGGAATAAACTGGAAAGTATTTTCCCAATTTGATATTCCAAGGAGGATCAGTTTAGAGATCGGTGCGCTCTCAGAGTTCTTCCTTCATTGCTCGTGTCCTCTACGAAGATGTTTAGATGTCTGGTTCACTTACATTAGGCTTCTTGGAGGAGCGCCTGATTTAACGTCCTTAACACCGGGATGCTATTGGAAATTCAACTACAAGAAGCTCGGTCATAGAGCCTGTACCGTCCGCATCACCGAAAGAAAGTCCCTCTACCTGAATAAGCAAGCTTTTGAAGAGATAGCTGGAGATGTTCATAAAGTCGTCCTCATAAAGGAACTGCTGGCAACGATGGCTGAATTTAACAGTCTATAGCCGCCCAGAGAGTTCCAGGCCAGCACTTTAAAAACCTAGGTAACATTTCTAATAATATATCATTTATATAGTTTAAAAATCGTGTTTTGAAATTTTAAACTTTATTGGTCTATTCAGAAGCCCGCCATAAAATAAGTCACGTGATCGATTTTCGGCTAATAGGAATCAATGTGCTGTCACCTGTGAATCGAACTTGCAACTACGTAGTACAGGCCACTGGCTGAACACATTTATGTCAGCCAGTCGGCCACAGACTCTCATTTTAAAATGCGAAAAAGGTAGTTTTCATCTGATTACACTAACGATTATGTGTTTTAAAGTTGCTAGAAAGTGTTGTCGTTGAGTTGGTTTCCAAGTTTCCTTGCCAGCCAACACATTTTGTAGCCGGTATCGGCCGGTATAGTCTCGCCCGTCTCTCACGAGGCCTTGAAAAGTGTTCCCACCCCGTTGTTCAGAAATTGACGGCCGAATCGGGCTTTATTTTTCTTCGTATAGAATTGATAATGATTCTATATTTATATTTATTGAAAATTGTTAATGGAGATCATTATGACATTTCAGGGGAATGTCATTATATTGACGTATACTGAAGATGGCCGGATCCAAGAATCAAAGTCTATTGGAGTTCTTTCGGGTGGCATCCATTGTTATGACGTCAGAGGCCGTACAATAAGCTAACTCTTTCATCTGCTCCTCTGGTAAACTAAATCAATATTTAAAAATATTCGGTTTCAACCAAAATGAGAATATGTTTGCTTCTCTTTCATTGCCACTACACTTGTCACAGATGCCTAACTCTCCTCGCATACGTCCACCTTAACCAGGGCGAATCGGTCACGAATCTTCTAACTTCTTCTTTCATATCATTGCTCTGCTCAAGACCTGAACGCATCATTCAACATGCAGCAGTTGCTCTTTGAAGCAGACCTACTGAAGATGAGCATAGAGACGAATGTTTAGTGGCTCCTTATGCCACCATCGCCGCAGCAAAACTTCTTTCGAAAGGCGCTTGGTTCACCCGTAAATTTGGCTTGTAAACGACTAGCCCTCGGCGATTATGAAGCTCTTTGTCCTCTTTGGATTCATTCATGTTTGGTTTGTGGAAGTCTAGACTGCCGTTTTGAGCAGCCAACTTGTCGAGTAGATGGAGGATATTAAGTTGTTCCAGTCGTCTCATTCCTCAAATTTTGCCAGCTGATCTGCACGTTCCGCAGGTTTTTACATGTATACATTTGAAGTTTTTAATTTTTCAAAATTAATTGTTCCCTTAATTTTCTATTTTATTATAGGAATAGGAGTGAGCGTATACTCTTGTGAAAGCTCGACAAGATGACTGCAACAGAAAGACTTGAATAGTTCTCCGGAAAGGACAAGGAATCCATTGGCACTGAGGAAAAGTCGCTTTAGCGCCTTGTTGGTGGATGACTGAAGGGCTTTAGACGAAAAATTTTGCTGCGGAGGTGATGAATAAGGAGCCTTATAGACGTGACGCCTCTGTGAGCAGCTTTTTGACGTCGATTTCAACAAGCATCCGCTTTGGTTCCAGGGATGGGTTCTTATTTGTAACTGAGCAATGGAATGGCAGTTGAATTTGAAGATCAGATAACCGATTCGCCCAGGTGATGGTGGAAACGATGGTGGATCTTTTTGTTCCGAGCATCTCGTCCTTGGTAAATTGCTTAATGCCGGTCATCAGGATTCCAGCAACACGATAAAATCCTTGGTAAAATGTCCTACATTATTTGTTTTTGTTATACGAAATAACATGTAAAAATTAAATTGATTTAATGCTATTATAATGAAAATGCCAGAGAAAAATGCCTGTAGTGATGCGTAGCATAAAATCTAGTCCCTAGTAGTCGTGATGCTTGAGACTAAACAATACTTAATTTTTCTTTTTTTATTTGAAGGTGTGTTGAAATTTATATTTTAAAAAATTCAATTTTTTTCTTATACCTTCAAAGTTAAATTAATGTTTTGTTCCAATTTTGATCTCCTATAGGGGAATGAGCCATTGGAATGGACGGCTCATTTTCTCAATTTAGAAACCACCTTGTCAAGTAGTTCCAGAATGTGTCCAGTCCTGTGAAGAGTTTCCAGCTTGAACTTCAAAGTCGGCCCACATAAGACAGATAAGAATTTCCTGCCGGTGACGTAGATTGTCCAGTTTCATCGATGGAGGATCTCAGAGTGAATCACTAGAGTGTACCGCTGCTGTGGGAAATCACCCACTCCTCTAAATTCCTGATGTACATGTGACCTAGAAATCTTCTTAGGAGGGTTTGTGCAGAAAGGCAGCACTACAGGAGCGGGTCGGTCACCTGCTGCTCACCTTTTCGAACGTCAAATTCAAGATACAGCTTCAATTTTGTCCAGCATTACTCAGGTATCCTGTCGCTTATCTGTTTAAAAGCTTTTTTATTTAAAGGCAGTTTATTTGATAAATTACAGATTCCTTAATCGATTACAGCTGGATAAACTCAAAGTCATTGCTCCACTTTGAAATTCTAAGGACCATCAGCTGTAGATCGGTTCGCTCTGTGAATGCTGTCATCATTGCTCGTGTCCTCTACGAATATTTCTGGTTCAGTTATACCAGGCTTCTCTTGTATCGCGGTATCCACGGTCCTAAAACAACGGTACGCTTCCCATATTCAACTCTTGAGAAATGATATCGCAGAGCCTGAACCGTTCACATCATCGACTGAAAGTTCCTCTACCTTAGCTTGGACGAAGTTGAAGAGAGAGCTGGAGAGCTACACATTGCTTTATTCTTTCTGGAACTGCTGGTAACGGTGGCTGACTTGAGTAATCTGTAGCCGTCCGTCAAGTTCCACCTCGACAATAAAAAACCTCGGTAAAAGTTCTCATATGAATTATTTGTTTCTGTTAAACTTATCAGTTGATTTCAAGTCTTTTAATATTTAAAATATTTTTTTTCAGGTTAAAGTGACTATGGAGAACTCTTGATGGCCTCAACCGTCATATACTTGAGTTATATGATGTCACTTGAACGTGGAGGAACAATGGCTTCTGTTCATCAAGAGCCCTAGAGGTTTGGTCACTTGGGACCGTCAAATTCATTACGTAGATGACTGGAGCTACAATTACTGTCTCTGGTTATGACTGCGAATCGTTTTTTCTTTCAACGATTCCCCCAGAGCTATCACATTACTGGATCAAGTGGTTCAATGATGTGATAATATGGGCTCCTAGAAAGGTTCTAAAATGGTATATACAAATATATATATATATATTTTCTTAATTATTTTAACTGTTTTTGACACTGATTATCTCTCTTTCTACAGGTCTTCTGTTTCACCAAGAAAAGGTAACATTCAATTTATTTTAATTTAAAATAAACTTTACAATAATATTTTTCAAATCATTTATTTTTATGAACAGGAGAAGGCTTTCAGGACCTTTCTAGCTGCACTGTTCATCTCCTCATTTCACCCATGTGTGCAGAAGCGATTGGTCTGCGGGGGAATCAGCGGAGGAACGTGACGTGGGCATCCCGTGCGGCAGCAACATGGTTTCTGTCACCGACGTACTGAAGATAGCAGAGTCCAAGAGTTCAAACTCCTCTGGGGTTATTGTTGGATGGTTGCCATCGTTTCTACAGTTTAAATGACGTTATCTTCCAGTTAAAACACTCTTTTTATACTCCTATAGTCTGGTAATTTCCTATTATATTTATATTTAAGTATTATGTTTTTGAAATTCATTTGATTATTTAACAGTGAAGCAGAAGGTTCGGGACGACGACGACCGCCACCTACGAGAGAGCAACGTTGGGATGGTTAGGAGAGGCCTGCTGCCCGGGCTATCATCATCAAAATGCCGGTGAAAAATTCCTTGGATGAAGCGTAGCAGAAAATCTAGCCTCTAGCAGAGTAGGAGTCATTACGCTTGGGACTAAACTCTTCTTTTTCACTTCTCATTGACTGGTGTGTATTGTGTATATGCTTTATTTATTCACATTTTATATTGTATTTGATTTTTGTTTTCAATTTTTACATATTTAGGACATTTGAAAAGTTGGGTTTTGTGGACGGGCTCAATTATACCAATTTAGAAGCCACCTTGTCGAGTATATCCAGGATGAGTCCAGCTTTGTTAAGATAACCTGGGTCTCACTTTGAAGTCGGCCAACAATAGGCAGAGCGGAATGGACCTGTTCACTGTGCCACCCATATCATGAATATCAAACTCGGGTATGATCACTCGTCAACTTATTTGGTGAACTGAACTCTTAATTTCAATTTTCCAATAATATTTTTCGGGCGAAAGCGATGATATAGAATTGTGGACTGCAATGATGTCAACTAAGCAATCTGCTCCGTGATGTCACCTGAACTGGAGGATACAATGGCTTCCACTCATCTAAAACCCTGATGTCTTGGTCACTTGGGACCGACAAACTCATTACGTGGATCGCGAGAACGACGATTGTTTTCTTTTCAGATGAGGCTACGACGCGTTCTTTCGTATAGTTTCCCTGAAGGGCCATGACGTGGCTGGATTAAATGGAGGGAGAATGTGAAGAAATAAAGCCATAAAAAACTCTTAAAACGGTACTTTATATTTTAATATTTAATTCCTATAATTGATACGTAATTGCATTGACCCCTCTTTCAACAGGTATTTGATTTTTTTTCTGGATAATACCATCCCAGTGATACACAATGAAACTCACCAGAAAAGTTCTATTTTATTTTACTTTTTTTAACATTTCATTTTTTTAATAATGATTAATCAATTTTGTTTTACAGGACAACAAATACATTTGAAGGTGTTTCTTTATGGACCCTGTTCTTCTCCTTGTCTTATCCATTTGATGCAGAAACGATGAATCTGGGGATACATGGAAGGAACCACACGTAGAATCTCCGAAAGTCAGCAACGTTTTTCCTGTTGTCGACGTACTGGAGATGACCGAGTCCAAGCGGCGGAATCATCAGGATTTTAGAGGATTGAAAGTCATCGGTCCTCGAGTTCAAACGATGTCATGGTGCGTGGCGTTAAAGTCCGTCTAATATAACATTATATTCTTGCCTTCTGCTTCCCTGGTAACTAAACTTATACTTTTTTTCCCATGACAATTTTCAAATAAGAATGTTTTACTTCTTTATTAGCACCACGAATGCCTAACTCTATATGTCCTCGCATCGTTCCACCATCTTCCGGGCGAATCGGTCACGAATCATCTCATTTCTGCTTCAATTCCATCGCTCTATTCGAGGCATGAATGCTTACTTCAACACCCAGCGGTTACCTGTAAAGCAGACCTCGGAAGGACTGGCATAGCATGTAATAATAAAAATTCTTTCAACTGCATGTAACCTTGTGTGGGTATAATTTGACCAGAACAAAAAAAAACGTCACAGACGTCCATTAATCTTGTTAGGAACTAAATGATTGAAATGAACTGATTTTCTTCTACAGATTAGCAATTTAGCATTTAAAGTGGGAAAAATTCGTTTGGGAAGAAAGAAATCGCGCGCAGTGTATGTGAGCACATGTTGCACTCACCAACTTTTAAATAATCACCTCCACTTTTTAATATTTCATTCGAATTTCTTAGATGTGTTCTTGGATCGTGTCCCCGCAAGAGCCGTCACGTGACTAAATCAGGTGGGCACAAAAAAAAATTATTGTTTTCGTGGAAAAACAACTTCGAGTATTACGCAGGTATATTGTAAACATATTATTATCGTTCAAATGTCTCGAGTATCGATTACTCATTGCTTAGTATCGATCGAGTATTATACAATCGAACCTCTAACTCTGTAAGCTCCGCCTCCAAGCCTGAGTATAACAAAACTGCAGAAACCATTCTTGTCATTCATCGGGACGGCGCCGGACCAGAAGGTTGGGTAAGTGCAAAGACCTACTTTATTCATTTATTTTTGGCCGTATGACTTACCACTTTTTATGTGATTTTTAAACTTTGACGGGAGGGAGAGGGGGGGATCGATGAAACTTCTGGTAATTGATCAGCAAACCTGGTCAAAGGAGTATACCGATGTAGACATTGACATTAAGTGGGAGAGATTAATCCGATAGCAATCTGGAGACGATTGTTCTACCAGTTTTGTCAGTCTATCGATCTCTCATGTGAATTACATTAAATTGGGAAGTTGTTATTAACGATGATGATTAAATTTTGATGGGAGGGAGAGGGGGGGATCGATGAAACTCCTTAAGACTAATCGGCAAACCCGGTTAAAGGAGTATACCGATGTAGAACTTGACACTAAGTGGGAGAGATTAATCCGATAGCAGCTGGGGACGATTGATCTACCAGTTTTGTCAGTCTATCGATCTCTCAGGTGAATTAAAAAGGGATACTTGTCGGTCAGTCAGCGTCAAACTGAAATGAATATGTTTCTGTCAGCCCTCTCTTTATAGACTCCCATTTTGGAAGGTAAATGTTCATCAAATTTCACTTACGCATATATATTTTAAAGTAAGCAAAATTAGAGTTTTCGTGTAGTTGGTTTTCAATTTTCTCTTACCAGACAGCAAATTTTGTAGACGGTATAGTCTTGCCCGTCTCTCTCACGAGGCCATCAAAATTCATTCTTCATCTCTGCCTGGAAATAGATGCTCGGATCGAGGCCACTTATCGTCATATATGATTAGTTAGTTACTGTATATATTAAATGAGTCTATATTTTTATTTATTGTAAATTGTTGATGAAGATCATAACTTTTTTTCAAGGGAATGTTTTTCGGTGAAAGTTGCCATCACAAATAAAGCTCTTTAGAGACTCCACTCCGTATAACTAACTTCGACACCAGTTATTAATTATTTGTAATACTTATTAGGCTCGCAATAACTATCAACTGGTTCAACCATTTGAATGATTGGATTGATTTTATATTGAATTCATTATTGTTAAATTATCATAATTATCACATTAATTTGAGTAAAAATCAATAAAAAGTGAAAAAAAAAATCAAAAGAATGTGCTGCTACCTGTGAGTCGAAATTACTACTAGGTAGTTCCTGCTGCCGGCTTCTTCACTTTCCAGACTTGTCGACGCCATGCCGGAAGGAAGACGCTTCTATCAGTCAGTCGGTCAGACTTCACATTAGAATGCGATAGAAAGGTAAATTTCATCTGATTTCACGCACGGTTTTGCATTTGAAAGTCGTTACTCAGTTATAGAGGAAAATTGTCGTGGAGTTGACCTCCAATTTCCATTACTCTAACCAACAATGTTTAAGCCAATATACAGTTCCCCCCATTTCTCAACTGATTCCATCATTCCACCCCTCTGTTTGGAAAAGATGCCCAAATCAGGGCCATTTCTCGCCGTGCAGATTTGATAAGGATTCTATATTTGATTTTGTTGAAAATTGTTGATGATTTATTGCTTCCTTTCAGGGTAAAATTTTCAGATGTTTCCGGAACGAGACACATGAGCTTGGCTGAACAAAGCTCTTCAGCAACACACTTCTAGAGAGAAAGCGTCTCTCTGGCTTCTTCTTTATTGGGCTAGCGTCTGCAACTTTACCGAGTCATCCGTGAATACTGAACTGAGGTATACTTGAGGCAACTTATCTGGTGACTTGAACTCTTTTAATGTTTAATTTAAATATTTCAGTGCCAGTGCTATCCTTCCTCCGAGTCCTCGCGTCGACCCACTTTCTTCGGGGCGAATCGGTTACGAGTCCTCCAGTTCCATCTGTTCTTCCATCGCTCTATTTGAGACCTGAACGTATCTTTCAACATCCAGTGGCTGCTCTTTATAACAGACTTAAGAAGAACGGCTAAAGAGACGCACGTTTAGAGGCTCATAATCGATCAAGTCCGCTGCGAAATTTCTTACGAAGGGCGCCTTATTTCTCCCATCATCTCTTTGGCTGCTAAACGACTAACTGTCAGCGCCAGTAGTGTCTTAATTTTCCTCTTCGGCCTCCTCCGAGTTTTCTCAATAATAACCAAGCACTTGGCTTTGGTTACCCTGTCGACCTGGTTCTAATCAACTCTTTGTGGACGTCTTAAATTGCCGTATTGGGCAGCCAACTTGTCGAGTAGAATTATGATGAGCTCTCAGTCTTTTGGAACTTTTCTAGTTCTCTTTCTACTCAAATTCGACCAGTTTTCCAGCTATTTCACAGGTTTGTGCCCTTACATTTATAAATTTTTTAAATCTCAAAATTAAGTAGTCATTTTTAGGTTGAGGCGGGTTTTTGATTATTAACATCTTTGTATTATCTTTCTTTTCTATTTTTTTTTTATAAACAAGAGACTTCCGATTGGCTATATTGTCCTGGAACCACTGGATGACGTGGAAGCTTAGCGTCAATTCGGGGCACAACAAGAGGACTGCGACTTGAACTGTATTGCTTCTAAGAGAACTACTTGCATGGAATTCTGAAGTGGAAAACGGAACATTTGTTGCTGAGAAAGAGTCACTTTGCCGCCAATTAAATGGAAGAATAAAGGGCTCTAGCCGGAGAATTTCGTGGTGGAAGTGATCAAGAAGAAGCCCTCTAGACCCGACGCCTCTGCTGTCAGCTCTTTTACGTCCGTTTTCAAAAGCATCCGCTAGATTTTGACACATTCGTTCTAAATTTGAATCGGGCGATGTATAATGTCAGCTGGATTTGGATATACGTTACCGACTTTCCCAGGTGATGATAGAAACGACGGAGAACTTGTTTGGTCGAGCATCTAATTTATGGTAAATTTATTATTTATTTTGCTTTATTTTACATTTAAAAATTCAGTATATAATTTCTCGATAATTTCACAGTGGAGCGGAAGAGATAGGGTCGGGAGTTCTTATCTGTGGCTGTGCTCAGACTCGTCGGCGGCTCGGCGCCAAGCTGGAGAGAACTCTCTTCTATCACTCCATTGTCTCATCTTAAAATGCAAAAAAGGTAAATGTCATCTGGGCAACTTATCTTGCGACTTGAACTGTTCCAAATTTCAATGTACAAATTTATTTTTTTCAGCGGGGAAAGTGAGAACTCTGGACAGCAGGTTATCATGTCATCCAACGTTCCTTCATGATGTCACGTGACATTGAGGAAACAATGGCTTCCACTCTTCAAGAGCCCCAAAGGTTTGGGCACTTGGGGCCGTCGAACTCAGTACGTTGATCACGAGAACGACGAATGCTGTCCCTTAAGGGAAGATTACGACGCGTTCTCGATCGTTTCCCCAAGAGCCATTTATATGTGAATGAATGAAATGCTGGGCCAGTAAAATGAGAAAAATAGAGGCTTCAAGAAAAATTCTTAAAATGGTATTCATTCTTTTAAAATTTAATAAACCAGTTACACTTTCATCATCTCTATGTCTCTTTACAGGGATATCTGCTTTTTTCTGATTACCTTTAACAGGAATTGTATAATTTTATTCATTTAAAATATTTTTTTTTGTTTTATTAATTCAATTATTTTGATTTACAGGATAACAAATAGCCTGGTTTGCGGTAGGCTTCATTCAGAAGTGGTGGGTCTGCGGGGGTGACGATGTAGTGACCAAACGTAATAATCCCCAGCGTCAGCATCATTGTTTTCGTCTTCGACGTACTGAAGGTGACCGAGTCCAATGGTTTAAACCAGTTGTGGTGATTGATGGCTGGAGTCCATTGGTCCTCGAGTTCATATGACGTCATGGTGCGCGGTTGAAATGATATCAAAGGCCGTTCAATGAAATAATTCTTTTTCAGCTCTTTTGGTAACAAAATAATTAAGAATTTGAAATTAAGGTTATTACCTCTACCAATTACTAAATTAATAATTTTTTCTTCTTTTTCAGTGCCATTATTATTGTCATGGCTGCTTAATTCTAAGGTCCTCGCACAAACTCACTGTCATCAGGGCAAATTGGCCTCGTATCTTCTAATTCCATCTCCTTTTCCATCGCTCTATTCGAGTCCTGAATGCCCCTTCAACATCTAGTGATTGCTCTTTAAAGCAGACCCACAAAATGTTGCCATAAAGAAGCACATTTAGAGGTTACTTTTTCGCCCAATCGTCTGCGAATTTCTTTCGAACGGCGCTTAATTCACTCATCACTTTGGCTGCATTCCGACGAGCCCTCAGCGCCAGTGGAGTCTATAATATTGTCCTCTTCGGCCTCATCTATGCTTTCTCCGCAGTAGTCAACCACTTTTCCAGTTTTCCTTGGTGATCCCTTGGTTCTAATCAACTCTGTAGTCTAAACTACCGTAATGGGCATCAGTCATCCAAAAAATTTAGAATGAGATAAGTATTTTTGAAACTGTTCCAGCTCTCTCACTCCTGAAATTCGTCCGCAGCTGTTTACGTTCCACAGGTTTGTGTCTTTAAATCTTTCATTTCTAAGTTTTTTTATATATATTTACTTAGGTCGTAATTTTTCGACTAAATTTTCTGTTTTGTCATAGAAGTAAGCCGAGAAACTACCAGACAGATTCACCTGACTGACCTCATGAACCTGGATCAACTGGATGAGGTGAATGCGGTCAATCCGACTTTCTATAGCTATGCGCAGAGTTTGTTTTAGACCAGACTCGATGTGATGACTGCGCCTTCAAGTGGTTGTCTTCTACCAGAAATACTTGGCTGTTGGTTTTGAATAGAACAACAAATCAATTGGGTGCTGAGGGAAAGTCACTTTGGAGCCAACTACGAATGGATAAATGAAGGGCTTTTAGCCGGAGAATTTCGCAGAGGAAGTGATGAAGAAGGGACCTTTTGGACGTGATTTCTCTACATTCATCTGTTTGACGTCGTCTATCAGGAGCATCCACTAGTCTTTGAAGGATGCGTTCTGGAATTGGCAACGAGTGATGGGATGTGAGCTGAATTTGAAGGTGAATTACCGATTTGCCCAGGTGACGCTGGAAATGATGGAGGATATATCAAGTTCGAGCATCTAATTTTTGGTATATTCCTTATACTTTTATCTATTATTTTTTAAAGATAAAAATTTAAGTTCATTCGATTATTTCACAGTGGAGCCGGAAGAAGGCCACCGTTGCTATCATTATCAAGATGCCGGTAGTTATTCCCTTGCCAACTCAGCCATTTGAACTTGTTCCTGTTCTCTCTATTCTCAAATTCGGCCAACTGTTAACGTTTCACAGGTTTGTGCAGATTTTTTTTATTTACCTATAGGGGTAATAGTTTTCACTAAATTTTCCATTTTTTTTTTTTTTGAGGTAGTAGCGTCTATTCGATCATCTACTAAGTCGAGTTAAACCGGCCCGACAAGATGACTGCGCCTCAAAGTTGTTGCCTTCTACGAGGAATACTTGGAAAATTGCTCGAGAAAGACAACGGATCCATTGGGTGACGAAGAAGAGTCGTTTTGCTGCTAATTTAATGAATGAATGAAGAACTTAAGCGAAGAATTTCGCGATGGAAGTAGCGAAGAAGGTGTTCTCTTGACGTGACGCCTCTACGGTCATCTCTTTGACGTCCGTTTCTCGGGCATCTTCTTGGTTTTGAGAGAGGTGTTCTGGTTTTAAAATGAGTAATGGAATGGCAGCTGGATTTGAAGATGCGTTGGCCACTCGCCCATGTGACGGTGGAAATTATGGAGAACTTGTTGGTCATCCATCACATCCATTTCTCGGTAAACATTTATATAGTTTTTTTATTGGTTTATGTAAGAGTAGGCAATATTTTAAAATTCATTTTATTTTTCAGTGGAAGGGAATCCGATCAGCAAGGAACGGTAGGATGGCAAGAAGGTGTTGACTACCCGGACCATCATTATCAAACTGCCGTTGATAATTTCCTGGAGTGTCGTGCAGCATAAAATCTAGCCCCAAGCAGTCATGATGCTGAGGGCTAAATCTTCCGTTTTCAGTTCTCATCTGCTGGTACGTACATTTAATTTGTAAAAATTCACATTTTAAAAATAGTTTATATTTTTATTATTTTTTAAAATTAATTTTGGGAGGTTGACACTTATTAGCATCTGCTGCCGGCCTAGTTTGAAATCCTTAGTAACTTGCTAAAATAAAAATGAAAATAGATAGAAATAATTAAATTTATTTTATTATTATTCACTGTGAACTGTGACTTTAAAGGGACTCCTCTTAGAGTTGCATATTGTTTCACGTCGACTGGTTTGATAGTTGACTCTGTGGAGGGCTTTAGTAACGAATTCGAGAGTCAATGCTGTTCCAGTTGATTTAAAATAGGACCGGCTATGTGAAGGTGTCAAGTTCTCTCCTCAAACTTGACTAAAATTTCAGTTAGAGGCACGTATTGCCAGTGAGCAAGACGGTGTTGAGCTCACCGATAAGCTTCTTAGAGTTGGGCTTGATCAAGCGCTCAAATCGTTTGTAACTCTTTTCTAAAATAAAGTTTATTATTACACTTTTTAAAGGTGGAACATTGGAACTATTAAGCACCCTCACATAAGTATAATCGCAGCTGCACTATCCACATCACCGACAGTACGATTATCTCTCTTCCAGATGTGGTCCAACTTTAAAGAGAGAAAGAGTTTGAGAGCCGGTCAAATGACTGGCTTCATCTTGATATCTACTGTAACAAAGGTCGTCTCCTGAATTCGCTAATCTAGTCATCCAGAGTCGATTTGGAACGGTCGTCTTGGAGTAAACAGCACGACCTTTGTAAGTTTCTTATACAGTAATTTAAGAAAACAATTTTTTCTAAATGTCTTTTAAATTTTTTCTTATTCAGAAGGAGATTTGAAGTGAAAGTGAGGTGAAAAGACAGAACGGCTATACTATACGGTTCAATCTGCTCTCTTAATCAGGTAAATTGAATACAATTAAATAATTATATATTATTAATCATTATAAATAAAAGTTTCATATTATTCATAGATCAACTATCCCTATGCTCATGTTTTTTAAGTCCTCGTTTACTGGCTTGTTGCTCTTGGTCGAATGTCGTAAGTGGCCTTCCTACCCCTTTTTCTGCTTCCCCTGGTAACTCTAACTAAATACCTAAAATTACTATTTTATCATGAATTTTCTTTTAAATGGGAATATTTAACGCCTTTTTCAGCGCCATGTCTTAGATGCCTAACTTTTGAAGTCCTCGCATCACTTCACTCTTCTCTGGGCGAATCAGGCACGAATCCTCCAATTTCATCTACAATTTCATCGCTCTGTTCTAAGCCTGAATGGATCTTTCAACATCCAGCGGTTGCTCTTGAAAATAGACCTGCCAATGGTTGCCAAAGAGACACACGTTTAGAGGCTCCTCTCTAATCAAATTCACTGCGAAATTTCTTTGAAAGGCGCTTTTCTTTTCCATCACATTGGTTGCATTGCGACTAGCCTTCAGCGCCCATGGAGTCTATTTTGTCCTCTTTGGCCTCATCCATCATGTTTTATTGGTCGTTGGCAAGCACTTTGCGTTGGTCATACTTGTCGACCCGGTTTTATCAACTCTGTGGACGTCTAAGCTGATGCCGTATTGAGCAGTCATTTAATCGAGTAGATCGAAGATGAGTTCGGCCTCTTTGAACTTTTCCCAGTTCTCTCTCCAGAAATTTGGCCAGCTGCTTACGTTCCACAGGTTAGTCAGTTAGTGCTTTCATATTTTCTGATCAACATTTTTTAATTCTATTTTTTAAAACAGAAGTGAACTGATTTTTTCCCCAAATAGACTACCGGACAGCTTCACATGAGTGATATCATCTTCCTGGTCCTGGACACTTTTACACTAAGAGGATGACTGCGGCCCAACGTGGTTGCCTTCTACGAGAAATACTTGGAGTTTGGTTCCGAAAAGGTCATAAGGACAATGAAATATCCATTGAGTGCTGGGGAAGAGTCGTTTTGGCGCCAATTTGATGGACGAATGAATGGCTTTAGTTGAAGAATTTCGCGGTGGAAGTGAGAAAGAAGAAACCTTCATGACGTAACGCCTCTATGGTCAACTCTTTGACGTCAATTCTGAAAAGCTTCCGCTGAATATTGAGGGCTGCGTTCTGGGTTCAAATCGAGCGATATAATATCCGGTGAAATTGGAATTACTTTTCTGACTCGCCCAGGTGACGGTGGAAATGATGGAGCTCTTATTGCGGTTTCAATTCGTAATTCTTGGTAAATTTATTATTTATTTTTTGTAGTTTGTATAATATATTAGCTTTTATAATTCATTTTATTTCACATAGTGGAGCGGATGGGACAGGGTCGGCTACCGCACCCCACTGGAGCTCTTATTGCGGTAGACGGGACGCCCTCTAGACGGGACGCCTCTGTGAGCAGCTCTTTGACGTCGATTTAAACAAGCATCCACTGTGTTTAGAGGGATGCATTCTGTTGTGAAACTGAGCGATGGAATGGCAGCTGAATTTGGATATAACCGAGTCGCCCAGGTGATGGTGGAAACTATGGCGGACTTTTTAATTCGAGCATCTCGTCCTTGGTGAGTTGATTAATGGCTGGTCATCAGGATTCCAGCAACTCGATAAAATCCTTGGGATAATTCCCTACATTATTTGTTATTGTTAAAAATAAATAACATGTAAAAAATATATCATTTAATTTCAGATTGGAGCGGAAGTGAATGCGGGCGACGACTACCGCACCTACCGGCGAGCAACCTACGGAGGGCAAGGGCAGTGCCGGCTACCCGAGCCATCCTTCTCAAAATACCGGAGCACATCTCTGAGGTGGCTACTGCTGGTCTGGTGAAGCCTCCATGATTAGCTCTTTGACGTCATCTTTTGAGAGACACATGGCTAGGCTTTGAGAGACGGGTTCTGGATTTAAACTGAGAGATGGAATAGCACACTGTTTCACTGTTTGGCCAGTACAGATGAGTCACGCATTAACATGAATATTGACTTCAGGTATGCAATCACTAACTTATCAATTGAATTCAACTCTTTTTATAATCAAATTAATTTTTTTTTGTTCAGCTAAAAATGACGTTGAAGAGCTCTGGATGGCCTCTGCCGTCGTGCGTCGTCTAATGTTGTTCTTTGATGTAACTGCTGAAGGAACGTTGGCTTCTGTTCATCAAGAGAGCAACTTTGGGATGAGGAGAGGCCTGCTACCCGGGCTATCATAATGAAAATGCAGGTAATAAAAATGCCTGGAGTGATGTGAAGCATAAAGTCTAGTCCCTAGTAGTCAGGATGCTTGAGACTAAACATTACTTAATTTTCCTTCTTTTATTTGGAGGTGTGTTGAAATTTATAAGAAAAAAAATCTTATATCCTCAAAATTAAATTAATGTTTTCTTCTAATTTTGATCTCCTGTAGGGGAATGGGCCATTGGAATGGACGGCTCATTTCTCTCAATTTAGAAGCCACCTTGACAAGTAGTTCCAGAATGAGTCCAGCCCTGTGAAGATTTTTCACCTCTAACTTCAAAGTCGGCCCACGTAAGACAGAAGAATTTGCTGCCGGTGACGTAGATCGTCCAGTTTCATCGATAGAGGATCTCAGAGTGGATCACTGGAGCGTACCGCTGCTATTGGATCGAAATCACTAATGGCATCGCTCTTCTTAATTCCTGACGTTACACTTGACCTATGAATCTTCCTAAGAGGGCTCGTGCAGGAAGGCAGCACTCCAGGAGCGGGTCGGTCACCTACTGCTCACCTTTTCGAACGTCAAACTCATAATATAGCTTCAATTTTGTCCAGCATTACTCAGGTATCCTGACGCTTATCTGTTCCAAAGCTATTTTTTTAAAGGCAGTTTATTTGATTAATTACAGATTCCTTGATCGATTACCGCTGGATAAACTCAAAGTTTATTGCTCCGATTTGAAATTCTAAGGACCATCAGCTGTAGATCGGTTCGCTCTGTGAATGCTATCATCATTGCTCGTGTCCTCTACGAATATTTCTGGTTCACCTACACCAGGCTTCTCTTGTATCGCGTGATTCTCGGTCCTGAAACAACGGTACGCTTCCGATATTCAACTCTGAGAAATGATATCACAGAGCCTGAACCGTCCACATTACCGGCAGAAATTCCCTCTACCTAAAGCGGTGTTGAAGTTGAAGAGAGAGCTGGAGATCTACACACTGCTTTATTCTTTCTGGAACTGCTGGTAACGGTGGTTGAATTGAGTAATATGTAGCCGTGCGTCAAGTTCCAGCTCGACAATAAAAAACCTCGGTAAAAGTTCTCATATTTATTATTTATTTTTGTTTTTAAATCAAAGAAGATATGTGTATTCATCAACTTATCAGTCAACTTCAAGTCTTTTAACATGAAAAATAATTTAAGGTAAAAGTGACGGTAAGAGAACTCTGGTTGGCCTCTACCGTCATCTACTTGAGTTATATGATGTCACTTGAATCTGGAGGAACAATGGCTTTTGTCCATCAAGAGCCCTAGAGTTTTGGTCACTTGGGACCGTCAAATTCATTACGTAGATGACTGGAGCTACAATTGCTGTCTCTGGTTATGACTGCGAATCGTTTTTTTTTTCAACGACTCCCCCAGAGCTATCACATTATTACTGGATCAAGTGGGTCGATGATGTGAAAAATACGGGCTTCTAGAAAGATTCTAAAATTGTATATATATTCTTGATCATTTTAAACTGTTTTTGACACTTTGATTATCTCTCTTTCTACAGGTCTTCTGTTTTACCAAGAAAAGGTAACCATTTAAAATATACTTTACAATAATATTTGATCCTTTATTTTTATGAACAGGAGAAGGCTTTTTCAGGATCTTTCTAGCTGCGCACTGTTCATCTCCTCATTTCAACCATTTGTGCAGAAGCGATTGGTCTGCAGGGGAATCAGCAATGGAACGTGACGTGGGCATCCCGTGCGGCAGCAAAATAGTTCCTGTCACCGACGTACTGAAGATAGCCGAGTCCAAGAGTTCAAACTTCTCTGGGGTTACTGATGGAAGGTTGCCATCGTTTCTGGAAGTTCAAATGAAGTCATGGTGCCCATCTGGAATGACGTCAGAGTCCTTCCAGTCCTTCCAGTTAAAACACTCTTTATATACTCCTATAGTCTGGTAATTTCCTATAATATTTATATTTGAATGTAATGTTAAAAAAATCATCTGATTATTTAACAGTGAAGCAGAAAGGTTTGGGACGACGTTCACCGCCACCTACCAGAGAGCAACGTTGGGATGGTAAAGATAGGCCTGCTGCGGCACTGCTATCCGGGCTATCATCATCAAAATGCCGGTTAAAAATTCCTCGGGCGAAGCGTAGCAGAAAATCTAGCCTGAAGCAGTCATGACGCTTGGGACTAAACTCTTCTTTTTCACTTCTCATTGACTGGTGTGTTTAAACTTTTTTTAATCACATTTAATATTGTATTTAATTTTTCTTTTCAATTTTTTACTTATTTAGGACATTTGAAAAGTTGGGTCTTGTGGACGGGCTCGATTATACCAATTTAGAAGCCACCTTGTCGAGTATATCCAGGATGAGTCCAGCTTTGTTAAGATGATCAGATTCTCACTTTGAAGTCGGCAAACAATAGGCAGAGCGGAATGCTCTGTCGGTGACATAGATGGTCCAGGTTCGGTGATAAAATCCATGGAGTTGAACCTGAGTACCGCGCACCGCTTATGGGGACAATCATTCACACTCTCCTCCAGATTCCTGACGTACCCACGAACTAGAAATCTTTGATTTTTGGCTTGGGCAATGAGAGAGCGCTTCAAGAGCGTGTCGATCATCTACTGCTCTCCGTTTTCGTATCACAAATTCTAGGTATCTTGTCGCTTATAATCTGGGTCATAATGTTTTAAAATTCAATGTTTCTGATTTATTACAGATGGAAGAGTTATAATTTCCACTTTGAGCTTACAAGAAGGATGATCAGTTGAGAGATCAGTGCGCACTCCGAGTGCTACCCTCATTGCTCGTGCCCTTTACAAAGACTCCTGATGGTTCACGTTCAGCAGGTCATCATTAAAAACGCTCGATTAACCTTCCCTAATTAGCGGGACGCTACTGAAATTTGACTCCTAAGTAGTGTTATCACGGAGCCTACACCGTCCACATCACCTACAGTTCCTCTTCCTTTTATCTGTCCGACTTTGAAGAGAGAGCTGGAGAACTCCACATCTTTAGTCTCTTTCTTGCTAGAGAGAAATAATGTTTCTAAACAAACCAAATTTCAGAATTGAGCGGAAGTGAAGGCGGACGACGGATGCTGCACCCAGCGATGACCAACGCTAGGAGGACGACGGAAGTGGCGGCTACCCTTTAGCCGGAGAGAACAGCACTAGTGCAACAGTGTACTGAAGATGACCGACTCCAAAAGCTCAATCCTTTGGGTTTTTTAATGGCCGCATCAGCCCTGGTATTTCGGGCTCAAATGACGTCAAGTTGCGTGGCTGGAATGACATCTGCTACCGGCCTAGTTTGAAACCCTTGGTAACTTGCTTACTTGCCAAAATTAAAATAATAATTCATTGAAGTACAATTATTTAATCTACTGTAAAGGTGGCCTCCTAAATTCGCCAATGTAGTCATGCAGAGTTGGCCGATTTAGATCGGTCTTCGAGGAGTAACCAGCACGACCTTTGTAAGTTTCGTACAGTTTAAGTAATTTATGAAAGACATTTTTTTATTTTTTAAAAAAACTATTTATTTAGAAGGAAGTTGAAGTGAAAGTAAGGGAAAGGACTGAGCGCCAACTCCTTCATAATCTTCTCCACTAGTCAGGTAAATTAAATATAATTTTAAAAATTATAGTATTAATTAACTAATTTAATTACTATAATGCAGGAATATGTGCAGTGCTGCAAGTTTGGACTGTATGTCCAAGCCATTAGTCGTCGCATCGCTCCATTTTCATCGGGGTGAATCGGTCACAGATCTTCCTAATGTATCTGCGATTCCATCGCTCAGTTCGAGGCCTGAAAGCCTCGTTCAACATCCACCGGTTGCTCTTTAAAGTAGGCCTTTAGAACACGACCATAGAGACGCACCTTTAAAGGCTCCCATTTCCTTCAAAATCACTGCGAAATTCTTCGAAAGGCTCTTCGTTCACCCAACATTTTGGCTGCAATACGACCCGCTCTCAGCGCCAGTTTCCCGCTGTCCTTTTTTGTTTTTTTAAATGTGATTCTGGTAACAAAAGTGCTGGCCCAAAGAAATGTGCTGGACGCACTTTTCCTCGGGTGTACCTGTCCAGGTTTCTCTCTTTAAAGTTTGTGTTACCTAATAAGTTCTTTATATATTCAATTTCACAAATTTTTCCATTTAATAGGTTTCTAAAGATTATGAACGAGGGACTGGAAAACTGCCACAGAGCCGGCTACGCCCAAAGTGGTTTAGCCATTACGAGAAGCACAGTGATAGGGCCGAAGAGGACATCGGATCAATTTGCATTGAGGAAGAGTCATTTTGGTGCTAACTTGGCGTTGATGAACGAAGGGCTTTAGATGAAAAATTTAACAGAGGAAGTGATGGTTAAGAAGTCTTCTAGACGTGACGCCTCGATGGTCAGCTCTATAACGTCGACTTGAGACGCTTTCGTTGGACTTTTGAGCGGTTCTTTCATGTTCGAAGCTGGGCGATAGTGTCGTAACTTTATTTGGAGGAGCGTTTCCGACTTTCCCAGGTGATGGTGTAGCGCATGGAGGATATCTCATGCCATGAGACAGCTGGAGAACTCAAAAGTAAGTTTTATAATTTTTATTTATGTAGTTGAAAAGACAATGTTTTTAAAATTATAATTTATTTAGTAGTGCGGAAGAAAAGGCGAATAAGGGGGACGGATCGGGGTCGGTGGCTATTGCTGCCCTTTCCAGCGAGAAACGTAAACGTTGGCTCCGGCTAGGAGAACTAGGATACGCCGACGAATACTGGAGTGGTGATGGCCAGTAAGAACCATGTCATTCTCATATGTTGGCTGTTTTTGTCGTGTATATGTAACTTACGTATTGATACTATATTTAATAATTGTTCAAAATTATTTATGAAGATCATTACCAAATTTCAGGCGAAAGCCTACGGTGGATGTTGCTGAAACGAGATCCTTCCACGAGCTTGACCAATCATTAAAAGTTCTTGAGAGGCTTGATTGGCGACGAAAAAGGTACACTTGATTGATCGATTCAAAATCCCGCCACAAAATAAATCACGTGATCCCTTTTCGGCCAATGAGAATCAACGCACTGCCACCTGTGAGTCGAACTTGCAACTACGTAGTACTTACATTGGCATGATCAAAGAACGAAGAATTCTGGGCGTTGAGAGTCGATCTCAACGGAGGTTCCCGTAGGGAATTTATAATCGCTGCATTTGGAAATAGAATAATATTTTTTTCCTGTACAAACAATAAAAAATGTTCTACTATACCACGTTAACATTTTATTATTGAAATGTGAATGTAACGGTTTCAAATATTGATTTTTTGCTTTTTTCAAATTTCAAATATAAATGCTGTGTCTTTTTAACATATAGTGTTTAAACCTTTGCGTAATAAAAAATTAAATCAAAGTAAATCAAGATTTTCTAAAAGGAAACATATTTTTTGCTTTTAAAAAATAAAAATAGAAAATTTATTTTTACAAAAATTAAAAAAGATAAAGGTAAAATTATAGAATGTAACTACACTTTTTCGTTATATACTTAAAATCATAAAAATACTTAATTTAATATACACATATTATATCTATGTGTATGTAAGGTACACAATTCACTACCTAATAATTGATGGATTTTCGGCGTCCAGCTGGCTCATTGGTATAGTACTGGGCTCCTGTGAGCAAGATATTAGGTTTGGTTCTCGGGGTATGCCATGGTTTATTTAGTTAAATCCCTTCATTTACTTTTAAAAAAAAACTAAAATGATTAAAATATTAGTTTTTTAAATATAAGTCTATTCGGGATGACATTCGATTCCATTAATTGGCGGAAATAAAATAATTTAACTGTTTTAAAGAAATTAAGCCATTTCAATGATTAAAGTAAATTAAGTATCTCCTACACAAAACCCATTGTTTTTTTTTCAATATAATAATAAAGAGATTTAAGTGATTTAATTCAACTTATTGACGAAAAAGCGTAGTCGCATTCAATAGTTTAGCCAGAAAACTTTCCGTGTCCCACCAAAAAAAGGGAATTTCTCTCTCCGCGACTCAGACATCGAAGAACTACTTAAACAATTTGAATTCTCGCGATTTATCGCGGCGTTTCCATTTTTAAATCCATTTTTTTCGAAAATAATATGAAAATATATTTGTTTCATTTGTCTAGACTCGGGTCAAATGATCACGTAGCATCATTTTTACCTGTTATTTATGCCTCTATGACAATGTGCATTCTTAGTCGAACATTATCTTTTATTAAGTTTATCATTACGAAGTAGTTAGCGTTTCAGAGGGCTTATTGAAACGCCCGCTCTTTTTACTCCAGGGTTGCCATTTTTAGAACCAGTTTAATATCATGTGTGAGGCGGCCAGTCGACGTCAAACCGGAGGGAGCACTTTTCTGTCAGCCATTCGGTCACAGACTCTAATTTTAAAATGCGAAAAAGGTAAGTTTTCATCTGATTTCACGCACAATTATGTATTTCAAAGTTGATAGCAAGCAAAAGTTGAATTGTCGTGGAGTTGTTTTCCAAGTTCCCTTACCAGCCAACACATTTTTGTAGCCTGTTTATAGTCTCGCCCACCTCTCACGAAGCCGAAACGTCTGCTTCATTTAAAAAGATTCCCGAGTAGCGATTTATTTCCTTCGTATAGATTTATTAAGATTCTTTACTAACATCTATTGAAAATTGTTCATGAAGATCATTACTTCATTTCAGGGGAAAGACATTGGCGTACTGAAGATGACCTGATCCAAGAATCAAAGTCTGATGGAAGTTGTTTTGAGTGACAGAAATGATGTGACGCATAAATTGTCGTTTTGGGTTGCCAACTTGTCGAGTAGATGGAGGACAAGCTCAGGCATTTGAACTTGTTCCAGTTCACTTAATCCTCAAATTCTTCCAACTGTCAACGTTCCACAGGTTTGTCCCTTCATACATGTACTTTTACATTTTTGGTAATTTTAAATAAAGCCTTACATTTTCTATTTTGTTACAGAAGTGAAGCGACTTTTAAAAGAAATATCTGACGGCTTCGCGTGATTGATCCTAGATTTATTGGATGGAATGGAAGTTCCAATTCGCCAATTCGAGTCGTCCACTGAGCTAGATTTTCACGAGCCTGACAGGAAAAGTGCGCCTCAAAGTGGTTGCATTCTACGAGAAATACTTGTTTGGTTGTCCGGAAAGGACAGCGGATCCATTGGGAGATGGGGACGAGTCGCTTTTCTGCTAATTTGGTGACTGAATAAAGAATTTATAGACGAAGAATTCCGCGGAAGAAGCGACGAAGAAGAAGACTTCAATACCTGCCATCTCTATGGTTAGCTCTTTGACGTCGACTTGCACAATCAACCGCTAAATATTGAGAGAGGCGCTCTGGAATGAAGCGCAGGAATTGAACGGCAGCTGCCTTTGGAGATTCGTTTCTTACTCGCCCAGGTGACGGTGGAGATGATGGAGGACTAGTTGTTTCGGGCATCATTCGTTACATCTGAATTTTGGTAAATTTCTAGTGTATTTTGTCTGTTAGTTTGAGAGTCAATGTTCAAAAATTCATTTCATTTCTCAGTGAAGTGAAAGGGGGAACGCAATCAGTAAGGAACGATAGGAAGGCAAGAAGAGCCTGGCTACCCGGGCCATCTTTATCAAACTGCGGGTGAAAATTTCCTAGAGTGTCGGGGAGCATAAAATTTAGTCTCTAGCAGTCGTGACGCTGGGATCTACCTCTTATTTTTCAATTCTCATCTACTGGTATATAAATTTAATTTTTTTAATTCACCTTTTATAGTATTTTGTTTTATTATTATTCTTTTAAACACATTTAGGGAGGTTGCCACTCGGAAAAGTTGGCTTTATGGGCGGCCGAATTGTCCTATTTAGGAGCTACCTTATCAAAAGTTCCAGGATGAGTTCGGCTCTGTGATTGTTGTCAGTGTCTCACCTCAAAGTCAGCCCACATCGGGATGATGGAATTGCTTCCGGTGATGTAGATCGCCCATGCTCAGTCATACAATCCTTTGAGTGGAACCCCTCTGTACCGCACCGCTGTTCCGGGATCGTTAATCACGCTATCCTCCACACACCTGTCCTATAATGAGCCTGAAATCTTCGTTTGGGGCTCGTGCAATGAGGGAGCCGCTTTCAGATCGTGTCAATCAGCCGCTGCTTGTTCTCCTCTAACCCAAATTGCAGACTGATTCTTCCAGTTTGTCCAGCTAAAGTCTTTTCGCTGGTATTCTTTAGCTTATTATATGTTTAAATATGGTTTCTTTAAAAGCTATTTATTTGATTTATAACAGGTATTTGATTCCAAGAGAGATGATCAGTTGATGTTGATCGATGCGCTCTGCATGTTCATCCCTCATTGCTCTTGTCCTTTACTAAGATGACTGGTTCACTTACACCAGGCTTCTTTTGGAACGCGTGATTCACCGTCCCCAACATCGGGGCGTTACTGGAAATTCATCTCTGAGAAGTACTATCACAGAGCCTGCTCCGTCTAAATTACCGACAGTACGTCCCTCCACCTGAAATGGCAAGCCTTTGAGGAGAGAGCTGGAGATCTACACAATGTCTTATTTCTTCCTGGAACTGCTGGCAACGATGGCTGAATTGAACAAATCTACAGCCGCCCATACTCCAAGTCGTATTCGACGTCGGTCGTCAGGGTTCCAACACGACAAAAAAAAACTTGGTAAAATTTATTTAATTATAAATTTGTTATTGTTTTAAAAAACATATATTTTTTTTAAATTGGAATATTTCAGAGTGGAGCGGAACAGAAAGGGACGGGTCGGAGGCTACCGCTCCTACCGGCGAGCAACGTTACAGGAGGGCAAGAGTAGTGTCGGCTACTCGAGCTATCAGTGCCAAGATACCAGCGGATACTTGGGCGGGGTGTTGCGCAGCAAAACATCCTAGTCCCTGGTAGCAGTGATGGAACCGAAATATATTTTTTTATTGAGCCCTGTGTAGTTTGTAATTTTGTTAATTTTTCTTTTACTTTTGTATATCTGTATTCTCTGTAATATAAATAAAAATTGCGGATTCTACTAAAAAAATGGAACAGGAATAGTGTTTAAAAGATGGAGTGGATGGATTTTTAAAATTATCCATACATCACGTTTTAAGTAAGGGTAATCAGTAGATTTGGGATTTGCAATTTACGGGAGTATGAGCAACCGAAACTGGCCATTTTATTTTACATTGCATATAGAGCTCGGCAACCTATCGGGATAATAAGTTATAGTTATTAACCGAGTTTCAAAATGTAAATCACAATAAATGAATATTAATTAAAATTGTTGAATAACTCATCTTCATTTGTCAATTATTACTGAGCAAAAGAGTAGAAATTTGCTCGTTTACTCGAGAAAGAAACGGCTTTGTACGAAACAGTACTAGTACGTGAACATTCATTTGAAATTTGAAAACCCCGCATTGAGGAAAGATTTCAATAAATTGCCACCTATGAGTCAAAATTACAACTAGGTAGTCGCAGCTGCTGGCTTTTTCACTTTTCAGACTTGTCGCCTTGTCGGCGCCAAGCCGGAGGGAGCAGCACGCTTCTTTCAGTCAGTCGGCTACAGACTCATGTTAGAATTCGATAAAAAGGTAAATTTAATCTGATTTCACAAACAATTTTGGATAAATTAGATTTTAAAGTCGTTCCCCAGTTAGAGGAAAGTTGTCGTGGAGTTGGCCTCCAATTTCCTTTACTGATCAACAATTTTTAAGCTGGTACACGGTCTAGCCCATTTTTCTCTCACGAGGCCATTCTAAAACTGATATTCCTCCCCTCTGTTTGGAAATAGATGCTCGAATCGGTGCTGTTTTCTGCCATCTAGATTTAATGAAGATTCTATATTTGTATTTATTGAACATTGTTGATGATTCTTTACTTCATTTCAGGGTAAAGTTTTCGGTGGTTGTTGCCGGCACGAGACGCGTAAGCTTGGCTGAACAAAAGCTCTTCAGCAACGCTCTTCCAGAGAGAACGCGCGTCTCTCTTGGCTCTTCTTTATGGGGCTGCCGTCTGCAAGTATACGCCACCCGCCATCATGAATACTGAACTGAGGTATACTTCAGCCAACTTATCTGGTGTCTTGAACTCTTATTACTTTAAATATTTCAGTGGAAAGCGAGAATCCTGGATTAAAGTTTGATGTCATCCAACCTTGCTTTATGATGTCATATGAAATGGAGGAGACTTAGACACTGGGGACAGTCAATTTCTGTACGTGGATCGCACGCGAGTGACGATTACTGTCATTTCTGGGAAGGTTACGACGCGTTCCTGCATCGTTTTTCCAAAATATACATTACGTGACTGGATCAAGTCGGCCGCTGATGAGAATACGATAAGAGACACAAATACGGATTCTCTTTTGGTATTTGTTCTAAATTTTTGGTATAATGCAATTGAATTGACACTCGGTATTTGATATATGTCTCAAAACCCTCCTAGTTTTACCCTCACCAGAAATAAGGTAATTAGCTCGAATTTCAATTAAATATATTTTGGTTTTATTAATTTATTTATTTGAATGACTGCCAGGATATCAATTACACTTATAGGATCTTTCTTTGTGTAGCTGTCCATCTCCTAAGTTGACCAAGAAGAGTCCAAGTTTTATTATCTCTTTTGGGGTCCTCGATTAGTTGGAGCCATCCTTCTTTTCGGGCTCGGCCCTCAGGTTGACGTCGTGATGCGCAGCTAAAATAAAGTCATCAGAGGCCATCAAATAAGATGACTATTCTTCTGCTTCTATGGTAACGAAATTAACATATAATATTTTTCTTGAATGAATTTACTAAAATAAGAATTGTTTACTTCTTTTTCCAGTGCCTTGGATGCCTAACTTTAAAGTCCTCGCATAAATTCACTGCCATCAGGGCGAATCAGTCACGAATCCTCCAATTTCATCTGTTTACTTCATCGCTCTATTGGAGGCCTGAACATCTTTCGCAACATCCAGTGGCTACTCTTTAAAGTAGACTTTTGAAGTTTTCCCATAGAGACGCAAGTTTAGAGTCTTCTTTTCTTTTCGAGTCCACTGCGAAATTTATTTCGTAAGGCGCTTCGTTTATCTATCTCTTTGCTGGCTGCAAAACGACCAGCCCTCAGCGCCAGTGGAGTCTGTATTGTCCTCTTCCGCCTCATCCATGTTTTATTGGTAGTTGACAACAACAAAGACAAGTACTAGGCCTTGTGGTCACCCTGTTGGCTCTTCACAGCTGTTCTCATTCCACAGGTGTGTGCCTTTGTATATTCAATTTTTTAAATAATTATATACGTTCACGTCATAAATTTTTAATAGAGTCAAGGTTGGATTTTTCCTTATTAACCAACAGAGTTCAATTCCCATCCGCCCATCCCGTCATATTGACTGCACCATAAAGTGGTTACCCTCTACGAGAAAAAACTTGGTTGTAATTCGAAAAGGACAACGGATCCCTTGGTTGCTGTGGGAAAGTCACTTTGCTGCCATGAAAATTGATGATTGAATTGATGAGTGAAAGGGCTTTCGCCGAAGATTTCTCGGTAGAATTGATGAAAAAGAAGCCCGTAGACGTGTCGCCTCTATGGCTACCTCTTTGACGTCATCTCTTTGGAGCTTCTGCTGGATTTTGAGAGATTTGTTCTGGAATTCAACATAAAGCGATGGAATTGCTGGTGAAGTTGGAGACTCTTTTTTGGCTCGCCCAGGTTACGATGGAAATTATGGAGAACTTGTTGGTTCGAGCATCTAATTTTTGGTAATTTTCTTGCATATTTTAATTGTTTTTTTAAAGATATATTTTTTAATAATTCATTTTATTATTTGATAATGCATGGAGTAGGAAGTTAATCGGCCGTGACTTTGATGTCACCTTTCTGAAGCTACTGCTAAATTTTGATAGACACGTTCTGGATTTAAATTTAGAGATGTAATGTCAGCTGGATTTGGAAAAACGTGGTTGAAGCGCCCAGGTGACGGTGAAATTATGGAAATTGTTGGGTTCGAGCATCTGATTCTTGGTAAATTTATTTTATATTTCTTTATAGTTTTTAAAGCAATGTTTTTAAAATTCATGTTTTTATTTCACAGTTCACAAGTGGAGCCGGAAGGGTTTGAATTGGAACGTATCCTAGCCTCGGGAGAGAGAAACGTTGGGATAGAAAGGAGAGGTCGGCTGTGCCCGGGCTATTCTTCTCAAGATGCCGTTGTAAATTTCCTGCGGTGATGCGTAGCAAAAAACCTAGTCCCAAGCATTGATGATGCTGGTGGGGTTATAAACTCGTGTTAATTTGAAGTTCTTATCTACTGGTTCGTATACATTTATTTCTTTCATAAATTCACATTTTAAAATTTAAATTTTTTATGCAGCAGCAACATGGTTTCACCATCCCTTTGGCCTTTGGGTTCCTCGTTGACTGGGAGCCATCGGTCTCGGAGTGAAGTCATGGTCTCAACTGGAATGACCTCACAGGCCTCTTCTGCTCTTTTGGTAACTTTTTAAATGGTTTACAAACTGTTTTGATGAGTTTACTCAAGTTTAATTAATTACCTATTTAGAGTGCCAGTTTTTTGGGTTATCTTGTGATGTCTTAGATGCCTATAATAAAGCCCTCGCATCGCCCCACATTCTTCAGGGCGAATCGGATACGGATCCTCCAATTTCATCTGCTATTCTATCGCTCAGTTCGTGGCCTGAACGCGTCTTTCAACCTACAGCAGTTGTTCTTCAAAATAGACCTCCATGAAGATGACACAGAGACGCACGTTTGAATGATCCTTGTTTCATCATATTCCTTCGCGAAATTTATTTCGGAAGGCGCTTCGTTCACCCACCATCAATTTAGCTGCTAATCGACTAGTCCTCAGCGCCAGTGGAGTTTATATTGTCCTCTTCGGCCTTATCCATGTTTTCTGGGCTTTAAAAGAGGTTGACCTTATCTTGAAGTTTGGCCAGCTATTTACGTTCCAAAGCCACAGGTTTGAATTTAAATATTAAGCTTTTTTTAAATTATAAATTTATTTACTATTTTACAGTCATCTTTACATTAACTTTAGTTTTTCTTTGAACTGTGATCGGTCGATGAGGTTTCTCTCAGTGCCTAAGAGAAGTTGCATCACTTGGTGAGATTTTTAATGAATTTTTTGTATGGCATGGTTTTTCTAAAACTTTAATTTTATACAGGCTGTTGAAACATGAAGAACTGGGTCGAATCATTGAGATGGAAACATCAACTCGACTTTTCAGCCATTCACAGAGTCGTTTTAAAGTTTCGCTTTGGTGCTAACTTGGTGGATGAATGAAGAGTTTGTCCCGGAGAATTTCACGGAGGATGTGAGGAAGAAGGATCTTTCTAGACATGACGCCTCTATGAGCAGCTCTTTGACGTCAACTTTAACAGGCACCCGCTTCGCTTCGAATGACACGTTCTGGATGTAAATTTAGCGATGGAATCGCAGCTGGATTTAGAGATGTGTATCAGAGTCGCCCAGGTGATGGTGGAAACGATGGAGTACTCATTTGATCATGCATCAATGACGGTAATTTATTCGTTTAAGTTAATACATAGTTTTTTAAACATAATAGTTATAAACATTAATTTTATTTATTTAAAGCGCTCAACCCTTGAGCAATGTTGCGATGGTAAGAAGAGGCCGGCTACCTGAAGTGTACGCAAACGTTCATTTGAAAGGCCCGCTAATGACTCAAGTCCCGTGCTCCACCTATGAGTCGAAATTACAACTAGGTAGTACCAGTTGGCAGTCGCCGGCTTTTTCAGTCTTGCAAGTTCTAGAAGTCGTACTTGTCGGCGCCAATACATAAGGGAAACGTTACTATCATTCATCAGTCCAGAGATCAGTCTATAAAAACGAACAAAGGTATATTGTAACTTATCTCTTCCACTCTCGAATTCTCGCACGATTTTAGATTTCAAAGTCGTTACAGAGTAAGAGGAAATTTTTAGTGGAGTTGGCCTCCAAACTCCCTTACTAACCAAAAAATGTGAAGCCGGTAGGCACCCGTCTTCATGAATGTCGAATTCTCGGTATATATCAGGCAACTTACATGGTGACTTGAACTATTTCAAATTTCAAATTTATTTTTAATTGTGAAGTGATGGTCTTGACGTCATTTAGTTTTTCTTCGTGATGTCACCCCGAACTATAGAGGGTAACTGTGAGGAACTGTGAGACTCCAAGAAAGAATATTAAAGGGTAATTTAATTCCTAATTATTATTGTTCTGTAACTTCATTTACTCCTTTCAACATCTATTTCCGTATTTGAAATTTTCTGGATAACCATCTCAGTTTTACCCTATGAAACTCAACAGGAAAGGTAATTTTCTCTTACGTGAAGCCTCTACAATCAGCTCTTTGACGTCAGTTTCTATTGGTAACCGCTTTGCAGTGGGGGATGCTCTCTGGGCGGAAACGGAGCGATGGAATACCAGTTGGATTTTGGAGATGCGTTACTGACTCTCCCAGGTGAAGGTGGATATAATGGAGGACCTGCTGGTTCGAGCATCTAATTTTTGGTAATTTTTCAATATATTTTTATCTAGAAGTTTTCTAAATTACAAAGTAAACACTTATTTTTATTGTTTCAGTAACTGTAACAGTCGGCTACTTCATCCTACTTGCCTACTATAGAGAGCAACGCTGGGGTGGCAAGGAGAAACCTGCTACCCGGGCTATCATCATCACGATGCCGGTGAAAATTTCCTGGGGTGATGCGTAGCATAAAATCTAGTCCCTACTAGTCATGACACTGTGGACTAAACTCTTCTTTTTCCGGATATCTTGTCAAAGTATGATGAGATTAGATTTTCTTTTTATTCATTTTTTAGAATATGGGCAGTTGTATTTATTTGATTTTTTTATTGATTTAGGAAAGTTGAAAAGTTGCTTCATAATATGGACGGCTCGATTGTCAATTTAGGAGGCATCTTCTCAAGTAGTTCCAGGACGAGTCCAGCTCTGTGCTTGTTTTCGGACCTCACTTTAAAGTCAGCCCACATCTGGTGTCGTTGTGCTGCTGGTGACGAGGACGGTGCCAAGCTCTGTGATTGAACTTCTCGGAGTCGGAAATCTGTACCGCACCGTTTGTTCGGATTGTCTATCACGCGCTCTTCCAGATTCCTGACGTTTGAAAGAGCTGCAGAAATCTTAGTGATTGGATCCCTGCAATGAGACAGCACTTCAAGAGCGGGTCGATCACCTGCTGCTCTACTCCCTCTCCAATCTCAAATTTGAGATTTACTCCTTCTAGTTTGTCCATCTTGACGTCATTCAATAGGTTTTCCTGCCATTTATTTATCATTTCTTGAAAATTTAGTTTTTAAAGAAATTTATATATTATAGAGCTGGAGAAACTGGAAAAGTTATTTTTCAATTCGAGATTCCAAGCAGGATGATCAGTAGAGGTAGATCGATGTGCTCTTTGAGTGTCTTCCTTTATTGCTCGTGTCCGCTACCAAGATGACTGGTTCACTTACATCAGGATTCTTTCATAACGCGTGATTAACAGTCCCAAACATCGGGACGCTACTGGAAATTCAACTCTTAAGAAGTGATATCACAAAGCTTGAATCGTCTACATCACCGACAGAAAGCCCGTCTACCTGTTGGGGTTTATTCGACTTTGAAGAGAGAGCTGAAGATCTCCACATTCTGGGGTTTCTTTCTGGAACTGCCGGGAATGGTGGCTGAATTGAACAGTCTATAGTCATCCCCTTACAGCCATAGCTTTGGCTTTTCTCTCACAAGACCATCGAAAATGTTAGGAAAGCGCATGCCCCAAATCTGGGCTATTTTCTGCAGAGTAAATGGTAGATTTTATAATGATTCTATACTTATATTTTATGATAACTCTTTAATAAGATCATTACTTCGCACTTTTAAGGGAAAGCACGAGACTCATCCTAGAGTCCTAGACTATTTTTCACTACGTGGATCGCGAGGAGGACGATTGCTTTCTTTCTTGGAAAAACTACGACGCGTTCTTTCATCGTTTCCCCAAGAGGCATTACGCGACTGGATCAAGTGGGGCAATAATGTGAAGAAATAAAGCCACAAAGAAAGACTCTTAAAATGGTATTTTATTCTTAACTATTATTGATACGTTACTGTATTAACCGGGTTTAAAGCATTAAGGTATCGGGAATTGTTCTGGATAATACCATCCCAGTTATACCAAAATAAAACTCACAAGGAAAGGCCTTTGGTAATTTTATTTGGTCACATACTTAATTGGATCTTAAATTTATTTATTTCAATTTACAGGATAATAAATGCACTTTCAGGATGTTTCCTTGTGTTCCTTGGTCTTTTCCTTAGTGTTCTACATCATCCAGAAACGATGGATCAGGGGATACGGCGTAGGGACATTACGTAGCATTTCCGAAAGTCAGCAACGTTTTTCCTGTTATCGACGTACTGAAGACGTCCGAGTCCAAGCGTCGCAATATTCTGGTGTTCATTGTGATTGATGTAACCATCGTTCATCGATTTCAAATGACGTCGTACGCCGTCTAATATCAGATTCTATTCTATTTCTGCTTCCCTGGTAACTACATTTATGCCTTAATGTGTAATTCTTATTTTTATTTTTACTTCTTTATTAGCACCATGGATGCCTAACTGTACAGGTACAGCCGACGACAACTAGGTAATCAGAGGAAGCTCATAATTTATAAATCTATCCAGATTTTGATATTAAAATTTTTTTTTTAGACTGTATAGATGTGAAGAAGCTTTTTTCGGCTAAAACTCGTGGAGAACGAGTTTATTTAAAGACCAAGTCAAATCCACTGATGACCAGTTTAACAACCAGCAAAGATCCCCAAAGGAAACCATAAAAATCATAGACGAACCTTTAACCAAGATAGGGATCACGATCCAGGGACAGTCTTCTTTTAATTATTCTGCTCGACATTTTTTGTAGATGTTATTTGCGGCAGAATTTAGCACCTCCATAGTCATAGTGCCTTGTATATTAAACTTAAAGTGCCCATTTCATTTTTCTTTATATCATGGCGATGCGATCTGTTTTCCATTGTTTTTATTCAGATACCTTCACTGTAATTGCAGTTTCTAACTGTTCATTTTCATCTGCCATTCTTTATATAATTTTGCATGCTTGGTTCAATGGGTGGGAAGAATTTTTTCGGCTATAAAAGAGTAAATTAGATTCCCTTGAAGCAATCAAACATAGAAACTTATACATAAATGACGAAAAAAACATGTCCGGGAAAAGATATTCTTTTAAATGGTCTTCTATTTAACACATTAGAACAATTTTTCTACATAACATTTCGTCTAGAATCTAAGTATTTTGACTATTTTCATTGAACAAATATATACACATATTTCCGCATATCAATTGATGTTGTCATTTTGTAATTCGAAATACCCGCTCTTTCTGCGAAACCTGATGCGCTTTGTAAATTAAATATGCTCCTCACTGGCAACCCTGTTTCGTTTTACATCAATCACGTGACCACGTCTGCCCCAGCTATTGGTCTAACGTCATACCGGTCCTTTTCCTTCTTCATATTCACAAAGAAAGACTGGGCTACAGCGTTCGGCGTAGTCAACCGCCGTAAAAATATAAGTTTTTAGATCGGTAAATATCTCTCGAATCTTTCTCTTTAAAATTGTTTCGAAATTTGCATTTCATTGTACTTACTCTTCTTAATCACCCACACTTGGAAATATTTTTTCATCTTTCTTGGTTTTACAGGACTTCTCCGCGTTACTAAAGTTGCTTGTCGTTTTCTCATGTAAGTCTCTCCTGGCCGCCATTACAATATTACATGACAAGACTTTTACCTTCTTTAGTTCCTTTTTTTCTGCAATTCTGCTCCTCGTCTATCAGTCTACATCGTTGCTTATACCGCTTTTAGAAATAGGTAGAATTTCTAAATGTTTTAACTCCTCGTAGTCATCCGTAATTAACTTGGAATACATTTTTAGAAATAACTATTTTTCTCAAGCAGTGCGTCACTGAAATTATCCCACATTTCTTTTCAGGTTCACTTATTGGTTCCAACATCCAATTCCCGGTAATTTTTTTTATAGTTTAAATTATAGGTTCGTAAAGATATTGTTATACAATTTCATTTTGAAAATGTTTGACAGTGGAACCGGAACGACGACTACCGCGCCCTACTAGAGAGCAACGCTGTGCCGGGGCTATCATTGTCAAGATGCTGATCGAAATGTCATGGGGTGACACGTAGCATAAAATCTAGCCCCTAGCAACGGTGACACTTGGGACTATACTCTTCGTCTTTTTCAGTTCTTATTCATTGGTGGGTAGGCTATCAATTTACTTTACTTATTAATCGCATTTGTAATATTTTATATTTATATTTCTCATTTTTTTTGCGACTATTGATTTTTTTTTATATAGATCACTACTTGATTTCAGATGAAAGTCATTGGTGTAGTCTACTGAAAATGACCAGTCAAAGAACCAAAATCTGATGGAGTTCTCTTGGGTTTAAGCCAATGTTATGACGCCATGTTGAGCGACTGGAATGGGGTCAGAGGCCGTCCAATAAGACACCTCTTGATCTCCTCCACTGGTAAATTAAATTAATATTTTAAAATATTCTGTTTCAACGTATTAACTATACAATATTATTGCTTCTCTTTCAGTGCTACCACGAACTAAGAATAAGCTTATGCCTATGCTCGTCCTTGGTGCTACTACTCTTGTCATGGAGGATGCCTAACTTTTAAAGTCCTCGCATAGTTGCACCTTTATCAGGGCGAGTAATCAGTCACGAATCTTTTGACGTCATCTGCTGGTACATTGCCCCGTTCGAGTCCTGAACGTTTCATTCAACATGAAGTGGTTGCTCTTCTCAGCGGACTTAGATAGGGCGATTATAGAGATGCACGTTTAGTGGCTTCTTCTTTATCGATTTTCACTGCGAAATTTAATTCGGAAGGCGCTTAATTCTTCAATCACTTGGGCTGCAAACCGACAAGCCCTCAGCATCAATGAAGCCATTTGTCGTATTCGGATTCCTTCATGTTTTCTTGGAAGAAGGCAAGCATTTGCCGTTGGTGTCCCTGTCGATCCGGTTTTAGTCAACTCTGTGGACGTCAACATTGCTGTTTTTCGCAACCAACTTGTCGAGTTGATGGCTGACAAGCTTGTTCCAGTTCTCTCGATCCTCATCAACTGTCGTTCAACTGTTCACGATCCACAGGTTTGTGCCCTCATAAATTTTTTTTTATTTACGTGGTAATTATCCCCTTAAATTTTTCTTTTGAAAACTTACTGCTGACAGGATGATTGCGCCTAAACGTGGTTGCCTTCTACGAGAAATACTTGAAGTGGGCTCGGAAAGGACAGCGGATCCATTGGGTGATGAGGTAGTCGCGAGGAAGTCGCTTTGCTGCTAATTTGATGACGGAATGAAGAGCTTATAGACGAAGAATTTCGCGGGAGAAGCGATCAAGAAGAAGACTTTATAAGACCTGTCGCCTCTATGGTCAGCTCTTTGACGTCGACTTGCAAAATCAACCGCTAGATTTTGAGATAGGCGTTCTGTCTACAAACCGGGCAATGGAATGGCAGCTGAATTTGGAGATTCGTTTCTTACTCGCCCAGGTGACGGTGGAAATGATGGAGGACTAGTCACTAAGTCACTTGGTTCGATCATCATCCGTTACATGTGAATCTTGGTAAATTTCTAGTGCATTTATTTTATATAAGTTTGTAAATCAGTGTATTAAAATTCATTTGAATTGTCAGTAGAATAAAAAAGGAACCCAATCAGTTAGGAAAGGTAGTATGGCAAGGAAAGGCTGGCTAACCGGGCCATCTTTATCTAACTGCGAGTGAAAATTTCCTGAAGTGTCGGGCAGCATAAAATCTAGCCCCTAGCAGTCATGACCCTGGGGGCTACCTCTTCTTTTTTTCTAATCTACTGGTATGCACAATAACTTTTTTTTTATATTCATCTTTTAAAGTATTTTGTTTTTTTATTATTTAAACCAATTTAGGGAGGTTGTCACTTGAAAAAGTTGTCTTTATGGGCGGTCTCAATTGACCAAATTTTGGAGCCACCTTGTCAAGTGAATCCAGAATGAGTCCAGCAGCTCTGTGAAGATATTCAAGTTCCAACTTCAAAGTATAGCTCATATCAGGAATGCAAGATTTGCTGACGGTAATGTTGATCGTCTGGGCACACTGATAAAGCTCTTGAAGTTGAATTCCTGTATTGCACCGTGTTGTGGAAACGATAAATCACGCGCCCTTCCACCCGCCTGTCGTATCATGTGCTAGAAATCTTCGTTGTGGAGATCACACGCTGCTCTCCGTTCCACAGCTCAAATTTGAGATTCTAGTCATCTGTTTTTTTTTATTCCTAGCTTGAGGCTTGATGTCGTTCCACAGGTATCTTGCCGCTTATTATCTGTCAAAATGATATTTTTTAAAAATCATTTTCTCTGATTTATTACAGTTGGAAAAAATAAGCTGGAAGAGTTATTTTCAAATTTGAGCTTCTGAATGGTTATCAGTTCTGTGAGTCGATTCGCTATCTGACTGCTACCACTTTTGCTTGCTCCCGGTACGAAGATGGCTAGGTTCGCTTACACCAGACTTCTAGGAGGATCGCGTGATTAATTGTTCCCAAAACCGGGACGGTACCGGAATTTCAACTCCGAGACGTGCTATCACACAGCCTGGACCGTCCACATCACCGACAGAGAATCATTCTACCTGATTAGACAAGCTTTCTTTGAAGAAAGAGCTAGGGAACTCTACAACGCCTGGTTCCTTCTGGAACTGCCGGTTACGGTGGATGAACTGAACAATTTACAGCCGGCCTTAAAGGCTCCAGAATTACCAAAACTTTGGTATAGTTTGAAAATATTTGTTTTTCGCTTAAGCAATGTTTTATTTATATATTTTTTTTTAGAAAGGAGCGGAAGTGAAGGCGGACGACGGCTGCCGCATCCAAAGGCGAGCATCGTTAGGAGGGCAAGGGCAGTGCCGGAAAGTGAAGCGACGAGTGAACGCTGTTCCAGTTGATTTCAAATGGTTCCGTCTATGTGAAGGTGTCAAGTTCTCTCCTCGAACTTCACCTACGGTATTTCCGTTGTTGAGCTCAGTGATACTTAGCTTCTTAGACCTGGTCTTAATCTAGCGCTCAAATCAGTATGCAAGTTTTTAGATGTACAAGTTTCTATTTGTCACTATTTTCTTAAAAGGTTTATTATTATTATTTTGAAAGGTGGAACACTGGAAGTATTAAGCATCCTCAAAGAAGTATAATCGCAGGTGCACTGTAAACATCACCGACAGTACGATTACCTTCTACCAGATGTGGTTCGAATTTAAAGAGAGAGAGTTGGAGAACCGATCAAACGGCTGGCCTCATCTTGCAATCTACTGTAAAGCTCGTGTGATCCCTTGTGATGTGATCCCTTTTTTCGGCCAATGTGAATCAGGGTAAGATGGCGCGCGCAATTTGAAATTTGTTATATGCAGTAACGTACAACAGCATGCCTTATACTCTAATAGCCTATTTTTGAATTATTGGTAATTATAAGCGAATTCCTCAACTAAAAGTAATCCAGTCTAATTTTATCATTTAATTAAATAAATGAATAAAAAAATCTACAATATTAAATTTAAAAATATATATATTTAGTATACTACGTAATACAGGCTTACTAAATTTTTCTCTTTCAGTTTCCTCACTTGACGGTGTGTAGAGAGCACGCTCCTGTCAGCCAGCGATATAAAAATAAGGTCGCTTACTTCTTAAAATCCTCTCCAAATTGTATATATCGGGGCTTTGGTTCGTCGTAGATTACATCGATATCTTGAATGTAGTGATTCTACATCTAATATTTATTCAAAATCATTGCTATTTGATATACATTTCTGGATGTAGTCCCAGTTTTACATCATGAGACTAACTCATCAGGAAAAGTAGGTAATTTTCTCAATTCAATAAATGATTTATTTGCCTCCATTTATTCATTTATTTGGACGTACAAGATAGCAAGACGTATTCACAATCTTTCTTCGTGTGGCTCGCTGCTCTCCTTCGTATCCAACTTTATCCAGATCCGATGATTCTTGGTGAAAATTTCCAGGGACTTGACGTAGGTCTAATCATTTCGAATGGTAGCAACATCGTTCCGGTCATTGACATATAGAACATGATCGAGTCCAAGCGTTTCTGGATGACATCATGCAATTTATTTTTTCATTCAGGTAAGTTAAATAAAATTAAAATATTATATATGAATTAGCTAATTAAATTACTATTATGCCAGGAATATCTGCCGTGCTGCAAGTTTGGGCTGTATGAGCTACTAGTCGTCACATCGCTCCATTTTCATCGGGGTGATTCGGTCTTGGTTCTACCAAATGTATCTGCGATTCCATCGCTCTGTTCGAGGCCTGAAAGAATCGTTCAACATCCACCGGTTGCTATTTAAAGTAGACCAACAGAAGATGGTCATAGAGACGCACCTTCAGAGGCTCCTATATCCTTTGCAAATCACTGCGACGTTTCTTTCGGAAGGCTCTTCGCTCACCCAACATTTTGGCTTCTAAACGGCTAGCCCTCAGCGCCAGTGTCCCGCTGTCCTTTCTAGTCTTCTTCAATGTGTTTTGGATAGCAGGTCAAGCACTTTGCCTCGGGTCTACTTCTTCAGGTCTCTCTCTTCAAAGTTTATGGTACCTATTAAATTATTTCTATTAAATCTCATAATTTTTTTTTCCATTTAATAGGTTTCTAAATGTTATAAAAGAGGGACTGGGCACCTGCCACAGAGCCGACTACGCCCAAAGTGGTTCATAGCCATTACGAGGATCACAATGATGTGGCCGAAGAGGACATCGGATCAACAAGCATTGAGGAAGAGCCATTTTGGAGCTAATTTGTGATGGTTGAACGAATGGCTTTAGACGAAGAATGTCGCGGTGGAAGTGATGGTTAAGGATTCTGCTGGACGTGACGGCTCGATGGTCAGCTCTTTGACGTCGATTTAAGACAGCTTCCGCTGGACTTTTGAGTGATACTTTTATGTTTGGAACGGAGCGATGGTAGCGTAGCTTCATTTGGAGGAGGGTTGCCGACTTTCCCAGGTGATGGTGGAGCGGATGGAAGATATCTCAAGCCGAGGCAGTTAGACAAATCACCAGTAAGTTTTTTTTTTTGAATTTATGTAGTTGAAAAAAACGGCAAGGTTTTTAAATTATAATTTATTTAACAGCGGAAGTTAAGGCGAAAGGGGAACAGATCGGGGTCGGCGGCTATTGCTGCTCCTTCCAGCGAGAAACGTAGACGATGGCGTCGGCTAGGAGGACTAGGATAAGCCGGCGGATACTGGAGTGGTGATGGCCAGTAAGAACCTTGCTATTCTCATATGCTGGGCTGTTTTTGTCGCGTATATGTAATTTACGTAATGATGTTATAATTAATATTTATTCAAAGTTATTGATGAAGATCATTAGGCCTACTTAATTTCAGGGGAAAGCTTACGGTGGATGTTGTCGGAACGAGACTGTTGTGCACTTTTCCTGTCGTTGACACCTGTACCGAGTCACCCAACACCACGATTATTGAATTTAGGTATGCACTAGGTAATTTAACTTGTGACTTGAACTCGTTTAATGCACACAGTACACCTAAAGCGTGGATCACTTGGTTAGGTACGGAAACAGGAGTTTTAATTGGTATAATTGATTGATCGATTCAAAATCCCGCCACAAAATAAGTCACGTGATCCTTTTTTGGCTAGTGAGAATCAATGGGCTGCCACCTGTGAGTCGCATTTTGCAACCACGTAGTACGGGCTTGATCAACAGACTTGTCGGCCAGACGGCGTCAAACCGGAGGGAATGCTTTCTGTCAGCCAGTCGGCTACAGACTCACGTTTATAAAACGCGAAAAAGGTAAATGTAAATCTGATTTTCTTTTACGATTACGTATTTTGAAGATGCCAGCATGCAAAAGTAGAGTTGTCGTGGAGTCGGTTTCCAAGTTCTCTTACCATACAACACATTTTTTAGCCGGTATAGTCTCACCCATCTCTCACAAAACCGTAATTAGTGTGATGCAACCTCTCTGTTTAGAAATAGATTCACTAGTCGTGACTTATTACCGTTATTACCGTGTTGATTTGCTAATGATTCTATGAAAATTTGTTTTATTTTGTTGGTAAGATTTTATAATAAAGTAATTTATTTGGAATTTCATAGTGGAGCGTGGTCGGGACGACCCTACCGGCAAGCAACGTAGGGATGGCAATTAGAGGCCAGCTAGCCGGGCTAACTTTGCCAAACTACCGGTGAAAATTTCCTCGGGCGGTGCGTAGCATAAAATCTAGCCCCCTACAGCCATGACGCTGGGAACTACTTTCCTGTTTCGCACTTCTCATTCATAGGTTCGCATGTATATGTTTTTTCAACCACATATTTTTTATATTTTATGTTTTTTTCTCCAATTATTATTGATATAGGGAGATGGAGATTCTAAAAGTTTGCTTTTTTGGACGGCTTTATTGTCGACATTAGGAGCCACCTTGTCCTGTAGATCCAGAGGGAGACAACCTCTATGATTTTCAATGAGCTCAAACTTCAAAGTCTGTCCACATTAGGCAGACGGGTCTGCTTTGGCTGTCGTAGATCGTTCAGGTTCGGTGCTAGGATTCTCGGCTGTGAACCTCCGTATCTCACCGCTTTTTTGGAATTTGTCAATCCCGTGATCCTTCATTTGCCTGTTGTTACATGTGCCTGAAATCTTCGTCGTGGGCTTTTGCAATGAGACAGTGCCCCAATAGCGGGTCGATCACCTGCCACTCTTTCTTTCCAATCTCAAATTCGAGATTTTTCTTCCAGTTTGTCCAACGTTCCTCAGGTTTCCTGCCACTTATCTGTTAAAGCAATTGATTTAATTTATTAAAGATTTCTTTATCAATTATAGTTGGAAAACCCGGAAGTTACTTTTCCTATTTGAAGTTCAAAAAAGATGATCGGCTGCAGGCTAGTTTATTGGTTCGCTCTTTGAGTGCCATCTTCATTGCTCGTGTCCTCTACGAAGATAACTGATTCACTTACATCAGGCTTCGTTGGGGAACGCGTGATTGACCTTCCCAAACACCGGGGCGTTACTGGAAATTCAACTCTGAGAAGTGTTATCACAGAGATTGCACCGTCCACATTAGCGAAAGAAAGTCCCTTTACCTAACGAAGGAATTTGTCTTTGAAGAGAGAGCTCGAGATTTCCACAAAGGTGGTTTCCTTCTGGAACTGCTGGCAACGGTTGCTGAATTGTGTAATCTACAGCCGTCCATAGAGTCTTATTACGCCTGTCGTAAGGGTTTCAGCACGATATAAATCTTATTCGGTAAACTGTCTTATACATATTAGTTAAATGTTTAAAGAGGATAATTTAGAGAAATTAATTTTTTTTCACAGTAGATGAGTAGAGTGGGTGTGAAGACGATGTCCCAGCGAAAGATTCTGAAATGGTAAATTTATTTTTCTCAATTTTTAGAGTTATTCGACTATATTTATCTTTCAACAAGGTATTTGCTCTTTTTTCTGGATGCCATCCCATTTTAACCTCAAATTATTCACCAGGAAAGGTATTTAAGTATCTCTAGTTATAGAATTATTTATTTGGTTTTATTAATTGACTAAAATTCTTGTACAGGAAAACCAAATGCAGTTTTCGGATCTTTTAATGAGCTTCTCTTCTTCGCCTCATTGCACACTGTTGCAGGGTCGGGCAATAAAGAGACGTAAAAGACGGAGGAAACGAGACTGTATTTTAAGAGCTCACACGTGCTGAAATAGAGAAACCGGCAAAATACAATAAAAGGGAGAGGCCGACCCGAGAACCTTCTCGGTCGGTAGTCGCCAGGGCTCTGCAAGATGGCTGCCCAGACAGCTTCAGCGGCGGTGCGGGTGCCAGCGGCAACTACGTCACAGTCCGGGTGCGCCATCTAGGGGTAGATAAAGATATTACATACATACAATAATAGTCGTCCTCGTTACATTCGGCCTTTTCTGACAAAAACTGGCGCTCCTGTGCCAGAACTCATTCGTGAAGACGCCAGGCCGGTGGTTTTACGGTACGACCGCTACGTGTCGTGTAAGGTACATCGGCAAGCGGACTAGGGGCTGTTGGGGCAGCAAGTGGAAGTTCCGGAATCTGTGGGTCAATTTCAAGCGGTTGGGTACTAGGTTCCATCTGCTCATTGTCAGTAGGCCACGCTTCCGGGCACCAATCGCCCTCTATCGGGACTCGAAATGGTCGTAGCTGCGCTACATGAGCGTTAAAGCGTCTCACCATTCTTCTCCGTTTCAAGGCTGGAATATCTTCGACCAGGTAGGTATTCTCACACTTCTTACTCGCAATTTGAAACGGGCCAATAAATCTTGGTAGTAGCTTTCTTGTCTTTCCCTTGGTTATGATTCTTCTCGCTACCAAGACCAAATCTCCCTTCTCGTACGGCTTTGATGGTGGATGCCTTGCGTCAAACCGCTTCTTTGTACGCGCTTGCATGGCGATTATCATATCTCTGGCTGCCCGTCTCCACTTTCTTACCCTTTGCCGTAGTAACCTTGGGGAAAATGGCTTTGCTGGGATGACCGGAAGGTTCGTTTCAAATGGTAGGCGAGCAATTCTTCCGTAAACGAGCTCAAAAGGAGAGCGACCTGTGACATCGTGCCTGGCGGAATTTATGGCTAAGGCTGCCCAAGGCACCAGTTCGTCCCAATCCGTCTGTTCCGGGTTGACCAATGTACGAAAAACAGCCACAAGGGTTCGGTTCATTCGCTCGGTTAAGCCGTTGGTTTGCGGACGTTCTGCCGATGCAAAAGTAAGGGTTACTCCTAGTTGCTCCAGGAACTTGGCCAACTCTACCGAGGTAAACGCTGTTCCTTGGTCCGTGATGATACGAAAAGCGATGCCATGCGGACCAAATACATAAGAACGAATAGCGCTAATGACGCTGCTTGCCGCTGTGTCCGGGACCGGTACTGGAATCATCCACTTTGTGAGATAATCGACAACTACAAAAATATACTTGTTTCCCCTAGTCGTTGTGCGAAAGGGTCCTAGGTGATCCATCCCGATCGTATAGAATGGTACTCGAGGCGGAGGAATCGGCATTAAATTTCCCACTGCACTCCCAACTTTTGGTTTGCTAAATTGACATTCTCTGCATGCGGACACGAAAGCTCTTACTGACTTCTCCATGTCCGGCCACCAATACCTTTGTCTGATACGGTGATAGGTCTTCGTCTGGCCGAGATGGCCAGCTGTGGGGTGGCTGTGCATAGCTGCCAAGACGTCTCTTCGTAAGATTGAGGGGACTGCCAGGACCCACTCTCTGTCGGTGTCCTCCGCTTTCTTGTAAAGAGTATGTCGGTAGACTCTGAAATTGTCACTTTTCAGAGTTGGATTCCTTTGATTTAACAGGACGGTCTTCAGCGAAGGGTCACCTTGTTGAAGGACTGCTACCTCGGAATGCTGAAATGGGGCGATAATCAGTGAACATACCATGCGTTCAGTTGGGTCTGTATCCTCGGGATCCCCTACTGAGTATCTGGACAGGGCATCTGCGGCTATATTCTGGTCGCCTTTGAGGTGATGAATGTCGAAATCAAATTCTTGAAGTGCCAGGATCCATCTCCCGAGTCGACCACCGATTTCTTTCTTAGATTGCAGCCAACGGAGCGCGATGTTGTCTGTGTAGACCGTGAAGGAACGTCCGAACAGGTGATGGCGCAATTTCTGTAAAGCCCATACCAAGGCTAAGCACTCGAGCTCATTTGAGTGGTAATTCATCTCGGCGGGGGTTGTGCGTCGACTAATACATGTTACTGGCCACTCCTTACCCTCACGAATGATACTGAGTATAGCACCGAGACCATTCTTTGCCGCATCAGTTCGGAGAATCAAACGATCCTTTTCATTGTCGTGTGAAAGTGTTGGTGCGGCCATGATTGCCTGTTTCAATGCTTGGAATGCTGCTTGCTGAGTGTCTCCCCAAGGCCAGCCGATAACGCCCTTCTTTAGAAGATCGTACAGGGGAGCTGCCACTTTAGCGAACCCACGGACGAATCTACGGTAAAATGAAACCAGGCCAAGAAAACCCCTTAAACTACGTAAATCGGTTGGGGCGGGAAAGTGCTCAATTGCAGCCATCTTCTTTGGGTCAGGACGTATACCCTTGTGATCTATCTCGTGCCCTAGGTATGTAATTGAACTGACCCCAAAGCTGCACTTCTCTGGATTGAGCCGAAGGCCAGCCTGGGCTAGGGCTGACAATACCGTGTCCAACCTTCTGAGATGCTCCTGAAAATTTGGTCCGTGTACCACCAAGTCATCCAAATATGCCAGGGTTTGTGTCCAAGACAATCCTGCTAATACCTGGTCGATTAGGCGCATAAACGTGGCTGGCGAGTTACTGGCACCAAATGGCATTCTCACGAATTGATATAATCCGTCTTCCGCTACAAATGCTGTCTTCTCTTTGTCGTCTGGATGCATAAGAATATGCCAATAACCCCAAGTCAAATCTAACGAGGAGAAGACCGATGAACCCGACATTTTGTGAAGGAGACTATCCACTCGTGGCAAAGGATAAACGTCCTTCTTAGTTACCGCATTAAGGGCTCTATAATCGATACAGAAGCGGAGGCCTCCATTCTTCTTTGCTGCTAAAACTACGGCTGATGACCAAGGGCTTGTTGATGGTTCAATGATACCGTCTTTTAAAAGTTGGCTGACTTGTTCAGCTATTACTTTTCTTTCACCTGGTGCTGTACGTCTCGGACGAGTTCTGATGGGTTGACTGTTGCCGGTGTCAATTCGGTGGTAAACACCCAGGGCTTCTCCCACAACTCCTCCTTGCGAGAAACACGCAGCGTTCCTCTTTAAAACGCTTATTAATTCCGCTCGCTCTAGGTCGTCCAATTCGTGCCCAATTACTAAGCCTTCCGGCAGTTCTGAAATCTCCTCATTAAACGATGAGACTGATTCTGGTAGCTGGGTAAAGTTCTGGCTGTCCTTTGACAGAGGTTCCATGGTTGTTATAGTGTCTCCCGGGTGGCACCAGATGGGACTCTGTCCAAGATTGATAATTGGAATAAAAGTCCCTTCCTCCGTGGTTGTCACGAGGCAGCTTGGCACAATCCATTCAGCTTGTGGGCAAGCCGAACTTACTTTATCTACCAGCCACTGATCGCCTACTTTCGACTGAACTTTGGTGCGTATGAAACTCAGGGTTCCCGCTGGCAGACAGGTATCCTCCGCGCTTTGTACGGGCCTTTCTCGTCCATGAAACGGTTCTGGCTGAATTAGGGAAATGGACATCGAATCATTTTCTATGCTGTCGCTAAAATGCACATGTCTTGGTATCGCCTCGTAATTGGATGCTCCTTCTTTTCTGTCTGTGCCCGTGCCTCTCAAGATACCGGTGGGGCGTTCCCCTAGCGCCAACCCGGCGCACAGGTATTCTGACGAACTCGGTAAAGTCACTACTGGCCCTCTTGGAGTGAACTGCAAGTTTGCTCCTGTAGCGTATAACCAATCTATTCCTAGAATCATTTCATGAATACACTCAGGAACAACTCTCACCCGCTTCAATTCTACCACACTCTCTTTAAAACGTACTGTCAACCGTACGAACCCTCTAGTTGACACCCGGTGGCGATCAAACGTCACCAAGTTCTCTACTATGTGGGGATCTTCAATTGGCAAATTTCGGATCAAGTCTTCCCTTATGATGCTGCAGCCAGCAGCTGAATCTAGTATTCCGTCTACGTTGCCAACTAGAGCGATAGACGTAGGAATTATTGCAAAGGGCGAGTTGACTCGATCCGCTGGGCTGGGAAAGTGGGAAGTGGCTTCTATTTGGCTGGTGGGGTCTTTTACTGCTCGGTGGGCCAACCCTGCCCCAGTAGGTCGGCCTCCTCGTTTCCCGAAAAGAAACTAGACGCTGAAATGCGAGTTGGACAATCACGTGAAAGATGTCCGAAATTGCTACATGTCCAGCATCTCTGTTCACTAAGAGGGGCCCTTTGGCGGGGGATGTAAGCTTGAACCGGGCGGGGATTGTATCCTACTTGCCCTACTGCATTTCCTGTTGCTTGAACGGTTGGAATTGCGGGTCGAAATGGCGCCGGGGTAGCCGGGCGAAACGCCGGAGCAGCCTGTTGGGTAATTTGATTCCAGCCCGCTTGGTATTGTCTATTGTACTGTGGATATTTCGGCCGTAGCGTTAGGGATTGGACGGTAGCCGTGAGTGTGGCCATTTGAGCTGTCAGTGCTTTAATATGTGCGGCAGTCTCGTCAGCAGGAGTGCTTGAAGTTGTTATTGTGGTATTGAGACTGGTATAGCCCACTTGCTCAATATCTCTAATCCTGGTGACAAAATCTTCCACTGTCAAAGGCATGTTTCCGAGCAAAGCAGCTGCCTGATCCGGGCGATTCAGACCACGTACTAGGTAAGGGATAATATCTTGTTCGGCAATGGCTACTGGGCACCGCCGACATAGCTTAGCTTTATCCAAAGCGTATTGCGCTCCTGTTTCACCTTGAGCTTGTCGTCTGCTTTCCACTTTGAGGATCCATTCCGGCAAGGATAACTGAGGGTTAAAAAGAGCTCTTAACCCTCCTATCCAATCATCCCACGTCATTAAGGTATGCCCCGTCTGGCCCTGCCAAGTTAACGCTGTTCTTGTGAGTTTACTAATGGCCACCCTTCGCAACATGGCCTCATCCCAATCGTCGACTTCGGCTGCGCGATATAGGGTTGCCTCCCATTCTACCAAGCCGTCTTCTGGACTGCCTGAATAGTTGGGGATAGTAGCCAGAGTGGTAGCTCTTGGGCCGTGAACGTTTTGACCTTGGAGCTGCTGCAAAAGCGCATCGTGGCGGTCTTGTTGGGCTAGCTGTTGTGCGGCAATTGCAGCCTGTTGTTGGCCGTGTTGAACCAATAACGCAGCCTGATGAGCGTTCTGCTGGGCCGCCATTGCCGCCTGTTGTTCTTGGTGTTGCACAGCCTGAGCGTTCTGTTGATTTTGGATTCCATTTACTAGGGCGGTAAGAGCAGCTATTATTTGTTGGTTATCCATGATGGGGACTTCCTCTATTTCGTTGTCCTCGAGGGGATAATTTAGACAGTTGTCACCTCCTGAGCAACGACACTCAACAGTGCAGTGTTGTGCGTTGCGGAAACAGATACACCTGAGGCAATGGCCCGTAAGACAGCGACACGGCATAAGCCTGCTCTTTCTTTCTTTCTCTCTTTTATTTATTTATTTATTATTTTTAAAACAGCACTTGGCTGTTACAGAAATCAATAGAGGACGAGGACAAGGAATAAAAAGAAAACAAATCCAAATAAAAATTAATTCAAAAATCTCTTTCTACTTCCAACTCCGTATATTATTGTTTTCACAATGGTACACGGGAAAAGAAAAAAAAATAACATCAAAATCCGATAAATCAAATGCTGATGCTTGTGGGCTCCACCTCCAAGAAGTGAATGTCACTCTCCGGGTTAAGTTCCGGAACGTGATCTGAAACGAGAGTTGATGAATTGTCGGGAACTTCTTCCTCTTCGGTTACTTTCTTCTTCCTTCCTTCGCCCTTCTTGGACTTTTTTGGAGTCTTTTCCTTCCTTTGGCTAGTTGTTTCCAACAGACGGTGTCGCTTCTTGCGTTCGGCTGTCCGTCGTTGAATTTCTCGCTCACGAACTAGTTCAGACTGTACGTTTGTGGCGACACAGTTCCGACAAAGGTTCCCTTCTCTTAGGCTGTTTTTTCTCTGAATACTCTCGAAGGGTTTCTTGGAATGGCCTCTTACTGGAAAAATGACAGAAACCACTCCCTCTTTTCTTGGTCGGGTTTGTTTCCTTATCGGGGCCGTATCCTGAGGGGCCTGGTGAGTAGAGTTTTCGGTGTGGCTAGGTGGATTCGGGCCCGTAGTAGCTAGGCTGGCTAAACGGTTGCTCGAGTGAGAAGAGACTTCCCGTTGTTGAAGAGGTTGGCCCGTAGTAGGAGCTTGAGTCCACCTGTTGCCGACGGTTCGTCTGTTGTTGGCCTGGTTAGGAGGGGCTTCCTTAGCGTGAGTGGCGTAGCCCGTAGTAGCGGGAGCGGGAGGTGTTGTGCATCTGCTATTGAATGCTAGTAGTTCCCGCAGGTCCGGGAGGGGAGTCGTCGGGAGGGGTACGGAAAAGGCTAGGCGAGCTGGACGTGCCGAGACCACCGGTGGTAAAACTGCCGTGTTGATCCCACTCACGGTTTTCTCCCGCCACTGTCGAGGGTCGATGCGCTGACCAAGCTGTGGCTGATATGTTTGAGGCGGAGGAGCAGCACCGAAGAAATGGCCGGCTGGAGGAATCACACCGAGAGGTGGAGGTGGAAAAGCAAAAAATGGAAGCGGTGGACCAGGAGGAATCACTGGTGCTTGGACGGGTGGAGCTGCCTGGTTACTGAGAAGGATCACTTGACGATGAGGTGCCGCGTTCTTGGTCTTTGGCGGATCGGTTTTGTTGGCTTTGGCTGCTTTTTCCTGTTTTCTTTTGATGGCGGCCTCAATCCGTATGTTTTTCCGTCGGGCTTTATCCAATTTCCTCTTCTCTTCTTTCGGCAATGCCTTCCACGCTTCGGGGTCCTTTTGAAAACGAGAGGGAGAGAAAAAAAAATGGCGGTGAGAAATAGCGGGAAATAATAAAAAATGAAGGCTCCTTTTTTTTTTTTTTTTGTACTGAAATATCTTTATTAGAGTTTCTAACCCTTTTTAGAAATCACGACTTCCCTATTAGAGTGTCTACCCTTTCTTGGAAAGCAACAAGAAGAGAAAAATTCCTCTCTTAGGGTTGCACACCCTTTCTGTAGAAATTCAGGACGTCTGTCCTCTTTGCGTCACAAATTCCAATCAGAGTTATCCACCCTCTTTTGAAATTACCACTTCCCCTATTAGATCTATCGACCTTTTTGGAAAGTAACTCCCGTTCTTAGGACGCCTGTCCTTTATCGAGAGAGAGAGAGGGAGAGAAAAAAAAATTCCTTCTCTAGAGTTACACCCTTTCTTAGGAATTGAAGTTTCTTACCATGCTGTGATTTCCCGTCGGCGTCGCCAATCCCACTTCTGATCACCAAATGTTGCAGGGTCGGGCAATAAAGAGACGTAAAAGACGGAGGAAACGAGACTGTATTTTAAGAGCTCACACGTGCTGAAATAGAGAAACCGGCAAAATACAATAAAAGGGAGAGGCCGACCCGAGAACCTTCTCGGTCGGTAGTCGCCAGGGCTCTGCAAGATGGCTGCCCAGACAGCTTCAGCGGCGGTGCGGGTGCCAGCGGCAACTACGTCACAGTCCGGGTGCGCCATCTAGGGGTAGATAAAGATATTACATACATACAATAATAGTCGTCCTCGTTACAACACTTTCTTTCGAAAACGATGGGTCCAATGATATCACTGCTTTTTATCTGCGTCCTCTGGTAAACCAATTATTATCTGATCTAATATTTCAATGAATTATTCTTAAATAAGAATTTTTACTTTTTTTCAGCGCCACGTCATGGATACTTAACTTTACAAGTGCTCGCATAATTCTACTTTCTTCTGGGCGAATCGGCCACGAATCCTCCAATTTCATCTGTTTATTCCATAGCTCTGTTCGAGGTCTGAACGCATCTTTCAACATGAAGCGGTTGCTCTTCAAAGCAGACCTCATTAGATCTGGCATAGAGACGCGTGTTTAGAAGATCCTCTTTCATTCATTTGTTCTGCGAAATATCTTTCGGACTGCGCTTCGTTCACCCATTAATTTGGCTGCTTATCGGTTAGCCCTCGGCTTCGCAGTGGATTCTTATGGTCATCTTTGGCCTCATCTATATTTTCCTCTGAAGCAGCCAAGCACTTTGCTCTTGTCATCAAGTTAGTCCGATTTGAATCAAATCTATTGACGTCCTAGTGACGTCTTGCGTCAAGTCAACTTGTCGAGTAGATTGAAATTGTTCCAGTTTCCTGTCTCCTAAAATTCGCCCAGCTGTTCGTTTCACAAGTTTGTGCCTTTATATATTTAGTTCATTTCAAATTTTACTTTAGGTTTATGTTCCATTTTAAAAAAATATAGATTTGAGACGACTTGCCTTGGGGAGATTACAGGACAGTTTCACCTGACAGACCTCATTTACCTGGATTTATTGGATAAGTTGGAAACATCACCTCAATTGTTGAGCCAGCCATAGAGTCGGTTTACACTGGCCCGACATGATGATTGCGCCTTCAAGTGGTTGGCTTCTACGAGAAATAATTGGGTGTGGTTGGAAAAGGACTATGGATCCATTGGTAGGCCTACTGAGGGCGCGTCGCTTTGGTGTTAGATTGATGGATGTGAGAAGGGCTTTAACCGAAGAATTCCGCAGAGGAAGTGACGAAGAAGGAACCCTCTAGACGTGACGCCTCTATTGCCAGCTCTTTGACGTCATCTTGAGAGAGCATCCGCTTCATTCTGAAAGATTTTGTTCTGAATTTTAACTGAGCGATTAATTGCCAGCTGAAGTTGGAGATGAGTTTCTTACTCTCCCAGGAGAAATTGGATATGGTGGAGGACTTGTTAGTTCGAGCATCAAATTCTTGGTATAATTTTTATTTTTTGATTAGTAATTTTTTAGAGATAATTATTTAAATTTTATCTTATTATTTCACAGTGGAATCGGAAGGAAATTGGTAGCGACGCCGATTACCCTACTGGAACCTGGAGAGCAACGTTGGGATGGCGAGTAGAGGCCGGCTACCCCTGCCATCATCACCAAGATGTCGGTTAAAATTACTTGGCGTGTTGCGTAGCATAAAATCTAGCCCCTGGCAGTCATGACGATGGGGACAAACTCTTCTTTTTCAGTCTAAATTCATAGGTGTGCATAAATTTATTTATTTATTTGTCTAGCCTCATTTTTTCAATTTGTATTTCTTTTTCTCAATTTTTATTAATTTAGGGAGGTTGATACTTGTAAAGTTGGCTTTATGGAAGGCTCAATTTGACCGATTTAGGAGTCACCTTCTCAATTAGATCCTAGATGAACCAGCTGTGTGGAGTCTTTCCGGTTCATTCTTCAAAGTCTGTTTACATCAGACAGAAGGCTATGTGCTTCCGGTGACGTAGACCGTTTAACGCGTGTACCTGATTTAACGCGATTTTGAAGGGAGAGCTTGAAATCTCCACACCATTGGGCTTCTTCTGGAACTGCTGGGAACGGTGACTGAATCGAATAATCTATAGCCGCCCACAGAGTCAACTTTATACGCCCGTCGTCAGGGTTCCATATTGAATTAGCAACCACAACCTTGGTAAAATTTCTTTAAAAATTTCTTTGTAATCGTTTGAAAGTCTCTGAAAAAATTATTTTTATTTCAGAGTGTAACAAAAGTGAAGGGGAACGGCGGCTTCCCTGCCTACCGGCGAGCAACATTTCATAATAGTAATTATGAATTCAATTTGATTCAATTTGACAATTTGTATCATTTAAAAGCAAAAATAAATTACACAGTTGTCATCTACCTCTTAATAAATACAATTATTAGCCTTATTATGTACAGTGGAGTATAATTGGTTAGATCAAACAGAGGTTTAAGTGGTATACTTGATTATTCTTTTAAAATGCCCGCCACGAAATCAGTCACGTGATCCAGGATTGAAAAATTATCCATGTTCTGCCACCTGTGAGTCGAGCTTAGAACCACGTAGCACAGGATTCCCGGCTTTCTCAGTTCTCCTCGTTGACTTGTTCGGTCGTTCCAAACTAGACGTTGTGCGTGGACTCGTGAAGAAAACTGAAAAGTAGAGAAAACGCTGCTGCCTTCTGACGAGAGCCAGTCAGTATTCGGTAAGAGCACATAAATAAAAGTTAGATAAAAGTTGTCAAGGAGCAGGCTTTCAAACTCCCTTACAAACCAATAAATTTGAAGCCGGTATATTATACAGTCTCGCCCAATTCTCTCTCACGAAGCCAGCAAACTTGGTTCCACCCCTCTGTTAAGAAATGTATGCCCGAATCGGGGCTATGTTTCGTCGTGTTTATGTAATGATTCATCTACTTTACATTAATTGAAAATTGTTGATAAAGATCTTTACTTCATTTCAGGGGGAAGTTATTGGTGGTTGCTGCCAGCGTGAGATCCATCCACGCAGTTTTTGCCAGAGAAAGCTTTCATGAGGCTCCACTCTGTGTGGCCTGTACAGAGTCACACATTGTCATCAATATTGCCTTCAGGTATGCACTGGCCAACAATTCAGTTGACTCTTTTAATATTCAAATTTAAAAAAAATTTCCAAGTGAATGTGACCATTGAGATTTTTGGATGGCCTCTATCGTCATCCAATATTGTTTCATGATGTCACTATGGGCTGTAGCAACTATGGCTTCTGTTCATCAAGAGCCCTAGAGGTTGGGGCACTTGGGGCCGTCAATTCACTACGTGAATCACGAGAACGACGATTGCTGTTGCTTCGGGAAAGGTTACGACTCGTTTTTTCGACGACTCCATCAGAGCCACCCTGTTACTGGATCAAGTGGGACGATGATGTGAAGTAAATAGGTTGCAAGAAAGTCCAAATTGGTATTTTTATTCTTAATTATTGTAACTGTTTTAAAACTTTAATTAACTCTCTCTCTCTCAACAGGTATTTTTTTATTTTTTATCTATGATCCTCAGACTTTACCTCAAAGAAATCACCAGAACACGTAAAATTGTATTAGTTTTTATATTTCACATTACTATTTATTTGATTATTTTTATGCACTCAGGATAGCTAATAGGCTGTTTCTGCATCTTTCTAGCTGCCCTGTTCTTCTCCTGATTTCCCCATTTCAATCAGAAACGATGGGTCTGCGGGGAAGTCATCGGAGGAACTTGACGTAGTCATCCCGAACGACAACAACAACGTTCTTGTCATCGACGTACTGAAGATGACCGAGCCCAAGGGTTCAAACTCCTTTGGGGTTTTTGCTGGCTGATTGCCATCGTATTTTCAGACGTTCATGACGTTATGGTGACTAACTGGAATGATGACGTCAGGGTCCATTCAGTTAAATCACTCTTTATTTCTGCTTCTTTCGCCATTATTGATTTTCTCTCTGGTAATTTCTATTATATTTACATTTAAATATAATCAATTAAAAATTATTTTTATTTTATTTTATAGTACTTGACCAGAAAGGTTCGGAACGACGACTACCACAACCTACCAGAGAGCAACGTTGGGATGGCAAGGAGAGGACTGCTACCCGGGCTATCATCATCAAGATGCCGGTGAAAAAATTCTTGGGTGATGCGTAGCTTAAAATTTACCCCCTAGCAGTGGTTGCGCAGGGGACTAAACTATTCTTCTTACTCAGATCTCATTAATAGGTGTGTATCAATTTATTTTATTTGATGATTGCATTTTTAAAAATATTTCACACTGATGTTTCTCAATTTTTATTAATTTAGGCTGGTTGATGCTTGTAAACCTGGCTTTTTTGGACAGCTTAATTGTAAAAATTTGGAGCCACCATGTCAAGTAGATCCAGAATGAGTTCATCCAGCACTGTAACTGTCCTCTAGCTCTCACTTCAAAGTCGACCCACATCAGGCAGTGGAGCTTGCTACGGTGACGTTGATCTTCCAGTCTCGGTGATAAAATTCTTTGGAGTCGATCTTCTGTAGCGTACCGTTCTTCGGTGGCGGTAAATCAAGCGCCCCCACATTCCTGCCAGAACATTGGCCAGAAATCTTCGTAACAGGCTTTTTGCAATGCGATAAGGCTCCAAGAGCGGGTCGACCACCTGCTGCTCTCCGTTCACAATCTAAAATTCAAGATTTAACATTTCCAGTGTGTCCAACCGATGTCGTCTCAGAGGTATCCCGCGGCTTGTAATCTATTCAAAAGTTTAATGGTATATTCTATTTCTCTCGAAGGGTGATCAGTTAATGTAGATCGATGCGCTCTCAGGGGCCGTATTGTGAATGCTTTTCTCATTGCGTTTGTCGTCTACTAAGATGACTTGTTCACTTACACCAGGTCTCTTTTGAGGAACGCGTGATTTACCATCCCAATCATCGGAACGCTACTATAAAACCAGCTCTGAGAAGTGTTATCAGAGAGCCTGTACTTTCCACATCACCGACAGAACGTCCCTCTACTTGATCGAGTACGTCTTTGAAGAGAGAGCTAAAGACCTTCACAATCTTGAAAATCACTCTGGAACTACCGGAAATGGTGGCTGATTGTAACAATCTTTAGCCGTCCACATCATAGTCTTAAAACCTTGGTAACTCTTCTTTTTTTAGGTTCTTTAGACTTGCTATAGTTTAAACAATGTTTAAAAATTTATTTTACTATCTAGTGGAGCGGAAGTGAAGGCAAATGACTGCTACGGCATACTCTTTGAGAGAGCAACGTTGTGATGGTGCTGTTACCCGGGCTATCATCATAAAAATGCCGGTGAATAATTCCTGAAGTGATGCGTAGCATAAAATCTAGTCCCTAGTAGTCGTGATGCTTGGGACTAAACAATACTTTATTTTTGTTTTTCATTTGGAGGTGTGTTGAAATTTATTATTATCACTTTTTTTTAGAATTCCCTTTCTTATGTCTTAAAAAATTAAATTAATGTTTTGTTCTGATTTTGATATATTTCAGGGAAATTGATACTTGGAATGTTGGCTTTTATGGACGGCTCATTTTCGTCAATTTTGGAGCCACCTTGTCAAGTATATCCAGGATGAATGCAGCCCTGTGAAGGTTTTTCTAGTTCGAACTTCAAAGTCAGCCCACATAAGGCAGATAAGAATTACTGCTGGTGACTGGTAGATTGTTCAGTTTCAACGATAGAATATCTTAGAGTTGGACTTCAGTACTGCACCGCTGCTGTAGCACTAGGATCGTAAATCACGCGCTCCTCCAAATTCCTGGCGTACAAATGAACTAGAAATCTTTATAAGAGAACTCGTGCAGTGAGACAGCACTCCAAGAGCGGGTCGATCACTTGCTGCTCTGTTTTTCGAATATAAAATTCAAAATATACCTTCCATTTTGTCCAGCATTTCTCAGGTATCCTGCCAGTTAACTGTTCAACTGCTTATTTGATTTATTACAGATTCCTTGATCGATTACAGCTGAAAAAACTGGAAGTTGGTTTTTCCATCAATTTGAGATTCCAAGGACCATCAGCTGTAGATCGGTTCGCTCTCTGAGGGCCATTCTTATTTCTCGTGTCCTCTACGCCGATTTCTGGTTCAGTTATACCAGGTTTCTCTTGTAACGCGTGATTCACGGTCCTGAAAAAACCGGGGCGCTACCGACATTCAACTCTGAGAAATGCTATCACAGATTCTGGAGCATCCACATCACCGACAGAAAGTCCCTCTACCTATTGTGGGTTGGAATTGGAAGAGAGAGCTGGATATCTACACAAAAGCGCACCTCCTCCTGGAACTGCTGATAATGGTGGCTGAATTGCATAATCTATAGCCATTCGTAAAGATGGTTTATCCAGGATGGTCCCTTTTTGGAACTGCCGGGAAAAGGTGGCTGAATTGAACAATTTATAGCCGCCCATTGAGTCCTTGGTAATATATATTTGTTATTGTGTTAAAAATAAAAGTAAATGTTTTAAAATTAATTTTTATTCAGAGTGGAGCGCAATTGAAGGCGGACGTTACCGGCGAGCAACGTATATTCCTTTATAGCAATGATAACATATTTTTATTTAATCAATCATTTTGAGCCCGGTGTAATTCTTTTTTTTTTCTTCTTCTTCTTTTACTCTTGTAAGGCTTATATTTCCTGTAATGAACAAATAAAATGTAAATGGTACTAAAAAATGGAATTAGAACTGAGTAGCTAAATAATGGAATTGAAGAAGAATTTTTTAAAAATCAATTTTGGATGATAAAAAATATTTTTACAATCAACTTTTGCATGAAAGGGAATGGGCAGCTTCCAAGTTTGAATTTAGCGGGGGTTAGAGCAGACGAACTTGGCCACGCATCGCACAGGGTTCGGCAACCGATCGGGGAAATTTATAATTATTAACAGAATTATAATGTTCATTATAATGATATTAACTAATTTAATATTGATTTCAAATATTACTTTATCCTATAGATTATTTTTAATGAGAAAAACCCATGAAAATAGAAAAAAAATATTATTTAACTGTGCTGCCACCTGTGAGTCACCTTTACAACTACGTAGTTGCTTCCCCCTTCACTTTTCCTTCTCTCCTCTCCGCCACGGCCGACTCCAGATAAGGCCCAAGGGTTCCCTATACCGCAATGCTGTCAAGATATAAGGGGCCCCAGCTCAATGCAACATGCCATCTAGGAGTAGAAATCTGAATCACATGCTGAGTATTCCTATGTATGGTTACTTTTTACGGTACTCCACAGTCCACACTAGGTACAGGTTTCAAAAACCAACCTACCCCGACATCGCTTCATAGCCTGTTGGCAACGCGCTGGGACTCTATCAGATACTAGGCACTTGATTAGAGATCTGTTCTTAGTTGGAGCGAATTTTTTATTTTCTATTCCAAGTTTTTTTCCAAGTTCGGATGAAATATTTTACTAATAATTTACTGATAAATAATGAGAAAGGTTTTTAACTTAAAAGAAAATTTATATAAAACTGTTGTCTCTGAGATTATCCCCTTCGGCCGTTAATCTAACATGTAGTAAGGTTTTCTACCGCTAGATCTCGCATTTTTCTTGTGGGGCCCCTCGTTCAGATGACAGCATTGGGGAATGGGGAACCCTTGGGCCTTATCTGGAGTCGGCCGTGTCTCCGCCCGCATCGCGCATGCTGTGAGCCGGCAAATTTCACTCCAAAACTTTCTGGCGTGCAAAGTAGTACTCAAGAATTTACGTCACGTTTGTTTTAGCAAGAAAGTGGTAAAAGCAGTACAAATCTTGGAAGAATTTTGGATTTTCAACAATGGCAGCATCCAATGAGGAATTCTTGGTATAATTATTTACATTTTTCACCTCTTTATATTCTCTCAAATTGATTATGTAATCTTCTACGTTAACTCTTTCACGTTTCTAGACGAAATTGCACAAGTCTGTAATCAGGCATGTCATAGCCAGAGTCGTGAATGGCTTGGATCCCGCTTTACTCGCCACTTTGCAAAAGATCTGGGAGAGTAGGCTTGAAGCCAAGAAGTCATCTGAATCAGTCCCGGCCAGTAGTGTCCCTGCAGCTCAGCAGTCAGGCTCGGGGACTGCTCCCTCAGCCTCAAGGCCGGTCAAGTTCTACATCACCACCCGCAAACCTGGATCTGGCCCAATACCTGCCACAGTACCTTCCCATGCCCTGCGAGGTGGCTTCACCATCTTAGTAAATCGTGAAACCCAATTTTTAATTATTATTATTATTTTTTTCAATTTCAGCTGGAGCTTCGCTGGACCAACTGGCCAAGGTCTTGACTTGTCATTCTGTGGGTGATGCTCTCTGACTCCCGATCGAAGTGGCCAGCCAAGTCGTGCAGCAGCGCATCGACCAAGCTCTTGAGGTATTCCAAATGTTTTCTTCTTCAAATTTTGATGAAAAATAATTTTTTTTAAAATTTATTTTTGTCTCTCTTTATAGTCTGTCACTGCACCTTCTGCTCCCCAAAAGATCTCGATGCAGCAGTTGGATGGAGCTGATGATTCAACTGATAAAGAGGAAGATGACTTCGGGGAGGAGCCCGACAGGAAGAAAGTGCGACTCGATGATGTTGACGAGATTTCCGTCGGCTCTGACGATGATCTTTCGGAGGATGAATATCGAGTCACCCCGTTCGAGTCATCCAACAAAATGTTTTGTCGCTGGACGAAGGTATTTTACTTGATTTCTTCAGTAATTTATTTTAAAAAAATTTTCTAAATATAAAATTAAAATCTTCTCAGATTGGCCGCAAGGGAGTTGGTTGGGTCTACAAGTTTGCCAATGGCATTATCTCCGTCGGTGGACGAGAATTCGTGTTCCAGAAGGCGGACGGGTTCTCGGATTGGCGAGATCGCAATATTTACGAAAAAATTCCTAAAAGGGACCGTGATTCAAATCAGATCTACCGGGAGACGATGCTTGGATTGAGTTTACAGCAGTGTCTGCAAGAGCTGATCCAGGTCAATATATTCTTCTAATTTAAAATAATAATTAAAAAGATGTGTGCTGTGCTGATGATGCTGACTTTTATTTACAGGATGGTCGTATGACTTTGCAGCAAAGTGAGGAAGTGTTGACCTGTTATGATGAAGAGATGTTCGTTGATTTTGGATTGCACGGTGTGAAGAATAAATTGACGTTGAACGTAAGAGAGATTCAATCAAGTTTTATGAAATATTCAACTAATTAATTGCCTCTTTTTTTCAATATTGAAGGCAGGAAATCTGATTGATCTTTACGGTCTCCACCCTGGCAAAGACTTGACGCTCCGTCATACGGATGTTCAGGTGCACAGTGTCGAACGTAAAATGAAAATTCCGCTCGTGTCAGCTGACAAATTGACAACAATTGCCACGAAGTTGGCTCCGACTAAAAAACAGAAAAAGACTCGTCGAGCTTGAGCCGCTTTTGCATTATTGAAATTGTTTTGTATTTGAAAAATTCACGGACGTTAACCTATTTGATGAATTACACTTTGATATTCTTCTTCTAATTAAGTTGGAACGAATTGGGATTGATTAGAACATAATTTATGGCGCCTTAAACGAGTTTTAAATTATAAATTTGAAAAGCCCGCCAAATGGTGCTGCCACCTGTAAGTCGAAGGCTACCGGCGTTAGCTGGCACCAGGTAGAATTTGAAAAGCCCGCCTTATGGTGCTGCCACCTATGAGTAGAAATTACAACTAGGTAGGACAGGCTACCGCGCACTGGCAGACTGGCTTTTTCTAGCAGCAGACGAGTTGACGACATTTAGCCGAAGCACCAACACGTTCCCAAAACGTCAGCCGGTTACCCAAACATTTGAAATTCGAAAAATCATTTATCTCACGCTGAAAAAAATGGCTTCAAAAGTCGTGATCAAGAAAGAGAAAGTTGCTAATGGTGCTGGTCCAAGCAATGCTGCTGCTGTTCCAGCTGCTGAATCAGCCACCGATGTTGAAGCCACACAGGCCAGAATCTTGGAACTCACCAGAGAGCTCACGAATCTCACTCAGGAAGCCATTGACAGTGATCCAGTCATCTCAAAGATCTCTAAAGTGGACCTGCTCAACATTATGAATCCCCTCCTCAGTCGTGTAAATATTTTTGTTCAAAATTCAATCGATGACAATAATTTTCAACATTTTTTTTCAGGGAAAGCTGAAGCTGTACCAACCCAAGGACGGTAAGCCCTACTACAAGCTCGCCACTGCCACCCCCGCCACTGTCTCGAGGGCTACCGCCAACGCCACCACCGAGGAGAAAGTGCTCTTGCAGATCATTGAAGAAGCAGGCTCCAAGGGCATCTGGTAAGATTGCATTTTAATTTAGTAGAAATATCATTTTTCACTCATTATAAATTGCTTTGAAGGACCAAGGAGATGAGGACTAAGAGTGGCTTGAATCAGTCTGCGCTGACCAAAGTCCTGAAGGGGATGGAGAGCAAGAAGATGATCAAATCTGTCACTTCAGTGCATGTCAGTATCACTTTAATTTTAAATTTTAATTTTTAACTTTTTTGTAATTTTAAAGTTTAAAAAAATACTAATTATTTTAAAGATTTATTTAAATTTTTTTTGTCAAATATAAAAAAAAAATATTATTATTATTTTTAAAGATTTTTTTTTTCAAATTTAAAAATAAATTTTAAAAGTTTTTTTTTTTTTTTTATATCTAATTTTTATTAGTTAAAAGATTTTTTCAGATTTTTTGAGATTTTTTAAGATTTTTTTTTTTTTTTTTTTTTTTTAGGCTTCAAAGAAAAAGATGTATTTGTTGTATGACGTCACGCCGGATTCAACTCTCACTGGAGGTCCCTGGTGGTCCAATGGAGAATTTGACAATCAGTTTGTTGAGCTTCTCCACAAAATCTGCTCCCAAATGCTCGAAAAGAGATTGGAGAACGCTAGGAAACTCGAAGTATTATAAATAAGCTTAATTTTTTCTTATTTTAAAGTAATGAATTTTAATTTTTAAGCTAACATTTTTTTTTTGCATTTCTTTAGTTAAATGAATTACATTTCATTTGAAAATAATTTTTTCTTTATTTTGGGAATTTTTAAAGATTTTTTTTATTATTTTTTTTTTCTTAATTAAAAAACATTGGTAATAATTTTTATTCAATTTTTGGCATTTTTTAATTAAATTAAATTTTAAAAAATAAAAACAAAATATTTTAATTTTGGAATTTTTTTTTAAGTTTGAATTTATTTCATAAAAAAAATTAATTAAAATTTAGGGAGGTCCACTGATGGTCAAGAACGGATCGTTCCTCTCGTCCGCCGAAATTCTCCAGATGGTGACCGACATGAGATTGGTCAAAACGACTCTGAGCGTGGCCGACATCGAGTCCATCCTGGATACGATCGTCTACGACGGCAAGGCCGAGATGACCGTCGACGGTTCCGGCGCCGGTGGCCAGCCGTCTAAGCGCTACAGGATGATCGAATCCCTGATCCCCTCAGCCGGCTTCGTACACATTCCCTGCGGCGTTTGCCCAGTAATTTAATTATTTAATTTTAAGTTAAAAAGTTTAATCAATTTTTTGACAATTTTACTTAAATTTAAAAAAATTACTAATTTTTAAAAATTTTAATTAATTTTTTTAATTAATATTTTAGGTCATCAATCGCTGCTCTACGATCGGTTCCGTCACCGCCAAGACTTGCGAATATTTCGATTCATGGGGAAATGATATTGAAATTTAATTCAGTTTGATTTAAATGTGTACACTTTTTTTTTTGAAAAATTCTCAGGGACGGTTATGAATATGAGGCAATACATTAAGATGGAAAAATATGTAAATTTAATTCTATTAAAATTTACTTATAAGTATTTAAATTTGAAATAAATTAAATTAATTTCTAAATTAGATTAATTAATACATATAATACACATAATATATTTCTTCTTAATTTTACTATTTTTATTTAAATTTAAAATAAATTTAATTAATTTCTAAATTGTAAATTTAATTCTACTAATTTTACTATTTTTTCGTAAATTTAAAATAAATTAAATTATAAAGTTAAATTAATTAAATTAAAATACTTTCTAGATTGTTGTGTAATTATCCAACCTTGAGAAATTGGAATGGTGCATACATTATTAATTAATAATAAATAAATTCACATTTCATCATCATTCATTTCCTCGTCGAAAAGTTCGGGAAAATCACCGACTTGGACGTGAGCAGGTTTCACGAACGCTCCGTACTTCATCGGACATTTAAAGTAGCTCTTTCCCTCCACACTTCCATCGTTCTTTCCAAGGGGCTCGTCATACTGGACGCCGACCCAGTAGCCCGGTTTGAAGTCTGTCAGTCCGATGAATTTGATTTGCCCGCGCTTTTTAGGCTGGTTAGGAACGCTCACTTCGCAGCGCTGATCTAAGCCGAGAGATTTAGCAAGGCGCTCTTCTTCCAGATCTTTTAATTGCTGTTCTTCCGCTTTCTTCCGGACGTCCTCTTCGTTGTATTTTCCTAAACGATTCTTCTCTAAGAAAGCCTTGACAGAATCTGCATATAAAATTAATTAATTAAATTATTTTTTTTTATTCATTTAAATTTAATTATTAATATTTATCTTATTAATTAATTTAAATTTAAATAGATAGACCTGAAGTTAATTTAATTGTTTTAATTATTTATATTTATTTTAAATTTATTTAAATTTATTTTAAATTAATTCAAATTTAAATAGAATTAGACCTGATCTTTTAGAGTAATCTTCTCCACTGAGTTCAAATTTAGTAACTTTGGAGACATCTTCAAATTCTCCCTTCTTCAACTGACTGTCATTCACCTGTTAAAATTTAAAAATATTTTATTAATAAAGGAAATTTAGTAATAAATTAATTTATTACGTGAATTCGCATTCCGTTATCGACTGGAAAAGAACCGAGTAAGGCATTATCATTGGTGAGAGCACAGATAAACTGTTTCTCCCTGTTGTAGAGCTCAAGAATCATGGAGCCAGCATTGGCTCCGGTGACCAATTCCAGCTTTCCCTGGAAAGCGAAAAGTGGAAACGGGAGAGATGAATACAAATTTCTGAAGGAGTGTTTGGGGAAATATTTTTTACTTTGAGTTCCCCGATGGTGAGATTCTTGGGGTAGCGCTTCTCTACTGCAAAACTGGAGATGGTGCTAGTGATGTTGACATTCACAATGGAATCGGTGATCACTTGATACTCTTCCATGGTTATTTTGAGTGTGGGTCTACAGCTGCACGATCACTGTGTGAAGAAATACTGATTAAACAAATTATAGTTTGGATATTTATGTAAATTATTACCTCTAGAAGAGAATAGATTTCCTGATTTACTAATATACGGGAATTTTATTGTGAATATTAAGATATTTTAAGCCAAAAAAAGATTCAGAATAAACTGTAAAATGACAGGAGAATGCAATCGGTATGTGGAGCAGACGACACAACAGTTGCACGGAGGGGAGGTTTGCGTTAACGTAACGGAACCGGTTAACTGTATAAGTCAAGTTTGACACGTTAACAGTTAACTCTTTAACATCAAAATGTTTTAAATAGTACAATGTATTCGAAAAATAAAAATAAACTTGAAATTTAGCTTATCAATGTAACATAATAGTTTTTGTCAATCATTAGCCTAGTGAGTTTTCCTACTTTATTTTAGTGATTAACGATTATAATTTTAGTTATTCTCATTTAGGAAATAATATAATTTTTTTTTAAGGACCGCGTAAGTTTAATTGCATTTTTATAACCTTTTAAAAATTATTTTTAGTGGCTAATATTTATTTTAAGTCAGGTTCACCGTTGTAATAATTAGTAAAAATAGAATTTTTCAAATAGTTATATTTATTATTGTAAGGCTTTTTTTGTGTTGAGATAAGTACGGTGCAAGACAATAGACATGCTTTTTTTGCGGATTGTACATTGATTCCCGGCCTCTTTTTATAATTTATTTAAAGTTTATATCAGTAAAATAGGTCCAGCAGTACAAGACCAACCTAAGCTTTTATTAATAGCAACTTTAAAAAAAGGTTCCTCTTATTAAGCGAGCAGCAGCAATCAATAATCATTCCAAGTTTTATTTTAATTAATAATAAGGCAATACATTTGAGCGCCACCTAGCCTCGATTCTCATTGGCCGAGAAAGGATCACGTGACTTGGTTCGTGGCGGGCTTTTTAAAACTGAACTTTCACGACTCACGAGTACCATTTACAATTTAATTTAAAACTAAATAATAATTATATGCAGTCTAACGAAACACGATTTCAGAGGGATGAATGCTTTTGTAATATTTTTGTTTTCCGCATTAATCATCAAAGTCAACCAGCAATTCAAATACGAAAAAGCACACAATGGGATCTTTGCCATAAGGGACGATGATATTCTAAATTCACAGTTTCTTCTGATCTATTGGAGGACTCCTTCAGCATGGTCTTTCGCTTGAGCTCGCCCTTCACAGATAGAAAATAACTGGGCAGAGTGATGCTTCGCAGTTTCACAAACTGAGGAATCATCTCAGCTAAAATGTCAACCGTTAGCCCACTCCTACGGCAATCTCTGACCTCCAACGATTCCAATTGGGGCCACAGTTGAGGCAATTGGCTCCATTCAATGCGAGGATTATGCGCCTATTTTTATCATTCAAATATTATTTAATAAAAATAGTAAAATTTGAAAAGGCATAATACGTTTGTTCCGATGTGGCAACATTCAAGAGAGAGATGAACCAGCTTAGATTTCCTCTCAATTAAACCGCTCCAAATTCCCAAACATTGAGAACTCTGGAAGCGAGTTAACTTTGGTAGAAATGTCTCCGGAGTCCATCGACTAAATGCTTCGGGATTCATGATAACGCGCGCAAATTCATTGAAGGCAAGATGCTCCAGATTGATGCAAATAGACGATAAATAATCCAGGTCGATTTCATTATAGCGGCTATAAATGGATGTTATAACAAGTTTCTTCAAATTCGGACCGACAATGTTCAAAACCCTCATCAGGAATTGGGGATCTCCAAAAAAGAATTCCACTGTCTCAATTTTCTAAATAGATATTAAATAATCTAAATAAATTTAAACGTGCCGATTTAAAAAGAAAACTTACATTAGACCAAGTTTGAATAATTTTCTTAAGCGATGGATAAAACATCGACGATCTCTTATCAGCAAAACCAATTTCTACAATATGAGGGCATAACTCAGAGATAGCCAGAAGGACGGAAGCATCATTGGCCGGAATGTTAATCACTCTCTTCAACGATAAGGTACCTGTAAAATTTAATTTTTTAAAATCAGTTTAAAAGTTTAAAAAATTTAATTATTCCTACCAGAGTAGAAGAAAGTAACAGGCGACGAAATATCGAGACCAAGACGAGCGGCAGCTGTCCTCCAAGCTTTTTTGAAAGATTTCTGATCGACAGTCCCGTCCAGTTGATGGAGAAGCTTCACCGCTTCGGGAAAACCCGTCTTTTCAAGTTTGGGAAGATGGCGTAAAGCAAAAGCGAAAGCAGATTCAAGAGAGACGCAATCGCTAGCTCTCGAATAACACCGCCAGCCGGTCAGTTCTTTCAGAGTCGAACAGAGTGGATTGAGGAATTGGATTGGAATTTGCAAACCGCAGAGAACGGAATCTTGGCTCCAACGATTTCCAGCATAGTCTGATGGAAAGAGAATGTCGGCCATTTCTGCATTAACAATGAGCGCCACAATGTCAATATTCTTCTTAAAAGCTGCTCCTTGGATGTCTAACTTGGTGAGGACCGGGCAGAACTTCCCAATGGTGCTCAACAATGACCGAGAGTTGCTCAACTCTTTCTTTGATGTATCCAAGGACTCGTGATGAGTTCAGAGTAAGAATTTTCAGGTAGGGAAGAAGAGATCCAGGTTGAATGGTTTTGTAAAGTTTGGGGCTGATGGTCTTCCTCTTTCTTTTCTGGAAACTGACTTGGAGCTCTTCCAACTTTGGGCTCCTAGAAGTGCTGATGGCCATCAGAGCTGAAAATGACTTCAAAACTGGGGAAGGCACAAAGACTTTCAGGCTCTTGAAGTGCTCCTCAAGGATGCAGTCCATAACTGCAAAAATATATTGGATGTCTCCTTCATAATATTTCATTTCAGATGATTGATTTAGTGGTCCTTCGTGACACATCATTTGGTAACATTTTGTAGCACATTTTTCCCTGATAAATAATCATTAAGTGAGTGATTATTAGAAAGTAAAGGAGGTGCAGCTCTATATAATTACCTGAAATTGTTCTTAACTCTTCCAATGAGATGCTGGTCCATCATGTCTCTTATGAAGTTGACCGAAACAGGGGTAGACTTGAGGAGTACCTCTTTGAAAAATGCATCAAAAGCCAGATTTTCTAGACTTTGGACATCTCCGGATGAGTGACAAAAGGCCATGGCTAAATATAATGCCTGAAAGTAATTGCAGCAGAACTATTAAATCTTTATCTCAATTTTAAACTTAAATAGATATAAATCGTGGGATATAATTACTTTTCAGAAATTCTCTAACAGCAACTGACAGTTCGTACGTTGAAAAAACAGTGAAGGACCTGACGTCTGCATAGGCTGTTCGCTCGCACTACGTTTTCGAAACATTGCCAAATTTATTTTATTTTTGAAATAATTCATAAAAATTGCAAGTAGCAACATGCGTTACGGATAACTCTGCTATAATCACAGTGGTATGATAAACTCGTGCGTATAATAAACTCATTGCTAAATATTTGAATACGAGAATTACCAGACAATAATTCATCCACCACTGTACACAATGGTTGATTAAAAAAAAAAGTATTCACACAAATCTTTGGATCTATTTTCTTGTACTACTGGCTAGTTAATTAAAATCTACAATATCAACGTTGCTGAAATTGTAAAATTCAGCACGTCACCTCTTTGCGGTTGACGAAGCGCGGCGCTCAGTGAGCTGGGCGCTTGACGAGACGATATCCCCTTTTACGGCAGCAACCACAGTACGCGCGGCTTCACCACTCACCACTCGGGATTCTTAGGGTCAGCTCGTATCGGTACAGATGGCCCACTACCTCTCATGCCGTGAAAGAACCCAATAAATGGATGAGAAACCCACTTTTTATCCCCGGATGTATACGAATCACAATATTAGCTGATGTGATGACCAATAAGTTACAATGATTGAACAAGTATTACCAAGTTGAATTGATTATACCTCCCTGGTTGAAAAAAAAATATCTCGTTTTCTCTAGATACTTATTTACTTTGAAAAATAATTTGAATGTCAAAAATATTTTTATCATCATTCAAAAAGTAAGGGCTGGTTGTTCCTACTTCCTAAATATGCCGCTTCGACGCTTTGTCGCATTCATTCCGTCATCTGCTGCAAACTAGAAATTGGAAGTCGGCTGTCAAATTTTTCGCTCTCGAAGAGGGTTTCAGAGTAATAGAAATAATTCACTTTGATACGTCATTCTGCAATTTTCGATTTGAGAAAGGTAACATTAGGTAAGCTCGTAATCCATTACCAACTCTTTCCAAAGCGGTCATATAATAGCTCTGATAGATACAATGCTTGCTAATGAGTGTGACGACAATAGTTCTCTCGTCGTCCCAATATTCGACGATAAAACATCAATCCTTTCTCTAAAATACTGCTGACATTGTTAAGCTTATTCTATTTCAAATGTTCTTCAGTGTTTATGTAGATGACTACTAAAAGTCTACTAAAATTATTCTAACTAAAGGTTCCGAATTGGTTCTTCCATTCCAGAGTAGGTAGCAAGGCCTCCAAGTCATTACTGGCATACGTATTGGGTTCGTCATCAGTATAGAAATGAAAGCCACAAAGAGTAAAATCAAAAATAGGAAAGAGAAACATCTGGGGACGATGGCCATGAAAGATCAAGCTGGTCGTGTCAAACTACTGCAACTCAAAAAGGTTTGATATGGGTTTTTAACAACACGTAAACCATTGTTTTGTGAAATTTGCCTCTTATTTATTTAAAAAATAGCATGGCTGTACATTAAATAACGAGGATTGAATACTAAAAAGTGTTTGCCCATTGTGCATTATTCCATTTTTCTTTCTATTTCGTAGAAATATCGTTACCATACTGGTGGTTCCGGTCGTCGTTTCCTGCTTGGCTTGGCTCGTCGGCAACTGATGAGGGCCTATCATCATAAAAAACGTGAAGCATGCAAGAAGATGATGAACGGTGGATGGATGATCACCTCTCAGGCACCAGATTCACTTCCAGATATCCACTACAAAATGAAATATCACGTAGAAAAGGATGCCCCTGTGGCCACCTTGAATAACAGTTTTTCTGTAAATGAAGAAGGTAAACATTTACTCTAAATTGATATCAGTTTACCTCAAGAACAAGTCAGTTTCCACCTTTTATTTTCAGATTCTTCATTGATGTCTCTTCCCGTTCAAAAAGTGGTTACAAACATCGAAGACATTCCATTGGCTGGTCTCGTTTACTCGCTATTGATTGACAACTACATTGATCAAGCTAGTTGTGTAGCTCTTGCTCTGTCAGGTGCTCGTGGATTTTCTTCTCAGTACAGCAGCAGCAGGTAAATACTTCCGAAAATGAAGTGAGATTATTGATCAAAACTGCTGTTTTTACCTACTTCTTTTGTGCTTCAGGAAACGGAAAGGTCTTGTCATCAACGAGCAGTGCTTCTACCTGACATCGGCGTCATTCAACACGCTCATCAACCAGAACATCTCTCTGCAATGTATAACGTTGTTGAATCTCAACAACTTGTATTGGTTGCCTGCAGAGCTGCTGGAGAGCACGATTTTGAAAATGACCAAGCTCCAGGATCTGTCCATCAAAGGCACAGAAGTTTCGACTGTCCGCCAAGTAGCCAAAATTCTGCAGTCCTGTCGTAGGATCAAGAGCCTGGATTTCACATTCACAGAGGGGACCTTGGAGGACATTGAGAACGGACTGAAGCAAGAGAAAATGTCTTTCAAAACTCTAAGAAACGGCTTCAAAAAGTTGACCAGTCTGAAGATCTCTACCACTGCTGTCCCAGATCCAGAATATCGTCCATCAAATAATCGAAAAGACCCGTGGATTCTCATAATTAAGATTCTTTCGTAAGCTAACCTATATTACATTTTTTTCTATAATAGCTAAATCATTTAATAGTTAAATTTTTTCTCGTTGTAGTTGCTGCCGAGATTGCACTGACTTGAAAATCGAAGTAACTTATCCGAGTCAGCATTTGGATTATCTCCGGGAACTCAGAAGCGATGGGGGAGGAAATTATTACCAACACGTCGGAAGGGATTGGCATCGTTCACTAGATTGGATGAAGTCGTTGAAGAGTCTTGTGCTGATCAAACTTGGGCCATCAGACGACAGGTTCGTTTGTACACTAGTTGTATCACATTGGGTATCGTATGCATAGACTCATCTCTATAACTCCGTTTCTCTATACATTCCGTAGTGGAAATGGGGATGTGGAAGCTCCTTTGCTCGACAAACTGCTCTGTACCTTTCTCTTTCCTCGAATTGCAAACCCTATTGTTCCTTCTCGTCCACTCCAACGTCTTTGGATTGAGAATTTTCTTGTTTCACGTTGGCATCGCTTCGATCCTTTGAAATATGTAAGCGTCGAATGCTTGACATCATTCAAGAATGCTGAAGACGGGTTTGAGGACGACTTTGACGAGGGAGACTCTGACCTCGAAGACCCCGACAACGAGTTCTTTGGTGAAGATCATCTTCCTGGAGAAACCAGTGTGGAACCATTTCACAATTTGGAACATTTTGGTTCTCAGGAACGGACCATTTATAGCCCATTTTCATCTATGCTGAAGTTGAAGTATGCTACTGGTACCTCACAGAATGACGGACAGGTAAACAATACATCGCATCACTGGGCTCCACTTTAAAGATAAATATAGTAACACCATTTTCACTTTTCTATAGTTCTACAAATTCTGCCGAACCCATCCTGAGCTAGAGCATTTGAGCGTTGATTTTAAACGCGATTCTTCAATTGCTTATGTTCCCAATGATGACCTCTGCAAACTCCCAAAGCTGAAATCAATTTCTTGTCGACGCACCATCATCAGTGAAGGTGATTCCTACTTTCCCTTCTACTTATAGTTGAAATATTTGATTAATTCATTCTTATTGCACTAATCATGCTTATTGCTTTTTTAGACTTTATCCATTCGATGACTGAGGCTTATCCACATTTGGAGGTTCTTGAGCTTTCGGACTTAGGCCCCCAATTATCTCAAGACTGGTTCTCTAATGCCAGCGTTTTATCAGCTCTCTCCTTTTCTAAATTAAAATCCCTGACTCTTCGTGGCTTTCAATTGGGAGATGGAGCTTTTTTGCTGAAGGTATACGATTGTCCAAGTTCAAGCATTTTATAATTAAAAGTAATTCCATCCTTTTAATTTATGTTTTCAGATCGCAGAGAAGTGTCCGAAAATTGAGGTCCTTCACATGGAGACTGATTTACCTACGAAACCCATGGCTCAGTTTAACATTAACACTGGCTTTTTTCGTTAAATCTATTGCCACGGCAGATTATAGGAAAACGGCAGAAAAAAAGAAAAATGGAAAATAAATTCTGACATACCTACAGAAAACGGCAGACAAAAACTGACAAACCTACACAAAACGGCAGAAAAAAAATCTAAGACTGACAAAACTACAGCAAACGGCAGAAAAAAAAATAATTAAAATTGACCAACCGGCAGAAACATAGATTATGTAAAGACTGACAAACCAACAGAACTCTTCATATATATCATTTTGGTAGCTAGGTAGCTAGGTAGCTAGGAGAAATATTTTTTTTGGTAGCTAGGTAGCTAGGTAGCAAGAAGAAATAAATTTTTTTTTGTAGCTACCTATACTCTCCATATATAGAATTTTGGTAGCAAGGTAGCTAGGTAGCTAGGAGAATTTTTTTTTTTTACCTACCTATACTCTCCATATATAGCATTTTGTTAGCTAGGTAGCTAGGTGGCTAGGAAAAATATTTTTTTAGTAGCTACCTATACTCTCCATATATAGAATTTTGGTAGCTAGGTAGCTAGGAGAAATATTTTTTTTTAGCTAGGTAGCTAGCTAGAAATATTTTTTGGTAGCTGCCTATACTCTTCATATATAGAATTTACTCTTCATATATAACATTTTGGTAGCTAGGTAGCTAGGTAGCAAGGAGAAATAATTTTTTTTGGTAGCTACCTATACTCTTCATATATAGAAATTTTGGTAGCTAGATAGCTAGGAGATTTTTTTTTTTGAGCTACCAGTAGAAAACCATTTCTGGATATATAGATACACTATATATATTGATTGGGATGAAATAAATGCAACTATAACAATTTGATATGTCCCCTATATAAGACAGTTGCCTACTATCAAAAACATGTTGAAATATGGTAAACGAATGACTTAAACTCATTTGTTTTGTAAATATTTGTATAATAAAAAAAAGTTTGCATTTATTAATATTTTTTGAATAAAATCTGCCGTGGCAATAGCATCCACCGCTTTTTTGAATTCTTTTTTATCAAATCCATGCCTTTCCTGGTGAATTTCGAACTCTTTCTCCGCCAGGCTACTAAACTACGGGAGTTGAGGTAATCTGCATTCTTTTTCTTATATTATACTAGCTGGCCCTTGCTTCGGCTTTGCCCGAAATGACTTTAAATTTGTATTGATTGGTGCCTGTGTGCATGCATTGATTCGAGGTGTTAAAACCCGTAATAACAACTATTTTACTTTTGTTATTCTTCCAATTTGGCATTTGTCAGGCGGCCTAAGCGGCCACCTTCGTTCAAGGACTTAACTAAGGTTTCTTCGCAACTCGAGAAAATAGTTGCAAGTAAAGTTATGTTCTTTAAAAGATATATAGGCAAGTTAATCACCGTGGTTTACTGTTAGCGTTTAAAGCATTAGAGTTAATAACCTCTCCCATTTATTCCTCATATACTAAAACTACCTTTACAAGTTAAAAGTTCAACTGCATTCTCTAAGCCCCTCCCCCTCCAAAATTTGGACCAATCAGGGAATTTCTTGAAACATAGCCAACGACAACTTTTTGTTTTATACATATAGATTGAAATTCTTATATTTATATTTTTCATTTAAATGAAATTTAAATGAAAGATATTGTATCAATTAATTTTTCTTTTCAATTTAGATTGAAATTCAGTCACGAAGATGTCGAGTACCCTGAAATCGTCTTATGTATCCTCAAATCACTTCTGAAAGCGTCGGTTAAACTGGAGAGACTCGTTATTATTGATGATGGAGAGTTATCCTACCGCAGCCCTCCTCCCAGTTTTGCCGACTTTCTCGTTGATTTCACAACAAAGATGACACACATGAGCTGCTTCTGTCTTACCTGCAATAATCTTAATTCTGACGAGATGGAGACGATCAAACAGCGCGTACAAGAGGAAGTAGTCACCGAGCGTCCCTCTCTATGGTTCCATCTGGATTACGTTATTCCCGAACCCTCTGATCCAGGTGTGCCCCCTGTTCACTTTAATCAGATCGTCGATCCAACGCCGTTTGTCATGCCGCGTTTTTGAGTAAAGCTTTGCTTAATTTGACGGGTATTAGACGATTCTCTGAATCCGGAAAAATTGTACTGCGATCTTTTATGATGAAATGGATAGGATGATGAATGATAAATAAACGAAGGCAAAGTTCTTGTTCGTGGCATTGTGACATTAGCTCTTAGACAGTATTTTATTATTATTATTATTTGAAATAAAAAACAGACATATACACATTTCGGTGATGTAGAATGCAGTATAAAAGTCCAGCTCTTCTTTCGGTAAATAAGGCTAGTGATTCAGACGGATAAATAAAATAATCTGGTCGTGCTTGCAAACTGAAACGTGAAGGACGTGTTTATCTACCAGCTCCCAAGATGTTCTTTCCGTTACAATATTGACAGTAACTTTGCGATGGCAATGCTAACGATTTTTGTGTCTATTGACCGCCCATAGACGCCTACACTTGACAATCCCAAACAGAAATTTATCGAAGTGTCAGTTTACCTTCGGGTTGGTCTAATAGAGTAATAGTTACTAAGCTACTCATTTAAAAATTTTGTATTTAATATTGCGTAAAATTGATATACCGTCTATTATTAAATTATTACCTATTTATCTATATAGTAAGACATTTTTCTTGGTGAGAGCACATAGATTAACTTTTTTTCTCGGTTTTAGAGCTCTAAGACCATGGAGCCTGCAATGGCCCCGGTGACCAGCTACAGCTTTCCATAGTGCTTTATTTTATTATTCTTTGAAGAAAACTACAAATAAGCGTTGATCTAAATTATATATATATATATATATATATATAGCCTATATTGATGTTTAAAAGTTGGTTGAACGATCTTGTGTTATAAATGTTTACCTTTATTGAATTTCTTCCATGTCTAAATATTTGGCTATGATAAATTAACCTATAATAAACATGTTTATACAATTCATCCCTAATGCGCCACGGTTTTTTTAGAATATAGCTACCAAGATTATCATCACCAGTCACCAGAAATGATTAACGCGACTATTACCATAGTTGGTTTTGTATCATCGAAAAATAAAAATCGAAAAGAAGGAGTATTTCCCAGCAAATAGGCCTACTGTTTATTAGTACAAAACAAATTTCACATTATGTATTTATGTAGCCATTTTTATTTTAATAGTTCAATACCATCCCGTGTTTGCCATTTTTCGAAAACTCTTTTTCATGAAAATGACATCCAACAGATTATTTTTCAATTCAAACAAATTTCTAGTTTTCTCTTCTGTTGAAATGATCAGCTGGTTGAAGGCATCTTCAGTCTCATCTTGAAGAGATGTCCTTATTTCCCTCTCGAGTTCTTCAATTTCCGATTGGCGGCGTTGGAGCAACTCTTCAGGCACTTCCACAACCGCATGTAAACTTTGGTTCATCAGCTCTACATTTCTGGCAAGGACTCTTTCTCTTTCTTTCAGAATATTCAGGTCATTTTTTATGCGTTTGATACGACCCTTTAAGCACTTGATGGTTTCATCGTTTGAATCAATCACTACTACATCATCTTCCCTTTCATAAAGATCCTTTTTTGATTTGAGTTCTTTGAGTTGCAAAACTCTAAGTTGTAACTCCAATTTAAGTTTTTCCCTATTGGTGTCTCTGATGAAAGAACGTAAGAATTCTAATTTCTTTACTTCTGTGGAGAAATCCGACAGCTTTTGATTGTTTATCTTGATTAGTGTCAAGCAACGTGTCAGCAGCTCTAGTTGTTTCTCTTTCTCCTATCCCATTTCTCTTTGCTTTTTAGCTTTGACTCTCATTTCGGCCATTGAGATTCGAGCATTACGAGTATCTTTTCTAAATTGGCTTATGCGCTTACGACAATCTGCCTCCATGACTTCTATTTTCTGAAACTCTAATTCAACTTTTAAAAAATTCAATATTAAGATTGAAGATTTACATGAGATGTTATATGTAAATGAACTTTATACTTGATGCCTTCGTAAGGTCCAATCCAGCAGTTGCACTCGCCATATTAAAGTAGATCAATGAATTTTCCTTTTAAAAAAATATAAATTGATTATTGGCGTTTAATAAATAAATAAATATTAATATAGAAATATCTGGCTTAATGAGGTGGAAGTAATAATAATAGAAAAATTTAATATATAGGTTCGATTTGTGAAAGTAATTATATTAAGTTATAAATTAACTATTTTCATAAACTTAAGTATATTCAGTAAAATAAAAAATAAAGAAAAAGCATATAGTTACCTCTACTCTATAGTATACCACTAGAATTTTCTAAACTAAGTAAAACTGTTGTGCATCTCAAGGATTCAGAACATCGCAGCTGTTGTACAAACATGCACACATTTCATTGACCAAACTTGAGAGGTTGAGATATGCTAGTTGAAACTTGAATGAACAAAGTATATCGATATATAGTTTATTAAATTGATATTATGTATTGAAAATGAATTCTGTAAATCTACTTGCGTGTATATCTTAATATAGGCCTACATGAATGTATGATTTATAATATGTTATAGAAATTTAAAGAACTTTAATATTTACGTATGACCAATTAAAAGATCTATTAACCTTGATTGCTATTTTAAAATTTCATCTTTATTACCCCAGTGTACATTTTAAAAAAAATGGAAGCTACTCTAACAGGTGCACTTGTTTTACTTTGCATTTGAAACCCAGATGTTAAGTTCAAAACAGAAAGTAAATACAAAATATACCGCCGCTAGGGAAGCTTTTAATTATGGATGTATTCTTAGTCCTAGTTAATTGTTTTCAAAATGTATAATACTTTTCTGTGTCTTAAAGAAATAAAATCATAAAAAAGATATAAATGAGTAGTAATGATGGAATTCCAATTTCTGTGCAGTATATCAGTTTAATTTATCACATGAATTTGCTCAAATAATTTTCAAAAGTTCGATAAATCGAAAAACCAGTTCTAGAATTATTAAAATTTTACCCAATATATATGCTGTAGCCAATATATTGCTGTAGGGATCACAACCATCAATGTCGCCAAAAATGCCCAACAACTAATGTGTATTATAGTAAAACACAGCAAAAAAAAGTCAATATTCGTAATATAAAAAAGTTATCTTACTCGTAAAATAATACGTTACGTACTGTAATAAATTTATGAATAAACAATGCAGTAAATTTATTCATTTTAACAAAATTGAATGTGTATTTTTCAAGAACGTGGTATCAAACCAAATTTCCAAATTTCTCTCCTATTGAGATAATCAGCTGATTAAACGTATCTCTAATGGCGCCTTGAAGAGAAGTCTTGATTCCAATTTCAAGTTCTTATATCTAATTCCGATTGAAAGCATTGTAGAATCTGGTTAAGTATACTTTAACAACTAAATGTAAACTTTGATTCAACAGCTCTACACCTTTTTCCAGGACTCAATTCCAGCTCGTTCGTTTATTATTAAACTGAAATATTGGTTTCTTCTTTTCATTTTAGAAGCAGTAAAATTGATGAACTTGAACCGCTAATTTATGATTTATGACCGAAACGCACATATAGCAACCGCAACGGCGACCGCCTGTTTTAACGATTATTTCTTTTATATTATACTTGCATTTCACTAGTATACCACTGTATTTAAATATAGAAAATTATACAATTTGGTCATTCAAGTAAAATATGCACACATTTTTATTACAGTGTTCTTCTAAAAGGCATGTTTACGTAACAACGAAACGTAGCAAAGAAATTAAATTATTTTTACTTGAGGAAATTAAGGGGAAAAGGGAAAATAAATAAATTTAATTAATTGCAAACTAACAGAAACGTTATTGTATTCAGGGAAATCAAGTTCATTCGATGGTATACGTACAGTACTCAACTGGTATAGCCAAAGTTTTGCTATATATAAAGGGAAGGCATCGAAAACTTGCATCGACGTTTTCTGGCTCATCATATGTCAGCTGAGAAACACCAAGACATATCTTCCTTACCTCGAACTTTCCTATAATTTTATTTGGTTCGAATCAAAACCAGTTCTTATTTTAAGTTTTGAATTATTTTTTAATCTAAAAAATCTTATTACCTTACATGACATGTGTCCTTGAGGAGCCACGACCCTCGCTAACGACAGAAATGTTAAACAATTCTTTAAGTAATTATAACTGAATGAATAAAAAGTTTTTAGAAACGTTTATTTTTGTATTGATAACTTTCTATTAGTAAAAATAATATACAGTAGCTACATGTATAATTTATGTGTAATATATACGAAACCATCATTATTTCAATCCACTCATTCTTCGAATGCTCTTTTTCATGAACATGATATCAAACAGACTATTTTTTAATTCAAAAAGATTGCTGATTTTCTCTTCTGTTGAAATAATGAGCTGATTGAGCGCATCTTCAGTCTCGTCTTGAAGATATTTCCTTATTTCCTTCTCAAGTTCTTCGATTTCTAATTGGAGTCCTTGCACCACCTGTTCAGGCACTACAACAACCACATGCAAACTTTGGTTCATCAGCTCTACATCTCTGGCAAGGATTCTCTCTTTTTCTTGTAGAATATTCAGCTCGTTTTTCATCCGTTTAATGCGACTCTTTAAGCTTTCGATGGTTCCATCATTTGACTCAATTACTACTACTTCATCAACACTTTCATTGAGATACTTTTTCGATTCTAAATCCTTTAGTTGTAATGACCGAAGTTGCAGTTCAAATTGAATTTTTCTCCTGTTTGTGTTCCTGATGTTGGAGCGTAAGGTTTCTAGTGCTTTCGTCTCTATTGAGAGATTCGCCAGCTTTTGATTGTTATTCTTAATCAATTCCAAACAATGTGACAGGATCTCCTTTTGCTTCTCTTTATCCGATCGAATGTCTCTTTGCTGCTTAACATTGACTCTCATTTCTGCCATACAGATGCGGGCCATTCGGATGTCTTCTTTGCATTGGCTGATGCGCTTACGACAATCTACCTCTTCAAGTTCTATTTTCTGGCCTTCTATTTCAACTGTTAAAAAAATATGTGAAATGCTTTATCGTTTAAGTTGTTAATATTGAGTAACATATTTTAACGAACTATTTACTTGATGTATTTTTTAGATTCAATCCAGCAGCTTCACAGGTCGTACTAAAACTGGTCAATGATTTTTCCTGAAAAAAATAATAAGAAGAAAATACTAAATTTACAGTAGAAATCTTAAAACAATACAACAATATACTTCTGGTTTATCATAATCATCCCACAGATACTTCAGCTTAGTCTTATTACTTTGGTCCATAACTTCTTTACCCTGTCAGGTATGGTAATAATGATGATTTTGGTTTCAAATATATATATATTTTTTAATTGGCTTGCTATTTAAATTACCTTGGGTGTGTGAATTTTAACATGATGCAGCTCCAAATGGCGATCAAGGTAGAACTGGAAATTGGACGAAAAGCTGCACAGAGGACACTTGATTCTTTGATTGCGCGTGTGGCACTTCATGTGATATTCCAAATTAAAAGGGTATTTGTTTTTGTAATCGCACTGACTACATTCGTACCAGCTCTGCTCATTCAAAAGGCCTACCATTTTATCTAAGTATGTAAAGAATATATAAGTTGCATTCAGCATCTATCAACATAAAGCCAGCACTAAAATGTAAAAATCATGTAACCTGCACAATAATCCTATGTCGAGTTGGTTCTACAGGGTTCAACACTACAATAAAGAAGCAGAAGAGAGAAAAAAACAAGTTTCAAGAGCGAGATACCTTAAATGTATTTGGTTATAACCACTCCCAACAATTCTACATTTATACGTAGCGATCGGAGTTGTAGGATTACTTAATTAGCTGCAGTAGGATTTTAGAGAGTGAATGACCGAAGACGTTGACCAAGGTTAGTAATAATAACTGGTTGTATCTATCAAACTATAATTTCTCATATAACGTGGCAATGCGTTAATTATATAAGAATACCTTAAAAAATCACCAATAGATAATTTGATATAAATAATAACATAATGTGATTTAAATATTGTTATTAAAGTAATCGTAATTGTTTACCTTTTCCCCTATTATTACTAAATAATGCTCACTATCAAATTTGAAGAAAAAATTAATTCCTTATACTAAACAAGAAATGATCGGGTTCTAGGAAACTAGTATATGTGAATGTATAGAACTGTGGGTGTCGATTCTTTCCGAGGATCCAGACGTCGGCACAGTACTGAACTAAAGACAAATATTTTTGAAGTTTTGGCTTTCTAAAGTGGATTTTACTACGTGCATCTGAAGGATTTAGAGTGCATCTGTTCTATCGACGAGCTCACAGCAGTTCATTTACCGGATTCAAGTACCGTAGAACTATTTAAATTTGAAAAAAAAAAACTGGAACAAAAGAACAATTGAATTCTTAAAAATTTGGTTTACTTGTACTGATGTGCATATACAGTTTGGTGCAGATAAACCTGAGAGGAGCGTATACCTCCCATGTAAATTTCAAAGTATTAATTAAATTTTAATGGTTGACGGGGATTGGGCAAAACCAATTCAGGTCGCTTTTTAAAAATTCTCTGATCTGCACAGCTCATTTTATGAATATTTATTATAATTTATCATTACCCAATAAACTCATTTTAAGTGGGCGAGAAAAATAAAAAAAAATTAGGAACGCCCCCAGGCCCCCTCAGGTTTGTCTGCACTATACTATACATCAACATATTACTTTTAAAATGTCATATTCAGAATTGAAATGCTATAAAAAAAAAGTAAGAAAATATATGTTAGATTTAACATCTCGCTTGTATTTAAATTTTCTTTGATTTTATAGCTATGATTTTATAGTGTGATAGGCCTATGTGCCAAATATACTATAGCAACGGTAACGACTATTCCCTTGATCATTCGGTATTTAGGCGCTTGTTTTGGGGCACATCATCAAAGCAATGAGTATAAAATAGCCTGATGGAGGCCTGACGTAGCCTTTTAAACTTTATTTTAAAGATAATTTTTGTTAGCTATTTTTGAAAAAAAAAATTATAGAATGAATTTTCAATATTTATGACTATTTAAAAAAAAATGAAATTCCAAGCGCATAGCTGTAGTTGACATTGGTTTAACGTGGTAATAAGTAAACGATGTGATTGTACCGCGCACGACTTGTCGCCGGATATTGACACTATGGAAGTGAATTCGATTGTTTCCATTATTTCCCATTTGTAAATCACACTTTTATCAAGTAAATTTCATTTAAACATTTTTTTATCTGTATGGAATCCGTTGTTGTCATTCATTCATTTTTTTAAATTTCTGATTGCGGATTAATTATCAGGAATATCAGTTATTATCATTTTTTATTTGCTTTTCAAGGATATATTTTTACAGGACATATAACATTAGTTATCGATTTTTAACCAATTTTGTACTAGATGGCGCCACCAGTCAATCGATATTTGCCATCCAATTTCGAGTTTCGCTAGATGGCAGCACTGTTTTTTTATATAAAGATGTGGGGGTCCACTCTTCAGTGGCGCCACATTTAAACCCAGTAAAGCCTTTAGTAGTAAAATACATTTTACTACGTCAGGGAAGAAACGCTATACCTTAGATTTGTGTTACCTTGAATATCCATAGCTTTTTTTTGCTGACATCCCTTCTAATATTTGAACATTCAAAAAAACTTTCCCATTACTTTTTCGAAGTAATTCCACATGCCAGCACATTTTCATAAATATAAATCAAATATATGAATACTACCAACAATTATTTTTCCTATAACTTCTCTTTGGTAGTATTTGTACTGGAAAAAAAAAACTTGAGAAAAAATTGGTCCACTGGGATAAACTCAAAGCCTCGATATTGACACTACATCGGGAAGTCCTACTCACTTCATGTGTCAAATGGTATAACTGTTGTTAATTCATTTCAGAATATACCATTAAAAGAGAACAGTATTAATGTTAGATTTTGAGAATTTGTTTTCTAAATCGCCGAATTCCATTCCTAACTGACTGCTTTTGCTTGACGGCTTAAAAGAAAGCTACCTTCATTCCCAATGTTGTATTTATGTTGACAAGTTGAATAAACGACGTTTTGTCATCACAGGATTTTATCCTTTGATCTAATATTTGGCTATAATATAGTTTCCGAAATTAAAAGCATTGTAAGGTCAAATATTTTAATGATCCCTAATATATCACGGTTTAAAAGAATTACAACCAAAATTATCAATACTAAAAATGATTAACCTTAACTACTATAAGTTGCCTAATATCATAAAATCGAACAGAAATACGGCAGTTTATGTTCACTAATCTATTTTATACTCACTACTTTAATTTAGTACAATACAAATTAGCATTTTTATAATTAGCCATCATATACTTTAATGCCATCCAGCACTTCTCATTTTTCGAATACTCTTTTTCATAAACATGATATCCAACAGATTATTTTTCAATTCAAACAAATTTCTAGTTTTCTCTTCTGTTGAAATGATCAGCTGGTTGAAGGCATCTTCAGTCTCATCTTGAAGAGATGTCCTTATTTCCCTCTCGAGCTCTTCTATTTCCGATTGGCGACGCTGGAGCAACTGATCAGGTACTTCCACAACCACATGTAAACTTTGGTTCATCAGCTCTACATTTCTGACAAGAACTTTTTCTCTTTCTCGTAGAATATTGAGGTCCTTTTTCAAGCATTTAATACGACCCTTTAAGCTCTCGATGGCTTCATCATTTGAATCAATCACTACTACGTCATCTTCACTCTCATAAAGATTCCTTTTTGATTTGAGATCCCTCAGTTGCAAGGTTCTAAGTTGTAACTCCAATTGAAGTTTTTCCCTGTTGGTGTCTCTGATGAAAGAGCGTAAGAATTCCAATTTCTTAAATTCTATTGAGAGATCCGACAGCTTTTTATTGTTAATCCTAATTAATTCTAAGCAACGTGTCAGCAGCTCAAGTTGTTTGTCTTTCTCCAATCGCATTTTCCTTTTCTTTTTAACTTTGACCCTCATTTCCGACATCGAGATTCGAGCCATTCGAATGTATTTTCTACATTGGCTGATGCGCTTACGACAATCTGCCTCTATAACTTCTATTTTCTGACCCTCTAATTCAACTTTAAAAAATATATATATTTAGACGTATATTAGATGTCATATGTAAATGAACTTTATACTTGATCCCTTCGTATCCAATCCAGCAGTTGGATACTCCCCATATTAAAGTGGATCAATGAATGTTCCTTTAAAAAAAATATAAATTGATTATTGGCGTTATAAAATAAATAAATAAATATTAATATAGAAATCTTTGGCTTATCGTTGTCATCGCAAAGATCCACTAAATTAGTCTTATTAGTTGTTTCTATTTCATTTATATTCTGTCAAATTGTTACAATGATAAAATAAATGCTTAAAGTTGTCTAATATTAGGTAACATTAGTACGAAATTTTGCTATTAATATTCTCGATTTCTCTATTCTCGATTCTCTTCCATGTACACATTTATGTTGTTAATGATTGTTGTATATGTACTAAATTCAAAGTTAATTTACTTGTAAAAATATTGGTGAGCTATTATGGTGCAGGTCCAAGTGGCGATCGGTGTAGAACTTGAAATGGGACGAAAAACTGCAGAGGGGACACTTGAATTTTTGATTTCGTGTATGGCACTTTAAGTGGTATAGTAAATTGAAGTGGTTTTTATTTTTGTAGTCACATTGAGCACATTGGTACCAGCGCAGTCTTTGCTGATGACGACCAACCATTATTCTCTTCTTCTTCCAATCCAGCACTGTAGCAAAATTATATAACCTGCAAATAAAATTGGTTTTAAAATTCTTTACACCTACTGTATAAAAAAAATCATTTCAAGTTCAGTTAATCTACGGGAGATTCCTCTGGAAATAGTAACTAGAGAGGTAATATTTAATAATAAATAGATTAGAGAAATATACAATTTAAAACTAAAATATTCAAACTCTTTGGAAATCTGATTTACTGAATGGGGGATAAGGTTATCTTAGTGTAGGCTAATGGTTTCGCATGTCACTCAAGTGTCAGTACATCACATCAAAACGGTATATGAGGGGGGGGGGGGGGATTTCATTAAGATAAGCATGTAAAAAGGTGTAGAATATTTTTTGAGGAAATAAGAAGGTCTGCACTCTGCAGTAAACACACACACAAAACAAGTTTTGAAAACGAGACGAAATTTGTAAAATTCAATCCCTACCAATACAAATATACATATTATCATGAATAATTTAATAAGTAATACCGTATACAAGTTTAACTAAATATTTACCTAAATATAAATAGGGGGGTAAATATTAAGTAAACGTACTTAATAGATTAAAAATATTAATTGTCACAATAATTAAAATTTTTCTTTTGTGTTCGTTTGATAAAGCTCGTTAAAGTGGCCAAAAAATGTCTAAGTGTTTTAAGTTGACAACACTAGGTGCGCGTTGAATAGCTGTAAAGTATATTATATAATCCCAGCTGCTACATCAGATCACAGAGAGAATGGCCGAATGCGTCAGTCAAGGTTACGCATAACTTATTATATAAATCCGAGTAGTTTCTTATCATTTTTGGCTGCGTATTTGGAATAGATTCATTGAAACTGAAAAGTTTTTAAAGAAATACGCAACAGTTCTTGTAGGTAAATAAAAGAGTTATACAATAATAGGCCTATCTTCTTATTAATCTGTTCCTAAATTAATTGTCTATAACCTGTGGCTCAGTTGATATCGCACGCAGTTAACTACTGCAAACTACTGTTAAGCTCTGAGATTTGAGGTTCGAATCTCGCCACGCCCGTGCCTAAAAAGCTACCGTCACCGCACCTATGCGCCCGATGGGGGACTAATGCGGGTCATCGGCGTTCTCTTGATTAGGCTTTTGAAGAGTGTAAAGGGTGCTATATAAGTCGAAATGTATTATTATAAGGTTACCGTATTAACAAAACCGGTTGGCTACTTTTTCGGAAGAAGGAACTAAACTTAAATATATTAAAAAGTTTAAGTATTTTCGTGGTCTTAAGTATATTTGATATATTAAAGAAAAGGCGTAGTTACCTTCTATAGTATTCCCGGGATATGAACGATAAAATGAATCTATACGCAGGTGACGATTCTCCTCTATATGGTATAGACGTTAGAGATTTCCTGAACTAAATACAACTATTTTTAAAGCAGCGCCTTAAGGCTACTGCTGTGCATCTCTAGGATTTAGAACGCACCTGCTGTAAAAACGTGCACACATTTCATTGACCAAACCTGAGAAGCTTTCAGTTTAAACTTGAATGGAAAAAAAATATATTGATATTAAAGACTTAATACTATAACGAAAGCTATTGATTTCCTTTTAATAAAAAAGAAGGCTATTTTGGTGTAACTTAATATTTATAACAATTTTACTGCGAATTTTACAATATGCTATAGAAATTTAGCCTAAAGAACTTATTGATATGCGGTGATTATTGATATTCGCTCGTTATTAGTTTGCTTGATTACTACTTTAAGGCTTATTAAGGTAATAAGCTTTGATTTTGATTGTATGCCCGGTGTGCCAGATGATACTTACATAATGCAGCGCGTAGATGACGAACACTGCCCTGAGATTTTAGTATTTTGACGCACCTGTTCAGTGTTTACACATCGAAATCGTCATAGAAATGACTCTACTGTAAACAAATTTATGGTGAGGCTTGGTAGTTGATACTTGTTTAAGAAAAAGAAAGGGCGGGGGGGGGGGTAACTTTTAAGTAGGGATATCCTATACCTTGCTGGTTAATTATGTTCAAATATGTACATTTTCTTTGCATGAAGAATAGAAATGAAATTATAACAAAGGATACAAACGAGTAGCAATGACATCCACATCCATTTCCACGCCTTTATATCAGTTTCATTTTTTTTTAAACGAGGAAACAATAATTTTTATTACCAATACATTAACGTCAAACGCCAGCCGAATAAGCCATATTGGCTAAAAGTTATTTTAAAGTCGCTCCTATTGTAGTTTTATAAACAAATTTTTAGGCTACCTATAGCGAGACTATTGAAATGATTCAAGTTATATTTATTTTATATGAAAACCATTCATATGTTGGACTTAAGTTCTTTTCGGTTGAAAAAAATCGTGTTTTAACTGACTGCCTGGGTTTGACGACTCTGAAGAAAATTATACCATAAATAAGTGATGAACTAATTCATTTTGAGCCTATATTGATGTTTTATTGACTAATGTTTTATATTAAAAACTTAAAAAATAGTTTTCGAAATTAAAATAATTTGTCAGTTCGAATATTTTAATCATCCCTAATGTATGTCACGGTTTATAAGAATGTTATAACCGACATTATCAATACCAAAAATTATTAACGAAAAACTATTATCACTAACACAATAAAATCAAATAGGTATTGCATTCACCATATCTGTTGTAATTTAGTTGAGAACAATTATACAATACAAAATTTGACATTTAAAAAATCTACAGCCATCATATACTTTAATACCATCCAGCGCTTTTCATTTTTCGAATACTCTTTTTCGTGAACATGATATCCAACAGATTATTTTTCAACTCAAACAGATTTCTAATTTTCTCTTCTATTGAAATGATCAGCTGATTGAAGGCATCTTCAGTCTCATCTTGTAGAGATGTCCTTATTTCCTTCTCGAGTTCTTCAATTTCCGATTGGCGACGCTGGAGCAACTGTTCAGGTACTTCTACAACCACATGTAAACTTTGATTCATCAGCTCTACATTTCTGACAAGGACTCTTTCTCTTTCTTTCAGAATATCAAGCTCATTTTTCAAGCATTTAATAAGACTTTTTAAACTCTCAATGGCTTCATCATTTGATTCAATTACTACCACTTCGTCTTCGTTCTCATAAAGATCCTTTTTTGATTTCAAATCCCTCAGTTGCAAAACTCTAAGTTGTAACTCAGATTCAAGTTTTCTTCTGTTAGTGTCTCTGATGAAAGAGCGTAAGAATTCTAATTTCTTTTTTTCGGTTGAAAGATCCGACAGCTTTTGATTGTTAATCCTAATTAATTCCAAGGTACGTGTCAGCAGCTCAAGTTGTTTTTCTTTCTCCAATCGCATTTCTCTTTGCTTTTGAACTCTGACTCTCATTTCGGCTATTGCGATTCGAGCATTACGAATATCTTTTCTAAATTGGCTGATTCGCTTACGACAATCTGCCTCTTCGATCTCTATTTTCTGGCCCTCTAATTCGACTTTAAAAAAAAGATATTTAGATGTATATTAGATGCCATCTGTAAATGAACTTTATACTTGATGGGTTCGTAAGGTTCAATCCAGCAGCTGCACTCCTCATATTAAAACGAATCGACGAATTTCCCTTAAAAAAACATAGATAAAGTTTTGGCGTTAATAAGTAATTGCATATAAATATATCATTTAGTAAAAACCTCTGGCTCGTCGTCCTCATCGCAAAGATACACCAAATCAGTCGTATTAGTTGTTTCTATTTCTTTACCCTGTTAATCATAGTAAAGCTGATATTAATTTAAGTAACAAAGGTCATGTTCGATTATCATCCATGCATAGATTTAGGTTGTTATCGATTGTTGTCTACTATATTCAAGATGATTTACTTGTAAAAAATTTGGTAAAGTATTATGATGGTGCAGGTCCAAGTGGCGATCGGTGTAGAACTTGAAATGGGACGAAAAACTGCAGAGGGGACACTTGAATCTTTGATTTCGCGTGTGGCACTTTAAGTGGTATAGTAAATTGAAATGGTTTTTATTTTTGTAGTCGCATTGAGCACATTGGTACCAGCGCAGTCTATGCTGATGAGGGCCAACCATTATTCTCTTCTCCGTCAAATCCAGCACTGTAGCAAAGTTATATAACCTGCAAATAAAACTTTTTTTTTAATCGTTTACCCCTACTGTATTCTTTTATTTTTATTTCAAGTGCAGTTAATCTACGGGAAAATGGATTCTCCTGGATATAGTAACTAGAAAAGTATTTTTTAATATTATGATTTGTATATTAGACATATGGAAAAAAGTGTAGAATTTTTTTTAAAGAAAATAAGAAGGGCCTGCACTGTGCAGTACACACACGCAAAACAACAAGTTTTGAAAACGAGACGAATCTTGTAAAATTTGATTCCTACTTATATATATATATTGCCACGAATAATTCAGTAAGTTATACCAATAAGCTTAACTAAATATTTACCTAATTATAAATAAAATTGAGAGGGGCAAATATTAAGTTAACTTACTTAATAGTTAATACCTTGAAAAAATTAATTATCACAATAACCTCAGATTTTTTTTATTAGTTCAATATAAAAATTAGTTCAGTTAAAATTTACAAAACATATCTAAGTATTTTAAGTTGACGACACTAGAAGCGCGTTGAATAGCTGTGATGTATATTATACAATCCCAGCTGCTACATCTGATCACAGAGAGAATGGCCGAATGCGTCAGTCAAGGCTACGTATAACTTATTATATAAATCCGAGTAGTTTCTTATCACTTTTTGAATAGATTCATTGATACTGAAAACTAATAAATAATTATCTCTAGTTTGATAAACGCAGCTTTTGAAGAAATCAAAGCAACAATTCTTGTAGGTAAATAAAGGAGTTATACAATAGTATCTTCTTAATTTATTCCTAAATTAATTGTCAATAACCTGCTGAGCCTGTGGCTCAGTTGGTACCGCACGCAGTTAACTACTGCAAACTATTATTGTTGCAGGGCTCTGAGATTTGAGGTTCGAATCTCGCCACGATCGTAGCGAGTAGCGCCTGATGGGCGGCTAATGCAGGTCCTGTGACTTTAAACACATGACATTAAACACGAGAAAGAGCGCTCTTGATCAGGCTTCTAAAGAGTGTGAAGGGCGCTATATAAATCGAAAAGTATTATTATTAATAGAAGGTTAACGTATTAGCGAAACCGGTTGGCTACTTTTTCGGTAGAAACAATTACATTTAATTATATTAAGTAGTATATTGAGTATTTTCATAGTCTTAGGTAAATTCAATATGTTAAAGAAAAGGCCGAGTTACCTTCTATATAGTATTCCCAGGATATTGACGATAAAAGAAATCTATATGGTATAGACGTTAGAGATTTACTGAACTAAATACAAGTATTTTTAAAGGGCAGCCTTAAGGCTACTGCTGTGCATCTCTAGGAGTTAGAACGCACCTGCTGTAAAAACGCGTGCACACATTTCATTGACCAAACCTGGGAAGCTATTAGTTTAAGCTTGAATGAAAAAAAAAATATATATTGATATTAAAGATTTAATACTATAACGAATGCTATTGATCTCCTTTTTTTGAAAAAGAAGGCTATTTTGGTGTAAATTAATATAGATAACAATTTTACTGCGAATTTTACAATATGCTATAGAAATTTAAAGAGCTGTTGTGTTATAATATACAACCAATTCAAAGATCTATTTATCTTGATTATTGATATTCGCTCGTTATTAGTTCGCTTGATTACTACTTTAAGGCTTTTTAAGGTAATAAGCTTTGATTTTCATTGTATGCCCGGTGTGCCAGATGATACTTACGTAATGCAGCGCATAGATGACGAACACATCCCTGAGATTTTAGTATTTTGACGCACCTGTTCAGTGCTTACACATCGAAATCGTCATAGAAATGACTATACTGTAAACAACCATATTGTGAGGCTTGGTAGTTGATACTCGTTTAAGAAAAAAAGATATCCTAAATCTTGCTGGTTTTAAATTATATTCAAATATATACAGTACATTTTTATGTTCAGCCTTATCATGAAGAATAGAAATGAAATTATCGAAGGATACAAACGAGTAGCAATGACATTCTCATTTCCACGCCTTTATATTAGTTTCATTTTTTAAATATAGAAACTTATTTTCTGCCATATAGTTTCAAGTTTAATTTATACGACTCAGTCTTAGATTTGTGAATCCTCCCCAAAAATCAAATACAAGCAACTTAATCTTTGAACAAGCGCTTCTTCCAGCTTCTTGCAATGACCAGCCGTGAACGTAAAATATTTTGGTTCCTAAAATAGAAAAAAACCTGTTTATCTGTTTTTACAAAAGCTGAACTAAGAAGCTCACTTCTTCTTACCTGTCTAGACGTCTGCAACTCTCTTCGTGTTTAAAAAAAAATATCAGTCTGGCATTGCCCTCTCTCAATTTTGGTTTATTCATTAACTGAGATTAAGCATAGAATGTGGCATCTGAATACAGTATTGTATTCAGAAAATGCGTGGTACACATACATACATCAATTATTTTGCGTTAATAACGATAAAAAATAGAATTTTTAATAGCAATACATTTTAACGTCGAACACCATCTGAATAAAAACTACTTTCAAATATGCCGATATGGAATTGGTTGAAAGTTTATTATATATTAGAGTTTTATGAACACATTTGTGCCTTTATGGAGAATATTGAAATGAGCTATTGCAAATTTTTCGACAGTCATATTTGCTATGAACACCATTCGTACGTTGGACATAAACTTCTTTTAAGTTTCAAGAAATTCCGAACTTTCTCTTCAGTGGAAACGATGAGCATGTGAAGCATATCTTCCGGTTTTTCTCGGATAGATGCCATGATTTCCTCCTCGACTTTTCCCAATTCCAATCGAAGACCCTCTACCATCTGATCTGGTACTTTATTGACCACTCCATTTAAACTTTGTTCCAATATTTCTACATCTCTGGAAAGGACTCTCTCTTCTTCTTGTAGAAATTTCAGCTCGTTTTTCATTCCTTTGATGTGACTCTTCAAGCTTTTGATAACTTCTTCATTTGATTCAATAACTACTATTTCATTTACACCTTCGTTCAGTTGCTTCTTCGATTTCAACTCATTTAATTGCAATGCCCTTAGCTGTAAAACAGATTCAAGTCTCCTCTTATTAGTGTCCCTGATGTGATTACGTAAAATTTCTAATTTTTGCTTTTCAATCGAGAGATCCGCCAGCTTTTTATTGTTGTTCTCGATGAATTTCAAACAATGTAATAGATGCCCTTTTCGTTTTTCTTTCTCCGATCGGATTTCCCTTTGCAGTTTCACTTTGTCCCTCATTTTGGCTATGGAAAATCGTGCCGTGCGAATTTGTTCTCTGCATTGGTTGACATGCCAAAGATGCTCTGCATATCTTACTTTCACTTTTTGGCGCCCTAACATTAAAATTTTGTTTTATGAATGAAGTTTTATATAAACTATCAATTAGTTTACTGGGTTCCTGCTGCTGTTTCGGCGGGTTTGCAGTTTCAGCTATAGTAGCCCAAGAACAAACTCTTAAAGAATTTTTCTGTAATAAATTGAATGACCAAGAACAACAGTTAGATAGTTATTTTATTAATCTGCATTGTAATCTTTACAAACCTTTGGTTCTGGTTCAAAGACAAGATCCACCGTCTTTGCCTATTAAATAAGAATAACCGTTGGTTTACTAACTATACTAACTGGTAATAGAATTTTATATGTTAACCAATTACTTGTAAATAACTTTCAGGACGTGATTCAACATTATCACTATTTTCTTGGTTGCTAGGTGCAGTGTAGTGATGGTCCCTATTCATGTGCCGAATCACTACAAATTTGAGATTGGAAGAGTAATTGCATAGAGTGCATTTAAACTGCTTGTCTGACCCGTCACTACTGTGAGCCTTGTTGTGCAGTTCTGCATTGGCTGGATTATCTGTAGAATAGTTGCACAGTGTGCACTTGAACGTAGATTCAGAAGATCTATCATTCCTATTTTTCACTTCATCGTTTACTATATCACAATTTTTATTGATTTAATTCAATGTAAAATTGAGAATGCTGTATGATTAAATTTGCATACCTGGATTTGAGATAGGGGCTTTATTACCATCTAATTCACTCCCCAACTGTTTTTCATTAACAGTTATTAACTTTTCGATTGCATGATTGAATTCCTGGTTGGTTTTATATAGAATTTGTGGTATATGTAAGTTTTTTTTATTGATTTGAAGTTAAAATACCTGTAAATATTTGGTGTGGGACTGTGCAATATTTGGTAAGTAAAGATGATGATGTAACTTCAAGTGACGAGAAATGTGGAACGCGATGTTGGACGAAAAACTACAAAGAGGACACTTGATTCTTTGATTCCTCTTATGAGACTCCATGTGGTATTTAAAATTGTATGAATTCCCGCTTTTGAAGTTGCACTTTGTACATTTGTACCAGAACTGGGGTTCTTTCTCCTTATTCGCCATGGTTATTTTAAATGGTATTCTTTAAACTTGACTTGATTCCAAACATTTAAAAATAAGGAATAATGAAGAACTAGGTAAACATAACAGCCGAGTAAATCAAAGTCACTTCTTTATAGTTGTGTTATGAACATTGGTCACTGGAGAAATGAAAAAGGCTTCTCATGTTTCTTACATGATAAAAAAGGAATAAAACTAAACAAGAAAGAATCTCATAGACTCGTTTCTATCGAAGATGACCTATACTTTTAAATGTAAGAACCAGTTTAGAGGAGGGCATTGAACTGATGCAGGAAATGCGTCCATGAAATAATAATGTATAATAATCATCGACATCGCCGTGGAGGAATGACCGAGAGTTACCCTTGGTGTATCACTTCCTTGATGATCAAGGCTGCGTTAGTAACTGGTTGATGCTGCCAAACTTGTTTCTTACATTATCACCTTATTCCTATACCTATGTATGAAATAACATAGTAACAAACAGGCAAACAATATTTCAAACATGGAACTATTTATTTGAAACTGTCATTAGACTGACTTTTGGTATCGTAAGAAGTAAAGTTCAATTTTCTCCATAATAATTTTCCTCCATAATAATATGAGATGAAACGGGGGATCTTCATAACTAGTTTTTCTAAATTTCTTAATGTGTTTATTGACCTCAACGTCTCTAACCTGATGTTTTTTTTTTCTCTCTCCGTAAATATCTTTCTTGTTTGAAGATGTTTCGAATAACGGGAACTATAAGTAAAAGAAAAATCAAATTCTTTTAAACAGAATCACATGACGAGAAGATTCTTCCTAGAAATTATAATTCTGATCAATGATGAATGATCACGAAATAATATTCCATTTGGTTTTAGGCTAATCAAAACTATTTCATATAAAATTACTACATATTAAATAGACTATTTATTGTGGTAAAATTATATGATATCATACACAATACCATAAACGGAAATATTTTCATTTATAGCCATAACATTGATTCATTCTTTGAATGGCGCCCTTTCTTAAAAACATGATATCAAGCAGATTATTTTTCAATACAAATAGATTTCTAACTTTCTCTTCCGTTGAGATGACGAGCTGGTTTAACACATCTTCCGTCTTATCTTGAAGAAATGCTTGGATTTTCCTCTCGATTCCTTCCAATTCCAGTTGAAGAAATTGTAGCTTCTGATCGGATACTTTAGGCCCAATCCCATCATTTACACTTTTATATAGAAGCCCTACATCTCTGGCAAGAATTCTTTCTTCTCTTTCCAGAAATTCCAACTCGTTCTGCATCCCACTAATGCGGCTTTTTAAGCACTCGATCATGGCTTCAGTTTCCCCTGATTTCACTTGGTCCACAACTATTTGATCGCCCGCCCTCACACAATCAGCACAGTTATGGAGGTGCTGATGGTTCATCAACTTATTGAGCTGGAAAACTGCCTCACATTTTCTTTTGTTGGTTTCTTTTATCCGATTGCGGAAATGTTCCAGTTTCTTATACTCCATGGAGAGATTCTCCACCTTTTGATTGTTTTCCCGGATCGCTGCCAACCAACGCGATTTTATCTCTTTTTCTTTCACGTTCTCTGAAAGGATTCTTTTTTGCTTCTTGATTTTGTTCCTGATTTCTGCCATACAGAAGCGAGCCTTTCGAATATCTTCTCTATATTGGCTGATTCGCTTACGACATTGTGTCTCTTCGATTTCCAATGCCCCATCCTCTATTGGTCCAACTTAAATAATAAGACATATTTTTTATATTTGAATTTTTGTTAACAAGATTTATGTTTATCAAATACTTGGTGGCGGCTGCTTAAATTCATCATTTGCAGTATTTGCCCAAGGACGAATTCGAATAGAATTTTTCTATATTTCCAAAGTATATTAATAATATATTCTGTTTTATATAACTATAGTATAACTATTTTCATTGAACAAACCTTTGGCATTTCACCATCTTCATCGCTAAGATCCACAAATTCGACTTTTGGAGTGTAAAAACAAGGGCCCATTTCTTTAGACTGAAAGGTACATCACCATGAAATGAGGTTATTGTATTAGTTTTTAGTTTCATAATCGTAAATTTACTCTTTTGTTATAATAACTTATTCTAAATAACTTACAGGGGTAGATTCAATATCGAAACTTTCTTGATTGTTGTCAGTATCAGTCCCCATCAACTCTTCAGTCTAAAACATAATATAAGTATAATATTATAAATATTAGTTATGCATAGGTATTTGCATTATACAAACCTTCGGCTCATCTTCATCCTCATCATCGTCGCCAATATCGACCAACTCGAACTTTCGATTATAATAAGTCCCCATTTCTTCGGACTGTTACACATTATAAGTTATTGCATTAATTTCAAATCAAAGACTATTTTACTCTCGTATAAATTATAACGACTTACTTCTAAATGTCTTTCATTGTTTAGTTTAGTATTAGGGCTTTCTTGATGGTAAATATCCATAGATTCAAACTTCCCTTCATGAGTGTCCTCCTTCTTGATAGCCTACATAACACGAGAAATGACGGGTATAGTTTTTTTTAATTTCAAATTTGTATCACAACGTTCTACTTGTAGATAGTGCTGCTGATTTTCTGGACATTGATGGTCCCTATTCATGTGACGAATCACCACAAACTTGAGATTGGAAGAGTAATTGCACAGAGTGCATTGAAACTCTTTGCCCTCCCCTTGGTTATGAGCCTTTTCATGCAGCTCTACGTTGGCTGAGTGATTGGTAGAATAGTTACACAGAGTGCATTTGAAATTAAATTTAGAACTTGATGCATCAGCAGATTCCTCAGATTGGTCCGTTCTCTCTAATTCTACCACTTCATTTATTATTGGCATAATATTATTATTGATAAAAGAATTAAATTTCTAGTTATTCGTGAATTTGCATATATTTACGTGAACTTGATTGGGATTCACGATTCTCGTCGATGCTACTCTGCCCTAGTTGATGGTTTTCATTCATTTCCAATAAGGTCTCGATGACATAGTTCATCTCCTGATGATAGATATTCAAAGAAATTATTCGTTTGTTATAATAATGTATTGATATTATAAAGCTACCTCTAAATATTCTAACTGATGCTGTGGCACGATGTTTGGTAAGTTTAGGTGATGTAACTTTAAGTGGCGAGAAACGTAGAATTTGGCTTTCGCTGAAAAACTGCACAGAGGGCACTTAATTCTTTGATTTCGCGTGTGGCAGGCCATGTGGTACTCATAATTGGAAGCCAATCCGTTTTCAAAGTTGCACTCTGTACATTTGTACGACTTGCCTCCATCAAGATTCTTTCAAAAGTCAATATATTTATGTTATTTTCAAAGAAATTTTTTTTTACGAAGTAAATAGATTTTATAGCTTACCTCAAGGCGGCCCCCTAATTGACGATTTTCTTTGATTGTTTCCATTTTAAATAACGTCAATTACAGTAGGATCTCAGCAGCACTCACATATTGTTAGTCATCTACAGTTGCCACTCAAGGAATGAAAACAGCTACCACAGTCAAAAGTTTCTAATTATTTTGTATATTTTTTTTGTACAACAAATAGAAAACGAGAAATTGTAACGGGCTTTCCGGCGAAGGTTATTGTGTACAACTAGTCTATTCAAAGTCCAGAAGTATAACAGCTGCAACTTAGGAACCAGTCAACGACTCGTTGGATTTGTTAGTAGGTATATTACCGATTTACCGACAAGGCAACATAAAACCCGTATAAGCCCGTGTTAGTGATAAGCTGTCTGCTTGACACCTACTATCCCCTATAAATAATTGTTATCTTCTACCGTTTTAAGTTCTCTGGTCTTATTTTCTTTCGTTTAGATAGCAATTTTAATGATTGCCCCATATATAAGTGCATGAGGTAGGTAATGGGCATGAGGTAGGTAATGGCTTTATAGTTCGCTTTCATTAATCATTTCACCCATACAAAATTTTTATGACGACAACATGATGTCAGTTATGAAGTCAATTAAATTACAATTAAAAGAGGAGAGATTTTTATGTATGGTTAAAAATCATTTGAATTTCACAAGGACGATACAGTTCATTTCAAACAATGATTTTGCTGATCAAAAGCTTATGTATGATGAATGAAGATAGTCTAGACATGCTTCAAATACATTTGGTTACTTGGAAAAATATTATTCTCTGTATTTTATGAAGCTAATAAATCTTATCCTTGACGTAGGAAAATGTATTTTACTACTTAAAGCTTTACTGGGTTTAAATGTGGCGCCCTATAGAGTAGACATCTTTATAATTATTTAAAAAACAGTGCTGCCATCTAGTGAATGGGTTTTGTTTCATTAATATTTTAAATGTTAAAATCAATTACTATCAAGCTAGACTCTGCAGGCCATTGCTTGGGCATTAGGGTGTACCAAAAAAATCACTAGTTTGACTTCTGCGCAGCCTTCACACATGTATATAGAAAAAAATTCGGACCAAAAATAAACTCCCAAAAATTATATTTGGAGCAACGTCTTCAAAGTTACGAACTTCTAAAATTTTTGTAGTTTTTGTGTACTTCACCGCATTTTTTTCTATTAAGTTTTCAGATTCGGCCTTTCAATCCAAAACGCGTAATAAGCGTGTTTGCATTATACTCTGTAAGTTATATTACAATAATGATTCTTTATGATATCGCGCAATATCCAAAAATTTCGGGTTACTTTTGAATGCTTTACAGATGTTGCACATTCGTCACATATAAATTTCGGAAGAAAAATAAATTCATTTCCTGTGTAGCATATTGTTTTGAGCACAGAATATTAATCAAGAAAAAATTCGGAAATTTAGAAATTCAAAAATTTCTGATTATTGCCATAAGGAAAACAGGCGGAACATTTATTGATTGACACGATCTTGATTTTTCGATTGCGCGATATCATATCAACTTACGATCTTTTTCAAACTTATACAGTACAATACAAGCAGAGATTCATCCCTGCACGAAATGTGAAATATTTTGGCATTCTCCTTGACTTACTGCTCTCATGGTTTGGTCATATTGAGAACAAATGAACATCCGTGCGTTGTTTCACTATTGGGATTCTAGATTCTCAGTTCAGAGGATCAAGACCGTCTAATCCATAGTAGTGGAACGAACAGTCCTATGTTGTTATTGTCTAGCTTCCTCTGGGGACGCTGAAATCAATAGCTGAGATTGTTGCTCGAAAACAGTGTAATTAGGCTCAAGAATGACAGCGTTCGACACGGGCTTTTATACAGTCAGATCGAACCCACAGAAAGTGAGGAAAAGAACACCCGTTCACAGACATGAATTATTGCATGAACATTCAGTTTCAAATAACCTATAGACGGCTACGTTGCGAGTTTTTTCCTTTCTTCTCTCATTTCAATTATTATCTCTTCACTTGAAGTAAGGGAGGTTCTCTATCAAGAGGGTGAATAAAGGGGCTAGCTATGTCTAGACTCCGTACCCATCTCGTTAGATGATGTATGGCTTGTATGACAGAGATCAAAAAGTTATTATAAAATATTTCAACCTCAATTAAACTTTATTCGGCTTCCACACACAAAGGCCGTGTGGGCCGCGAGTTGGCTGGCCATCTCCCCATTTGGCTAAGTCTATTGCTCTTGGACTTCGAACCTCACACTTCCACCCTCTGAAGTCATCCCTTTTAAGAAGTCAATCGACTCGATGTGGGAATACTAGTGGCAGTCGTGTCCAAAGAAAGAGTAACCAGAGACTTTATCCCGTCCACAAATAAGCTACCAAAACTAATTATTTGTTATATTAATTTCTCGTAAAATAGCCCATGTTCTGACTAGCCAAAGTTTTCCTTCGTGGTCTGTCGGTTTGGCTGTGTACATTTCTTTTGCACTCTCTATTTTTATCAACATAATCCTATACGTAATTTTATTGTTTCTAAATTTATTCTTCATGTACATGTCTATAATTTAATCTTTTTTAAAAATTTAAGGCCACAGCACACACCTCGGTAATTTTTCAACGTCGTCCTATCGATCGTTGAGTCTATTGGGGGCAGTCCATGCGTAGAGGGTCGGTGCTCCCACTGCACGACATTTTCTTATCGTATATCAAACTGGGATTTAATAATCCTAGGTTAATAGGTATATGATAAGAGATGCTTCAAATATCCTTTTTTACGTGGTATACACATAGGCATGTGCTGTTAATGGGTCACGATTGGGGAAAAGAATTAACTCGCCCGAGTAAGAAAGTCAAGAACACTCTCAGTATATTGCCCAGCTATTCTTATTAAGATCATCCCAAGGGTTTTATATCGAAATCGTAGAGCAATGATCACCTGCCATATAAAACTGGGTTATCTCAGAATTTATTTCCTCTTGTTAATACTAAAAACTTAAGAATAAGATTGGAGGGATAATAATATTTTTAAAAATATATTGAACATCATATTAGATATATACCTTGAAAACTAAATATTTAAGTTATATATTATATATTTCTTTATAGTTAATTGATCGCTGTATATGTAGTACAGTAAATTAATTCAGAGAATTTATAAACTTTCCCCTCAGTCAAATGACATTGAGAACATGTATATTTGATGGGCTGTGAAAAACTAATAGCCCAAGCTTTGACATAAAAAAATATTTATAGCCATATTGGATACGAAAACCTGTATCCAATTTTTGGCTGCGGTGACCATCAGTATAATTAATAAACTATCGATATTACCTTGAGTTTATCAACAATTTTCTATAGTTATATAACTCAAAACCAGTTCTTGAGTTGGAAATCTTTGAATAATATCAAATATGGTGTGACCACTGTCCTTGAGGCATAACTGTCATCGTCGCCACCAAAACTATCAACAAGTATTACGATATATAATTAAAACTAAAATAAAAGTATGGTCAACATTTATACAGCATATTTATTTAAGATAGTAAAGCAGAGCTTTTCAGCTCGCCTTATAGATAGAGTAATCCAGCGTAGCTGTATTAAAGACATCATGATTGCAAGGTATTTTTATTTTAACCAATGATCGCAAATAAGGTTGCATCTTCTTAAATGTATATATAAAAGCTTGTGGCTGGCTTTTTAGAAGAGAAAAAACAGTCCCTACGCAGAAAAGGTGTATCTGTATTTTTATTATTTTCAGGCGCAAACAGAAACTGTCAAGGAAAAAACAGTCCCTACGTAGAAAAGGTGTTTCTGTATTTTTATCAGTTTTCGGGCGTAAACAGAAACGGTCAAGGAAAATAAACAGTCCCTACGTAAAAAAGTTGTATTTGAATATTTATCAGTTTTTGGGTTTTGTATTTTTATCAGTTTTCGGGAACAGACAGAAACGGTCAAGGAAAAAACAGCCCCTACGCAGAAAACTTTATTCACGCTTACGCACGACTTATTAGCTCCGCCTACGCTTCGTTTTTTTCGCTTCGCTCAAAAAACTCCGCTGGCTCGCAATAATATCATGTTAATACAACGGGAGAGGGGGGGGGGTTAAAACATTTAACTATTCATTCAACAATTCTCATTCTTCGAATGCTTTTTTTCATGAACATTACATCAAAGAGGTTGTTTTTCATCTCAACTAGATTTCTAGTTTTCTCCTCTGTTGAAATAATCAGTTGATTGAATGCATCTTCAGTTTCGTCTTGAAGAATTGCCTTGATTCCACTCTCGAGTTCTTCTATTTCCGATTGGAAACCTTGTAGAACCTGATCAGGTACTTCAACAACTACATGCAAACTTTGATTCAGCAGCTCTATGTCCTTTTCAAGGATTCTTACTTCTTCTCGCATCGATGCCAGCTTGTTTTTCATTTCTTTAGTGCGTATTTTGAAGCTCTTGATGCTTTCTTCATTACTGCTCAATTCGTTTACAACAATTTCATCTACATCACTTTCACAGAGGCTCTTTTTAGATTTTAAATCATCGAGCTGCAATGTCCGAAGTTGTAATTCCGTTTCAAGTTTTCTTTTATTCGTTTCCCTGATGCGAATGCGCAAGTTTTCAATTTTCTTACTTTCGATGGAGAGATTCGACAGCTTTTCATTGTTGATCCTCATCAATGCCAAACAACGTGACAGAAAATCTTTTTGCTTCTCTTTTTCTGAGCAGATTTCTTTTTGCTTTTTAACTTTGACCCTCATTTCTGCCATGGAAAATCGAGCCACTCGAATGTCTTCTCTAAATTGGCTGATGCGCTTACGACAATCTGCCTCTTCAAGTTCTATTTTCTGGGCCTCGAGTTCAACTTTGAAAAAATATATTTATATTATTTTTCAATGCAATTAAGATATCATAAGTAAATGAACTATACTTGATGCCGTTTTAAGATCCAATTCAGCGGCATCACTCTCCATTTTAAGACTGATTATTGAATCGCCCTTAAAAAATAACATATGATTTAAAGTAGTAATTTAAAGCAGGGCAAATACAAAATTAATTTTATTGTTAAAAAAAAACCTTTGGCTCATCTTTGTTATCGTGCAGATCCATTAGCTCAATTTTAGTAATAGTTGTATTTTTGTCCTTTTCTTCATTCTGTATAATTTAAAAATTTAATCTAAAATTAAGTAAATATTGACTGGAAATTTTTCAAATAATATCCTAATCCAGTCTTCGCTTCTATGCGACATACCAAACATCAAATTTAGTTACCTGTAAAAGTGGTGACGTGTTAACATGGTGGAATTTCAAGTGACGATCAGCGTGAAACTGGAAATTAGACGAAAAATTGCACAGGGGACACTTGAATCTTTGTTTCCGCTTGTGGCCCTTTAAGTGATATTCGAAGTTGAAAGGGTTTTTGTTTTTGTAGTCGCAATGAGTGCACTCGTACCAGAACTGCTGCTGCAGAGGACCAACCATTATTTACTCTATTATCTTGGTTTATTCAAAGGAAGAAAAAAGAATTCTATCCATCATCTACTAACATGAAGCAAACACTAATAGCTATGCAACCAATAGAATATAATCTTATATGTAAAACTTGTTTTCAGTTCTACGCAGGGATCGACGCAATATACACGAAAAACAAGTTTTTATAACGAGATTATTAAATTGTATTATAGCCGCTCAAATTTGTTTACGACTTGAGTCGGGTAATTTATATTCTAAAAGTTTTTTTTATCAGCCTATTAACTGCTATCTAAGAACACAGAGTGGATGACGTCAGCAAAATTCACACGTAATAACTTGTTGCATATCGAAATTGTATATCTAAGCATATTTGACTATGGTAATTATCAACGGATCTGCTGGTCAAGTGTTTTAAGAGGAAATGTGGTAATGGTATTCCATGGTGTAATCTATTATATTTAGGAAATTAATGGGCTTTTTAAACCTTACCAACGTTACTATACAACAGCTCACTTTATCCTATAACATTTGAAATGGTGGTTGTTCCTTGAAGTACAGTGGCTATATTAAGATACAAATTTGCGAATATAAGCGACGGTTCTCTCCGAGCATCTACAGATATTGAGAATATTCGTATATTGAACTGCAAACGTAGTTTTTTTTTCAAATAGGGCATTATAACATTACTCTGTGCAGCTGAAAGATTTAGAACACAGCTGTTGTATAAAGTCTACAGAGCGCACACATGTCATGCACGAGTTCAATAGAACCACAAGGCCACGAGGGAGTGTTGAATCAACAAATACATTTAAAATACGAAGAAATCATTTAAACAAAAAGATTTTTAAAGTTACTGTACGTGGGTGTAACTAAACTATAGTGTTGTCAACTGAGTACTGAGTAACTAGGTTTAACTGGATAGTTACTGAGTTACTGAATTAACTAAACTAAACTGAATTATACTAACTTTTTAGAATAATTCAGTTAACTAACTTAGTTTTAACTGAGTTTTTTTTTTACTTGGTTTTACTAAGATAAAAAACTCAGTTAAACTTAGTTAACTGACTGTGTTTTACCGAGTTCAAAACTTAGTTATAATCTAGTAAAATCCAAAATTTTCAGTTTTTTTCTGTATTTCATTAGTTCTATGTAGCAAATTGTAAAGTATAGAAGTTCGGGAGTCCCATCAAAACAACTAAGTGGTCAACTGAACGAGTAAAAAAGTTATATGGCTTGTGTTTCCTCGTCAGATTATCATATTAAACTCATAATATTTTTAATTTATCCTTTGTAACTGGGTTTTTACTAAGTTTTACTGAGTTTTACCAAGTAACTAGGAAAAACTGAGAAAAATTTTAGGCTCATTTACCAACTTGGTTTTTACTTAGTTAAATGGAAAAACTTGGTTACTAAACTATGTTTTACCAATTTTTAATGAGTTTTACTAAGTATTTACCAAGTTTTCAAAATAAATTGGTAACTAACTTAGTTATAACTGGATTTTCAAAAAAACCTAGTTGACAACACTACTAAACTATAATATATTTTAAAATTTTACTCGGAAGTTTACTGATTTAAAATTTATGAAGTAATATAGGGTTACATTACTTTAGATTTTTTTAATGAGGACATTTCTTTACTATTTTTTAAGAACCTTAAAAGCCTGTAGTTTCTTATAAGAAAGTACCCCTCCCGATATTCGTTGCTAAAAATCGAATTTTGAGAGAAAATCAACGCTCTTAGTCTCGCTGGAAAGAGAATTGAACATATTACTAATGTTGTTATTTAAAAAAAAATCAGGAATCAGGGGTTTCTACTAGTCAGATTCGATCATTACTGGTAGTTACTAGTTACATAAATTAAGTCTACTAAAAGCTATAAGGTTTTGTTTCATTGAATACAGGTTCTCATTGAATACAGGTTCTCATTGAATACAGTGCGTGATATTATACCCATACATAATACAGGCGTGATGACAAATATTACCTTGAAATGTGGGCATTGTCAAAAATTTTGACTCAGAACGACGGCTGTCGAAGTATAAGCTCGAGCCGGATATAATAGTTTGCTATATAATTATAAGAAACAAGTTTAGCGCTAGAACAGTTTGGTGCTATTAGTAAACTGTTAGGTAATAAATTTATAATAAAGCTTACGTTACTTCATTTGAAATTAAATTAAATTTTTGTGTATAAGGACCATAAGCTACAAATACCTCTTATCGGCACGAAGTGTCACATCTTAGAGTGTGCGAGTGAGACATAATAAAACTTTCGAAAAATAAAGTTTTATCTGTATCAGTATGTTATATAAGGCTCAGTTATCTTTTTATATCCACTTATCTTATATTGGTCATTATATCAAACCAAAAGATAACGACATTTGAGGATACCGTTACTCATTTTTTTAATGGTTGTCAAGCAACCCAATCCACTTTTAAAGTATTTATGTAAGAAAATATACATAAAAATGTATGGGACTTTATATTTATAGTTTACGAATGGGTTTTTAAAATATAGGAATTCAAGTAGTAATAATTGTAAGAGAAATAGATGGTTATCACATATTTTCTTTGTCTCAGTTATACATGTATGTGAGACATTCGGTCAAAACTGTAAGTGATCAAAAAAATTGAATCCATCCAGTTTTCAAAAGACATTTAGAACCATTGTGACACCCCGGTGACAAGATCGGTAATAAAAAAAGTAGGCCTAATTGAAAACTAAAGTTCTTACATTATACTATGAAATGAAAAATACATATGCGTGCAAAACTATAGCACAATTTTTAAAATACGGCGATCGTTAATCGTTATAGTTCCTCTCGAATTGCTATAGTTGAAATTGGTTATGTAAAGAATTTGAAGTTTTAAGAGAAACATTAACTTAACATACGTCATTCGATATGAAAGCCAATAATTTCAAGATTATACCTTTCATCTTCATTCTAGCATGCTATCATCTGACTGCATAAAAAAAAAACTAGTAAAACTGTTTAAAATAATAATTTAGTTTTTTGGGGGAAAATTGTATATTCTTTATTTTATATTTTCAAAAAAATATTGAATGGCACAGTCAACTGGTAGATAGCAAACTTTAGAACAAAAACATGCTACTATAGTATATTTGCTACTGTGGGATTCATGACTACCGCCGACACCATGGCAATGTTAAACAGCTATTAAAGATATTATACTTGAATAAAGCTTCCAGAAAAAATGCCTTAATAGAAACAGAATGGGAATGCTCTTAAAATATATCATCATAACTTAAAAGCACTTATTCTTTGAATGCTCTTTTTCATGAACATGATATCAAACAGACTATTTTTTAATTCAAAAAGATTGCTTATTTTCTCTTCTGTTGAAATAATGAGCTGATTGAACGCATCTTCTGTCTCGTCTTGAAGAGATGCCTTGATTTCAGTCTCGAGTTCTTCTATTTCCGATTGTATTCCTTGTTTTACCTGGTCGGGCACTTCCATAACAACTTGTAAACTTTGGTTCCGTAACTCTACATCTCTGACGAGGACTTTTTCTTCTTCTTGTAAAATATTCAGCTCGTTTTTCATCCCTTTCAGACGACTCTTCAAATTTTTGATGGCCTCATCATTTGATTCAATCACCACAATATCATCATTACTCTCATAGAGATGTTTTTTTGATTGTAGGTCTTTTAGTTGTAATGCCCTAAGTTCTAACTTCAATTGAAGTTTCCTCCTGTTGGTGTTCCTGATGTTGGAGCGGGTGGTTTCTAGTTTTTTATTCCCTGTTGAGACATCCGACAGCTTTTGATTGTTAATCTTAATCATTTCCAAACAATGTGACAGGACCTCTCTTTGTTTCTCTTTCTCTGAGCGGATTTCTTTTTGCTTTTTGACTTTGTCTCTCATTTCTGTCATAGAGATGCGAGCCTTTCGAATGTCTTCTCTGCATTGGCTGATGCGCTTACGACAATCTGCCTCTTCAAGTTCTATTTTCTGGCCCTCGATTTCAACTTTTAAATTAAAAATTGAGTATTAAAATTTTTTGAGGCTATTATTAAAATAATTGGAAAGAATTATTTACTTGATTTTTTAGTTAGATTCATTCCAGCAGCTTCACTACTTGCAATATTAAAACTAACCGGCCGAGATTCCTAAAAATATATGCAAAATAAGCTATATTGCCAATATAAATTTGACCTATATCTAGTAATGTAAAAAAATATACCTCTTTTCCATAGCAAAGATCCATCGTCTCAGTTTCATCTTTTGTGTCCATAGTTTGTTTGTTCTGTCAAGTATGATATAATAGCATTAAGATTATAATTTTTAAATGACAAAACCCTTAACTGTTCATTGTTTGTTGTAACTCATATTGTTTGTTGCATTGACTATTTAAATTACCTGCGGAGGTGTTGGCATGTCAACATGATGCAGCTCCAAGTGGCGCTCCATGTAGAACTTGAAATTGGATGAAAAGCTACACAGAGGACACTTGATTCTTTGATTCCGCGTATGGCACTTCATGTGATATTCCAAATTGAAAGAGTATTTGTTTTTGTAGTCGCACTGATTGCATTCGTGCCAGCACTGCTGATTCAGAGGGCCATCCATTATTTTTCTCTATTTTAGTGAAGAAGAAGTTTCATTCGGCATCTACAAACGTACAGCCAACACTAAAAGTTATGTAACCTGTACAACAGTCCTATACTACGCTTGACTTTGTTCTACGAGGACCAACACAACCATATCGAAGAAAAAGAAGAAACATAACTAGTTCCGAAAACGAGTTAGCCTAAATGTATTCCATTAACCACTTCCAAATTGTTAAATATTTATACGGCGCGAGTTTTAGGATTATATTTGATCAGCTGTTGCAGGATTTTAGAGAGTGAATGACCGAAGATGTTAGCCAAGGTCACGCAACAGGTTGTATTTTTCAAACCTATCCCTCAATTCTCATCACTTTCTTTTCTCGATAACGTGGTGGAAGACCTTCAGAAAGCTGAGCAGGTTTTTGTCAAGTAACTAATGTGTGGAAGAGAAGAAATAAATTAACTAGATCCTACTTGGTATGCTTGATTATTATGAAGAAAATGAATATTTGAAAAAATTAACTAAAGGATGCCGGTATCTCAATAGCTGATTTGATGTAGATAATTATCACTATATGCTTTAAGAATATCAACGCGATGATTTGTAAACTTGCCCCTATTACTTAAAAAACGGCTGACCATTATAAAACTTTGTGAAAAAAAAAATCTTTGTGTTTCTTACTTGACAGGAAACAAACAGGTTCTAGCGCCTCCGGGAAAATAGTATGAATAAAGGATAAATGTATAAAGCCTAAAGCCCTCTAGGTGTTGATTTTATTCGATGATCCAGACGTCGACAGAAATGTTCCAAACAAAATAAAAATATTCTAAAAGCATTGGCTTTTTAAAATGGATTTTCCAACGTGCATCTGGAGGATTTAGAACACAGCTGTTTTATCGACGCGCACACATTTCATTTACTGAATTAAAGAACCGTGGAGATATTAAAAAATTTTTTTAAGTCTCTGAATGATGAAAATTGGGTTTTAAAAATTTATTCAAAAGAATTTATTCGTATTCGATATTTCATATAACGTTGTTTCACATTGTTTAAAAACGTTGTTCACGTTGTTTAAAATTTTCATATTCCGAATTAAAGTGTTATATAGTGATTAAGCCTTCCAATTTACCACCACTATTCTGAGTCATTGAAAGATTATCAGGGGTGCTTAAGGGAACCTCAAAGTTTGTACATGTTCCGGAAATGAAAATAAAATGAGAAGAACTGAGAACTGTATACCATTTTGTAGAACTTTGAACGAAAAAGAAGAATAAGCAACAAGCTTAACCGTAGGTTTTGTCGAAAATTACTTTCAATTATTGGCCGTGGGCAAGAAAAGAGCTTAAACTCATAAACATGCATTCGATCGGTATTAACTTGGTAAGTTACGAGGAGTCGAATGGTGCAAGCATGGTAGCTTTTACACTCCAAGTTTTCTTAATCAACATAAAATAAAAAGCTGTGCATATTGGCCACGCCATTTCTTCACCCAAAGGAACAAAAACTACAACTACTACTTGAATTCCCATTGACTACTTGAAGGCCTATTGATCTTCGAAAATAAGAATTTCTTACGTCAAGAAAACACGTCATCAAGTCGCTCAATCCAACGAAGCACCAATTTTCTGATTTTCACTCCTAACTGTTTTCAGCGCCAAAAAAGCGAATATTGTCATCAGTATTAAACTGGGAATTTGAAAATTGGCCAAATAATAAATGTCAAGAGATATTCGCTGAGTAATCTTCATGTGACTCACGAGGGCTGGAAATGATCTCTTAGTTAATTAAATATTTTCTAAGAACATATTAAGAATTTTTTTAAGGGGTGCAGAGCAAGCTGCACTTTCAGATTTGCTTGGCTGATTATGTATTTAACAGTCCGTCTGAGATCACTTGAGGATGCCAGCGCGACGGCTTTCTAGAACTAGAACCTTTTTTCATTCCGGTTTTTGGGCAGTTTCGAATGCATGTTTAGAAGTTTAAGCTCTTTTCTGCATTTGGTTTGGATATTGGATAAGTCTCCTCCAAATTTTCTTTGAGTGACTCAAAGATAATTTCAAATATCTTTAAGAACATTTTCCCGTTGTCGGAAATAGTCAAGATTGAAGTAAAGAACGCTTACGTAAATAACTTGTATTAAGGGGCGTTCAGACTAGACAAAAAAACGCCAAGCGTAAAGCAGGAAACTGAAAAGCGTCAAATTCAAATTTTTGATTGGCTGTTCAAATTTTCTGCTTTTTGCTTTCTGCTAGCAGAAAATAATTTTTTTTTTTGCAGAAAACTGCAAGAAAAACGCATGAAAACGCGTTTCTCCGTCGGCCGATTTCCTGCCTGGCGTTTTTCGTCTAGTCTGAACGGGCCTTTAGGTCCTTCTTCTTTGGACTCGAGTCGCGACTGACGTTGAGCCTGAAAAAAGGAAAGTAGTTGGAGAGGGATGAAGAAAAAGGATGTTGCAAGAGGGGTGCGAAAGAGGGAGAACAAAAGCGGCGGGTGAATTGCTTAAGAGGTTTACGTTTCTGCAAACTGGTAATTTACAAAAAAAAAAAAAAATTCACTTGATTGCAATTGAATTTTTTAAATAATAGAAAATTTGCTGCTTTATTAAAATTAGATAAACAAGGTATAAAGGACTACGCATAGAGAACGGTCAGCTCGCCACGTCGATATTTCTGGTTGTATAAGCTGTTAAGGAGTAAAACGAGATTCAATAATGGACTCCTGAGAGTTGATGACCGGGCGTTTTGAAAATCAAGGTTATGTTAAACTATTAGATACTTCCCAATTCATTTCTCATTTTAATAGTTCATTTTTCGACATAATACTTTAATGAGTCGTTTCTTTATGGTATGCATTAACGTGTATTAAAAAGACTCGTATGATTTTTCAATCCATTTCAAAAACAAAAAAAAATTACCTAGAAAATGCTCCATAAATAATTCGATGCTATTCAATGATATAATAATATCGTATCTATATTATTGATATGCACATAGATTTTATATTCTTTATGAATCCCTAATAAATCTTAATACATTTCCATTATAATTAATAAAATAATTCTCAATTTTCAACAGAGTTGCTGGTGTTATATAAGTATATAACCAGTTGTACACAATAACCTTCAGCGGAAAATCCCGTTACAATATCTGGTTTTTCTGTTTGTTCTTACAAGAAAACAAATAAAATAATAGTTTGAGCTTTTTCGACTTGCAGGTATGTTCATTCTCTGAGTAGCATTTGTGGATGATACATGACGGACTGAAGTGCCACCGAGATCCGGTGAAGATTGGTATTTTAAATGAAAACTGTGGTAGAAAACTATCAATTAAGTCATGAGGTATTTACTTAATTATATAAAATGTATAATGAATTAGTTTTGTAAATAACATTAATTTGTTTGACTCATGAAAGAATCCTAGAGGTAAAAACAAGAAGTGGTACAAATGCACCGTGTGCAATTTCAAAAATGAAATGGCAGTTAATTATGATAAACACATGGCATGCCACACGCGAAATCAAAGAATCAAGTGCCCTCTGTGTAGTTTTTCAGCAAACACCAAGTTCTACGTATCACGCCACTTAAAACTACACCACCTAAACTTGCCCAACATCGTGCCACAGCATCAGTTAGCATATTTAGAGGTAACTTTTAAACATCAATTACTATAGAAATGAATAGTTTCTTTGAATATCTATCATCAGGAGATGAATTATGTCATCGATACATTATTGAATTTAAATGAAAACCATCAGTTAGAGCAGAATAGCATCGATAGTCATCATTCTTTCTCAAGTTCAGGTAACTATATGCAAATTCACGAATACATTAAATTGTTTTAACAACAATATGATATAACTAGTAAACGAAGAGGTAGAAAAAGAGAAAACGCACCAATCTCAAGAATCTGCTGACGTATCAAGATATACAGTTAATTACAAATGCGCACTGTGTGACTATTCTACCGATCACTCGGCCAACGCAGAGCTGCACGAAAAAGCTCATAGTCAAGGGGAGGACAAAGAGTTTCAATGCACTCTGTGCAATTACTCTTCCAATCTCAAGTTTGTGGTGATTCGGCACATGAATCGTGACCATCAATGCCCAGAAAATCAGGAGCACTATCTACAAGTAAAACGTTGTGATCAGTTTATCCTATCTTTTTCAAGAAGATAAGATAAGATAAGATACTTTTGGTATCTTTTCGTTATTTTTATCTTTTTTAAAAATCGAATTAAAAAAAGTATTTTTATCTTCAAGACAAATAGAAGATACTAAAAAGATAAAAGATAAGATACAATATTTAAATTAAAAGATACTTTTGAAATTTTCCAGTGAGACTACCATTAGGTTGTTATGGCAACTGATTGATCCTAAAGCCAACGAAATAATTTTTTAATACGTTTTCCGTGGATTTATTTTCCCTGGATTTGTCACCTATAAACATATCATTGATAGAGTTTACTCTGTATACTCTGCATCGTCCCGTCAACCATAAACTCATCTACCATCATCACCTTTTGTTGAACAAGGATCTACATACCTCGACTACCTAATTTGGCTGGTGCGAAAGGGTCTCCGAATCCTTTTAGCCGGGAGCTTGGGCCCGAGTACACCCGTGCACCGTGCTCAAATTACTCAAACTCAAACCCACTTTCAGATACGATTTAGCTTTAATGTACTTTCAATGTTAAAACGAGATGGCAGTTCCTTTTAAAATTGTAAAGTTGAGTATTAGCAACTGAGCATAACTTAAGTAAATTAAATTAAGTAATAAAAAGGGAATTCAAATCGATCCGCCCAACCCCACATTTAATTGAATTTTTTTATATTTTGTATCTTTTTAGTATCTACTTTTTTGAAGATACTATCTTTATTTTTAAGGTGTGTTTTTGGAGTATTTTATCTTATCTTATCTTTTGCTTTTGGGGAAAAAGTATTTTTATCTTCAAGGCTTCAAAAAAAAGATAGGATACACTGGTTGTGATTCACATTTGAAATTAAAAATTATACCCATTTCTCGTGTTGTATAGGCAATAAAGAAGGACACTCATGAATCTATGGATGTTTGCCGTCAAGAAAACCCTAATACTAAATCAAACAATTAAATTCATGTAAAAGTAAGTCGTTATAATTAATACTATAGTATAATAGTCTTTAAAATGAAAATAATACAATAACTTGTGATCTTATATGTGTAATAGTCCGAAGAAATAGGTACTTATTATACTCAAAAGTTGGAATTTGTCGATCTTTACGACGATGACGACGATGAAGATGGGCCTAAGGTTTGTTGGATAATATTATAATACAAATATCAATGCATAATTAATATTATAACATATTAATATAATATAATATTAATATATTATATAATATTATCTTTTAGACTGAAGAGATGGTGGGGACAAATGCTGACAACTTTGAATCTTTGAATGTTTGCTGCAATCAAGACAATCTTAATGTTAAATCCCACTCTGGAAGTGATTTAGAAGTAAGCTATTATAATTTAAAAATACATTATATACATTTAAAAACTAATACAATAACCTATTTCCTGTATCTTAATTATAGTCCGAAGAAATGGGTCCTTGTTTTTATACTCCAAAAGTTGAATTTGTGGATCTTTGCGATGAAGATGATGATGGGCCAAAGGTTTGTTTAAAGGAAATATCTGTAATAGCTATAAAAAGTATCATATATTATTAATACTTTGAAAATATAGGATAATCCTATTCGAATTCGTCCTTGGGGAAATGCAGCAAATGATGAATTAAGGCAGCAGAAACCAGGTAATTATTTAAAATGAATCATATTTTAAAATAGAAAGTATTTTAGTATGCATATGTATATTTAACCTGAACTAGTAGATGACAGAGAATTGGAAATCGAAGAGACGGAATGCCGTAAGCAAATCAGCCAACATAGAGAAGACATTCGAAAGGCTCGCTTCTGCATGGCAGAAATTAGGAACAAAATCAAGAAGCAAAAAAGAATCCTTTCGGAGAACGTGAAAGAAAAAGAGATAAAGTCGCGTTGGTTGGAAACGATCCGGGCAAACAATCAAAAAGTGGAGAATCTCTCTATGGAGTATAAGAAACTGGAAATTTTACGCACTCGCATAACAGAAGCCAAGAAAAGAAAATGTACGGCAATTTTCCAACTCAATAAGTTGATGACCCAACAGCACCTTCATAACTGTGCTGATTGTGTAAAAGAGGGGGATAAAATAATTGTTGATCTAGTAAAATCAGATGAAACTGAAGCCGTGGTCGAGTGGTTAAAAATCCGCATTAGTGGGATTCAGAACGAGCTGGAATTTCTGGAGAGAGAAGAAATAATTCTTTCCAGAGATGTAGGGCTACTATATAAAAGTGTAAATGATGGGATCGGGCCTAAAGTATCCGACCAGAAGCTACAATTTCTTCAATTGGAATTGGAAGAAATCGAGAGGAAAATCCAAGCATCTCTTCAAGATAAGACGGAAGATGTGTTTAACCAGCTCGTCATCTCAACGGAAGAAAAAGTTAGAAATCTATTTGTATTGAAAAATAATCTGCTTGATATTATGTTCTTAAGAAAAGGCACCATTCAAAGAATGAATTAATATAATGGCTATCAATTTTCAATATATGAATATGTTACCGTTTATATTACTGAGTATGATATCATATAATTTTACCAGAATAAATAGTATATTAAATATGTAGTAATTTTATATGAAATACTTTTGGTTGGCCTAAAACCAAACGGAATATCATTTCGGTGATCATTGATCAGAATTAGAATTTCTAAGAAGAATCTTCTCGTCATGTGATTCTGTTAAAAAGACATAATTATTTCGATAATCATCGATTAGAATTAAAAGTTCTAAGAAAAATCAAGTCGTTATAAAATTCTATTAAATAAAAACTAACTAGCTGTTCTTACTTGTTCCTATTATTCGAAACAGCTATATAAGGACAATATTTTATGTGAGTTGAAAACAAAAAATAAAGTTAAGGTCAATTACCATATTAATGAACCAATGAAACTAGTTATGAAGATCACCCCGCATCACTCGTTGCATGTATTCTAATAACGAAAAGAATAAATAATAAAATTGAAAGAAAAGTTAGGAAATTTTATTACAAATTTAAATTTAATTTCAATATTTCCACAGTTTGTAGAAAAAAAAATCAATAAGCCTAATAACACTTTCAAATAAATAGCTTCGTGTTTTAAATATTGTTTGCCTTGCAATTTTTTTACCATGCAATACATTTCATACATATATATAAGGTGATAATGTGAGAAACCAGTTGAGCACCACCAACCAGCTAGTATAGTGCAGCCTTGATCGTGAAGGATGTGATGCACTAAGGGTAACTGCCGGTCATTACTCTACGATCTCTACACAACCATATTGGGTAATGTCGATGATTATTATACATTATTCCATGGACGCATTTCCTGCATCAGTTTAATGGCCTTTTCTAGACTGGTTCTTGCATTTTAAGTGTATGTTACCTTCTTCACAAACGAGTCTGTGTGATTCTTTCTTTTTTAGTTATATTCTTTTTGTTAAAAAATGGATATACGTAATAAAACTATTAAAACATTGAACTACATTTTTAAAACTAAAATAAATTTAATTTTTATGTATACACATACGTAAGTATTATGTATGATTGACTACTTAGTAAATTAATAGGTTTCCATCACTCAGTTGGTTCATGGGCTCAGTACTAATAGCCTAGAATTAACAAGATTATAATTATAATTTAAAGTATGCTTTGTTTTATTTGATGAACTGAAAAATGGTTGATCAGTGACAAATACAAGTCTGCGTAAGTTAAGTCCAGGACAACAACAAACAAGTTTCAGGACAACGACAATCGATTCCATTAGTTTACTTAACTAACTTAGTTTCACTAATTTGAATTATTAACTCAATTCAAATTGAGTACCTCAAACCACATAAAACCATAAAGCGGACCCGATTACATTCTTAGATACTACTAATAAGATAAATAATAAGAGAATTAATAAGTGATTTGATTAAAATAAATTGAAAAAAGTAGTCAGTATAGTCACCTTCTATGGTTTACCCTACATTCCATTTAAAGGAACTAAGGGATTTCTTATTTGATATATTGATTGGTGAGCCATTATATATTGGGTATCAACAACAACGTCGATGTTGATAGCATGATTAATTTATAGCTTTTAATAGGTGTATGATTTAAAAAAAGGTTTTTGTGCGTGTTATATATAGCTTTGCTTGTGCTGGATTAGAAGGAAAAGCGAAAAATGGTTGGTCATCATCAGCATCGGTTTTCCTGTTACCAATGTGATCAAGTCGACTACAAAAGCAAAACCCATTTTAATCTGAAATACCACTTAAAGTGCCATACGCGAGATCAAAGAATCAAGTGTACCCTGTGCAGTTTTTCGTCCCATGTCAACTTCTACACCGATCGCAACATGGAGCTGTACCATGATAACATTCCAACATTTTTACAGGTGTTAACGTCAAAATATAATAAAAGGCTTCACATTTGAAATAAAATTTTTATGTTACCTATATTACATTTCATACTAAAATTTTATTATGTTGTAGGTTATAACCAGTTGGGCATCAACCAGATGACTTAACCTTGACCACCAAGCAGGAAATACATCATGTCTTTCGAAGGTCACGCCCGTTCAGAGCTCTCTGTGATCTCTAAAAAGCCGTGACCAAATCTAGTTCGATAGTTCCTGCAGCTATATTCATCGATTTCGAACAAACTGGTTTACATACACATCAGTAACACAGTAACGCTTAGAGTCCTGACAGTTTTCATTCCTTACCTGTGACTGCTGTATAAACAACGCAAGATTGATTCAAGTCCTAAGACCCTGTGACGATTTTTACGAAATGGAAATAATTGAAGAGGATTTTTACCTAGGTCGTGAGGTACAGTATTATTACATTTTTTCAGTCGTTATTTCTATTAATTTACATTTTGAATGAAACTATTTTTCGATGATTAAAGAGCCCCGAGGATGATGAAAATTGGTATAAATGTACCGAGTGCAACTTCAAAAATAAAGTGTCTACCAATTTAAATTACCACATGACCTGCCACACACGTAATAAGAAAGTCAAGTGTCCTCTGTGTAGTTTTTCGGCTGATTCAAAGTGCTGGGTCTCTCGACACGTGAAACAACACCACCTCAACTTGCCCAACGCTGTACCAGCACATCAGCTAGAGTTTATACAGGTTCTAAAATAAATTACTGCTTTACAAAGTTTAATTATATATTATAATTGCTTTTAACATTAATCAGGATATTGAATACGTCATTCAAAATGTATTGGAAATTGATGATAATCCCTTAGAGAGCTATATTAATGAGAATAATGACCATCTCCCAAATTCAGGTATAAATACGCAAATTCCTGAATAATTCTAAGTTAAGTAAATGTATCAATAAATAATGTTGTGATGCAGCAGTAAATGAGGATGAAGTTGAAAATGAGGAGATGGACCAGTCTGAAGAGCCTACTAGAACTGAATTTATTTACAAGTGCTCACTCTGTGATTATTCAACGGATCACTCAGCCAACGCGAGGGTGCACGAAAAGGCCCACAATCAAGGGGACGAAAAGGAGTTCAAATGCAGTGTATGTAACTACTCTTCCAATCTCAAGTTTGTAGTGATTCGGCACATGACTCGTGACCATCATAACTCGGCACTAAGCGCTCAAGAAAATGATATTATGGATTCAGCATCACACTTTGAAAATAATTTTAAAGTAGGGTTGTTATAAAACAAGTTAAACGTAATTTTAAATTAATGTACTCTATTATATGTAGCAGACTGAAGAGGTGGATATTACTTACTCAGGAAAGATTGAATTTGTGGATGTTTCCATTGAAGATGATGATGAGTCAAAGGTTTGTGAGGGTCATGCTGCTAATCGAAATCGTCAATGTATTCAATTTTTCTCATTTTGATTTCAAATTTTTACAGGGAATTCTTCTTATGAATAGCTATACTAAAGGGGACCTTTTACGTCGGCAGCAGCAATCAAGTATGTGTATTATCAAATTTATGTTTGTAATATTTCTGCCTATTAACTAATAATTATTATAGTATTAGTTAAATTAGAGCTAGAGCAACGGGAAGCTGAAGTTGAAGAGGCAGATTGTCGTAAGCGAATCAGTCAGTGCAAAAAAGAAATTCGTTTATCTCGAACCACAATCGCAGAAATGAGGGGAAAAGTTAAGCTGCAAAAAGAAACCCGATCGGAGAAAGAGAAGCAAAAAGAGCTTAAATCGCGTTATCTGGAAATGATTCGGTTAAACAACCAAAAGCTGATAGAACTATCAACAGAATATAATAAACTTGAAATATTGCGCGCTCACATAAGAGAAACTGATAAAAGAAAACTTGAATCAGTTCTACAACTAAGAGAAATGCAAATCAAGAAGCTAAAAGACCAGCAGCATTTATATGAGGCTGATTTTGCGGATGAGTTGGTTTTATGCCTAAAAAAATCAGATGATACTGATGCAACTATAAGAGGCTTAAAAAGCAACATTAAAGGGATGAAAAACGAATTAAAATTTCTGCGTGAAGAAGAAGAAGTTCTTGCCAAAAAAGTAGAACTTTTAAGCCAAAGCTTCAACGGAGTTGTGAATAAAGTAGACGAGAAGGTGTTACAAAACATTGAATGTGAGATAGAAAAACTGGAGAGGGAAGTCAGGGCATCTCTCCGAGACGATACAGAAGACATGTTTAACCAGCTCGTTATTTCTACTGAAGAGAACGTTCGAAATCTATTTCAATTGAAAAATAATCTGTTTGACATCATGTTCGCAAGAAAGAGCATTATTCGAAGAATGAGTGGATTCATGTGATATAAATTAAGGTTTCCACAATTTTCTAATATGAATATTGTAAAAATTAGTGAAAGATGTTCGTATAGCTTATGTACTATTCATGGGTTACAAAAAGTCTTTTGATAAACACCAATTTTATTAGGGCCATATTAGCTGGTAATAAAATAGCTTAAACTATATCTTCTTTTACTATAAAAATGTAGATTTATTTAAGGTTGTAGTCAACCCTTATCATGTATACATTTTAAACGTGTTTTTGGTCATGAAAGCCAAATGGAGTTTAAGAATTTCGTGACATATTATAGTAATTAAAAGATTATAATTAATATATTTATAGAGAAATGTAAAATAAAAATAGTCTGTCATATGGAGAATTGACAACATCCAACGCTAATCATCTATTTCTTATATGATCTGATATGATCGACATGCAGTTAATTGGCATTTACTTTTGGAAGAAAAGAAATAACCTAAAGAAACCCATTCGTTAAAATATATTAGAAAACTGTTCTTCCCGTTATTCAAAACATCACAGGAGAATGCAAGCTTCTAAAATGGTGATAGTAAGATGTAAAACCCACCATGATGAGGCCTTGAGGTCAATAACCAGCCCTTGCAGCGGGTGGGCCGAATGAAGAAAACCAGTTCTGGTTAAGCCTAACTTAGGTGGCTTACTAGAGATTTGTATTGCGTAAGTTGAAGTTATCTGCAAGAAGAATAAAGAATATAGATGACGAGTAAACAGGGATAATAATGTATACAATCTCTTACCACTGTGAACGGGTGAGGTGAAGTTGCCCACAGTGACCAACATCGGTACACAGTACACATAGAGTAAATCTAAATGAAAATAATACAGTATGAGCATCACGAACACAAATAACATAATCATGATGGTAATAATACCTCGTACTAAGAAGTTGAGAAGCTGTGGCATACATACAAAGGATGCTCTACCGGTCTCTCACAAGCTACGACAAGAAATATTGTAAGCAACGTAAAAGGCGAGTAATAAAAAAAACTGAAGAGAGAAACTGAATAGCTACGACGTCACACACAATCACAGCAACAACGTATCACTCCAAGTTGAGTGTCACAAGTACAATCTACACAGAAAATACAAAATCAGCACTTGAAATACATTAGCTTAAATACTAATCAAAATACCTGTGAATATGAGGACCCACACAAAAGAAGCACATAAAATAAGAGAGATAAAACGTGATGCACAAAAAAGAAGAGGAAAACCACGCTGTTCTGACGTTTGGACCAAGAGCAGACTACACTAGAGAACAGCGTTGAAATACTTCAGCCTGCGGCCTGACCATTCTTCCCCGAGGTGGGGCGAGCCGGACCAGGACGGCTCGCTGAATCTTGATCCAGTAGACATGGATTGTGTGTTGTTCGAGTGTAGAGACCGTTGATGATCTGGACGTCAGCAACACGAAGGAGCTTGACGCGCCCAGTGAGGAAGACATAGTCAACTTCGACGTCGGGGTAGGCTGCTTCCATTTCTAACGTGTGGTGAGGGTGGGAAGATACAACTTGATCTAGAGATCCCAGAAGAGACAGGTTCACCTATGCACGTATCGGTACCGATCCTGCGGGAAAGCATCGTTAAATTTACCGGCTGGAACATTAGGTACAGGCGGCTGAGCTAAGAAGTCCTTTGGCGTTATTGACCGGAAGTCGTTTGGGTCACTGCTAGCGTAAGTCAATGAGCGACTGTTCAAGAGGCCACAAATCTCGAAGAGTAAAGTCTGGAACACACGGTCCGATGGATAACGGAATTTATTCACTTCTCCACATCCAACATCCAGTAGAGAGCTTTATTTGCGGATTTTACGAGACTTTCGTAGGCACCGCTGAAATTGGGCTAAGCAGGAGGTTGAAAGACCCATTTGAATCCACGATGTTGAGAAAACTGCATCACCTGCTCTGATCCTTGGGGAATTTTGATGTCCTTAGCTAACTCGTAGTCGGGCCACCCGTACATGCCCATGAAGCGATTTAGAGTAAGCAGAAAGCCGTCGGTGGATAAAGAATCGTGCTTTTCACAATGTAAACCATCACTTCGGTACGGACTATCTTCTAGCTCATTTTCCCCAGTATTTTTGGATTCTCCCTTCGTAGCAACGTCAAGAGGATCTGCAGGAGCTGTGATGCTTGTATCCGTGAAAGAATCAAGCCTTCTCATCAATTAATCGGTGACCTTCCTTCTGCAAGACTAGAGAAATGTCAAACTGCTTTCACATGTTCGGCAGTTGACTTATTTGGACCCCTTATTTGGACCCGTCGACCAATAGCCGCAACCACACCATCAAACGTTATGGCCTCCTGGCTCTCATGACCCATGACTCAAAACTCATGACCTGCCTGGCAACCCGAGCTGTTTACATCGACATCGCCGATTCTTTATCTACCGACGACCTTCTGGTTACTCTCTCATTTATGTTAGCCTTTTAAATACAAAATGCATACCATTAAGAAACGACAAAGTAAAGTATTGTGTTGAAAGATAAACTTTTCCAATCAGAAACCAGTTATGGGAAGCATCTTCACAGTTTACCAAAACCTTGATTTTCAAGGAAGTATATTATTATGGCGACGCCCGATCATTGAAATACGTTGACTCTCAGCAGTTCATTATTAAAACTTGCTTTACTTCTTTACAGTTTACAAAAAAATTATGACGAGAGAACACAAACGTACAGGCCTAAAACCTACATGAACCTTGTTTATCTAAGTTACATTAAGGCGTCGCTTTTCTATATTATTGAGTCAATTCAGTGGGGAAAAAGAAAAAAAATCTTTCTTCTGGTACACAATTTGCCGAGTGCGACTATAAATTAATATTTTCTTTGTATGTGAAACGTCACATAGAGGAATCAAACAACCATATATGAAGTGTCCTATCAATAGTTTTTCTTCTAATTTGAAGTCTCAAATTTAGCGCCACGCCGCCACTTAATGTTTCGCTGTTTCACTCTATTGAATGCAGTTCCATCACAAAAAAATCATTTGCTGGTATCAAATTTAATAATTTACTAAAGGATATACAGAACCTTAGTTATGTTTTACAGGAAATTAAAAATGTCGTCCAAAACTTATTGGATATCAATGACAAAAAAATTGGAAAGCTTTATTCGAGTATGAAAATAAATAAAAAATTGGAATTGACATTGATTAATAAATACTATTACTGTAAATGATAAAAAAATAAACAAGTAGGAAACGGCTAATCTTGTGAGAAATATTTAGGAATAGGCGAATAGCTGGATGTATTTACAAGTACATGTACTGCAACTATTCCACATACAACCCATCAGAAGTTTGTTCAGAAGAAACATTCTCATAGAAAACTCTGCAGAAGTTCCAAATGCAATTTTTGCAATTAGGTATAAAATGAAAAATGTGTTTTGATTCGACACATAAATCGTGATAACTAACAATCTCAATTTAGTTACAGGCCTATTTTCTATCTTTTAGTGCCGAGGTATTTTAAGGATATTTTCAGAGTATTGCAGCTACAATCGAAAATGAATATTGATTTTAACTAAAATATGCCATTGTTTTTTTTATTGTTATTTGCAATACAGCATTTGAAGCCATATTGTAACAAGGCCAATCGTGGGAAAATACCTGTTACAATATATATATATTGTATACCCCTAAAATATAGGATTGGAATCCTCTTTTTTTTGTTGCAATACAATTATTTTAAACATAAAAATGGGTGGCTTCCACTGTGAGCAGCGTTGTCATTTTGGCTATTGAACCAGTGCAACTGTAGGTATCGGTGAAGTTGTTTTCACAACATGGACACCGAGCAATTGCGATATAGACAACCTTCTTGCGAATCCACTTTCTTAGAAGGCGGGAGGGTTGTTTTGCATCCCATTTGCGACACACCGGCGTTGACGTCGATTTCCCGCCCATATAAGGTATGATAAACAAACTTGTTCAGTTTTTTTTCACGCTGAATACGACGGTATGTTTTATGAATTTTTTTTTATTTTTTGTTCCTTTCCCTATTGCACTTATCCTTAACAATGAACACTTCTGGGTCAATCTTCTTCTGAAATGATGATAAATGACATGAGAACAACTTAATCAAAGAATTAGAATACAGGAAAACTATTTTAGGATACCTAACGGGAAAAGTGATTAACCTGATGATCTAAAACAACTGCGTTCATCGCGACAAGAACGAGAGGGCTTGGCTTCCGCAGGTGATCGGGTTTCTTCTCTAGAAATGAACCCAAGACTGTATTTTCAAGAAAAAAAAACACATTAAAACGTGATTTTTGTAATCTGTGAATGAAGTGGAAATACAATAATCGTACTTGACGGCCCACATAAGGTTTGAATCTTAATTAATGGCAGAATTAAACTGTTTGTGCCGAGTAAAAAATCAAAATAATAAAGAAAAGATGACATATTGTTGAATCACTTTTTATTGGTATAACTTATGTCGATTTCCTTTATGTCCCATTCGGATAGAAAAATCAATGCCTTTGAGGAATGCTTTATTAAACAGTCCAAATGTGCATTCGTATCTACATTCATCCACGCTCAATCACACATTTACATAAACACATGCATAATAATATACATTTTCTGAAAAAAAATCTTAATAAAAATAACACTACAAAAGAATGGCGTACAATCTAGTCATGTAGTTATTTGATGAATTCCGCCACTACGAAACATGGTTAATCATAATTCCATTCATGCCACTTGACTTCCAATTAGCGGCTGCTACAGCCGGTTATTACTAAACAGCAGTAAACTAATGTAATCTTTTATGCGGTTTATTCCTAGTGTTAAGATTGGTGACGACAAATTACGTTAGGGTTTTTTTTTCTAAAACGATAACTTTTTCGACAAAACATTTTTTTAAACTAAAGCATTTTTCAATGTGGTAGACGCCGGTGTGTAACGCATGGTACGCAAACTTACCATACTTTACGCAAATTTACCGCCTGCTAAATAAAAGTAGTTTCTACTTTCTCATAAAAATTCGTTTTCCTTATGTTAATACTACAAGTTAAAGGCATAAATTTAATTAATGATAACACACAAAATAAGAAACTTTTTTTACTGCGTACTATTTTTTTTAACTGCGCAACTGTATTCTTAAATGTGTATGTGATACAGAACAACATAAAAATTTTCAAACTTAAGATGTGCTGATGGTTTATTTTTTTTCAAAATCAAATCTTCTAATTACTGAATGGCTTTTATGCCTAAAATATAGCCTATTACATCGAGTTATCGGAATGAAGAATTGAATAAATTATCTTCGGTTCAGTACTAGTATCTCCGGTAATTGTACTTTTATATAATATATATATATATATATATATATATATATATATAATTGTTATAGAAATTTGATGGTATATATATACATATAACCAACTGGTTGCTGCTTTTAAAAGAAATTAGCCATGTGGGAAGCAAAAACCTGTATCCTGGTGCCTTTGTGTGCGCTGACATTCGACTGAATAATTCTACTATCATTATAACTTAATATTTCCTTATAGGTTTCCACAGTTCGATAGATCGAAACAAGTTATGAGCTGGTATATTGTTATAATCTTTATACCTTATATGATGTGGCCTTGAGGTCACAGCCACCGTTGCCATCACCAAAAGTATCTAACAACTATAATTGTTATGTATATAAAGAAAAATACAGTCAAACTGTCATAATATATAGTGTAGTTTTGTATTTATAATCCCATAATACAAGAAATGTAATCATGATGACTTGAATTCTGCATTCAGTCTTTGAATGCTCTTTTTCATGAACATGGTATCAAACAAGATATTTTTCAACTCAACAAGATTGTTAATTTTCCCTTCTGTTGAAATAATCAGCTGATTGAACGCATCTTCTGTGTCGTCTTGAAGAGATGCCTTGATTCCACTCTCGAGTTCTTCTATTTCCAATTGGAAGCCTTGTAGAACCTGTTCAGGTACTTGAACATCTACATGTAAACTTTGATTCAGCAGCGCTACGTCATTTTCAACGGCACTTTCTTCTTTTCGCATCATTTCCATCTCGTTTTTCAATTTCTTAATACGGGTTTTTAAGCTATTGATACTCGATTGGCTATTGTGTGATTCGTTTACAAGTATTTCATCTAAACCCCTCTCATAGAGACTCATTTTAGATTTTAGATCATTGAGTTGTAATGTCCGGAGTTGTAGTACAGATTCAAGTTTCCTTTTATTAGTTTCCCTGATTTGAGTGCGTAAAATTTCCAGTTTCTTGCACTCAATTGATAGCTTTGACAGTTTTTCATTGTTGATAATCATTAATTCCAGGCAGCGTGTCAGGAAATCCTTTTGTTTCTCTTTCTCCGATCGCATTTCTCTTTGATTTTGAAGTTTGACTCTCATTTCTGTCATGAAGATGCGAGCCATTTGAATCTCTTCTTTACATTGACTTATGCGCTTACGATAATCTGCCTCTTCAATTTCTATTTTCTGGTGTTCTAGTTCGACTTTTTTTAAATCACAATATTACACTTTATTCAAATTAAGAAATTATGTTTAAAAGTTATACTTGATGTCTTTCTTAGATTCAATCCAGTGGGTGCACTTGTTGTGTTCAAACTTTCTTTTGAATCGTACTGATGAAAAAAATTTATATTTAATTAGCAACATGAACTTAAATCAATATATTAACATAGATACATTAGCTGGCTTATCAACGACGTCGCTAAAATTCATAAACTTCATCGTACCAGCTGTGTCTGTTTCTTTAGCCTGAATAAAAAAAAGGTTTGTAAAAAAAAGTAATGAAGCATTTTACTTGGTTTTTAAAAAGTTATTTACTTGCAAAGATGTTGGCGTGTTAACATGGTGAAATTTCAAGTGGCGATCAGCGTAACCCTTGAAATTAGACGAAAAACTGCACAAATGACACTTGATTCTTTGATTTCGCGAGTGAGACTTCAAGTGATATTCAAAATTAAAAGAATTTTTGTTTTTGTAGTCGCACTGACTGCACTCGTACAAACACTGTTGCTGCAGAGGGCCAACCATTATTCTATTCTCTTATCTTCTTTTTATATAAGTGCAAGGGGGAAAAAAATGTCTTCCATCATCAACTAACATGAAGCCAGTACTAATAATTTAATAACGTAACTCGTTTTGTTGGTTCTACGCAGGGATCAATGCAGGCATATGAACGAAAAACAAAACAAGTTTTGATAACGAGATTATTGAATTTTATTAGCCACTATCCATTTATACGACGCGAGTTGGGTAAATAATCGTAAAAAGCTATTTCATCAGCATTACTTCCTTATTAGATAATACAGAGAGTGAATGACCGAACACGTCAGCCAATTTAATACGTATCTAGTAACCAATATAGTTTACCATCATTTATTAATTTTTTAAATCCTATGCGCCTTTCACATTATTTCCAAATTTAATTAGTTGCAAATTCTGTTTGTAGTTTACTTGTACTTCCGATAGACTAACACGCAGGAAGCCATATTTGACAACAATAGCAAATTCTAGTTGACTCTCTCTTCAGTTTCCTTTGTAGGATCGTATATTTAACACATTTTAATAACATTTTCCCACATATTTCATTAGTATTATTTAGATTAAATCAACTTACATTTCTATAGTTCGGCCCTCTCTTAATTCTTAAGACATTCATGTTAGATTCAAACAAGATAAGCAAGTTTAGATTTTATTTTATGCCATTTATGGTATATGGCGGCCAGCAGAGCTTTAGAAAACATATGACTGCATTATAAAGGGGCCGAAACTTGTATCCGCGTTTTATATGATTACCGTCAGTAATTTAACAAACAGGTTAGTATTACTATCATAGCCTGAGATTTCATTAGTATTCAATATAATTATGATCAAAACCAATTATCCTTAGGTAAAATTAGAAAAATTATAATTTAATTAAAATGCTAAATTACCTTGATAAATCCCGACCATCGACGGCAACAACAAAAATTTTAAACAATGTTTTGTAAGCTATCAATGCTTCACTCAATTTTTTCGTCGACATTAAGCCTATATGTTCAAAAAGCCTATTTCTAGCTAGGCTAATATGGGATATCGGATTAAACGGACGGAAAACGAGCTCTTTAAACTAACGCGTATTCTGCTAACTAATAATAACTATACTTATTTTTGGGATCAATAAAGTGGAATTTTCTTGGATTTTAGTTTTTTGTGTGGAGGGGGTGGGGGTGACTATTAACAAAAGTAATTCAGTAAGCATGCATTTTTAACTTGTCAATCTGTTTAGAATCTTATATATTTTGAGTAAGTTGTTATTATAGGGCTAACCAATTTCATATAATCTAATATGAACTAGAATAATATTTACCACGTGTATTTACATTTAACTTTTAAATAAAAATAGTTAGTTGTTAATGGTTCTTTTTGAATATACAACTAAGAATAAATTGCAACAGTTCTCCCAAAGTTATAAATCATGTTTTTCTGAATTTACAACAAAAATATCCTCTACCAAATGATGAACAGCCATAATTGAGAGGTCATTGAGGGCTCATCCGGGATTTGAACCCGGGACCTCTCGTACCCGAAGCGAGAATCATACCCCTAGACCAACGAGCCTTGGAACGGTCCCACAACATCACGAAAATAATTGTAATAAAAGTATAAGCCAAACTAGTTAACTAGAAGAAACTAGGTTATCAAGTTTTACCTACACCAGCTGACCAGCGTGTTTACACAAATTGTTTTTCTTTTCTTGACATTTTCTCCAATTTACTTTCAAATATCTTTAAAGTTACATTTTAACTACTGTACGTAGTAAAGATTGCAATTTTCAAAAGCGATTTCATGTAAATAATTGAGCCACTAGTCGATATCATTCAAATATTTTAAATATATTGTAAAAAACGTTTAATTATTAAAAGAAATAGAAAAACAACGATAAAAAGTAAAAGAAAATATAAATGTAACCATTTTAAAACCATCTTCATTTAAATCCACTCATTCTTCGAATACTCTTTTTCATAAACATAATATCAAGCAGATTATTCTTTAATGTAAAGAGATTTCGAGTTTTCTCTTCTGTTAAAATGATCAGTTGGTTGAACGCATCTGCAGTCTCGTCTTGAAGAAATGTCTCAATTCCCGTCGCGAGTTCTTCGATTTCAGATTGGAGGCCTTGTACCACCTGGTCGGGTACCTTCTCAACAACTTGTAAACTTTGACTCATCAGTTCTACATCTCTGGCAAGGGTTCTCTCTTTATCTCGTAGAATATTCAGCTCGTTTTTCATCCCTTTAATGTGACTCTTTAAGCTTTCTATGGCTCCATCATTTGCTTCAATCACTACCACTTCATCAACATTCTCATTGAGGTACCTTTTTGCTTCTAAATCCTTTAGTTGCAGTGATCTAAGTTGCAACTCAATTTCAAGTTTCCTCCTGTTGGTGTCTCTGATGTTGGACCGTAAGGTTTCTAGTGCTTTAGCCCCTGTTGAGAGAACCGACAGCTTTTGATTATTAATCTTTATCATCTCCATACAATGTGACAGGATCTCTTTTTGTTTCTCTTTCTCCAATCGGATTTCTTTTTGCTGTTTAACTATGACTCTCATTTCTGCCATGGAGAAGCGAGCCTTTCGAATGTCTTCTTTGCATTGGCTGATTCGTTTACGACAATCTGCCTCTTCAATTTCTATTTTCTCGGCATCGAATTCTACTATGAAAACCATGTAAAATATAATTTTTTCGGTGTATATTTGATATTATGTGTTAAAATATGAGCTATATATACTTGATATCTTCTTTATTAGGTTCAATCCAACAAATTTAATCACCGTATTAGAACTGTTTAATGAATTTTCCTTAGAAAAAAACAAATTAAAATTAAAAATACAGATTTTCAAAACTAAAATTTTGTATTGTTATATAGAAACCTCTTGGTCGTAGTCATCGCAAAGATTAACCAACTTAGTCTGATTATTTGTGTCCATTATTATATTATTCTGCAATAATGGTAATAAATTGAATAAATTCAAAAGGTTTATAAAACTGCTGTATTTGCGTTACCGGATGTGGAAGTGTTGGCATGTTTACATGGTGCAGCTCCAAGTGGCGATCAAGGTAGAACTGGAAATTGGACGAAAAACTGCATAGAGGACATTGAATTCTTTGATTTCGCAAGTGGCACTTCATGTGATACTCCAAATTGAATGGGTATTTGTTTTTGTAGTCGCACTGAGGACATTCATACCAGCACTGCTGATTCAGAGGACCATCCATTTTTCTTCTCTATTATTCTTTTATCTAAGTAAGAATAATTTCTACCATCATCTACCAAGCTAAAGCAGGTACTGAAAATGATGTAACCTGTTGAATAATCCTAACTAACGCGCTTGACTTTGTCCTTCACTAACGAGGAAAAAATAAAAATAAAACAAGTTTCGAAAACAAGCTAGATAGTCTAAATGAATTCAAATAACCACACCCACATTTTTTAAAGATTTATACGGCGCGTGTTATAGGATTATTTAATCAACTGCTGTAATAGGTGTTTAGAGAGTGAATGACCCAAGACGCTAGCCAAGGTTACCTAATAACTGGTTGTATTCATCAAACTAACTTCTATTTTTTAAGGCAACGTGACTTTTATTTATTAGAAACTTACAAAAAGACGAACAGGTATTTTTATGATAATTAACTAATATAGGTGAAAAAGATTTTTTATGAAAGGCAACAAAACGTTTAAATACTTCCTACTTAATGCCTGAAGGAAAGGAAAAAAGTAACATTTTGGAAATGTAATTTAAGAGGAGTGTAGTGCTGGCTTATCCCAGCAGATGATTTGATACATCAATAAAATATGTTTTAAGAATATTAAAATTACACGTATTACCAAATAACTGCTCACCATTTCCAAATTTGAAAATGAAATAAATCTCTTCGTTCCTTAGTTAAAAGGAAATACACAGGTTTTAAGAAAATAATTAAATGTAGAATTGTAGGTGTCGATTCTTCTCGATGATGTAGACGTCGGAAATGTTCTGAACTAAATAATAATATTTTAAAAGCATAAGCTTTTTGAATTGTTTTTGCTGTGTGCATCTGACGGATTAAGAACACAGCTGTTGTATTATTGAGCACACATTTGACTAACAAAATTCTAGAACCTTGAGAACTATTTTAACTGTTTTTTTTATGATGGAAAATTTCATTTTTAAGAGTTGAGTCGAAAATATTTTTGGTTTTATCCATTTGTTGCAATGGGGCATATATATCTCTAAATATATATGCAGTAAGAACTTGTCATTGTATTATTTTTAAAATTTAATTGCTATATTGTTAAAGCCCTCCAGAAATCCAGTTTAAAAATATGGTTGAATATTGTTTTTTATCTTCTTATTTCAATATTCTTTCATCTTAGCTTTCAGTGTGACTGCTGTGTGGGGCATTTTAACAGCAATAAAGAACATTAACTAGAGATCTGGTCACTGAACGCACCTGCTAGGACACATCAACATAACAATGAGTTAAAAAAGCTATACCCCAGATAGTGTGTTACCTTGAATTCCTATAGCTGTCTATTGTTTTTATCACCATATTCCCCAAAACCGGCTTTCTTGTATGCATGTTTTCAGTGAAATATTAATTTTGTTATATAGCTAGTTGAAACTATAGTTTCTTCGATAGTTCTTTCTAGCTTTAACATTTTTAACTTGCCCCCAATGAAGAGATTCGATCGGATCGAATCCTTAACTATTATAGCTTAATATATTGAATCATATATGTCCGTATGTAAAAAAAAATGAAATGGAAATGGGTTAACTGAATATATGGAAAGCATGTGTCATTTATTATTTATATAATCATTTCATTATTAGGTAATATTACAAACATAGTATAAATAATGATTGCGCTTACTTGATTGCTGAGCCGAGTCAAAATATCTCTATTAGGATAATTTATAAGATGATTTTCCTAAGAAAACGTTAAAAAAATGAAAATTAACACATTTAAAAGACTTTAACCTGCATAAAATGTTACAAAGATACCGTTGAATCGTCTTGATTGGAGAGATCAACGAACTCATCCTTTCCTGCATACTTAATGCCCATTTCAATAACCTGTTTTATATCATATAAATGGCATTAATCCCAAACCGAAAAATTATTGAACGTGAAGCCTATTATTAAGATTTACTGGTACATAATTTTCAGGACTAGCTGATTCAGAACTACTGTATTCTTGAGTTTCGAATGATGAGTTGCGATGGTCTCGATTCATGTGACGAATCACTACAAAATTGAGATTGAAAGAGTAGTTGCATAGATTGCATGTGTACTCTTTGTCATCCCCTTGACGATTATGAGCCTTTTCGTGCACCCTCACGTTGGTTGAGTGACAGGTGGAATAGCTACACAGTGAGCACGTAAATGAATCTTGTTTCTGAAGATTCTTTAGATTGCTGGCTCATCTCCTCATTTTCAATAACTCCCTCGTTTACTACATCACGACATAGGTAAAAATCCTCTTCCATTATTTCCATTTCTTAAAAATTCAGGGTCTCGGGACTTGAACCAATGTAGCGTTATCTAGAGAGTAGTCACGAGCCAAGAATGAAAAATATCGGACTTCAAACGTTATTGTGTTACTGATGTGTATAAAAACCAGTTTATTCGAAATTGATTAATATTGCTGCAACTATCGAACAAGATTTGGTTAGGGCTTTTAGAGATCGTAGAGAGCTATGAACGGTCGTAACCTTTGATTAATATATTATATACTCCCTGTTTAGTCGAGGTTAAGTTCATCTATACCCACTCCACTCCGTTTACCCTTTTAATTGTCATAGGCCTTTCGGTAGATTAAAAAAAATATCTTTGATTCTTACGACTCTTTGTTCAATTATTACAATCCATACATAAATAATTTTGAAAAAGTAGTTGTTGTGACTTCGCGGCAAAAAAATAAATAAAAGTAGTAAAACTTTTGCTTTTAATCGTCCATTAATGCGCGAAACGATGCAGTGTTAGTAGCAGGTTAGCTAAATTAAGGGGTACTACAATAAGTTGTTGTTTTTGCTCCCAAACTGGCTGGTAACAAAAAGTGTTTTCAACAGGAAAACACAGATCGCGTCGGTGGCGTTTATAATTCTGCCGAATGATGCCTTTCTGCTACCGTTTTACTTTATCGTCCCTAAATTTGAGTGTATATTAGCTACATGTTATCTATTTGTGGAAAATCAGAAAATCATATAGCATTCATGGAATAATTTTTAATAATTAGAGCATCATCGAACAGGATTATACATTATAGATCGTAGAGCAATGCCCGAACGTTACCCTTTGGTTTCTTACTTCCTTGACGATCAAGGCTGCGCCACTAACTGGTTGATGGCGTTCAGCTGGTTTTCACAAATTTAAAATTAATAAGAAACAAGAAATAACTTCATTTTGATTTCAAGTATTATTTTTATAATCTATTGCAACATTCCTTACTAAACAAAGAAAAAAATCTGGAAGCCGCTTCTCGCCATTCCTGAAATTTAAATTATTTCCCGCTTGTATTATTCAGCTATCCTTATTTGGGTTGTATTTTGAGAGTGCACTCTGAAAATATCATGAGATCGTTGATGTAAAATCTTGATTGATTGTTCGAGCAATGACCGCCTGCAGCCTGATATCAAATAAAACTTGTTTCTCATAAAAATTGACATCCTATGTTAATACTACAAGTTTAAGACTTATATTGAATTAATTTATATATATACATGTATATTTAAATGTACTTAAATAAAATACTATTTCATAATTAAGAGTAGTGAAAGTATGGTATACAATTTAGTTGTGTATACTCTGAAATTTGAATCCCATACATGATATACCTCTTCTAACTAGCATTTAAAAAACTTTGATTTGCTGATGATGGTTATAACGTTTACGTTTGTTGGTTTGATGCCAAAAATATTTAAACTAGAAAACAATGTGTCGTCAAGTTTTAGTCACACTGGCTGACGAACGCGTTAACTAGAATTTTTTTTCTTGACATCTCCTTGAATTTTAAACTATTGAATAATTTCACGTTTTCACGTTAAAGACTAAATATTCAAAGTGTGCGTGTAAGTAGTAAATAGTAAACGTACATTTACAGAGCCATCAGCCGATCACCTTTACAAAATTTGACTATATTGTAACCTCATATTAAATTATTTTAAAAACATAAAATATAGTATAAATGTATCATTAAGGACCATCATAATTTAAATTTATTATCTCTCCGAATGCTCTTTTTCAAGAACATGATATCAAGCAGATTATTTTTTAATGTAAAGATATTTCTAATTTTCTCTTCCGTTGAAATGATTAGTTGGTTTAAAGCTTCTTCGGTCTTGTCTTGAAGAAATGTTTCGATCCCCGTCGCGAGTTCTTCTAGTTCAGATTGGAGGCCTTGTACCACCTGGTCGGGCACTTTCTCAACAACCTGTAAACTTTGACTCAATCCCTCTACATCTGTGAAAAGAATTCTCTCTTTTTCTCGTAATACTTCCAGCTCGTTTTTCATCTCTTTAAAACGAATCTTCAGTCTTTTGATGGCTTCATCATTTGATTTAATCACAACTACTTCATCAACACTCTCATTGAGACATCTTTTTATTTCTAAATCCTTTAGTTGCAACGCCCTAAGTTGCAACTCGAATTGCAGTTTCCTCCTATTGGTATCTCTGATGTTGGACCGTAAGGTTTCTAGTGCTTTAGTCCCTATTGAGAGATCCGACAGCTTTTGATTGTTAATCTTAATTATCTCCAAACAATGGGACAGGATCTCTTTTTGTTTCTCTTTTTCCGATCGGATTTCTTTTTGGTGCTTTACTTTGACTCTCAGCTCTGACATAGAGAAGCGAGCCTTTCGAATGTCTTCTTTGCATTTGGTGATGCGCTTGCGACAATCTGCCTCTTCCATTTCTATTTTCTCGGTCTCGACTTCAACTTTAAATAAATAATATACAAAAAATGGGTTTTTCAGTGATACTAAATATTAAATGTTCAAATATTAAACTATATACTTGATGTCTTCTTCATCATAGAACTGTGGAATGAATTATCCTAAAAAGAATAATAAAGATTATATTTTATAAATTTCAAAATTAATGTAGTATTTTAGAAACCTCGAGATCGAAGTCATCGCAAAGAGCAACCAACTTATTCGGATTAATTGTGTCCATAATTGTATTATTCTGCAAAGAATTGTAATAGTTAATTCAAAAGATTTATAAAGTTTTTACTTTTTTTAACTGCCATGTTATTTTTTTTGGCTTAATATTTACATTACCTGCGAAGGTGTTGCCATGTTAAAATGGTGCAGCTCCAAGTGGCGATCAGCGCAGAACTTGAAATTGGAAGAAAAACTGCATAAAGGACATTTGATTCTTTGATTTCGCGTGTGACACTTCATGTGATAATCCAAATTGGAAGGATATTTATTTTTGTAATCGCACTGAGGACATTCGTACAAGCACTGCTGATTCAGAGAGCCATCCATTGTTCTTCTCTACTATTCTTCTTTTATCTAACTGAAAAATAAGTTGTAACCAGCATCATCTTCCAGCATAAAGCAGGCACTAAAAATGATATGACCTGTTGAATAATCCTATACATACTACGCTTGACTTTGTCCTTCAGAGATCAACACATTAATATTACAAAGAGAAAAAAAAACAAGTTTCAAAAACGTGATAGCCTTAATGTCTTGCGCAAGCCACTCCCAAAATATTTAGATTTACACGGCACGTGTTATAGAATATTTTTATCAGCTGCTATATTAGGAGTAGTTTAGAGAGTGAATGACCGAAGACGCTAGCCAAGGTTACGTCCCATCGTTTTATTTTTTTTAAGATATCGTAACAAGGCTTATTAGAACCAAGCAGGTGACACATCACCTGTAGGTATGAGAGAAATACTGGCAGCAGCTGCAACGCTCGCGTCGTGGCGCTAATTTCGAAGTTGACGTTACAGGAAACCAGCACTTTTATTTGGTATGTGAAGTACAGACTCTTTATGGCGACAACTTTCTCTCAGTACCTGTATAAAGAAGAACAGGTATTTTAAGGATAATTACCTAATAGATGAAAAAAAGCTTAAATGAAGCACACAAATTATAGCAACTTACTACTTTCCTAGTGGATGTCTGATGGCCAGGAAATAATTTAAATTAATCAAATAAGCTCTACATTTTATATACTGTGATTAAAAAAAATATTTGTCTATGGTGTTGCAATCGATACCGGTCAAAAGATTTTATGACGGAAAGTAAAATTTTGGAAATGTAACGTAAGGGAAGTGTAATGTTGGGTTATCTCAGCAGGAGATCATTTTTATACAAACAATAATATATGTGCTGGTTTAAGAATACTAACCTTATCCGTGTTACCAAATAACGGCTCACCATGGCCAATTTTGAAAAGAATATCTGTGCTATTTTCTCCGGATGTAAACATGTTTTAGTGAACCAAATTTTAAGACATTGAAAACTATGTTTATTTTGAAAAAATATACCTTTAAATGATTAAAAATTGATTTAAAAAAAGTTTAATCAAAAGGGTTTATGGTTTTACAACTTTGTGGCAATGGTGCGTATGGTCTACAGCTACAAGATTTTAGTTTATTATGTAGTAGAATTTTGGTATTATGTTGTTTCAGCCTTTTATTAATCAGCCCTTTTGTTCCAGTTTAATTATTTGTCAGAATGTTTTTCCTTCTTTCGATATTCTTTTACAAAAGCTTTATTTCTAATTTAATAGCATTCAGTGTGGGTGCTGTTTGTGGTTATTATAGCAGCATCCCAAGTTATTATAGCAGCAATATCGAACATTAACTAGAGATCTGGGTGTTTAACGCACCTGTTAAAACTTACCTATATTTAACATGTATATGTGAACGCGACTTTACACTAGGTTACATTTTTATTGCTAAAATCAGAAATAAACTGGTTTTGTGTTAAACTCGCTAAACTTGAGTTGAACCATCAATGTGAAACGGGCATTAGGGCGCATCGTCATCACAATGAGGTAAAAAAGCTATAACCTAGATTGTGTGTTATACCATATTCACACTGAAGCCTTATACTGGTATAAACCTTATTCTGGAATAAAATCTCCATTTTGCGCCCATGCAAAAATAAATCTAGAATAGGGTTTATGCCAGAATAAGGCTCCAGTGTGAACATGGTTTTACCTTGAATTTCCAAAGATGGGCATTTTGCTTAAAAATTGAAATGGAACATGGGTGTAACTAAATGTACATATTGTCATGTGGAAATGATGTTACGTGGCAATAATGGCTCATGAAAGACGATTCCTTTCCGTACTATGATCCAACCCTTCCCTTCTTCGAATGTCTTTACCTGACTCTTCCTAGAATAACCGATCCACGAATGTTTCTTCCTTTCTTCGCTTGGACTAACGAGAGTAGTGATGGTGGAGGTGAGAAGCTTTTCCCTCAGATTCATTTTAACCAAAGTGAACTGATTGAACCGTAACTCCCATCTGACTGTGATCTCATCATCATTTGTGTCTAAATGTGAATGGGACCCTTATTTCACATTACAATATATATTTTGAAAGCATATGTGATTTATTGGTTTCATACCATGGACTGTACATTTAATCATAATGCATGTAAAATAAAGGAATCCAAAACCAGGTAATGTATGTAAATGCGGTTAAATAGAGAAGTAAGCCAATTTACATTTGGACTAAATTGGACCTTTTAAAGCCTTTTTGAGCCGAGAAAGACGAAATGATTCGTGGCGGTGGGGGCCCATGTTAAATTCCCTATCTCGAATAGCCCTAGCAGCCGAATTTTTCGCCTAATTATGCTCTTAATTTTGGTATCCATTGTGTTGGGGTTTTCGGAATTTGGGGGTGTAGGATTAAGTTAATAATTAAAAGGTGTGTAAAACGTCAGCTGAAGCAGCCCAAAAAAAATCATCTCTCTGGTACGAGATGTGGCTAACGATGCCATCCTTTAGTGTAAAAAGTGAAGCACGGATCAGCACCTTGACGGCCCTTATAATTTCACCTTTATTTCAAGCAAGCATTGGAAAAGCTTAGAAGAACTTTAGACCATCAAAAAAATGGTCGATGCTGATTCTCAATCATGACAATGCCACAGTTGATTGTGGATCATCCATCAACAAAGCATTTCAATTCAAAATTAATTTGAAGAATCTCTAGTGCCCCAAAGAATTGTCTACGATACAACATAGCAGGAAGGGAGACACCTGTGAGTGAACATCACTAGAGAGATGCGAAAGCAAGTCGCACTCGCATCCTATGCTGCTTTGGAGAAAAACAGATTAGAGGATAGCTAGGTACAAACATAATTGAACAAGTACAAGAGTGATGACTAGCTTCGTTAGTTGAAGAAACAGAAGAGAGGTGCCGAAGCCAAGTTAACCTAACAAAGAAAAGAACTTGAGAAACAAACTCTTTTAAAGACTTGTGTATAGGAATCGATCGATGCTTTAGCACGAAAGTCGTTCTAAGAGTAGATAAAGCCTTTTTATTCATTCAACCAATTTTTGACTCTTTCAAAAACTGCCCATCACGAAATTCGGATAGTATATGGGTATTTAATATTATTACTGGATACTGAATATTATTAAAAGAACAATTTTAAGATTGTTTTAATTTAGAATTTAGAATTAAAAGGATTGCCTTCAAACCGGTTTTCGAAATTGCTATAGGGTCGTAATCTAACTGCCTTGGGGCAGAGAGAACCGAGTCGTAGAAAATTTTATTCAGTAGCTCTTGTCGCGCCACCGAACGTTCTGTCACGCAACTACAAGCATAAAACGGACCTAATGGCTAAAAAGTTTAGAGCAATTTCCCTGCAAATAGTTTTCTCCGTGTTAAAACACAGCCAGGCAATAGCCTAAGGAAATAAGTTTATTAGCATTTTTTTGTCCTATACATAAAAATATGCAGATTATAGCAAATATAAAAATCAGCTGCGTTTTAAATTGTCAATTATGTTTATGATAGATCATTCTTTTTTACATCTCTTACCTTCAAATTCATCCATTAAAAATTGTTACACATTACGAAATTCTAGGATCTCATTTGACTTTCGTCTCAAAATATATCCCATGAAAAAAACATGATAGATATGATGGTGGAAATTAAATTTATCAAACTTTATATTACCAGTCAATATATGCCAAATAAGATTGATATTTATCGAAAGGCAACTAAAAATTTTGTAATTAGTTTTGTTTGTAACTCAATAGTAGTACAAATTCGAACATTTATCGCCAATTTCAAAACTATTAAAATCACAAAATTACTGTTGCCTAACTTCGTGTCACATCAATCCGCTCATTCTTCGGATAATGCTCTTTGTTTTGAACATGATATCAAACCGATTATTTTTCAATTCAAATAGATTTCGAATTTTCTACTTGGTAGAAATAACGAGCTGGTTAAACACGCCTTCGGTGTCCTTGCGGAGAGATTCCTTGCTTTCCCTCTTCAGTTCCTTTATCTCTCATTCAGGTACAGGTATATTCAGGGATTGTAACATTTTCTCGTCTACTTTATTCACAACACAAACTTTGACACAGCAGCTCTAATTCTTGGGCAAGGGCCACTTTTTCTTCTCGCAGAAATTTCTGGTATTTTTTTTTATCTCTTTAATGATGCTCTTTAGGTGTTTGATGGATGCATAAGTATCATGCGCTGGTACAACATCAGGTAAGTTTAGGTGGTGTAGTTTCACGTGTTGAGCGACCCAAAACTTTGAATCAGCTGAAAAAATGCACAGGAGACACTTGACTTTCTTATTACGGGTGTGGCAGATCATGTGGTAATTGAAATTGGTAGAAAATCTGGTTTTAAAGTTGCACTCGGTGCTCGGTACATTTGTATCAATTTTCATTAGCTTCAGGGCTCTTAAAAGCAATGAAAAATAATGGTTAATTCATATAGAAAAAAAATTGATAAATGTAATTTACCTCATGGCGCAAGTAAAAATCATCTTCCACCATTTCCATTACATAACAATTGACAAAGAATCTCAGAACTTAAATCAATGTTGCATTATATATCTATATACAGCAGCCATAGGCAAGGAATGAAAACTGCTCGAACTCGAATACGTCACGGTGTACATAATAAACCAGTTTATTCAGAATCGATTAATATAGCCACGACTATCGTCGAACTAAATTTGGTCTGGGCTGGTGTAGATCGTAGAGAGCTATGAACGGGCATGACCTTTGATAAATAATATTTACTTCCTGCTTGGTGCTGGTCAAGTTTAATCCTACCTGTATCTGGTTGATGTCTAACTGGTTTCTAACCTACAGTAATACGTTTAGTGTGAAGTTAAGCTTTCGATTAGGGGCTGCCCTGTAGTAAAATTCAAATAATGAAATCATATTCTTAATTTATCTTTTCAATCCCTCATCTATCAATTTAAATTTGGTCTCTTTTAAAAACATCCAATGATATTACTTATATCAAAATTGCAGCAGTATTTTGGGTGTAATGGTACAAAGCGAACTAAAACAATTGCCCTATTCATTCATAGCCTTTTGTGGCTCAATAAATACAAAATTACAATCTATAAAAAGCAGACTGTTTGTCTTATACAAGGGCTTATACGGGTTTTATTCTGACTTGGCGGTAAATCGAATGTACGAGTCGTTGTCTGGTTCTTTGGTTGTAGACTAGTTGTAGAGAGCCGTGTTAAATTTCCCGTTACATTTTCTGGTATTTTACTTTTTGAACAAAAACTTTGAGAAATAAATCATCATTCCGTCCTGTTTTCATTCCGTGAGTGGCTCCTGTGAATGACATACACGATGTAAGTACTGTTGCGATCCGGCTTTATTTATGTAACTTCAAATGGAAAACATTAAAAACAATCTTCAATTAGCAGATCTTGAGGTATGTATATAAGATCTAATTACTCCTTTTTTCCCTAATAACGTTGAAATAAAAAACTAACTTTAAAAAAAATGATATTATTTTATTGACTGTTGATAGAATCCTGATGATGGTGCAAATGGTGATAATAAATGGTACAAATGTATCGAGTGTAACTTTGGAAATGGATTGGCTTCTAATTATGATTATCACATGTCCTGTCACACACGAAATCAAAGAATCAAGTGCCCTCTGTGCAGTTTTTCAGCGAAAACAAAGTTATACGTCGCTCACCACTTAAAGTTAGATCACTTAAACTGGCAGAATGTTGTGCCAAAGAACCAGTCAGCATATTTAGAGGTAACTTTTCAATATCCCTTATCGTGAATACGCATAATTTCTTTGAATATCTCTCAGGAGATGAATTATGTCATCGATACCTTGTTGAATATAAGGGAAAACCTTCAGCTAGAGCAAAGCAGCATCGATGAGAATCATGATTCACTCTCAAGTTCAGGTAAAAATATGCAAATGTAAAAATGTAATTTGTAATTTAAAATATGTAATTTAAAATTCTAGTAAACCAACAAGTAGAAACGGAGGAAACGTGCCAATATGAGGAATCTATTGATATATCAACATCTACCTTTACTTACAAATGCACAAAGTGTAACTATTCCACCGATCACCCAGCCAACGTAGAGCTGCACGAAAAGGCTCATAACCAAGGGGAGGGCAAAGAGTTTCAATGCACTCTGTGCAATTACTCTTCCAATCTTAAATTTATGGTGATTCGGCACATGAAGCGTGACCATCAATGCCCAGAAAATCAGCACTATTTACAGGTAAAACGTTTTGATATAAATTTGGAATTAAAAACAGTATACCTATTTCTCGTGTCATAGGCTAAAGAGAAGGACACTCGTGCAGCAAAGTTTGAATCTATGGATTTTTCCCATCAAGAAAACCCTGATATTAAATCAAACAATGACAGTCATTTGAAAGTAAGTAACTATAATTTATACGAGAGTATGATAGTCTATAATATTTTATATGTGCATTAGTCCGAAGAAATTGGTACTCATCATTATATTACTCAAAAGTTCGAATTTGTCGATCTTTGTAACGACGATGATGATGAAGATGAACCAAAGGTTTGCTTAATGCTAATATCTTTGTTATACCTATGCAAAACTAATACTATTTTATGACGTTTCAGACTGATGGGATGATGGACACTTGTACTGACAAATTTGAAATTTTGGATGCTTGCCATCTAGGAAATCCTAATATTAAAACACACACTGCAAGTTCTTTACAAGTAAGCTGAAATAATATAAGGGTACATGTAAGTATATCGTTTAAAATTCATTCAGTAACCGATTTTCTATGGGTTATAGTCCAATAAAGAGATGACCACTTGTTTTATTGCTTCAAAAATCGAAATTGTGGATCTTTGCGATGAAGATGACAAAGAGCCTAAGGTTTGTTTCGTGAAAACCTATAAAATAGCTTTATGAACAGCATATAGTGTTAATATTTTTGAAATGTAGGAGAATTCCATTCGAATTCGTCCTTGGGCAAATACTTTTGAGCAGGAGAAATCAAGTAACTGATGAAAATTAGTTATATTTTTTAAAATCAAATATTTTTAAATATACATATTTTTTCATTTTAAGTTGGACTAATAGAGGGTAGAGTATTGGATATCGGAGAGACAGAATGTCGTAAGCGAATCAGCCAATACAGAGAAGACATTCGAAAGGCTCGCTTCTCTATGACAGAAATGAGGAACAAAATTAAACTGGAGAAAAGAATCCTGTCGGAGAAAATGAAACAAAAAGAAATAAAATCTTCTTGGTTGGCAAAAATCCGCGCCAACAATCAAAAAGTGGTGGAACTCTCACTTGAGTATAAGAAACTGGAAACCTTGCGCGATCACAAAAGAAAAACCAGTAAAAGAAAATTAGAGTCAGTTTTCCAACTCAGGAAGCTAATAGATCAACAGCATCTCCACAACTGTGTTCATTATTTGAGAGGCGATAACATAGTTGTGGACCTAGTAAAATCAGACGAAACCGAGGCCATGATTGGGTGGTTGAAAAACCATATTGATGGGATAGAGAACGAGCTGGAATTTCTGGAGAAAGAAGAAATCATTCTTGCCAGAGATGTAGGGCTTCTGTATAAAAGTGTAAATGATGGAATTGGACGTAAAGTATCCGATCAGAAGCTACAACTTCTTGAAATGGAATTGGAGGAAATCGAGAGGGAAGTCCAAGCATTTCTTCTAAGTAAGACGGAAGATGTGTTTAATCAGCTAATCATATTAACGGAAGAGAAAGTTAGAAATCTATTCGTACTGAAAAACAATCTGTTAGATATCATGTCCTTCAAAAGGAACGTCATTCGAAGAATGAATTAATGTGGCTACAAATTTACAATGCATGAATATGTGTTACCCTTTGTGATACCATATCATTTTTAAAGAATAATTTGTCAATTAAATACGTAGCAATTTATCAAAAGTTATCTTGGTCGCGGGTGTAAGGTTTAAAAAAATACTTTTATTCAAATAAAGGCGAATCAATTCAAACTGTTTCGAAATACTAAATAGAATTTCAGTTTTTAATAAATTAAAGGAATACAACCTAAAACCAAATGGAATATTATTTCGGTATATTATTATGGTATAATACTTAAACAGAATTGATTAAATGTAGCTGTTTTTACTTGTTCCCGTCATTATTAGAGACAGCTCCATACAAGGAATCATTTTTACGGTGAGAGAGAAAATCATCAGGCTGAGTTCAATAACCATATTACGGAGTCAGGAAAACTAGTTAGGAAGGACCAAGGGTGTTACCAAGGGTAACGCCCGGTCATTGCTCCACGATCTCCACACAACTCTGTTCGATGATGTCGATAATTATTATACATTATTCCATGGCCACATTTCCTGTATCAGTTCAATAGCCTTCTATTAACTGGTTCTTACATTTGAATTATATAAGTTTCTTTCGATACAAACGAGATATCTGTGATTATTTAGCACCTGTTATATTGTTTAAAATTTATCGAGAACAGCAATAAAAAGGCTTGGCAGATATCTCGATAGCACCAGTAAGAGCTAGAAAAACTTTAATCTGTATTACAGCTTCGTGCCTTTTAACTAAATGAATTAACTTGTGTTTTAACTAAAGTAAGCAACTGTACGAGGTATCATAGATGAATTATTAGTAATTGAACCAATGATGAATAGGCCTAAGTTACTTTTCTCATACGATACACCATGGCAATTAATGCCACGCGTTTTGGGTACATTCAGCTGCCCACTTCTCGTTTCCATTTTTAAACATAAACCAAAAAGAATCTTTTCCTAGAGAAACAAAAAGAGATCATGTCACACTGTTTGGAGATGATTAAGATTAACAATCAAAAGCTGTCGGATGTCTCAACAGGAATGAAAAGGCTAGAAACCATACGCTTCCCTTACAAAAAAATCCCATGTTCTCTGATCAGACCAAAACATGATTTGATCTTAAACGCATCACGACCCATCATGATCCGTCGAGATAAAGTCATGATAAAGCATGATGGGTCATGGTAATTACATGACTTGGTCATGATTTATTGGAACATGATGTAAACATGTTAATATTGAAGCATAAATTCTCATGAGTTGACCATGTTACAACACGATATTATCAACATGTCATGTTCCAAAATCTACCCATTTTCTCCTACGTAAAGTTACACCGTCCGATTAATTATATCCATATATTCTAAATTTCTAAATGAATTGATTATTCTAATTTTCCCATTCGAAATAAGAGATTAAAAACCTAGAAAACGCCGCTCTGTATTAATGGTATCGTGAAGTATGTAGGACTTAAAAAAAAATAAGTTACAAGGATCCATTAAAAAAGTTTTGACATATAATATCGAATATAATTTAATTTTAACTTGGGCAAATGATGAAAAAAAGTAAAAATAATTGCATTTGCTAAGTTATATTTAGAAAAAGGCATCAAACCGTATATATAGTTACTTAAGACACCTATTAACATCAGGTGGTGGCCCAGTGGTTAGAGCGTTCGACTTCGGATCCCAAGGTTGATGGTTCGAATCTCTCCGGCGGCTGAATTTTGATAAAAAATACAAAAAATAGAACATGTTTCAATCATGATTTAACATGATACAACCTGGATATTATCAATCGATTAACACGCGAATCCCATTGATTGATCGGTCCGAAAATATCATGTATCATGGTATTGTCAATATTCTACGTCATGATCGTAACATGGGATTTTTTCGTAAGGGTTCAACATCAGAGACACCAACAGGAGGGAACTTCAACTAGAGTTGGAGCTTAGGGCATTACAACTAAGAGACCTTAAATCAAAAAAAGCATCTCTATGAGAGCATTGAAGACATCGTAGTGATTGAGTCAAATGATGAAGCCATCAAAAGTTTGAAGAGTCGCGTTAAAGAGATGAAAAATGAGCGGAGTATCTTGCAAGAAGAAGAAAGAATTCTTGCTAGAGATATAGAGCAACGGAACCAAAGTTTACATGTCGTTGCGGAAGTACACGACCAGGTACAGCAAGGCATACAATCCGAAATAGAAGATCTCGACAGGGAAATCAAGGCAATTCTTCAAGACGAGACAGAAGATGCGTTCAATCAACTAATAATTTCAACAGAAGAGAAAATCAGCAATCTTTTTTAATTGAAAAATAGTCTGTTTGATGTCATGTTCACGAAAAAGAGCATTCAAAGAATGGGTGGATTTAAGTTATGATGGTTCAAACCAATTGTATTAGTATTTGGTTTTATCAATAAATGTATTCCGAAAGCAGGATTTAAGTATCGATTTCTTTGATAACTTCCTACATTTCTTGTGTTGACGGCGGTCATGATGCCCATAGGGAATTTGGCATACAGCGTATATATTTTTAATGAATTCCATCTCAAAAACTGGTTTTAACAAGATCCAAAAGTAAGAAAACTCAAGGCTAAACGAGGTTTCTTGTTTATTAAGCTGATGACCAACGAGAACATGTTAGATGCAAGTTTTTGGTTCTTGTATACTGGTAATATTTTTATGCTCTAAAAGCTCGCTGTCTTCCACAGATGAGCAAGTGCCATCTAACATTTTCCCCAAGCATAAAATAGAGATTACACATTTTCCTCTTTTACTTGGTTTTAAACCACTTAATTAAGTATCTTATTTAATTGATATTTATATCTTCTTTAAATTACATTATTTGAAAAAAAAAACATTCTTAAAAAACGGATAAAATTGTTATAGTCTTGGATTATGACTTTGGTATAAATAATAAAATTTCAAATCAAATGTAGTAGTAGTGAACTATCATAGTTATGTAAAAATCCAGTCTCTTTGATATCATGGAAAAGGGTTTTCAAGAATGAGTGTATTTAAGCGATGGTTAAAAAAATATGATTATTTTTATTTTGTTTTTGCCAATCTAAGTTAACAAACCAAAAAAAATATTTAACAACTAGTTCTAAATTTGACATATAGATAGCGCATTAGATTCCAATCATCTGATGGTCAGCCGAAACGCATGTAAAGAAATACAAGTTTTCGGTTGTTTCATAGTGTAAATCTTTTTTTCAAACCATGTTGTCTACAGTTGCCTACATTAAAATATAAAATTAACATGATATTTCCTGTATTTTATACGTGATTTAAACCACTTTATTACCTTAATTGTTTGGTCTTTTCTCATCTATTCTCTATTATCATCTATGTAAGAACAAAAAAATGCATTTTTTTTTTGTCTTGGGATGGGATGTTTGAATCTTTGCATTTTGGGTATAAATTTGCAGCGCAATTTGATTGCACCCGAAAAGAAATTAAATAACCAAAATTACAGTCTGCTAATGATTTATTACAAGTAAGGGGAAACTAATTTGACTTATTAACCTTCTGTATTACGGGCATTTGAGTATATACCTACCTCTTTTATATATATATTAACTTGGACTTGTTCAGATTAGATGTTATTTTGTGGAAAATAATGATCAGGAAGTTATATGGGTTATCTATTAAATCTATAGTATAAAATGTGCCAAATATATAGTATCGTGCTTTAGTAATATCTGCTGGTCGGTTTACTATGATAGTATCTTTTTTTCATTTTTATTAGCCTATCTCAGCAGATTTCTACTGGAATCAGTGATGAAGTCAGGATAACAAATTGAAAATTAAAATTTGAATGTGGGGTCCACTTTTCTAAAAAAAGAAAGAATGAGCTTTAAAACCATGTAAAGAACATAATTATTTGTATAATAATTTAAAAATCCGACGAAAATATTGGCCCACACACACACACACACACACACACACACACACATGGTCTCAGATGCAGGGCTATAAGTAAAATCCTGGCCATAGGTTGCTCTAATAGCACCCGTTCCAATAATCATGATTCTTTCCTACATTAGTTACATATAATATTACTTTATGCATGAATATAATCGTCATTAACTTAGACATTTGTATCACAGCATAAGCTGCTTCCTCGATATTTTCTGCTTTGCGGCTTCAATGTTTTTATAGAAAAAAGGAGATCATAATTTTTAATTTGGAAAAATATTAAAATATTGTGTGATCAAAATTGGACAAATTGAGAAAGGTATATATTCACAATTATTTAAAAATGTATATCTTCCTACAACAAGAGCAGCATTTATTTCAACGAATAAAAAGAAGATTGTTGTTAATTTCCACGTTCAGAGGGAGCAAAATGTGAATGCAACAGCGTACATTCGCTTCAAAAATTAGGTAATCAATTTTAATTGAATAAGTATAAATTATGTTATGAAAAAAAATTAAAAACGTAAAAATATATGTATGAAAACAAAATATATTTAGAATGTTGGTATTGATGTTTATGTCTATACAAATATTTATGTCTATGCATCTCATGTAAGTATGGATGTGTCAATGTTTTATATATAAAAATCTGTTTTAATACATTAGTAATCCTTAACATAAAATAAATGAAGGAAACGAAGTTCAAAGTGTAGTATACGAATCATAAATATGCTGAAAATGAGAACAAATTAATGCATTTTTGTCGTATTGTGGTACGATTGGCTGGAAGTATGATAAATGTAGGTGTTGCCACCTCAATATTGACGTGTAACATGGTTTATCCTACAGAGAAATATATTCAGATTTTTCAGCCGAATATCGAACGAAACAGTCACCTTTTATTCGTTATTTCTTGCTCCAAAGTAAAATATGGGCAGAAGCCTTCCAAAGGCTTTATTTCATCTTCTCCTATTATTCCAACTGTCCAATTGTCAGTCTACAGCCGATGAGCCAGCTCATCAGAAATAAATGGTTGGATCTAGTTTCACCGACTTGATTCGTCATATCTCGAAACAAGATATAAGGATTTCGGAACTCGAATCTCGGGGTAAGCAGCAAGAGCTAGAAATGTCGGGTTTAAAGTCCACAGTAGATGAGGACAAGACAGAAATCAATTTCCTGAAAAACCACGTTGTATACTTCTCGAAGCTTCGACTGAAAACAAATTCCCTGATGAACAACATCACTTAAGAAAACGCCCTTTTCGTCTTCTTCCCGTGGACACATAATAGTATAAATACTAGCTTTAATTATTTGTAAAAAGAATTTTGTAATAATTAATATACTTGTACTGTACATTTAATAAAACAAGCAGCACATCGAATGTTGAAAGGCGATTTTACGGCCCTCCGACCAACTGCTCCGAGTTGACAAAGCTTGGAACTTCTTTGAACGGTTACTATATGATTAGAAACAATGGTGATCAAGGACCAATTGCAATTGCTTATTGTCGATTCTATCAGGAACAATTCATAACCGAAAAACAAAGTAACACTTTTTAAATTTTCCTTAAAGATGGTGTCATTAGTAATGTTGACAAAATTAGATATAGAGACACTCGTCGGAAATATTCAACTAATGAATAAGAAGAAGACTTTCATTCACTTCCACGTTCAGAGGGCGGAAAATGTGAATGCACCAACATATATTCGATATTCAACATTGGTAAAGCTTTTGACAGGGTACATGGAATATTTTCTGCCCCAATTTCCGGTCTTTACCACTTTCGATTTCATGGACTTAAAGATGCTTCAAAGGGCACCTTGAAAGTATTTTTTTTTACCAATTAACGATTAGTAGAAACTACGGCCAGGACGATGCATCTGCTATGTATATTCCTATTTTCTTGAGTACATATTTGCGCTTGCAACCTGGGGATGGGATCAGAGTTGTAGTACACGGAGACGGCAAGCTTAATGAAGAAAACATTGATTAATCCAACTTCTATTTTACTGGCTATCTTGTCGCAGAAGAATAACGTGTTCAAGAACTATTAGGGCCTTTAATTTCTTCCTTTGAAAAAATGATTGGATTACTAAAATCAAACTGTTCAATAAACGATTCTATCAGCATAAACGCACGACAAATATAAATAGTTAAATGAAGCATACATCAGTTGGTCAATAGTCCTATAAATAGCAACAGCTATTGCATTACGGTGCAGCTATATTAAAGTTTGTTAAAAGTATTATCGACGTTCAGAGTTTTTGTGTTCCAGTAATTTAAAATCTAATTTTATTATTTAAAAAATGTATTTATTGACAGATGGATACCAAATCAAATTTTAAAATTCCTATCTGGATTTTTTTATGTATTGTGGTTTACTTATCTTTTAAAGCAATCAATGAATTCATTACGAGATTCATTATCATTTTACTATAGATTTTTACCAAGTCAATCAAGTTTTACTCGCGGACAAAAATTACATATAAAACCAGAGAGAAATTGATCGAATGTATTATTCTAACTGTGCTATTTGCTAATAGCACCACACTTTTTTTAGTTAAACAGCAAACTAAATACTCGTTACTACTTAAGCTAAGATAGAAAACTGTGGTTTTCATGATATCAATAGACAATAAACCATAAGCAAATCCAGGGTTACGGCTCCTAAAGGCTTCTTTCAGCTTATGTATTCAACTCATTGAAATCGTTCTGTTTCAAAACATATGCGTCTAAATGACCACATTTCAAGGTAATATTTGCATCGCGCCCGTACTGTATGAATACACATGTAACGTTTTCTTTAAAACTTGTATAAGAATATATTTAATATTTTAAAAAGAGAAATCTTATAGCCCCGAAAAGTATTGTATGGTCCTATAATTTTGTAAATTATATTAAAACGCAGAGTAAAATGTTGTTCATATTATTATATGTATTTACATGAAGTAGTACCAATAGAAATCTTTTCATTTTAATAAAATTTATATTGCCTATTCCTAAATATTTTGGAAATATTTGTTAATTCACCACACCCTCGTGGTTTTATTAAACTCATACACGACATATGTGTGCTCTGATAAAATAATATATATACAACAGCTGCGTTCGAAATCCTTCAGCTGCTTGGAATAATTTTTTTTTAATCCTACGTTTTCAGTTCCCCAAATGTTCATATATGTTCGAAGAAGTTCGTCTCTTTCTCTTATTGTCACAGTGTCGTCTTAATACAGCCCGAGTGTATTCTAATATTTCGAGTGCTGTATATGGTATATGGCAAGGCTTTGTATGGTAACGTTCGTAAGGTTTTTAATGCACATTATGCCTATTACTGATATTGTTTAAAGATAACTAAATCATATGGAATGCTAGAACCACACTTCCGTATATAAGTAGGGTACTAAACATATATACTCTCCTTGAAAGAATCAACCGGTTTCGACGATAATTACCATATAAAATATGTTGGGCTCTTTTCAAAATCCTTGAGATCTAATGATTATCGTCAAATATGATTATAGGCGTTCATATTCTCAGAAAAATGGCTATTATAAGTATTCAGCTCCCATACGACATTTCCATATTCAAATGTAAAGATGTTGAAGAACCACTTTGATAAGCAAAGTTTGTAAGTAAAAATTTTTCTGACGTCACTCACTTATATAGCAGTTAATATAGGCTGATAAAATAACTTTTAGAATGTTATCTACCCAGCTCGCGTCGTATAAAATATAACAACATTTAAGTGGCTTTAATGAAATGCATAGTAATCTGGTTATCAAAACCTGTTTTTCGAGTATATAGCGCCGATTCCTGCGTAGACGAGCCAAAACGAGTTTTATTTACAAGATTATTCTAAAGGTGGTATAACTATTAGTGCTTGCTTCATGTTAGTAGACGATGGAATGAATTTCTCTCTCTCTCTTTGAATAAACGAAGACAAGGGAAGAAATAATGGTTGGCCCTCTGCAACAGCAGTTCTGGTACGAGTGCAATGAGTGCGACTACAAAAACAAAAACTTTTTCAACTTTGAATATCACTTAAAATCTCACTCGCGAAATCAAAGAATCAAGTGTCCTCTGTGCAGTTTTTCGTCTAATTTGCAGTTCCACGCTGATCGTCATTTGAAATTCCACCATGTAAACGCGCCAGCACTTTTACAGGTAATCAATAACTTAATTTTTCGACATCCTAAATATGGTAATACATCAGAACTAAAGAATTGATTATTATTTAAAAGCGTCAGTATATTATATTTTACAGAATAAAGAAAGTGGCACAAGTGCAACTAAAAAGACTGAGCCAATGGATCTGCACGATAACAAAGACGAACCAGAGGTTTTTTTTAAAACCAGATTTATTTTGAGTTTTGTTTTGGTATCAAATAACACATCAAATGATCTATTCTTTTTAGGACAATGCAAGGGTTAATACGGGTAGCAAATCAACTAAATTGGATCTAAAAACGGAATCAAGTAAAGTTAATCATTTGCTTATGATATCTAAAATTCATCGAAAACATTATATTTTATTTTTTGAAGTTGAACAAGAGGTCCAAAAAATAGAAATTGAAGAGGCAGATTGCCGTAAGCGCATCAGTCAATGTAGAGAAGATATTCGAGTGGCTCGCATCTCTATGACAGAAATTAGGGCTAAAGTTAAAAACCAGAAAGAAACCCGATCGGAGAAAGAGAAGCAAAAAGATTTCCTTTCTCGTTGCTTAGCATTAATGATGGTCAATAATGAAAAGCTGTCCAATCTCTCTATTGAGAATAAGAAAATTGAAAACTTACGCACTCGCATCAGGGGAACGAATAAAAGAAAACTTGAAACGGAATTACAACTTCGGGCATTGCAACTAAATGATTTAAAATCGAAGAAGAGTCTCTATGAAAGTGGTTTAGATGAAATAGTTGTAAATGAATCAAACGAAAATGAAGCGAGCATCAAGAACTTCAAAATCGGCATTAAAGAAATGAAAAACGAGCTCGAATCGATGCGAGAAGAAGTAAGAATCCTTGAAAAGGACGTAGAGCTGCTGAATCAAAGTTTGCATGTAGTTGTCGAAGTTCCTGATCTGGTTCTACAAGGCTTTCGATTGGAGATAGAAGAGCTCGAGAGTGGAATCAAGGCAATTCTTCAAGACGAGACAGAAGATGCGTTCAATCAACTGATTATTTCAACAGAGGAGAAAACTAGAAATCTTGTTGAGTTGAAAAACAACCTGTTTGATATAATGTTCATGAAAAAGAGCATCCAGAGAATGAGTGGATTTAAGTAATTGTGGTTTTGAAATTTCAATTACATTGTATTAATATGATTTCATAGTTTAAAAGAGGATAATACATGTTTACCATGCGTTTTTACGAGTTACTTTTAAAAATAATGTTTGACATTCATGGTAGTAACGATGGCTGTGATTCCCCAAGGACACAGCAAATTATGGTATGATCTAAGCATTCCCAACTCAAAAACTGGTTTAGATTATAATTTATAACTAAATAAAATTAAGAGACTCAAAGGCAATACAACGGTTTGTTAATTCTGCTGATGACCAGTGCGCAGCCAAAGGCAGGATACAGGTTTTCGTTTCCTATATATGGCGCTATATTTTTTTTTTCAAAGCAGCTTTAACTATTAGACTGAAGGGCAATTCTTTTTTCGATTTTGTGTACTTTACTTATAACTCGATCAGTTAAATATATAGAAATAAAAAATATATATAGCTTTTAAATTTCATGTTAACATATCGTGTAAACAGTAAATTTTTCTTAGACCTATATGATTTTAATATATTCTTTTATCTATCGTTACTTCTATCAAAATCTTAAACTTGAATTTTCAACATAGACAATACATTCTGATGAGAAACCAGTTTCACACGGAAAGCCTCTCAAGAATAACGTCATTCCAATTTAGATTCATAACTATGTCTATATATATATATATATATATATACAATCGCACCAAGAGTACTAATACGAATTCAGAGTAAGAGTATAAATTACAAATCACATTATTATCTTCATTATCATCCTTCCATTTAGTCTGACAAAAATTGCATATAAAACCAGAGAGAAAATAGTTTAATTTACGGTATATTAATTATATGAAAATCCAAAATGGATTCAGATGTATTTCATGTGCATTTTTATATGTCATATTTTATAATATTTATTAAGAAAAACTAGGCCCACCTTATTTCTAGGTGAAATTTTTGTCTCAATACCAAAAAAGTAGATTTTTTTTTTCTTTAATGACCATAAGACCTGATGCCCCTACTGTTTTAGACCAGGTCCTAGACCATCCTTAGGTCAAATTTTGTCAATCAAATCAATTATTTATTTTTGAAAACCAAAAAAGCATTTAAAAGCCTGCTTTTTTTAGATTTTCTATATAGAAGAAAAATATAGAAAAAACCATTTTCTATAACAAAAGTAATTACAAAACCAAACACTCTATACCAATCAAATCAATTATTACCAATTATTATTTTCAATCAATTTTTTGGTTTTCAAAAATAAATTATTGATTTGACAGAGGGTTTGATTTTGCAGGACCTTTTGCAGTCCCATATTTTGTAATCAATTATTTATTGGTCTAGGACGGTCTAGAACCTGGTCATAGACCGGTTCGGCCCATTTTATCATATAACTGACCTATTCTTTGTCAGAATTTAATAGTGCTTCCATGACTGGCTGCTTTTCACGTTTACGGTAGTTTTGGAACGAACTATAATAATTTAGATCGAGATTTAAAATGTTATGGATAGGCCTATGCGTGTATTGACGTCAACATCCAGATGAGAATCCATTATTCATTCAGCATGTACATGTTGCAAGAAAAGCAATTAAATAAATTGAACCAAGGACTTCGATCCCATCGCACTATATTTAGAAAGTTTTTTTTTCTTCTATAAAATCATCTTTGAAAATGATGAAAGTTGAATAGTATAATTAAGGATATGACAAACTTAAATGGTGCATAACTTTTCTGTATTTCTTGAAATTTAAGCAGAACAGGATCAAACTACAATATTAAGCCCTTTTCCTTCTGTGAAACACATCACTTTAAGACTAATGATAATACACGCTTCTCTCCGGATTTTTCAGTAACATTTTAGAAGGAACATGGGTAGTAGAAGATTGGTGCAACCATTTCGTGGTAATGAATGAAATGGGACATGTGGATCATTTAAATCAGCATCTAGATTGAACCAAAGAGCTGGTCGCACCGGAGCAACCATTTGCTTCATCATTGCACGGATATCCTTCTTTACAACAGTTTCTAAGTTGGAGAATCCCAAGAAAAGAGCAACAAGTCGTTTCATTTTCAACACAAAATCAACCAGACAGGACCCCATTTTATCATCTGGATGTTTCCAGAGGAGACCGCCATCCTTTGGAGAATCGTTGTCGAACAGGAGCAATCTTTCCAAATCCGGTGAAAACTGCTGCAATGATTTGAAAATATTCAGAAGATATGTGCCGTTTCCTTTCAAATCCAGTCCCAATCTGAGAATAATAATGATAAAACTATTCATCATATTGATTGTAAATAAAAACAGATGATGTTAACAAAACTACCTCAAGTCCCGAAGTTTGACAGCTGACTTGAGGAACAGGTCGAAATTCGGAAAGAAAGTTGATGGATCGAACGTGCCGCTCAAGTGAAGACTTTTCAACTTTGGGCACTGCCGTATGAACTGTATGCGAAAAATGTAGAAGTTATATAAAATCATTATCTTCCTTAATGTTTACTCACTGGGAGTAAGAATGCACCGTCATTCAACTGGAACTCGCCATAAATATGCAAGGAAGTGAGGTTCGGAAAGCGGATGGTGGACAACAAACCAATGTCACCCTCATCTCCTGCATGGCACCAGTGAAGCACTTCGATGTTTGGGCAGATGTGAACTAGCGCTTGCACCATTTCTGTAAAAAAAGGGAAAAATCGTTCTAAAATAAGGCATACTATTACCAGAAGTAAATTGGTAATAACAAATGGGACCTTGATTCATAATGTGATACTCCAGCACAAGGACTCTGAGCTTTGGAAGTTTCATAACCGAATCGGCAATTGATGGAGAGTAATCTATCAATTGATTTGAAAACTGGAGATGGAGGTGCTCTAGATTAGGATGGTTTAGAAGAAACTCATCAAGCATCTATAAATTGTTTAACATTAAAATTAAGCCTTTTCAATCAATATTAACAGGGGAAGCTTTATTATGGTTTTTAATACCTGTCTACATCCATTAACGTTCCAGCATGAAGCTCGCGCATACTTTAAGTTGGGCAGGCGATACTCTCTTTGATGAGTTGGGATCGGCTCTTCTACCAATATGGTGGCAAAGTGCTCGAGCTGGTCGAAGCGTTCATTGGGGGTAATCACGATATCGCGGTCTACGAACCAAGGTAATTTACGCCGATCACCAATATCGTTTCGGAAACGAACACATTTCTCCTCGTCCACGAAATACGACGTCATGGGAAGCGTTGTCAACAGTATGTTGATAACAGCGGTCGTCGTCACGTAATCTTGAATCCAGAGACGACGAAGAGAAACGGGTTTGCGCCTCTTGGAGAACAACCATTTGAGAAGTTGGTTGAGTAAAAGGGAATGAACCTTAGAGTCGCTATCCGGAATGGTAGTAAAGTCTCCAAATTTGATCAGGACGAGGCTTCTCAAATTGACAACCCAGTCCATTTTTTCCAGGAAATCCTCCTCTACCGTTTTCTTCATATCCTCTTCGTCAGTAGATAGGTCAAAATCGTCCTCACCGTCTTCAGTGCGTTCAAAGTCGTCGCCGGTGTAGGTTACCTCGACTGCCAGATCAACACAGTCTCGGCACCAGCTGTTAAATTAAACAATATCCTCTTATTGAACCTTATTTTAATTGAATTAAATATGAATGATGATTGATACCTCAAAATCCTTATAATGAGAACCCATGGATCATTCAGGTAGTCTCTAGCATCCCGGAAGCAGGTAGTAATCTTCAGACTGGTCAGCTTCTTGAAGCCTTGAGTGATGGAATCCAGTTTTGCAGCTGTCAAAGTGTCCTTAATGTCCTCCCATTTCTCTTCACGATAACTAAAATCAAGTTTGGTTATTTTCTTGCAAGCTCCCAGGACCAGGGCAAGGTTGGAGAAGGTCATTTTGGTATCTTTCATGCAGAGTTCTTCCAGGTTCCTCATTTTCATGATAGCACCACAGAGCAATTGGGCTGGTAACCAATAGCAGTTATTGGCATTGAAAGTGGTGATCGCTGATGGGTTGCTGGTAAGCTGAGTGAGAAAGGTGTTCCACACACTTGGACGGAAAAGGAAGTAACACTTGTAGTTGATCACGATTGAATTTGCCTTCCTAAATGTTTGAATATTATTAGAATGTGGAAGCTGTTTAGGAAATGTTGTGCTTTATACAGTCCATTACCTTTGGGCGTTGTAAAAACGAGCAAAACCATGGAATGCTCCAGAGAGAGCCAAAGCCACACAGTCAGTATCTTCTAAGGACTTTGCGATGAGACAAACTAGCTCCATTGGCAACCGAATAGGCATCATCATCCCGTCGTCATTTATTGCCGACATTTTTGTTCCTCTTAGCTTTTTTTAAAATCTAGAGGTAATAGGAAATGGTTATGTTTACATTTGAATGGATTATACAGGGTACGGTGACTTTACTTACATTTAATAAATTATCATATTTCATATAGGACGAGCACTCAGAAACTTTTTGACGTTTGGGTGTTTACTTGCATACAAAGATTGTTAGAGATGGACAGTACAAGGTGCTGCGCTGCGATAACACAGCGCCCCTAGCGGCAAGATCGTTCAACATATAATAACTTTGGTCCTGGTTTTATTCCTTACATTAACCAATATATTATGCCACAATATTAGTGATGGCGAGAGAAAAACTATTTGGCTAAACTATAATTGACTTCCAATTTCAATTGAAGAAGAACTTCATACCTAAGAATGAAATACGAGTGATTAGAATGTTTTTCTAAATTTTAACATTATTATTTATTTTATCAACGCGTGTAGAAATCGTTGGTTTTTTCATTCATAATTTAAATTGTATTACAATATAGAAAAAACTTTATAATTGGGCAACTCAAATTTCGGCTGCTTCGTCCTTGTACCTCCTGATTTAGAACTGTTTTTTGTAAATTTCTGTGACTCTTTCGTGTAAAATGAGAAAACCCCTGGCCAATATTTATAATTTGCTGTTATTGATATTATGGAACTTAGCTGAATTTACCCTTTCAGTAAAATTTTAATTGTGCTGATATTCGATCTAGATTCTAAGTATCCATCATGACCAAAGTATAGTCCACTTACTGGTGAATCAATCATTAATTAGTATTGCTCGAACCATACAACTTTAGATGTATTATTCCAGTAACTCTAATATTACAACGAATTTCTAACGATAGATAATACAAAATTATATCTACAATTCTACATGACAACATATAAAATTTCATAAATCAAAATTGTGTTCGTGCCATCAGCCTTCTTCAAATACCTGCAAGAAGAGGCTTTGTTGACGTATAGTTATTACTTTTCAATCTGTCATTCACGAGGAAAGCTCTTCAGCTCTTGTCCTCTTTTCAATAATTTCTATCAAGTTTATTGCATTATTAAATTTATCTGGTTATGGCTGACGTACAAGTAGAGTATATTGGCTCCGGGAGCATTGCTTTGATACCAGATGACATCCTCCTCTACCTCTCTAAGAATTTCCTAGGGATAAAGACTGCTTGAATCTCTCCCTCTCTGGTGTCAGTGAGAGATTTATTGTTCTATACAACAGGTAGTAAACTATTACATAATGGGAATTGATACTTAACCAAGGCTATATTAATATTCATTTCCATTATGATTATAGGCAAATTATCAACATCAACAGGAACTTTGCTCTGACTCCTGCTTCCTGGATGAGGCAGTTCAAGTTGCTCAAGCAGCAGATATCTCCCCTGGTGATAACCATATTTGATGCAAGCCACTGCTACTGGCTACCAGCCGTGGAAGTCCTTCGTCACACCATAGTTCAGCTGAAAAATCTGAGAGAGCTCAACATCCAGGACACCAAACTTGGTCTCGCCCATTTCCCGGTCATCTTTAAATCTTGTCAGAAGATTGTGAGACTGAGCTTCACTCTAACAGAGAAGATCTTGGACCAGTACAAGAGGAATGATGCAATCATGAGCCAGGGCTTTGGCAGACTCACGGAATTAAACATCTTTGCTTACTCTTTAGATGACACCAGCTGCATTGAGTTTTGGATAGTCGTTCTAGCAGTTCTAAAGTACGTTTACTCAATTTTTATTCATTTCAATTAATATTAAATTCATATTTTTCTGTAGATGGGGTCGTGATTGCAAAGAACTACTCTTGGAAATCCCTTATTCTCTTACGAATGAAGACAGCGAATCGATCGCTGACCGGAGATGTTTTTTAGACCAAAGAATTCGAAAGGTTATACGAGTGATTCGAAATGACCTACAGCCTCATCTCGGTTGGATGCGGTCACTGACCAGCTTGGTCATTCTCCGACACAGGGAAGATACTGATGAGTTGATCGACCACCCCATCTTGGAGCATCTACTTGGATGGCTCTTTGGCGAAGAGAACAATTCGCTTTGGCACTCCCTCACCCAACTTTGGGTAGAAGATTACTCTTTGCGACGACCAACCCAAAACGAAATCAACGGTGGGCCGCCTATGAAATCGTTACTGCTACCCAAGCAATCGGACATTGAGCTGCTGAGAAACGAAGCCCGTTTCAAAAACCTCCAACATTTGGGCGGAATAGACGACAGTGTACTATTCCAACGTTTCGATCATCTCCCAAATCTGAAGTATATTCGTGGAACAACTCGCGACGCTCAGGTATATTATTTGTCTTTATAATTCATCATAACAATTCAATTAAAGTTCTCATTTAATTTAGGAGTTCAATCAATTCTGCGAGGAGCACCCACTGCTCGAGTACCTACACGTGAAAGTCTGGCCCAAATTTCAGAACAACGGCCTAGCAGTGAAAAACATGTTTGACGGACCATGGCAGCTTCTCTTGCTTAAAGTGCTGGTCTTCAAAGTCGTCGATCACTTTAAAGTCGACTCTGGTACATTATTTAACTTGATTTGATTCAATTGAGATGTTTAAACTTTTCTTTTGTCGTAGATGTGTTAAACAAAATGACGATAGCCTGCCCAAATATCCAAGAACTGCACTTGATGGGATTCTTGACAGAGCAGCAAACTGCCCTCTTCTTGTCCAAGATTCAACTGCAGGAATTGAATATGCTAAACCTCCATTACATCGAGTTATCTGAACCAGTTTTTCCATTGGTAATTTCATACCTGTTATAACTCTTTTACCAGTTTTTCCATTGGTAATTTCATACCTGTTATAACTCTTTTACAATTGATTAATGGTCTCTTTATACTAGATTTGTGCCGCAAAGTGCCCTAAAATCGAGCGCCTTCATTTACGAGGGAAGTTTGAACCGCGTCAAATCATCTCTCTGGTCGATCAAGAGAACCAACGTGAAATTAATCCCGCTAGTCATTTACGCGACTTGAGGTAATTAGATCATTGGTAATACTTTTTAAATTAAATGTAATTATTCATCTATGTTCGATATAGACTGGAATTTGTGGATTTTGGAAGCGATTACGCGTTCGATACATCGCAGATTCAAGGCTTGCTGAGAGACTTGATCAAAACCTCTCCGCATCTGGAAAGACTTGTTCTGATTGCTAATAGACATTGCTCTCAACAAAACGGACAATATGCTACTCAACTAGAAGATTTCCTTATCACGTTCGTATCGCAGATGGAAAGCCTCGTCGCCCTTTGCTTGGTAGGCTTCGAGATGGACACCACTGTCCTAGAAGGAGTTAAAAAACGATTGAATCAAGAGATTGTTTCCCAACGCCCTTCATTTTGGATTCATATTGGTCCAAAGCTTCCAAATGCGACTGATCCATCTGTCCCGAAGATTCATTATAACGAAATTGTGAATTCATTTGACCCGTATTTTGATCCTCCTAGACTGTAATAACATTCATTCTTGTCCGGAGTTTGAAAATTGAAATACAATCAGCACGCTGAATGCATTTGGAAGACAGTTGAAGAGTTTTGTTACTATAACTTTTCAAATTTAAACAGGATTATAGGCCTACAGAAGAATCGATTCTGCTAGTAATATAAAGAAACTCATAAAAAAAACATGTGGTTGATGTAGCATCCGTACCGCCGGTGAAACCGGGTCGTTTAAGCTTTTTTATACCACAACCCATCATAAAAGAAACCAAATCTAGATTTCCATCCAAGTCCGCCGGTGAAACCGGGTCGTTAAGCTTTTTTGTACCACAACCCATCATAAAAGAAACCAAATCTAGATTTCCATCCAAGTCCATTGTGTGGAATTTGAATGGTTTATCTTTCTTTTGGTAAAAGGAATGGTTCATTATCTCGTGGTTCTTTGTATCAATTATTTCTCAATGTAAACTCCGCAGCGCTGCTGAAGTGATTCGGCGACAGCTAACACGGAGAGAGAGAAGAATCATCTCTATCTCCGGCTAACAGAAGAAATTGTGCCTCTCCGACCAGACTTTCGGTTTTAATCGAGTTCGTTGCTTCCGCGGAAGAGAATGATACCTACATGCATGTGTTCCGCGTATTCATTATGATGAGACTGTCAACCCGATTCATCCATTTCTTGCTCCAGTCCGCTTAAATTTGAAATAACAAAATCGGACTGCGAATCTGAATAATCGCTGATTTTTTTGGTCAATAACTTGTTTGAAAAGCATTCTGGTACCACCTTCAAACGAATCCGACGGTTTTCATAAATGGTTTTTCATTTCATAGTTAGCAGATGATAATATTAAGAGACAGATCAGAAAATCAGAGGTTGACGTTTATCAAATGTTGGCAATCAGTTGGTAGTAAGGTAATGTTTGCATTTGGACATTTTCACTGTCCTAGTGTATATATGGAAGGAATCATTTAGAAAGAGTATAGGTAAGTGATCTCCGCCGACAAGGTAAGTATAATTCGTAAATTTACAGATTAGCTGATGTATTGAGGCAGTTGGGGTCCAGGACTTAAATATCTTGGGATGAAGCCTACATTTACACCGGTAGACTTTCATCTTCACCAGCACAGTACCTGAGAGGGTTTCCTGCGGGAAAAACACAGCTTAAAAAGCATGTGGGGGGTAGAGCTGCCTAGTAAATAAGTTTCGAGCAGTGAGGACATCCCAGCTGAGTGATTCCCCAGCTGTCACGATCCCTAGTCTTAACCTTTCTTCTATTACAGGATGCGCGATTGGATTGCGAAGGATCGTACCCGGAACAAAGAGGCTTCCGGATAGGCCAGGGTCGATCGTGCATTAGAAAATGTGCGAGAGCCATCAGAAGACATAAACAGAGAATAACTGGCGTACATGTGATGTGGGTAAGGCAATTAATAATGGCGAATCAGGCGACGAAGATTCTTCTCCACTTACTGGGTATATTCTAGAAAATATAACATTTTCAGACAAATAGACAATGGTTGTAGAAGATAGTTGAATTCCAAGACTGAAATATCTCGGGGTGAAGCCTGTCATCTGCATCAGCACAGTACCTTTTTGGTAATAAAGGAAACAACTAGTGAGCGCTTCATTTTACTATTCGATAATATGTGTAGGGATTGAAGCTGAGAAATACAAAGACAGAATAGAAACATACATAATTGGTATTGATAGAATAAGAGGGTAAAATAAATGCGCACCCATAGAAAGTTTAGTTAAGTTTTCTCTGTGAAATATTGCGTAATATCAAAATATAGCGAACGTAGTTTGGTTATTAATTGCCGACTATTAATTTAAATTGATTATTTAAGTAGCCGTATTGTTATGATTGGCATATTATTTCACACGAATGAAAAAATGGCTTTCAAATATTTCATTTAAATATAGCCAGAACGTGGGCTTAAGTGAAAACGTGTCTTTGAGTGATGGGTTTTGTTTACGTTGGGGTACTTTTTGCCTCAAGATTCAAAAGAGCGCAAGCTATCATTCCTATTTACTTTGATTACTATATCTGTAAACTTTATTGATTTATTCAAATTATAAAGTCATATCGATAAATTATAATAGTTTATCGATTCCGGGTCAATTTCTTCACTACTAGATGATATTCTCCTGTACCCTTTTAACAATTTCCTTGATGGGTATAAAGACTGCTTGGAAATCTTTCTCCGAGTGTCAGTGAGAGATTTATTAGTCTATAAAACAATTGCAGGTGCAAACGTATCTAATATTACTAGCTGCTAATGCAGGTTATTTGAAACGAGTGATGAGACCTTCGGTTTCGCCATCCGGCTCAAACAACTATCTTCATTGATCATCTATTTCTGTAGATAGATATACAGATGTTGATGTTTCTTTTATTATTAAGAGTTTTCTTTGCCAACTGTGATGTTTTATATGCTGAATTCTTTCTGATCTCCCGTTGGCTGCGTTACAGTTATGAAAAAAGTTATATAAAGTTAATAAAGCGTATTTTTTCCTCCCCTTTATTGACCACATCGTATACAAGAAAAATCATTGAAAGGCAGACGAGCATACAATTTTATTCACAGCAGGATATCGGGCTGTTAAATAAGGATAGTAGCCTTGCTTGACCAGTCAATTAACCGGCTGTTGGACATTACTGATGATTGCTCGGGTAGTAGTACTGCTGGGGATTTTGCTGTTGCTGATAAGAGAAGCCTTGTTGATTAACCCACTCACCAGAAGCTGCTGGGTACTGATGATAGGCCGGGTAGTTGTGCTGCTGGGGATTTTGCTGTTGATGATAATAATAACCTTGATTACCCGGTCCGCCGGCAGTTAGGTACTGAATTCTTGGATAGTTGTACTGATGGAGATTTGGATAACGGAAATGATAGTAGCCTTGCTGACCAACCCATCCATTAGTAGCCTGATACTGGTAGCCCGGGTTGTTGTATCCTTGGAAGCCCTCGTAGTTAGCAGCCTTATTACTGTAGCTCGATCCAGATGCTGCAGCTCCTGCTCCAACTATCTTGATATCTTTGCACCTGTTATTAGAAATTGTGTCATATAAATCTATTTTTAAATGGTGCGTCTAATCAAATATTACATAAAAAAAGAAACTTACAAAGAATCTTTAGTGCTTTCAACAATCTTTTTGGTTGAGACCTCCTCTTCCTGAGCCAATTGAATGATGCGATTCTTCGTATCGGTGACCGCCAACATCTCTAGCACTAGCTTCGTGTACTCTTTCTGGGCTTGGGAGACATCATCAGCGCTCGAACCAAATTCCTCAATAAACTCCACTTTCCTCTTGGCAAACTGACAACGGTCCTCAACATCAAGAGGCGATTGCATTGCTCGGTTAAGAGCCTTGACGCAACCTACAGGATTCGCAAGTGGCATCTTCTGGAAGTGGAGATCAAAGAGTTGCAGATACAGCTGTACGTTCCGGGGCTCCTTCTCGATGGCCCTATCCATGAAGTCTTCGGCAAGTGATTCATTACACATGACTCTTGAAGCAAAGCGGCTTGCTCTGAGCACCAATGGGGCCAGTTTGCCGTTGTCCTTTACGGTGGCATCGATGCACTTACTGTAGCACTCAAGAACTTTGTCGTAGTCTTCTTGTCGGCGGTACAAGTTGATTCTTAGAAGGGCCAAATCTTCGAATTCAGGTGCCACCTTTTCCATCAGATCCAAGACAAGGTGGGCTCCTTGGAAATGCTCAGTCCATTCTTCAAACTTGCACCACAGTTGCAATAAGGAAGTACTGGAGGGAACATGGGTGGTACAACCTCTCCGATAAATCCTTCGTAGCCGGACCTCGAGAGCGGCCTTCTGTTCGGCATGACCATCGCCCTGACATTGACGCATTTCGTCCTCAAGATACTTAGAGTAGAACAGCCAGTAGTCTTCGTGGTGGGAACAAGCAATCAGACCACGCTCAAAAAGCGCACCGATTCTCAGCTGATCACATTTCTCAATCTCGTCTTTGAGATAATTCATCCAGATTTGGAGCTCTTCTTGATCTAAAGGTTTCTCCATGAAATACGGTCGTTTGATCTGTAATAAAATAATGTTTTGAGAATAAGAAATCAATTTAAAAAAGAATAAATAATAAAAACTCGCCTCTTTTTCGAAAAGCCAACGTCGGGTGACTTCTATTTCAGTTTGAGCGTAAAGAACTTGACGAATCTCTATCAATTTCTTACACGTCTCTGTCTGAATCACGCTGTCGAGAATAGGGAATGGTCCTTCTTTTACTTCCGATGGCAACTTCTGCAATATTTCACCTACAAAGTCTCCGCAATCATCTAGATCCTGGAAGAATTCTTCCAAAGGAAGTTGGCCGGTGTTGATCATCTCTTGAAAACTGTAAATCGTAATTAAATGTTAAAAATGCTAAATCAATAAACAAATAGGCAAAAAAAAACATGACTTGTGCCAGTGAGTGGCGTGTTTTTCAGTAGGAGTCTCGAGCAGCTGGTCGTAAATTTGGATGACACGAGACGTATGGCCCCGTTCCATTTCCCACTCAATAAACATCTCCCAGAGAGGATCAGACCGGAAATGTATTCCACAAGTGCCGACCATCATATCAAATAGGCCCCTGATACTGTTCTCATCTTCGTAACATTCGAAGCAGTAGTTGATAAAATCCGCCCAAAAGTCTACTGACAAACGAAGGTTTACAAAACCCAAGTCAAATACCTATATGGAAAAGAACAAGTGTTACACACAATCAAGGTTTAAAAAAAAGAATGTAGGTACCTACCACATCACAATTTTCTTTGTCTCTCATCAGCTCGTAAGTGGCGAACTTTAGCCAATAGTATTGATGAAAGGGGAATCTTTGAAGGAAGGCAAAGTAAGCCTCCCTTGCTTCCTCAACGTCGTCTACTCTCTGATCCACATACTGAAGAAGATTCTCCCAAAAAGAAAAGTTGGTTGGCTCTTCGATGACGGGAAGCCAAAATTTCTTCAGCTCATCCAAATTGGGATCCTCTGAGCTCATACATGTTGGATTGATTACATCCAGGGCCGTCCACATAACTTCGTCCTTCATGTCGCTCAGGTCGTCCCTGTCTCCAATCATGCTTTAACCTGTAAACAAATGTAAAGTTTGAACACATCTTCACTGGCTGGTCATTGAATGTTACATCAATCGAGAGAAATAGAGAGGTAACAAATGAAATGAGCTATATTAAACCAAAACAACTACAAAGGGGCCTAGATTATATCGTCTTTTATAAATGAAATTGGAGAAGCTGTAAACAATTTAATTTAATATTAATCGTAAGACCTTGTACACTATAAAGAGAAGGCCTACACAATTTAGATTTTAGTAATTAGTTTACTGAAATCACTGCAGAGGGGTAGAGACTATATAGCCTACACTTGGTTGAATGAATCAATGACAATTATTATTATTAACATATTTTATCGATGTAAACCAATTCATGGCAAATCGTCGTTGATACCAGGGCACCAACGTACCGGGCTTATTCACAGTTCTCTAGTCAATTTTTACTTATCAGCAATACACTTTTAACTAATTTTTTTGACTCTAAATGCCGATTACAACAGCTACACAAAATAACGTACCTTAAAATCTTTACAGGAAATAGGATTAAAACGGATAAAACTACAAAACTTTATCTTTTACACGAAACGTCAAAAAATGACCGACTCCTTCATTGACCGGCAGCTATTTTCACAGGCAGTCTCTGGTATGCTTTCCTGAAATAGACCTTACGGTGGTGCCAGTTCTACCAATAAAATTCATTTGTTTCGCTATCAGCATGCTATCAAAAAGCACGAATAATAAATGATTGCTGATGATTTTTATTTTGAAGAGAAAAGATCTCGTAATTTTAATGTAAGAATTATTCTAAATCGCCAATCTAATTTTCTTTTAGAAGAATTCTTGTTACTGAACCATATATTTATGAAAGAACTAAGAACCAATATTACTTTTAAAAATCACTCGTGCATTTCTTTATTTAATACACTTTTATTTAATTTACGAATTGACGAGGGTATCAGAAAACTTTCGTCAATTTGTTGAAAAAGAGTCAAAGACAATACTGGTTGAATGGTCATGGCATAAGTAAATGTCTTCTTTCTTCGCTTTAATTCATGCCGAAGGGCGTCGAAGAAAAAGGCCTGCGTATATTCATTGAGCTCGTCGGGATCGGTCATATAGCTTCATAGTAGACCAGCATTCACCAGCTTCATAGTGTCACGTTCTAAAAAGATGATTCTTTTAGAATTAATTCATTTCTCTCTTTACTCTTTATTATTCCAAGTATCTTACATAATTGCGGTTCTTAGAAGTCCGCGATCGACCTTTTCGTTATCTACATGTGACTTTACTTGAACTTTTATGTAACATGCCTAAGGGTATCTTCTCTTTGAGAATGCTTATGCCGATGCCGGGTCACCTGTGATTACCGGGAATCCCGTCATCTCTTTTCTTAGTAACCTTATAATTATTTTATCTCTACATGTGAGTAATGCATTCCGTGTAAACTCTCTCTTCCTTTGAGGTTAGAGCGAGGACACTCTTTCAGTATAAAATGTAGCCTACTACGGCTTTTATCTTCAGTCTCATTTAGTCTTGTCACAGACTAGTAGGACCTTGAGTCCGTCCAATACATTCATTTTTGGGAAGTCGAGTGCACGAGTCATCTTATTTTGACTCGTGACAATAGCGACTTTAACTTTAGTGCTTATTTGACTGATTGTATATATATTAAACATCTCTCTTGTTTGCAGTGTGGCTGTTGAGACACTGAACTATACAGTGTCAGACTTTCTTGATATTTAGGGAATCTTTAATGGCTTCTATAGTTCTTTGAATGTCGATTCGGTGGTTTTATGAGCATCTGCTTGAAAAAGTGTTACAACTTTTCTATGACACTACTAGTGTACAGTATTGGAAGAAATATACCGATTTCTAAACTGTCTAAATTATTTATTTCGTGTGCAACATGAGATGAAAAACAGCATAATAACCCGTTACCTTCTACCTCGACGACGGAATAAATGCACTTTGGTTTATGCTTTTACTAGAAAAGATCCTAGAACGAGGAAACACAGCCTACTCTAGTACAAATGTTTCTCCCCCAAAATATTCCAGAGCAATAAAGCAAAAATGAAACAACAAGCAGGGATGTAACCGCTCCTTTTGATTTGTAGCACGCTCGCGCTCCCGCTCATGACCGAGTGAGGAGCGCACGCTCGCGCTCATGCTCCCTCTTTAGGAGATGAGTGCGCTCACGCTCACGCTCATTTCGCGCTCATTTGCGCCATCTATCAACCGAAAATTTGACTATTTTACATCATTACTTATTTACGAATTACATGTCTTTTTATGTCCAAATGTAGCTAAGCTGCTTAGCTTAAAAGATTAAAAAAAAGACAGAGGGAAGAAATTTAACCTCAGCCTTAGCTTAGCTCAAAAGATTAAAGAAAAGAAAGTGGGGAGAAATTCAACCTCAGCTCCGTCTTTCGCCGACACATTATTCCGGTTAAAAAGTATTTGAAAAATGGCGCAAAGTTATAAAAAGAGCGTAAATTGGAGCGCAAAGTTTTCCAGCGAGCGTTTGCGCTCACGCTCCTTTTTGCCGAAAGGAGCGCGCTCACGCTCACGTTCCCGTTTTTTGGGGAGCGCAAAGGAGCGCGCTCTAAATGGAGCGCGCTCCTTTGCGCTCCTCAATTACATTACAACCCTGACAACAAGTTTCTAATTTATTTTATCCCTTCCCATTTTCATTACATTATATGTGCTTATTTATTTGGGCAATGAATATGTAGACACTGGCAACTTTTTTAAAAATAGCAATTAGGTATAATAATAGCAATGAAGTTTTTTTTCTTTTCCCTTTTTCAAATAATAAGATAGTCGAAAAATGTATGTGATACAATAATCCGAAACTGTAACTAACCATTATTAATATTTATTTATTTTCTTCCATTAGATTGAAAAAATTGTATCCAGAAAACTGAGGAACCACACTCCTACTAAAGGGAGGGTGCAGAAATTTCTGCTGCAGGAAATTTTAACCCGTGGGCGGCCATTGTGACGGGGATTTTATACAGGGCTTATGGCCGAATCTACCAAACCGGCATTTTTTTGCGGATATCTCAAAAATAAGATTACGAGACATATATTCAAATTATGGAGTAGATAGGCAATGCAATTTTGGATTTTTTGATGTGTGGAATCCCCTTTTTTGAAAATGTGTTGACCTTGAAAATGCAAAAAAACGAATAGACTTCGAAAATGGGAGAATGAGCTAAGTCAATTCGTTTTTTATATTTTTCGAGAAAAAGGGACTCCACACATGAAAAAATTCAAAATTGAATTATCTATCTGGATACTAGATGGACTTTCTCGTACCTCCTGTTTTCTTGTTGTTTACGACAGCGCCTTTCTTATCTTTCATAAGATTTTTGTACCTAAAGGTGATAAAAAGATCTTAAATGATAAAATGCAGTTAATGAAGCTTATAAATTTATTACCTAGACTCTGTTTGTAATGATGTTTTGACGGGATTGTCCGGGTATTTGGCTGCAAGATCAGACGCAATGACGACCCACATCTGCGCCTTCGTAGCAAATCGTTTTTGCGGACCGACTTTTTTCGAGTATTCTGTGTAAAATAAAAGCATCTCCTCGGTTTCATCTGTATTCCACAGTTTGGATTTTGTGATAACAAGACTCTTTCGTGGCAGCTCACTTGTGACATCTTCCAGTGCGAAAGCTGTGGAACTTCTATCAAGCTGTTGAGTTGATACATTCCTTTGTTTGCAACTGGAGTCTTCAAACTTCTTTTCAAAATCTGTAGACAAAAAAAAATAATGTGACAACATGGAAACCTTTCATATATAATGTTAACACAAAAGAAGACACAACAGAAAGGGTCAATGTAGGGGATAATTACGGGGGTATAGAGGTTTGAACGCGATTAAAGCCCTCCCGGTATGCTTTACCACCCTGGGTGTATCCGATTTCCAAGTAATTGGCTTTAACTAATTCAAAAAATCGCAATAAGAATTCGGCAATATTCCACTGTGCAGATGTATAATCTAGAAGAGCTCATCGTCCAAGTAAGTTTGTATGTCTCAATTTATACACCGCATTCTCGCTCAATTGATCGAATGGTGGGGTGGGGTTAGGCCCGCTTCAGCCTTTTGCCTAAGCGACGAATACTCATCAACTCAGGGTCGGTGATGCCAAGATGTTTCATCTGGCTCACTAACAGTGACAAGAGACATGTCTATGACTTTGTGTGGAACAGTCTATACCATATTATAACCCCGGGACTCGAACCCGGGCCCCTCATGTGACGTGCTGATGAAACCTTCAAATAAATTGAGGATGAACAAAATCTTTATTTCCCATCAATATGTGATGATTGTTTAAAGAATTTTCTTTGCCACTGCCACGCACTCGGCCACTCAGAGGTTATCTTGGATATCTTCGTTTCTTGGAAGAAGGTAGTACCAAGTTAATACAACGTACTTTTTACTCCACAATTTATTGACCAAACCGTACACAAAAAAAATCATTGGAGGCACAGCATATCATTTTATTCACAGCAGGGGATCAGGCTGTTAAGGATGGTAGCCTTGCTGATTATCCAATCAACCGACAGTTGGATGTTACTTATGATTGTTTGGGTAGTTGTGCTGATCGGGGTTTTGCTGTTGCTAATTAAATAAGCTTGGTTGACACACCCATCCACCAGAAACTGGATACTGATAATAGGCCAGATAAAGTTAGACAGCTGGGGATTTTGCTGCTGATGATAAAAATAACCTTGTTGATTCACGGATACCAAATACTGGTCGCCTGGGTAGTTTTGCTGCTGGGGATTGGGGTGGTGGTGATGAAAGCAGCCTTGATTAACTAACCCACCAGAAACTTAATACTGAATCTTTTTGTAGCTTGGTTCAGATGCCGAATTTCCAGCTTCGCCCGTATCGACATCCGTGCCCCTTTTTATTTTAAATTGTGAGATATAAATGTATTCTAAATGGTGTGCCAGGCAGCCTCGTGTCGTAAATCCAACTGGTTACTCACCGGCCAAAGCAAAAAACAGTCAATATTTTCGTAAGGGACGAAAGGCTTAAAAAACGTGGAGTTATTTCATTAGACAATAGGAGCGCTACTTTTTAAATTTTAACAGATTGAAACAGATAGCCTATTGCTCAATTGAACAGTATAATAAGTTGGGGGAAACTTGAGTCAGAGTTCTTGTTAAATTTGATTTCGGACTTGATTAATATAATATTATGTATAATATATATTATGATAGTTTTCACTTTAGCTGACTACATGGCTACTGTTGTAACCAGGTAGTTTTCCACAATTCATCTCGATTAAGAAAACTGATAACATTCTATACCCGCAGTAGTCAGTGTAGGTGTGTTCAATTTTCATATTTGTTTACAGGTTCAAGAATGATTAGAGAATCAAGGACGACTTAAGTGATATATGAAGTCAGAAGAAATGTGGACTGTCTTAAATGTTGTCAATCCAACATGTATGACTTCAGATGATCCAAATTTGGACGAACTGAAGAGATTTTAGCTTCCCATCATCGAAGATCCCAAACGATTTTTTAAAAAGAAAAATAGAGACGACGTCGAGGAAGTAAGGGAAGCCTACTTTTCCTTCCTCCGAAGGTTTCCCTTGCACCAATTCTACTGGACCAAGTTTGCCAAATACAAGCGGAGGATGTCTAAACAAATTTATGATGATGTAGGCCTATTCTTTTTTATATATATGTTACCTTTGTTATGTGTAACATTTCTTCTTTCTCGGTATTTGAGTTGGGACTGGTGGACACGAATATTTCAGTGGACTTTTGGTGGGACTTTATCCACCACTGCTTCAAATTTTACAAAGATGAGAAGAGTATCAAGGAGCTGTTGGATGGGATGGTCAGGTCCTGTAGAATCCATTTCCAGTCGGATCGTCTTTGCGTGAGAGGTTTCTGAGGTTTATTGAGTGGGAAAAGGAATGGGGACATATACGTCTCGTGTTATCCAAATTTACGACCATCCCCACATAGCACACTGATACCCGTCGGATACCCGGCGGGTGTCGTCTTCGAAAAATGAGGATACCCGTCGGGTATTAGGTTTGATCCCCGAATTCGGGGACGGGATATCCGTCGGGTATACTTGGGGATCTCTAATGACCGCCCGCCACACATCATTTTTGATACCCGACGGGTACCCCGATCCCAAAATTCGGGGATTGGAAAAAATTATTATTTTATTATACCCATTAGCCCTCCTACCACCTGTCTACCGATTTTCCTTGTCCCATCTGCTTCTCCTGTTATTGTCCTGTATTAAGTCATCTGCGTGAATTTGAAATTTGTAATACCTGTTTACCGTCAATTGTACTCCTGAATCACCCGCTGCGCCGCACGGATCGTAGTAGAGGCCACTATACTTCTCAAAATTATAAAGGAGTTCCTTCGCTTTATATACCAGATACTTTTTGTTCCAAACAAGGTTAGCGTTTTTTAAAAAGTTCACATTCATTTTTAACTAATATTTTTATCGTAATAGCATTAACTTACACATCATTAGATTTGCCGTCAAACGAACTTTAAAGTTCATTATTTAGATATTTTTTTTAAAGTCATGGAAAAAAGATTTTCGTGATTTTTACGAAATTTTATTGAATTTTTTTTCACGTTGCTACCGTATCTGTTTATTTGAAGCTTCTCTCTTCAAAATATTTCCTTAAAAATGTATTTCTACATAAATAATGCTATTATGCTTAATTTTTATTTGAAATAAATTTAATTTTAATTTAAAAGACATTCCCGGTGTTATGTAACCAATATCGGAACCGGGGTATCCCGCGGATGCCCGAAACACATCCCTAGTTGGAAAAAAAAAATTCCGACGGCAATCCGATTCATGATCTCCTTCGGATACCCGCTGGATACCCGATAAAGGCCATCCGATTCAGGATATCTATCGGACACCCGTCGGATACCCGATGGCGGCTTCAGATGTTCGGGGCTCAATCGGGTACCCGACGGATATTGTGTGTTGTGTGGGTCAGCTATTGAAGGCTCCCACTGAAAAAAAACACGCCTCTCATTGGCACAACCGCACAAGTAATGTTATTTGCCTATTTATTTTTTTGCCTAATTAATTTATTAATTTAAAATTTAATTAGGCTATGATTAAAAGTTTTCAAGAGATGATCAATAACGAGCAAATTCCTTTGGATGGGTTCTAACTTAAAGCTTGCTCCTAATTTAAAGTTAAAGGTTCGAACCCGGTTATAAGCATTCTTTCTCAAACGATAATTCTATTGTATATGATACGTGAAGTATCATAATAACTTGATTTAAGTGAAACAATCTAGTAGAAGATGAGATGAAAATTATTTTTAATTGTAAATCTTATATTTAAAAACCCACGTTGATAGTAATTACTTGTTGGTTACATGTGGGTAAATTACCCGTTGACTGCCTACAAGCAATTTACTTGCAGGATTTGGCTCAATCCCGGTAGGTTTTTAGCCTACCAGTTGCAGCCGACAGATGGGTAAAAAACCAATGAAATACCAACCAGGTGCCCTTGGAAATGTTTGTACGGGGTAGCTCGACCTGTTAGGCAACTGCGTGCCGTGTGAAGAGTTTATATATATACAAGGTCGGCAGTAACATGTATACTCTTTATTGGAACCAAGTAAGTGAAGAGTTGGTAGTAAGGTAATGTTTGCATTTGGACATTTTCACTGTCCTAGTGTATATATGGAAGGAAGTATTTAGAGAGAGTATAGGTAAGTGATCTCCGCCGACAAGGTAAGTATAATTCATAAATTTACAGATTAGCTGATGTATTGAGGCAGTTGGGGTCCAGGACTGAAATATCTTGGGATGAAGCCTATATTTACACCGATAGACTTTCATCTTCACCAGCACAGTACCTGAGAGGGTTTCCTGCGGGAAAAACACAGCTTAAAAAGCATGTGGGGGGTAGAGCTGCCAATTAAAAAAGTTGCGAGCAGTGAGGACATCCCAGCTGAGTGATTCCCCAGCTGTCGCGATCCCTAGTCTTAACCTTTCTTCTATTACAGGATGCGCGATTGGATTGCGACGGGTCGTACCTGGAACAGAGAGGCTTCCTCATTATTGAATCGGGTCGACCGTGCTAATAGGGTTGAGTTGGTGCTGTTCTTCAAATTTAGTTTAGACTGGGTCTAACCTTTTAAGAATCCAATGGATTTCATTTTTGTAAAGAGTTAAATTTATCTGCGAAAGTTCCACCCTTGAAAAACGGCTCCGATTGCGAACATCTTTATCGTCTTACAAGCCTTGAAACTTTTCTTCTTGACCTGTAAACCCCTGAACATTCACAGATCGAGAAGTGAGCATTTTATTTTTTTAATTATTGTTTCTAATTTTAATCATCATTCGTTATTTTCAAGTAATCGTAACTAAATGTCGTTCTACTATTGGTTCATCCAGATAGTGTCTATCATTAACAATTTTTCATTATTCTCGTCGTATCAAATGTTCTATTGTGAACCTCATCAATACTGAGTCAAAGGTTTTAAAAATATAACGAAAAATAATTTATTCGTATTATAAAACACACAACGGCTTGTATGAACCACACGTTATATCATTACTGTATATGCTTTCTATTTATCATTATATCCCTCTTGTCCACTATTATAAGATTTATATTTACAAATAATAATTAGTAATAGAAACATAAATGAGTTAATCACTTTCCGATTTATTATTACGGCAACAGTATAGGGATACACAGAATAAACAGTTTTTGAAAAGCAACGTTAATGAAGCTTTTTTACCATTTTTTGAGATGTCAATATTGACCGACAATTTTTAATGTATTTTTAATACTTTTCTCCCTTCTTTCTCTTTCTTTCGAATGTGAATGAAATTGGAGTGTAACAGCAAATTGCGTCATATAATTTGTTAACAATACAGTAAAGCACAATATATAAACGATGATTAATCTTAGGCTATTAATAATAGAACCTTAGAGGGGATACAGCATTTTACAACTGCGATGTTAATTTGTGTATTATCGTTCTGATGAAGTCAGAATAACAAACAAAACTATTTTCGGAAGTATTTTTTAATGTCATAATAAAAAGCACATTAAACTAACAAATTAAAATATTTTCGCAATAAACATAAATTGAATTTCGTATAGTAAAAAGCATAGTATAAATTTATATCAAACTCTTATTTTGTTAAACGTGACCCGGCCCTGACATTCTGAATACAAATCTGAAAAATACTGTCAATTTCGTCGCGAACTGAGCTTATTTTCTGGACCAGCATAGTGAGCCCCTGTCTATTTCCATAAATATTCAAGTTAAGAGATGAAGTGTTTCCGAGAATTCGATGCTTCAGTAGGTGCAATAGTCCGTCTTTTCTGGTGTGCAGCATATTTACGTGCATGAAGTCGTGTGGATGGATGAAATTTCTCGGAATATGATGTTCCCCATCTACAAACCACCCGTCATCGTTGACAATCATATCAGATGCATCTCCGAGGTTCTGTTCAATCTGACTTACAAGCGAACAATATTCTGATTCCGACATCACATCATTGTTAAGATGACTTGTTAAAATTTTCTGCCTGCACGTGGGGCACTCGTTCCTAATTTTGCTCCACTGAACGAGGCATACAAAGCAAAATGTGTGTCCGCAAGGAGGGAAGGCTTCGTCAACTTGTGGGGAGACCAGGCAGACCGCGCATTCGCCTTCGTTAAATTTACTAATCTTTCGAATTAGATGCTTTTCTTGATTGGTTTTAGTGAGGTGATTTTCATTCAGAGATTCCATATTGGTCGTCATTATTCTGATGCGTTTTACAAATACTGGTGACGTCTCTTACTTATACAAGATAAGAGTCACGTAAACTACAATTGCAAATCACTATAGCTCGGGGTGATAGCTTTTGATTAGTTTTTTATACAGCATTTAAAAAATAGATGTACCTACATCGTTACATTTTGTTTTTCATCCATCAACTTCGAAATTGGGACGCAAAAAGAAATGTTTGTATTTAAAAAAACTATATGTTGTATAGACATCGAAAGCAGATTGATACCAGACTATTAATATTATCATCGCTTGTCATTCAAATATTATTCTTATTTAATTGCAAGCGAGAAAAAATATATTGAATGATTAATAAAATGGGTTGAAGAGTAACACGAATTTTGTTTTACCTAAAAATTTCCATTCATACCATGGTCGTCATTAGGCCATATCTTTACTTTAGACTCTTATTGCAGTTCATGATTATGTAAAGACCATCAACCATTCAGATCTTAGTCATTATATCTTTATTTGTGACTTTCACCGTTCGTGTAAATCTCAGTTCATGGTAGGGTCAACGAACACTTACTTATGCAGACCATCGTATCATTCACTAATATTATAATTGACTAATTCTCATTATGGTGAGTCAGGCTTCTTTTCCCAGCAACGAGCTATTAGATCGCCGATCAATTCAGGGCTCAAGGCCAGCATCTCCAGCCTTTGGCCGCCTCTTAAGAAGTGAATCAAGTCTTTCGATGTATAAATGAACCAGGATATTAAATTCAGAAGCAAGAGCTATAATAAGAGCAGTTGGATCCCGATATGTCTATACCATTTTTCATTTCTAAGGAGAAGATTTCCCAGAAAAGAACCTCGTAGGATAAGACGTAGGATAGTGTCGAAAACATCCAAACGACTAAGGATTCGACGACCATCTATTTAATCACGAGGGATTCTATTTTTTTAAAAAGATAAAAAAAACAATCTTCGTATTTTTACAGTGCAGTCCGAATTTTCTAACATTATTATCATAGTAGGTTGTATATACTTCTCCATTTGTCATGTGGTTTCCATCTTTATCTTTGCTACTATTTAAATAATAAGGTCAGCATGGCAGACGGGAAACTAGAGTTTATCTATATCGACTCCAGGAGGTTCTCTATTAACAGATCATATTCTCCTGTATACCTTTTCAACAATTTCATTGGATATAAAGACTGCTTGAATCCCTTCCTCTAAGTGTCAGTAATTAATTTATTTATCTAAACAACAGGTATAGCAATTGCAAGTACAAATGTGTCTAATCCTACTAGTTGGTAATGCAGGCTATTTGGTACGAGGGATGAGATCTTTGGCTTCTCCATCCGGCTGAAGTGCTCAACCAACCATCTTTATTGATCATGCATCTATAAAAACTGAGATCCAGAGCCAACTGTATGACATTTTATTATGCTGAACTCTTCCTCGTCCCATTTATGTATACGTATGTACGTATATCCCCCAATGTCGTTACAATTATAAAAAAGTAATATTAAGTTAATATAAAGCGCATTTTCTTCTTCCCTTTATTGACCAAATCGTACACAAGAAGTCATTGAAAGTGTTCTTGGTTAAATGGTTATCGGTGTCATTTGTAGCATTTATTATTATATATTTGTTGAAACTGGTGGATATCTCTCTAATGCCTTAGTTTCTTACATGCTATTATTGTTTTCATGCCAACAAAGAACGGGTTTCAAAAAATGCCTTCGGATTAAAAGAATCCGATCCGCTCCACCTATAATGTTCGAGCTTCGCTGCCGTGCCATTTAGAAAACTCAATCAACGGTAATATACTTACTTAATCAAGTTTTTCACAAGATTTTTATAGAGAAACTCAAACAAAATGTTTAACTGAAAAAACGGATGTATTTCTTAATTCGTGTTACATATTTAAACCAATAAGGGAACGTAGGACTTCTTAAGCAGCAACGAATGGAGAAATGAGACAACAACGGAAATGAAATCGTTTACAATGAAAATACAGATAATATGCACCAAAGTTTCCTCCTGGATAACTTCGTTTTCTTGATAACTGGAGTTAAGAAGTTTTGCAAGTTGTAAAGAAAGTACACGTATTGTCAACGAGGTTAATATTAACCTTCGTTAAATGAGAAAATATAAATACTTCAGAGTTAAGATCGATTAATCGTATGTAAGTAAAACGTCACTGGAGTATGTGTCCACGATACAGATCCAGAGAATAGTGCACTTGTGGTAGTTATAGCTTCTAAGTCTGTAGGAAAGTTAAGAAGAATATGAATCAAGACACTATATACAAACAGTATAGAATTAAACGAACCTGTCTCATTGCGCTCAGTGATTTTCAAACTAGGACGCGGGCACAGAGTCCTAGATACGATGATTCTTGTACCATTTTGTGAAAGAGTTATAAAACGACCTGAAATCGTTGGTCATAAAAAGCACTTTGTCAGCATACATTAGAGGAGAAAACTATTAGAAGAAAACCTTTCAGCTTGTTATCCAGTTTGGGGCCAAAAGCGAAGTTGTTCACAAAGACGATGCTGGAAGAACGGATCTTCTCTGCGTGTTTCGAGTTGAGGAAGTTGCCTTTGACCAGCTTGTAGTTTCCATAAGGCTTACCCCACCAGTGCATCCACTTTTTGAAGACCCTGTCCATGTCCTAAAAAACCAAAATGTAAAATAATATACACTTCAAAGCGTTAGCCGTTAAGCTAGATAAAGTGGTAATACCATGGCGTAGCGACTAGGGCATTCGGCTCTTTCGATACCCCAGACCATTTTGAGTGGGGTAGAGGCTGCCAACTGTAGAACTACTTGGCCTATACCCGATCCGAGGTCGATGAACGTGTCCTGTTCGGTTATCAGGATGTTATCGATCATTTGGCACAATAGATCGAATGTTGTCTCTCCGTAAACCTGTAAAATATAAGAAATATAATAACTCTACTCCTTCTCTGTGGTTATCTTAATAATTACCGATGGAGAGAAGGGTCTGTATTCATTGAGCTCGTCAGGGTTGATCACAGCTTCGTTATAGACCGTTTTAAGAATAAAACGAAGAAGTTCCTTTGAAGAACGGGTAGATAAACGCTCTACTCGCGTGGCTTTCTCCTCCTGAATATATACTCGAGTTAGGGTATGCTAACATATGATAAAATATAAATTCTTATACCAGTTGAAGAGCATTGTCAAGAGCTTGGTTAAACTTGTCGACCATTTTCTTCATTTTAACATAGCTGTGAGAGAAGAAGAAGATAATTAATATGTGAGGGAAACTAAAATTTATCCAAGTTATTTACCTCTTTGGATCGTAGTCTACAAAGATGTCGATCAAAGTCGAATGCATATCCGGAAAGAACTCTTTCGACACGAACCTAAATAAATGAAACGTGAAGCTGGTCGTAGAGAAAAGATCAAATTATAAATTATGAAGAGTTAGGTTATATTACCTCATCGTTTCCACGATTTCCAGACCCCGGTCTCTCTTAGTCTGTAGTAATGAAGATGGATTATTAATATATTTTTATTTAATAATTTAAATGACCAGAAATAGACTTACAGCTCCTTTTCCAGTAATAAGTGGCCACTGGTAAACAGCCGGCTCTCCACCAGCAGGGCTGTGCAGTTTCAGTTCGAGTGCGCCTTCTTCACTCGTTTTCAGCTCGGTGAAGATTTGGTCATCACCATCTGAATCGCTCATGAACTGATCCAGCTGAGAATTGACTTCATAGTCAGAGAGACCAATTGATATATCGTCGGTTTCATCTGCATGATAACCAATAATTAGTAAGATAGATTAAAGAACTGTTTTCGCAGTAAATACTACACCTTCTGGGATGACTTGGTCCGGTTTTAGTGTGGTAATAAGTCCTGGTTCTTTGAGTAGTAGAGAAGAGTCAAAGTCTGTGTAGTTCACCTGTAAATTGTCCTCCTTGATTAAGTCCCTTAGCTCGAATTGGGATTGGTACTGCTTCCCATCAGCACTATTAAAAGATTAAACAGTAATTTAAGTAAGTAGAAAAGCTAAATCGGTTTCTTATTTATACTTATAGAGATTGGTATCCCAATCGCCTCCAGTTTTAACCGTTTGGTTTTGAACGGTTTTATTGGACCAGTCTTCGGGTAGATTCGGATCATCGTGTAGGGTCACACTATTATCTAATTGCACACTTTTTGGCTGGTCCTTTGTTGCAAGTTTCTTCTTCCTCGGTGCAATTACCTGCCTTTTAGAGGTGTCGGTAGAAAATACCAATTCTTCAAAGCTGATGGAGGAGTTGGTCTCTTTCAAGTGGGTCTTCACCTCGACACTAGACCGGAACTTTTCTCCTTCAGGACTTTAAAAATTATGTATGAATGAATAGTGTTGAATTTGGTAAAGATTTAATGAGTTATAATATACCTGTAATAGTAGACATCCAAACGACCGCTCTTGCGCACGACAATTTCTTTGCGCCAAACTCCATTGCCAGGAAGAATTGGTTTTTGAATGACTCTTTTCTTCTTCTTCTTTGACCGCTTTTCACCGCCCTTGAAAAGAAAGGCAAGGTCCTTAAAGCTGAGCGGCGAGTTGGTCTCCTTCAGGTACTTTTTCACCTCTTTACGTGAACGGAACTTCTTCCTTTCCGGGCTATTAAAAGTATAACAATTAATTTAGATAACGTTAGCAAAGGAATTTGTAAACTAAATACCTGAAGACGAGAACTTTAAAGCCATTGATACGCAGGACGAGCTTCCTTTTCCAGCCTTTCGTGATGTTTAGGGCTCTGTTAAGGGCCTCTTTGAACGAAGATTTTCTGGTAGCTAAACAGCTCTTCTGGTTGCACTTTTCCTCCGCAATTACAGGAGGAGTTTGAACTTTTGTGGCGTCATTTTGCACTTTGAACGATGATTTTCTTGCAGTTAAGTTGTCACTGTTCCGGATTTTCTTCTTCTTCTCAGTCACCGTTGTGGGTTGAACTTTTGTGGCGTCATTTTTACGTCTTACAGTGAAGCCAAAGTCCTCGTAGTTGTATGGAGATTTGGTCTGGATGAAATAGTTCTTAAGCTCTTTCCCCGAACGAAACTTCTTTCCTCCAGGACTTTTAAAAGTATAAACAATTAGTTAAGATAAAACAAAGGGAATTATAAACTCTTTTATAATTACCCGTAGACGTAAACGTCAAACATGCCAGCAGTTTTACCCTTCTGACGCTGGACGACTTTTCTGGTCCATCCTACTGGCAAATTTGGGCTTTTTTTCAAAAGGGCTTCTCTGCTACACCCGCCCATAATGACTGCTTTCTAAAAATCCTGTAAAAATAATTGAATAATATTATAAGGAATTAATTTATGAGGTGGATTAATGAGCTATAAGAATCAGAGCTTTCCCCACTCAGAGCAGGTAAGCTGTCTGTATTTTAAAGGGCTCTGCAACTGAAAAACAGTTTCAAAGTGGTTCCTTTGCTGGTAGAATTAACAATAGAGTAAAATTATTATGACTAATACTTTTGAAAATAATTAATTAATGTTTTTATACTAATATTACCCTTGATTTGGAGACTGAAGCAGCGTAAGTGCTGAAAACTTGCAGATTATTTATGGTTTCACCTCCGAAACTAGGTTGGTAAATGAAAGAAAAAATTTTAGGTGAATAGTACAAGTTATCATGGAAAACAGTATAAGGTAATTATACTTACGTAACACTCAGAAGATAATAAGAAGAGGACAAATTTGAAGAAATTTTGCGATCATGGACTAGCAACTACTCAAGGTAAAAGTCGAATTACAGTGGTCGCTAATGAAATAATTGAGGTGATTAAATTAGTTAGGAGTGATATTTGGATTGTTGACCGTCTCACCGACTTGAAAGCAGTGGATAGAAAAAAAAATAAAAGTATTTGAATCAGTTTAAAAAGAATATTTGATTAGAGAGTAGAAGAATGACAAACAAACTGAAAATCAAAACAAAGCACTGCAAAGCGTCGTCTGCTGCTATTTCTGATGGTTACATGGAGTATATGGCTAAACAGCTAGTTTCTAAACCAAACACTTTTTTGGCTCAATATCGTTTCTTGGTGTAGTAACAGGGAGCCAGGGAAGAATCACACTTAAAACTGACTATTTTAATTAATATTGATCGCGATAAAAGTCAAAGAGGAGACTGACGTAAGAAATTTCGATGAAATGGCATGTTCCATTTCCACCATTTATAACAATTACTATATCACAAAGACCACAACTGCGACAAGTAAGGTATACCCGTAGAATTTTTTTTTCTTTCTAAAGAGTGGAAATGGATATTGTCATTTCAGTTTCCTTTGGATCTCTAATGTAAAATGGTAAAATATAGGGTTAACTGAAGTCGCACTTCAAATTACTAAAATTTTATATTTCATCTTTCGTGAATTAATATTGCTGCCTTGGTAAAAAAAAAATATTAAGACATACCCAGTTATAAGTTACGCGGATTAGTAGACACCCGAGTGCTGTGAATGGGTTATATACCTTATTGCATTCAGTAGGCCCATGGTTTCTAGTTCTCATTTGGTTCTACATTCCTCGTCTGTTGGGTGTGAAGTAAACCTTCCTCAAATATTCACTCATTAATTGATTGGTAAAATTAATTTTCTCATACCTGTGGGTTGAATTTATTGGTGAAGCAGAATTTTTTCAACTTTCACTACCCAATTTAGGTGGTAAACAGCGTAGCAATTATGGACCAGGTACATCTGGAATATCCAAAGGCCTATGCCCCTATTCCAAAAGGCTTCCTAAAGGAAGAGCCTGAAGAGACCAACATGGAAGAAAATCAAGAGGAATCGGTAATACTAATTATTCACATAACTTGGTCACTATTCATTCAATGACATAGTAATTGGTATTAACTCTGGCACCTAAAGTTTCAGGTAGAAAGCAGTGAGCTCGACGTCAATGTGGATCAACAACATCAAAAGTATCCACTAGCTTACGCGCCTATTCCCAAAGGCGTCATCAAAGAAGAGCCCGAAGATGCCAACATTGAAGGAAACCAAGAGAATTGGGTAATAATAACTATTCTTGTAACTTGGTTTATACATAGCTCATATTTAAGGACAAGGCATTAAGGGTAATTTTAAAGTTTGTCTCTATGATCTTCCATAGTCAAACCATAGTGTGATAGGTGGTATATAATTAAATTCTATTTACATTGTATATTATGATTTTTACTGTTCAATATCCTACCTCAAATTTCAGGTGGAAAATTCAGATCGAGATGATACCCAAATGGGCCCAGAGAACACAGATCATTGGGAGTATGCTGTCAAAACCTATCCTATTTCGAAAGGCATCGTAAAGGATGAACCTTCTTCTGATGGAGAGGACGGCGCTGAATGTCAAGTGGTTAGCTATCCACCTCTACCACACGGTTTCATCAAAGAGGAAGAATCCGAACTGGAAGACGGTGATAACCAAATCCACTCCGAAGTTCAGGTAGTAAAGTTAATCTAGATATTTGGTAAAGTGCTCTAATCGTTCATGCCACCTTTAAATTAGCCTCGACAGGAAGGAAACCACAATGCAGTCAACAGCCTTGCTGGCGATGCCGATTCTGGAGTACCACTCACCATTTCATCAACTGCAGGTAATTAACCGAGATCAACCTATTGATTTTAAATATTTTTCAAATTCTACCTTGTATTACTTTTTTACCTATTTTCCTCTTCAGGTATTGGGAATGATATCGAGCCACCGCGAGTCAACAAACGAAAGAGAACTCCGAAAGATATCACTTCAACAGTTTGCAAAACATCTACTACGGGTAAAGTTTTATAATTATCCTCCCTTTATGTTAAAGCTTTAATTGCTTTATTACTTATTCATTTCATTATTTTTAAGGCTACCCATCTGTGGGAATGTTGCCCTCCACCAGCCGAGCTCCTCGTAGCCGTACCAAAGGAAGCAGTATTCTGATGACTGTTGACGGAGTAACAAGTGAAGAACGAATGGAGAAATGCAGTACTGGCAAAAGAGTAAAGAAGACATTTTCAATTAATTTTAGAATAATTCAAATATACGATATTGATGAATATTTTCTATAACATTCCCTCTATACGTACATGAAGGCTGCAAAATATCACGACGAAGCAACTGAAATAAAAGAGCAGCAATCATCTCTAAAGGGATATTCGGGCGACTCGTCTGGTATTTATGTTAGCACAAGTTTCTAGCTGGACCCTAAATTGTTATGTCTTGTTTTGTCGTATTACTTTGTAGGTAATGATCTTATCGTAACTCATTCTACTGCTGGTCCTTCCCAATCAACGAAACAGAATGTTGTCGGTAAATCTAAGACAAAAATCCACAAGAATCCAGTAGCACAGGGTATAGGCCTACAACTTGAATTATAATTATGAAATAATTCGAGCAAGCCTGGCGTGAATAAATAATTGTTTTTATTTATTGTTTCCCAGAAAAATCTTACAAGTGTAAGAATTTTGGATGTTGCTACAAGACAGAGCTGCACTTGAAGAGGCATGTGACCAGGATATGTGGTGTTAAACCCCAGTTCTCTTGCCAAGACTGTGTTCATCAGTTTAAGATGAAACAAGATCTTCGACGACACCTTATTAAAGTTCATGCCGTAGAGATTTCTCAACTTACAGCACATGGAGCAGGTAAATATGTTCTAGATTTATTTATACAATAATCTGTCGTTAATGCTTAATATTTTTTTCTTAACTACTTCTTAGGACCAAAGATCAAGCCTGCCTATCCTTTCCAGTGTGAGAAGTGCGGAAAAACTTACAAACACAAGTACAGCCTGACAAAACACGTAAAGTACGAATGCGAAGTGGATCCTTCCTATTCCTGTACTTTATGCGACTACCGCGGAGCTAAAAAAAGCCACCTCAGAAACCATCTTATGAGCGTTCATGGCATTTGTCGTTCTCAGTTTGGTTCATTTGGATCCGCTGGTAATTTTGTTAAAGTGTAACTTTATTTTTAAAGTATTATCATTAGCGCTTGGGTTAACATTCTTATACTATTGTTTTCAAAGCACCAGATGTCCGCCCAGTGCATCCTTTCAAGTGTGAGAAATGTGAGAAAACCTATAAATATAAGCATGGGCTGAACCGACACTTGAAGTACCAATGCGGCGTGGACCCTTCATTCCCCTATCTCAAGTGTAATTATTGTGCTACACTCAAGTCCAACCTAAAGAAACACATAGCCAGCGTTCATGCTGCAGCTTGTCTTCCTTAGATAGTGACCTAAACAGCGCGCACTCTTCCTTCCTGTTCTTGTGGGATCCCGTGGCGAATGATGTGTGAGAAGTAACAGTGTATCCATGTGAAAAGCAAGGAGTGAAACAATACAGAGTTGTTGTCGGATGTCTTAGTACCTATGTGAATTGGTTAGTAACCAACCACCTTAATTTCCCCCAAATGCTTATATGTATACTCTGGTCCAGTGGGCCTTTGAAACGCATCTCAAGAAAACAATTCAGTATCAAAATCTTAATTCACGAATAAATATATTTTTTTAAATATCTAAGAATCAACGCCAAAAAAAATTAGCTTCTTCTTTTAATTTGATAATTGATACGGTACATCACACTTCAAGAATGGGAATCATAATAATTTCTCGCCTTACTTATTACAGAAAAAAGAGATTGAATAATCCAAATTAACATCGAATACAACCATCTCGCCTTGATGAATCATGCAGAACCTATCGTTAGAATACTTTCGTGAATTTAAGTGAGAAGGACCTATTTGATCGAAGGATCAGCGCCATGAACTCTGGAAAGATGTTTTCTTAGATCGCTTCCCCGTTTAAACCAAGAATCACATAAAGTGCAAAGAAAGGACGGAACCACTCCGGCGCATTCGTAATTCAGGTGCCGCGTGAGGCTGGACTTGTTCTTATATATTAACCTGCACTGGTCACACTTGAAAACCGGCACTTGTTGTCACATAAAACACAAATAAACGAGTCGATTAACTTCGGTAATTATTCGTAAGAAATACTCAAATTTAGTACGTGATAAACTACTGAATAAAAACATATAAAATTACTATAGGGGAATTGAATAATGTAATTATAATAGATGTAGATATGTGGCGGTTGATCAACCACACAATTTTCTTTCATCAATTGATGCCATTTCAAATTGGCTTTGCTGCAGTAGAAAGAGTGCCCGCATTTGTCGCGCACTTGAATAAATCTCGTTCTAGAATGGCAACGGTAATAACAAAGAAGCAATGCATGGGTTATATAAGACTTACTCAATTGGTTTAAACTTTTACTTTTTATTTCGTTTAGAGGAATTATGGCTTTCGCTGCAAGTTTCGATGCCTTGTACCTAACTACTGGCAACACAAGCCCCATCTATATACGAAGCAGAAGAGAAAATAAAGTTGATTATTTAATAATAAAATTCTTTAAAGTCTATAAACCAGATGCAAGATCAAGAGGAACGGTATTTGAGACGACATCTACGAGAATTTGCTTGTCCTATAATTATTTTTTAATTGCATAAAATATATATCTTAATCAAAGCGGCCATGCCAATAGCCCTGACACCTTCGACTGTTACTTCTTGAGGTCAATGGTACATCCGATTCCTTTTGGGTAATAGCAAACGAAATACACTTGAGGCGTAAGATTTTAGGAAAATGTCATTCCTTCTACTGATGGTCAAGTTTTTTAATCACTGGATGTATTCATTCATCGTTCGTTGGTCCGCAAATCTGCAGATATGCGCATTAAGGTGCACAAGTGATAACGTACTATTTACTCCTCACTCGTAGGTCTTAACCTTATCATTATGGGCAGTTCTTCAATATCAAAAGCTTATGTTACACAATTATTTAATTGATTTTCGTGTCCTTCAAATAATGCGCCCGCAAAGTTTTATATATGCGGCTTTGCAAGTCAAGTGATGTTGAAGATGGAACTACTTGTGTTTGTTTGTTTTGATTTATCTTATAATAATACACTTTGATGCTAATTTTGTCATTTTCCAATGTTTATTGTTCAAATATACCAGCCTACAAAGTAAAGTTATGATCCGTTGCATTATAATGATAGAAATGAGGCTCATCTTTCATCAAAGGTACCTATAAGAACAGGAAAAGTGATGACCGGCAGTCGTTTCGCAAATAATTGAGATTAGATTTGGAATGTTCCCTCGCCGTGAACGTATTTAAGATGTCGATTGAGATTCTTTTTCTGCTTAGTCCTATAATCGCATTTCGTGCATGTGAATGAAGGATCAACGCCACAATCGAACTTCAAATGCTTTCGGAGAACCTCTTTGGTCTTGTAGGTTCGACCACACTTTTGAAATTTGAATGGCAGTACAGGACGAATAGAAAGTGCTGAAAAAATAGGAATATATTATATCACATGGAATCATCATGAAATGCTAAGGATGAAAGGGAATATAGGGATAGAAAGATGTTATTTCTTACCGGCAGATCCAAATGCAGCAAACTGAGAGCGATCCACGTTGTGAATGGAGATGAGATGCTTCCTGAGGTCGCCTTTATGCACTGATCGGTAGTCGCAAAGAATGCAAGAGAAAGTAGGCTCCTTCTCGCATTCGTATTTCAAGTGATTTGTCAAGCTCGCCTTGTATTTGTAGCTGCGAAAGGAAGTGTTGACCGGGTCTTCGGTACTGCTCATAAAAAAAAGTTAAGTACCTCATGGAAAGGTAATGAAGCAGTAATAAAAAGATCTGTTACCTATTCCGAATGCTTCCAGTTGAGAGCAATCGATTTTATGAATTTTGATGAGGTGTTTTCGTAAGGTAGCTTTCGTTTTGAACTGATGGCCGCACTCAGTACAAGGGATTTGAACTCCAAATGCTTCCTTCAAGTGATGTTTTCGCTTGTATAAGCGTCCACGTTCTATAGAAGAAGAAAACGAAATGAATATTAGCCATTAGTAGGTAAGGCCAAATTCAGGAATGAATCGAATTTTTAAAGTTACCCGTTTCTTCGGAATGATTGGTTTTCGATAAAGCTTTTCCAGCAGCATTTTGTTTTGGTTGAGAAGATACAAAAGAAGTAATCAGCATAGAATCATCATCTATGCTACCCAAAGAAAAAAAATGTAAATATTATTTTTAATGAATAAGAATCGCAGCATCAGCGATATAGCGAGAATATTGCTGCTATGCTTATCAGCAGATTTTCCAGTTTCCAAACTAGCATCAGTTTCTGTATTTAACGTATAAAAAAGTTAACATATAACCGTTTAATCGATACGATTATTATAAATGATGGTATTATTAGATGGAATAGAGCTTTCGAACCCTTGTTCTTTGAAGTTTTCTTAATTTTTTTAGTTTGGGTTCGTTGGGTGCCTCGTTTCATTCCGTCTTCATGATCTTTAATAAAACGAAGAATATGTAACTTGATTTCGTGTCTATTATCTATAAATTTATGTAATAGATTTATAAAAACCTAGGAAAAAGTTGTCCTGATGTCCGCAGTTTTCCTGATGATGCATATTTGAGCCAGCATCAGTGATATCAGCTAACTTCAACTCCACGGTCTCTGGAGTAGATTTCGCAAGCGAAATGACCGAGCCTGGAACTATTTGGAGAAAGCCATCATTTTCAGCTACGGGTGCTACATTGAAGACATTCTTTTGAGAAAACAAAGTAAATTATAAAAAAAGGAGAACTAAAAAGAGCGTCAAGTAATTATTACCTGAACATAAGTGTGGAATTCATCGTGGCCATCTCTAGATTCTGGTTCTTCCTTTAGGACAATTTCTGGTGAATAGGCGAGAAATTCACCTTCCCCGCCGCCCTCTTCAGCTAGAGGTTCCTCCTTTATGACACCTTTTGGAATGGGATAATATGCGACCGGATACTCCCGATGATGTTGGTCGTTTTCCACCTTAATTTTGACGTAAAAGTTGGGAACTTCTTCCATCTCCTTGAATCACAAATTCACAAATGTGTGTTTTTCACAAACATGTCAATTCAAAAGAATTGATGATGACCACTGCCGATGACGTTTGTTGCTGCAAAGGAATGCCCAAACTGCAAATCATGGCTGACTGATGGTAGAAAGGTATTTGACTGTTCTCCTGCGTAATCCACACTCTGAGCTTGTTCACTAGGATTTTCTAAATGGTGGAAATGGAATTTGACTGTGCATAATTTACCATTAACATACATGACAGATGAAATATTTTTGATTAGTATGATTACCTTTTTTAGGCTACAGAGCGAAGAGACGTCGAATTAAAAATCATGGCTAACTTATGGCAATGAGGTATATTATGGCGGGCCTCAGATGTAAAAAAAATAATTATCATCTAAAATTTTTATTATTATACCTTAAATAATTCAAAAGTAGATAGTATCATTTATTTTCTCGTTATCAGCTTTATTTATGAAAGTAAAGTAAACTTATTTGTTGACTACAGTTTTATATCATTCAAGTAATGCCCGCTAGGCTTCGTTTCCTTTATGCATTCAGTAGGTCATATCATGATGAATAATTAGAATGGTGGGGTCTCGAGATAGCAAAAACCGGCAAAATCCGGCCACGCTGTGGTTCTGGCCGCTACGGCGCTAGTTGTCAAACCTCACTTCCGAAAATTCCCTTATGGCTTTTCCTATTGAGCGGAACTGAGAAAATTAATTTAAAATACTAGGTCGTTATTCCCATTACGTCTACCCCCTCAAAATTGCTAATTGACCTTTATTCTTAATTTTAAAACTAGTTTCATTCTTCTACGGCGAGTTTTACTATTTAAAAACAATTCCTAAAGTTGCCTTTTTGTGCGCATCACGGATGCTGTTTAGCCCTACTAAAGGGTCTATGACTCTTTGTTTTGATTTATTCCCGGTTTCCTGTATGGGTTATTCGGCTGATATTAAATATGAAAATTAGATTATATTGGACGGAAATATGAATTATTGTCATGGCAGTTTAGTTTATACTGTAGGCCAACTGTCCTTCATAATCTACATGACGAAAAATTTTGAGCGCACGTCACACAATAGCTGCCAAAGACAGAAGGAAAGACTTACAGGACATGTTGCTGAGCGGTGTGTGCTTTGGTGGCTGCAAACCGACAATAAGGATACTTTTGAAGAGAGCTCATTGACGAATTAATAATCCATCCACAAATTGTTCAACGGCTTGTGTGGGTTACTATCTGCGCCCGACAGACTATTTAGCAGCATCACTAATATAGCTGTGGAAGTTGTATGATAACTATACACAGTATACACCACTATCTACCAAGGACCTCCACCCTCCATAATATGATCTAGTTGCAGTGAGAAAGATATGGTAGCCTTAAATATTGCATGAGGGATAAGGCTCAGGTTTTCTGTGATACTGCTAGAATTTTCGCAGCAACTTCAATGACCAATCCTATTCATTTCTTAATAGACGTAAACACTAACGATTGAAAAGAACTAAACATTATTTAAGTCAATTGATGTGTATTATTCAACTTATATAGGTTATTAAAAATACTGAAGCTATCAACCTCAAAAATTGCATGCACTTTGCATCTGAAGTTCTGGTCCCATTACAATGTATCCACAAATATGTCGTTAGTAGATTCCGATACGAAGTCAAGCAGCAGTTTAAAATGAAACTAAAAGAAACAATAGCATAAAAACAAAACCTACAAACGTTAATTATTCTACCTGATCAAAAAGTAACATAATAACAAAAAAAAAATAGCACGACTGGCAGTTGTTTACATACATTCTTCGATTTATCCCTAGTTTTAGGTCTAAACAGCATCCGTGATGCGCACAAAAAGTCAACTTTAATAATTTTTTTAAAATAGTAAAACTCGCCGTAGAAGAATGAACCTAATTTTAAAATTAAGAAAAAAGGTAAATTAGCAATTTTGAGGGGGTAGACGTAATGTGATACACGGCATATTATTTTTAATTAAATTTTGCAGTTCCGCTCAATAGGAAAAGCCATAAGAGAAATTTTTGAAGTGAGGTTTGACAACTAGCGCCATAGCGGCCAGAACCAAACCATGGCTATTGCTTTAGCCCTTCGAGACCCCACCATTCTAATTATTCATCATGGTCATATTTTCTTCTCTCCATAGTAAGTAACGCCAGAGGTAAGACATTTTTTCTTTATGATTGGTAAATTTAGAGTGCTTGAGTGAAAAATTGAAAATGACATAAATGTGTATGTTCTTTTTTCGTTCTATTTTATTATTTGTTTACCTGTATGGTAAAATATGTAACTCAAATGACCTCCGCTAGACGTCGCGTGGGGTGAACTGGTCACATACCTTATTGCATTCAGTACACCGTATTCTCTTGCTTGGCATTGCTCTCTGTGACTACAGTCAAGTGTGTCGTTGTGAGTAACTCATTCATCCAGTTTTAATTAATAATTGGTAATAATTTAGTATTAAATATTCTCATAACTGTGTGTCTGATTCAATAAACCATTAGGGTATTTCTTAAACCAGAGTTCTATATATTTAGATGGAACACGTTATTAACGTTATTATGGACGGAGAACATCAACAGTTTCAGGTGGCTTATCCTCCCTTACCAAAGGGCTTGATAAAAAAAAAAGAGTTCGAAATTCCTCTAGAGGAATGTGGCGATCACCGGGAACAGCCCACACAGCACCGGGATGTCTTTTTTTAATCCTAAATTTGTCTTTTGTCCGATTCGTATATTTTTGGGATTTTTGGACATAATTTTGATAGCCCTTTGAAGGGCACAACTGTTGTTCGATGTTTTAGGACAATTCTGCGCAAACCACTTGGCTTGTGGGATTTGATCCTGAGCTTTCGATCATCTATTTGATAAAGATTTTCTTAGGACAATTTGATTTTATTTTGACCCGTTTAAATGATAACTTCAGGAAATCCTTGTTCAGATTAACTTTCGATTGACAACTCCATGGTTATCTTTAAATGCAGCAATTGAAGGCACTATCGCAATCAGATTGAAAAAGTTCAAGCCGACAACAAGGTTCGATCCACCGACCTTTGGGTTGTGAGATGAGTACGCTAACCACTACACCATCATGAGATGTGGGGCCTGTGTAATAATAGCTATATATATTGGTAGTTTTAACCAAACTAATTGTCAAAGAAAGGAAAATTGCTCATCCCAACTGTTTTTCTACGATTGTACATATGATTTCCGGATCTCTTTTTTTCGGGAATATATTCATGTCTAACGTGGATCGTCTGTCACAGCTGGAATCTTGAAAAAAATGATCCTTATTGGGATTCGAAACTCGAACCTCCATACTTGAGGGCGCGCACTCTAACCACTACACCATGATGCTTTGGAAAAAGGCGATGAAAATAGCTATATTTTCTAACAAAACATTGTCAATTAAAGAAAAATTGTTGTTATGATATAAATTGCACTCTACGATACTATATATGATTTCCGGATATTTTTGCACCTTATTGAGAAGATAATATAAAGATAATGCTGAATGTCTCTTTTTCCTGGCAAAAATGTTTACTGTGAATCGTCAACCACAGCTTTGACAGCACCTCTTGAATAAAAAGTTCATGCACGTACCGAGAATCGAACCTAGAACCCGTAGAGTGATAGGCGGGCACTCTAACCACTACACTGCGGAGATTTACAATTCTCCAAGAATAATGGGCTTATATTTGACGGAGCTTCTGGAATAAAATTGACAAATTAATTCCTTTCTTTCGCTAGTATTATGTTAGGATGTGCCAACTTCACGTCACTTTCTTTCCTGTCTTTTTCAATATACAGATATGCTATGCAATGTTAATTAATTGGCTAATTGCACCTATTCTTTTTTTACCCGATTCCGTCCGGTTTCCGGTGACGGGGTTTTTGAGTCTGAAGCATGAAGCGATTCTTTTTTTGAACACTAGATGGTAGCCCACCGCATGGTTTGTTACTTTGTTTACTGAGAATATTACGAAGTTTTTCGAGCTGTAGCGTGACATTTTCGATTTGTTTCTCTGATTCGCTTCCAAAATTGTGCTTAATAATTTATAGATCATAAATAAAAACTGGTATCTATCTATTCAAGGTATATAACAGAGCATTACTAAAATTCAGATATCTATAAAATCTTGATTACATGAGCTAGCATGTAGCCTAATTGTTTTGTTTCAATTTTTTCTGGTAGTCTATACACACTACTGGAAACAAAATGTCATCAGACAGAACTTTGAGAAGGAAAGTAGCAGCAGAAGAAAAGTGTGACCGTTGGGACTATGAATCGTCCATGGAATCATCCAGCTCTGATGAAATGCATATTGGTGCCAGGCAGCGTGAATACTTCACCATGAATGCTTCGGATCCTTTGGTAAGAAATTAAATTAAGCAATATTTTTTTATTAGTTTTATTAATTGATTACACTTTATTTTTAGCCTGTCCAATTCAATATCCATGGTGATGAAGCTGATTTTCAACCAGTCCAGGCTCAAGAGGAACAGTCTCAAGAGGAACAGGTTTGTTTCGATAACAGTCACTGTTTCAAATTTATATCCTAATAATTTTTTTTTTAACTTTAAAGGGGCCAGACCCTCAGTTATCATTTGAAGAGGATATGGTGGATGAAGCAGATTCCATTGAAAGTATGGGCTACGACTCGAGCAGTACGTCTGATATCAGCAGCATATCTGTTGATTCATTTGACGGTGACGATTACGAAGAGGACGGTGGCATACAACTGGGTCAACCAGTAGATGAGGAGTTTGAGATGTCCTTGCGAGATGTACTTGCATTGTGGCACAACACATGGCACAACAGTCAAGCAAGTTGTGACGATTTGCTGCAAAAACTTCACCGGTTTCATCCCGAACTCCCGCTTTGTGCTAGAGCTCTTGTCCATACCCCTCGTTCCGTGGAAATTAAAGAAATGGCTCCTGGATCTTACTATCATCGTGGATTGGAGCGAGGGTTACACCACGTCCTTTCGCCCTACAGCGTCGACCAAGTTGATGCTAATCTTGGAATCTACGTTGCAATCGACGGAGTCAGTCTGACAAATTCCTCGTGTAGCCAGTTTTGGCCAATTGTTGGGCTCATTCCTTCTCTTAAAACGTCCCCCCCTTTTGAAATAGGGATTTATTGGGGGCTTTCTAAACCAAATGATTCAAACATTTTCCTTAAACAGACAATAGATGAAGCAGAAAAGCTTAGTAAGAATGGAATGATTTGGAAAGGACGAAAAACTCTAGTTTTTATCAAAGCTTTCATTGCCGATGCTCCTGCTAGAGCATGGTTAACATGCACAAAGTCCCACTCTTCCCCACTTCACGGTTGTTCGAAGTGCGATGGCTTTGGTATTAACTCGGGAGCCCTTCGCACTGACCATTCGTTTAGAACAAAAAAAGATGCACTCCACCACCACCGCTCTTCCATAATTGAGAATCTCAGATACCTTGACTGTGTTAAATCTGTTCCTTTAGATGCTATGCATTTGGCTGAATTGGGCATCATGAAACGAATGGCAGAGTACATTTTTAAAACAGACAAACGTAGCATTACGATCCCAAATGTTTCCCTTAATCCAGCAACAATCCGAGCTTTCAATGCCGCTTTAACGGCCCTTCGACCTTTCATTTCCCGACATGACTTTGCGAGGAAGCCACCGAAAAATATCAGAGATATTTCCCGTTTTAAAGCCACTGAGTTTCGACAGCTCCTTCATTACACTGGTGTCGTTTTGTTTAAGCAATTTCTTAGTCCCAGGGTGTACCATCACTTTCTCCGATTCCATATTGGAATTCGTTTGCTGTCCTCCCATCCATGGTGTGTCCAATTTAATGCCTACGCAAATTCCCTCTTGAGTGATTTTGTAAAATTCTCAAAAGACTTCTTTACTGATTCCTTTATTTGTTATAACCTCCATTCTCTGCTACACATTGCCTTGGACGTGTTAAACCTTGGGTCACTCTATTCCTTTAGTGCTTATTTTGCTGAGAATTTTTACGGATTTTTAAAAAAATTCCTTAAAAAAAATGACAAGCCACTTCAGCAGCTAGCCAGGCGATTGTGCGAAAGGAATGCATTGAGTCATTTCAACAATCAATCGGCTGGTAGACGCGCTGATGATGTTGTCAAGTTCAGTCTTCGCCACCGGCGTGGACCTCTTGTTGAAAACTGTAAGGGGCTTCAATTCAAGAGAGCCGTAAAGGAAGGTTCTTGGACTTTGAAATGCACGGGAGAAGATGATTGTGTTTACTTAAATGATCTAACTGTCGTTCAGATTTTGAATTTTGTTCAGCACAACAATACCAATATCATAATTGGTAGAAAGTTTCTCTCAAAAATGGATTATTATACACTTCCTCTTCCTTCTTCGACTATTCATGAGTATCTTGTGTCTAATCCCTCCCCAAACCTTGAAGCTTGGGATATGAAATGCATCAAATTTAAAGCCGTTAAATTACCTTCACGGCATCCAAACAATGACAATTCGTATTATGTTGCTCCCAAATTCATGCAGTAAATTTATTTTGTCGTGATTGGTGTTAATAAATTTGGCTTGTGAATCCAAAGAGTTTATATAAACGTTTGAATAATTAATTGGGCTCGTTACGATCATATATTAAGCTGGACATGGCTGCTCTTTTACGACCCAGTCTAGGGGTCCCAACGTAACGAAATAGACGACCCTTCAGTGGGGTCCGATAAATCGTCGACCCATCAAGGAGGGCGAGCGAATCAGGGTCTCAGTCAGCCGGCCCGCTGGCCCATTTTCTGTCGGCGAGAACGGATGAGTTTGGGTCTATTTTCCCAGCTCCAGCGTGTTCCTCTTACTGTCGCTTATAACAGACATACATTGCGTCCTCATTTATCACAACCAGGGTGTAAAAGTAATCAGTAATGAAGTATTCATTTTAGATTTTTAGAAATTCTGTATAACAATCAAAATGTATGAATTAAAATTGGCAACGTCTTTGTCACTAGGAGGACTACAACAAGAGAGATACGTCGTCTGCAATATTTACTAGTTATTTCCGAATAAAGAAATCGTCATTTCACTTTTCCAGGATATTAGGAAAGAATAAATTGTAATTATATACCTCGAATCATCCAAATTCAATATTTTATTGTCAATCTCCATTTTTTTCAGCAACGAGGAACAGAAATACTGATGTAAGAAACTGCATTACCATTTTCTGTCAAGTATATAATATTTTTCTAATTCTCTAAAGCTTGCCAAAGAGTAGTGTGTATATGAAAGTGGCAATTTCAGAAGAAAACAGGTAAATGGATGATGTTTGGTTGTAATGTTTTAAAACAAACTTGAATTCACTTAATAATTGTTGCTATTCATCTTTATAGATTCAACATTCAGCATATCGCTGAGAGCTGGGATAGGAAGCAGTGGAATTCAGACCTTCTTTACCAGGGCTGAACGGTCGTGAAGTGGTCGAGAGACTTCACCCTTTCTTCTTCACCATCACTTGTTGGTGGAGATGAATGAAGCAGCTTATAGCCACTGTTCGTCTGCGAAACGAAAGGAAGTGATATCTCTGAAGAACTCCTGGAAGAAGGTCGACTTTCTTTGCTACTGGATCAGAAGGAACAAGTGGACGAGAGAATCTTGTCCCTCCAACAGATCTACAGACAGTCACATGGCCGTAGCAACAAAAGTTCTTTCAGAATCTTCATTTTGGAATGCTACTTGTGGCGATAGTAGCTCGGAAGTTTATAGCGCAATATTCGTCTATAATGAGGTAGATTGTGCTAAAAAAGATTCAAAATCATTATCCAACTAATTGTTTCTCTTTTACAACATAACTGGTGACTGTTGAATACGTTTACATGCACAGTTACAACCGGAATTATCAGCAGAGAGAGAGTTGGGGGCTTATTTTTGCACTCGGAGGCAAGGATACGTAATGACTTCCACTAAACACGCATCTCATCACGATCACGATCACGACTTATACCTGAAGGCGGATGGGCTTATCGCTCGTTTCTTACGGGAGGAATGCAGACTGAGAAATTTTGGGAAATGTGTGGAGGTATATTCCCGCTAATACCGCGTTGATAGAAACAATATTATAATAATTTGATTTTGTACATACAGAATTTGACAGTAGCTTCGGAGAACAGCTGTTGGCCACTGTTACGCCAAGGAGCATTTGATTTATTGACCAGGATTAACAATTTATTATCCGCTTTTGTAGCAGTTAGCTACATTGTCATCAATACTGAAATGACGATTGAACCACCAACCAGTTTATTAGGTATGCGATTATTTAGTTTGTGGCCTATTTAATTTTATCATGTGCTAGATATTTATAGATGAGTATAAGATGATAAAAAAATTTTCTTCATTCTCGTTATAATAATTGAAGAGGTTGAAATCATAATCTAAGATAGATTAATTTTTTTTAAATTAAAACGAAAATGTGCCCCTTGAATCGATTTCCTGTTTAAACCTTTCCAAGGACATTGAAAACGAGAAAACGAGAAAACGAAAACTTGAAAAAGAAAAAAAAAGGTCAAGTATCCCCATCACCCCACCCCAGAAAGGGGTAGAAAGCCTCTCCTGCACGTATATAAAGACGGAACTCTTCGGCTACTCTTTTAGTTGAAATTTACCTTTCGTCCAGGAAACATCAACCTTTAAGGGTACCGTGTAATTATGTCATTTTTGATTGTGAAAATGGTGGAAGAGGGAGGGGTCGTTATTGTACCTAGTTTTTGGTACGATGACGGTTTTTGTCATGTGCCGCTTTCTGATCAACTAATGAAAGCCGAAAGGCGAGATATTTATAGCCCACGTTGGCCTTTTGTTGAGGTCAAAGTGCTCTCTTCCCATAGTAAGTTCAAATTTTGTTGTGTCATTAATATGTAACTGGATTTTCTTTCTAAATCTGTTTAAATTGTTAATTCAATGCCTTGTCCTTACAGATACTTTTCGTGAGGCACGTGACCGGCTGGAGTCTGGGGCTACTGAGTCCTCTTCTGGAGCCCATTTCATTGAAAAGGGCCCCGTCGTCAATCAACGTAATTCAAAGAAACAAGCCGCCGCGAAGATCGCTGCTTCCCAGAAACGTGCCGCTGCCAATGCTGATGAAGAAGAGGAGGAGGAGGAGGAGGAGGAGGAGGTGGGAGAAACATCTCCTCAGGTAAAAAAGAAGGTGCCAAAGCGTGGTGCAAGCTGTGTTACGGAGAACGAATCCTACCCGCCTCCACCCACCAAGCTGATGAAGAACTCGCTTCAAGCCGACCCGTTTGTGCAACCGTTGTCATTCCCGCTTCCGGGAAATTCATCGAGCTCTCTAGACGCCACGACTAACTCAAAGAAGAAAGTATCTTTCAGTGCCTTGAATTATTGTGGTAAGTAATTGTTTCTACTAGTACAAGCTTTATTCTAAACTAACCATTATACGTTTTAATTTTTAAATATTTTTTTTCAGACGCCCCCTCTCAACTTGCTTTCCTTGCCAAGTATCGTGATGACGGCGAAGAAGAAGAAGTGGCCCCGGTCGATGAATCGCTTCGTAGCCCATCTGACGTTTTGATATCTACTGATGACGAGGACGATGTACTTGACACATCTTTGTCAACTGCTGACCTAGGAGCTGCTTTGAGCCCTTCCGTGACCCTGCAAACTACTTCCAGCCGCTCGGCTGCCCAGCAAACTACTTCTAGTTCATCTACTGACCAGCGCACTACTTCTAGCCCATCTGCTGACCAGCGCACTACTTCTAATTCATCCGAATTCAAGAAATCTGTCAGCTCATCTAAAGGCAAGAAACACGTCTCTTCTGGCACACCAGTGGCCAAATCTTCTTCCGGCTCACCGGAGTCATCTCTTACTGGATTGAGCTCTCAGTCGACTAAAGTGGCAGCTAGGGTGGATAAAGAAGCTGAAAAGATGGATGAGGTGTTCGCCTCTATGGAAGAGGACATGTCCAAGATTGAACAGTCAACTGTAGGTGAAGCCGGTACCACGAACCCATTGTTCCAGAGTTTCGTGATTAAGTCAATTAAAGGTAATTTTACTTTTTTTTCTTAATTTACTTATTAATTTAAAGATTTGACTTCTATAGCAACATTTTAAAAACTTTTACACTGTATTTACAGGTCTGATGAACTACATGCGTGGAATTCATCGCAACGTCTTGACTATCAAATGGACTCAAAAGAGGGATCGCCATGAGCGCGTTTCATCAACGCCTTCACAGGATGCACCGGACGTGCACCCAATGTTTGGGACGCCCCTACAGTACGAGATGCCACTACAAGATGCAACCGAATTTTTCGACTTTGAGGATAGGTTGAAGAACGACGAAGCCGTCGCTATTCACATGGTAATATACTCTTCATTCGTATTGTAAATAAGCTATGTCTTTTTTCTTATTTTGATAGTATTTGTCCTTATTTTTACTGTAACATTCTTCGACTTCTTATGTAAACTGTTAATTAAAGTTTTATCTAATTTTGTGGATGATATTTTATTAATTACAGATTATTTTTATTATTTCACAGATCAAATTTCTCCGTGAACTTGGTGGAAAAGACTACAAGGACACACTCCGCCTCGCCTGGAAAGAGTGCGCATCCGATGAGCTGTTGTCTAGCGGCACCTGGACTGGGGCTCCTAAAGCCGGCAGTTCAAAAAGCCCACTACTGAAGTTTCAGGATAGCTTGCTGGAGCAAACCATCAATAGTAAGTTGCCACTTGACCCCTACTAGTCCTTCATTCAACATGTATTTCATTCTGGATTATATTCGTTTACAGAGGCCGTGAAGTTTGGAGAAAACGAGACCGTGAAGAAAACTGACCTTCAGGAAGTGAGCAAAAAGTGGGTTTTGAAAGCCAAGGAGCGGTTGAAGACTCAGAAATAAGACTCTGTACTATTCTCTGTACTAGGCTTGACATTATTTCTTATTTTTTTGAATTTGAATTCCAAAATAAAGCTTTGTCAGCCCGCTATTTTCTCTATCTCTCTTGTTTCTTCTCTTAAGTTAATTTTTCCTCCAATAGATGGGTAAGGTGTTCCATGATCAGTGAGGTACGGACATGGGCTATTGAAGAATATTTCACGGTCTAGACTTATAGTAGATTTTCCTCAAATTCAGTCTCTGTTTAGTAGTTGCCCAACTCAAACACGTTTAGTAGTTCCCTTATTCAGACACGTTTAGTAGTTGCTTAACTCAGACACGTTTTAGTAGCTTGAACCACGTCTTAGTAATTTAAATAATCCTAACATGTCTTTCTCAGAACTTCCACTTGCAACAGTATACGAGTTTTTCAAGTTTGAAGAAAAGCTCCAAAACAATACTGATTTACAAGATGAACTGGTAATAAAATAAATAAAATAAATCCCTTTTTCAATTCTTTATCTATTCATTTGTTTCCTCTAAGGTTTTGTTTTTACGTGAGAGTATTGGTGGCAGTGACTTTAAAAAACTAATGGGGCATGCTTGGAGGGTCTGTGTCTCAGACGAGGTTCTAGTTTGTGGAGCATGGCTGCGCCCTCGTCCCGGTGACGAGAGTCCCTTACTGTTTGGGCATTCTCTTATTCAGGACGTCATCAACCGTAATAATTCCCTTTTATCGCGTCAAATGTTTTTTCTAAATTTTTTTTTATTTAAAAGGAGCTGTCCAACACGGAATTTATGGCGAAATTTCTCAACAAAGTTTGCGCCACGTGAGCCAAAAGTGGATTTGCCTTTCAAAAGAAAGACTGAAAAGGGTGCGCTCTATTATTTTGCAAAATATGCAAGATGATTTCAATTAGTTTAAGACTGCTGATTGTCATTTGAGTTGTCCAATTATTCAATTTCGTTAATAAATAAATTGACTTTCTGGCTAATAATTCGCATTTGTGAGTCTTTCGTATTGTTTAACCATCGCAATTAAGTGACCACGTAATCGTTTTATTTGCGTAATTGGGCGCACTTTGTAAAGCAATTAATTTATCAAGTGGCACCACCTAGTGGTAAAATGATTAAATATTTAAAGCGCATGGCAGGGAGCAGTTTCTGCAAACTGTAGTCGTCTGCTGTCGGCTGTCAAACCACCCTCCATTAAATGGCGACTTCCCTTTAATTCTAATCGCGTGTGAGCTTTGTAACATCAAGAGGAATCAATTTTATTTTGTTCATTACAAATTTCGATGCGCGTTACTTTCAGCTTTTAATTTTCTTTCTCCGTTATCACTTTCTGAGTCGAATTTACTTGTTTCAATAATTTCTGGTGGGTTTATAATGCTGGCCACTTTTTTGACATGCTCTTATCCATCTTTGAAAAAATTAGTGACTCATTAAAGACCTTCTGGTCATCATTTCTGTCAACAGGTAATTAATATCAGCAGTTACAGGTGCTTCAGTATAACACATCTCTTATACCTAATTTGCAGAAGCTGGCCTTCAAGACGGAAACTGCCCTGCCGGTTTGGGCATCCTACATGCTCTTCGTTACAGAATCTGGAGTATGGGTATTAACCAAGTGGATCAACTTATTTAAATCACTTATTGTAAGTACTATGGCAGGCTTAAACAAGTTTTTGCTTAAAATGACAGTGTGATGTTAAATGTTGAATTCTGTTAGGGCTACTGCGAGCTTCATTGGACAGCCTTGGGTTACATTTCGCTTACAGAAATTTCGTCCTCTGGTATTTCAACATCTCAATCAAAATAGCTTCTTTTCTGATCTGATCATCTGAGCCATTAGGTATGAACTCTAAATTGGGGGATCTAAAGTTTGACAGACGCTAAGGTGGTTTAGATCAGTAATACTGTTTCATTTATTTCAGTCTTAAGGTTCGACTGGTCGTCTCTACATGGAAGAAGTGCTGTCAAGCTTAGACTGGACGTTGTGATACTCGTAATATTGGGTAAATAACTGGTCATCTCACTACGATTTCTTGATAAAATTCAACCTTTTATTCTATTATATTATTTTCATAAAGGTGAACCACCGGTTTTGCATGTCGTTCTTCTCTCTTTAAAATAGAGGTGACTTTACTTTGCTCATTTTGCTGATACTTTTGGTGATGATTTCTATACTAACTGTCATTTTCTCTCTTCCTAGGAGACTGGATGTTGTGATACTCTTAGTCGAATAGTGGGTAAATAAATGGTCATCTCACTACGTTTTCTTGATAGAATTTAACCTTTTATATTATTTTCTTAAGGGTGAGGCCACCGATTTTGCATGTCGTTCTTCACTCTTCAAAATAGAGGTGACTTTACTTTGCTGGTAATTGTGGTGATGATTTCTGTACTAACTATCATTTTCCCTCTTCCTAGGAGAACGCAAATGAATAGACAGGAAGCCCCTGGTCAATCGTCCCTTTCAGTAAGCTTTGGCTGCTGTTGCAGTCGACGCGAACAGCCATTATCGGTAATAAAAAAGTCAAAAGTTACTACGTTTACTGTATTCATCAAAACAAACTTGACCAAAGCTATGTGTGGTTTTATTTTAGGTTGCTCCCGTTTACAGGCAAACGTACACCATGGCGGATTGCGAGGTAAAATTTAAATTTTTTTCCTTAAGAAATTAGTTGAGATTGTTTGACTGGTCTTAGACACGAGAGCCAAGTTCTAGCCCATCTTCTCACTACTTCATCCCGACGGATCTCGATACTTCCACTAATTTAATGGTTTCCATCGTTCACTCCTTCATGTGGTCTTTTCTGCCTCCACAGGAATCTCTTTTGCAGGACTTCTCTTGCTCAGATCCATTTATCCTGGACACGGTCAAATCTAGTCAGCGTGTAACTGGGAAACAGGATCAACCAATATCTACTGGAAGGTGAAATTCGCAATTTTGACATTTCTTTTCTCTTCTATGATACGAGTTGGATCTGACTTTCCGTTAATTTATTTATTTTCAGGGTTCTACTCATAATTAAGTGGACAGGAAGAGTTTTTCACCCCGTTCTCTGAGGGCGAGTGATCGAAATCTTCTTCCGCCTTTGTCGGACTACTTTCCATGGAGACTCAAGTTACGTCACAGTATACCCGATCCCGTGCGCCTCAATTACCATTGACTTGTTTATCCCGAATCAACATGGCGGCATTGGAGGCATCCTTTTCGAATCGATGCCCTCCATATTTGTTGCCTTCCCGTTTAACCGTGTGCTTCTTTTTACTTCCACAGGCGAGGAACCAATTAATTCCCCTAGTTTTATTCATGACCGTTTAATATCTGTTATTTGTGCCCTCTAGGCGAGAAACCGATTTAATCCAATTTTTGAATCTATTTTTCTTTTTCGTCTCGCCTCGTATATTCATTGATCAAAATGTGTGCAAACAGTGAATAAAAAGATATTTTTGTCATCAAAACAGTCCTGTGTTATTCCTCTATTTCGATCAAATTTAGGCTAATAAATATCAGGGATTTAGAAGGATGAAAGTTGATCCAAGCTCGAATTAAAGATATGAAAAGAATAAATTATTAACAAATATAAGAGTTAGGAATGAGGAATGCACGAAAGTAACCGTTTTCTTGTAAAGAGAGTTAAGATATGTTTTAGATAAATTTAAGTTAAACAATTAACATGATTCGCACCAACTCGAACCAAAAAATATTGCTCAAATATTATCCATTCATTCGGCCATTCCTGCTAAAATTCGAACCGAAATGTACTTATCTTTAAGTTGTCTTAATAACAGCCGGCTGGATAAAATTAGGATATCCTACAGATATCCCAGTGCTGTGTGGGAGTTGAAGGCTTATCCCCCGTTACCACAATGTGTCATCAAGGAGGAACATCAAACTGAAGAGAGACATCATGAATTGAATTATGGAATTCAGGTATATAATAACAAAGTTGGTCTCTGATCTATTATCAGTCATGCACTAGTGTAATAATTCTATATTTTTGCATTTACATAACATGTAAATCAGGAGAAATTGGTGGCCTATCCCGCCATCCCAAAAGGCGTCTTAAAAGAAGAACCAACATCTGATGGAGATGATGACGAATATGGATTGGAGATGATCGCCTATGCACCCTTACCACATGGCGTCATCAAGAAAGAATCAGAGTTGGGAAAAGGTCAAAATGAATTCCATTCCGAAATTCAGGTAATCAAATTATGATCTGTTGATCTTGGAATTTGTTTCAAGTTGACGGAGGAGCGAAGTGATCGTCGAGAAAGACTGAAATTATACAAAACTAAAGTTAAAGTTTTTATAAATAATCTGTACCCTTCCATGTAGAATTTCAAGTACGATGCCACAGCTGGCGAAATAAGCGAGCACTCATCTCTAGAGGATGTGGATTCAACTGCTGACGATTCATCTGATGGTATCATCTTCGCTTCTTTAAACAATTTTCTGTAATTTATGTACCGCTTTCTTATAAATAGTTGTACCTATTTCAGGTCATTCCATTGCTGGTCCTTCTCAGCTAAAGAGAGTTACTCCGACTCGGAAATCTTCGGTGAAAGCTAGTAGCACCGGAGAAAAAGGTACATTATAGCACCTTTATTGTGTTCGTAAATCACAACACGAAATTTCTTGGTCTCAACAATTATAAAGTATTGGAGTTGCTAATAGATAATATTTTTTACTGCAGCAGATCGCTCTTTCAAATGCATTCGTTGCGGACGTTCTTACAAACGTAAAACTACTTTGAATCATCACTTGGCCAAAGTGTGCGGTGTTAAGCCACTGTTTCAATGTAAAGAGTGCGGCCATCAGTTTAATCTGAAAACTAGTCTTCGGAGGCATCTCATCAACGTTCATGAAGTCGATCGCTCTCGGCTTGATAGATTTGGAGCAGGTAAATAAATACCTATTTTAAAATAAATCTCGATTCCTATTGAAGAACTTTCATACTTTTCCCCCCTGAAGGGCTGAAGAGCCGACCTGACCGTCCTTTCAAGTGTGAAAAGTGCGAACGCTCATACAAACATAAGAGCGACCTGACCAACCATTTGACTTATGAATGTGGAGTCAATCCTGCTTTTGCCTGCACTCAGTGCAAATATCGGGCAGCCCGCAAATCCACCCTGAGGTCTCATCTCGTCTTCGTCCACAACGTGGATCGCTCTCAGTTGGCTAACTTTGGAGCTGGTAATGTTTATATCATTTCAATCGGCCAAGTTTAACTTGTAATTAACGTTCATGCTCCATTATTATTTTTTTTAAAATAGGGCCAGACATCCGTCCTACACTTCCTTTCAAATGTGAAAAGTGTGGGCAAACCTACAGGACAAAGGATGCCCTGAGACAGCATTTGACCTTTTCTGTTTGCGCGGGTACGCGTCCTTCATTTTCGTGCTCGTTCTGTAATTATTGTACTACACGGAAGGGACATCTCAAGCGACATATCGCTAGCGTTCACGACACCAGTCCCACCAAGGCCGATTAATTGCAAGCTCATAGCGTTAGCAGCTCGCACTCTTACACTATTACACATATTTTAAGCTCTTGGTACTGCCGAAAAGAATATGCTGGAATTACTTTGAAATATGTATATCTATGAGTGTTAAGCGTAGATACACACGAAAGATGTTGAGCAGTTGTATTCTTGGCAAACACTGGTACCTAATAAACGTTAAGAACACACTCCTTGACGTGAGATAACATTGTCAGCCAATTTTTCCTAAAGAATGACCTTATTTATGATACCAATCCAATTACCAACAACAAATATCTATATACGAAGGAGGAGTCAGTCTGACTCCTCCTTCGTACAGTCTCCTACAAAAAAATCTGACAGGGTTCGGCAAAATAGACTTGCCCAGTACGCTCATCAGTATATTTCCTGTAAAGTATTGATGGGTGTATTACAGCGCCACTAACGGCAGTATATACAGGTTTCTGCATAAACATCTATTGCAGACGATTTCAATCTGTCAAATGTGTTTGCTATTTATTTTCAAAGTTTTTCAATATTCAACGGTTTCATTCATATAATTTCATTTTTAATTTGCTGGTTTCATACCCTGCCAGTGGCATTTTGGCATCCTAATTTCCCGCATTACTATTATGTCAAGCTTTCTTCGGAGTAATTTGATATTTATTCGTTGATCGACCCAACTAGTGCCATAGAATCGTGACACCGATGAATGTCTTCTCAATATTCTTTATCCAAGTAAAAGTTTGTTTATAAAAATAAAACTATTAAATGTGAATAATATCATTTATGCTTTAGAATCCTTCACTGTGATTTAGTAGCTTGTTGGGTTCCATGACCAGTACTGCATTCCACAAGATAACATGGCACTCGAGATGGACAAGTTGCAGGATCATCTCATCGAAAAGAATGTGGCTGCTGAAATTTCCAGCAAGCTTTGCCATTCAATATCTGCTAAGTTAAATAGCAAGGTAAGCATATTTGCTGCAATTTTTTATTGAGCTTATTTCAAGTAATATTTTCTCTTTTTTTTTAGGTTCTTGGAACTTTAGAAAGTTTTCCTACCACTGTGACTGAATCTCTGAGGATTTCCTTGGTGCAAATCCTCTCTCCACGTTGCAGAGTGGATACGGAGTGCAAACAAAATGTGCGCCCTTACGTCATGCCTCTATTCGAAGTAAACGGCGTGGGCAAACCCACTGATTTGCCAAAGACCTGTTTTAGGCTGTTCGAGAATCATTTCTGCGCTCTTATCGCCGCTTGCGATAGGCCTACATTCCGCGCTGGTGCTGCGGAGCATAGTCACACGCGTCATCTCAATGCTCTGCGTCCTGCTGACAAACACGGTAGTAGACAACTGCTGACGGAATTTCGCCTCTACGAAAAAGGATATGGTAATTCTTTTTATGAAAACCAATTTTAATTGCCTTATTCATTTTCTTCAATTATTTTGCAATGGTCCTGCTGGAATAGTCTGGGAGGTTATCAACCACGACAAGGATGAAGTCGAGCTAGTCATAGTTCGTGTAGCTGGTCATATATCAAGACAAAGAGCCTCTTCCGAGGGGTCTTAGTAAAGGTAACCTAATAAATCTCATACACTGTATATTTTTACTAATACATTTGAAATTTGTTTTGTAATAATAGGTGATCAAGGTGAACGAGCCTGACGTTGTTCTCTTTGTTTGAAATTCACATGTGCCCATAAAGTGATGAAACCGTTGATAAATAAGTCAAACTCAATCAATTCTTGCACTGACTCAAACTTAAAAACCTTAATAGCCCAACAATATCCGCAACTAATACAAAATTTAAATTTTTTATGATAAACTATGCTCTTGAATACTCATAATAAAGGAAGTTGAAAGATAAAATGGTTTCCTTAGAAAAAAAAAGTTTCCGTTGAATTTATTCTTTTCTGTCATAACTATGCTCTACTGGATTAAATAACATATTGCAATCAACAACCTCAGATTTTTCTTCTATGATATGATTTTTTAAATCAACATTTCAAATACAAAGAAATTCTGATGAATGGAATTGTATTTATTAATTCATTGTTCCATGTTACACCTTTCAAAAAGGGATTCACTCAATTTTATCTCCCTGAGAATCAATAACTTTGAGGAGATTAACTTGAATTTCATCAACAAGACCCTCAAAATATTGGGAGCGGCCCAACTGCTGCCACATTTCATTCACGTCGTTAGCCAACATGATGGTGTTGTAAGCAGGAGGCTTCCAACGTTGAGCACGGATCTTCCATCCCAACTTCTTCCAGGCTTTGGCCATTGGGTTGATGTCCTCTGAATTAGGGGGCCATTGGATGACGGTAACGGGACGGGTTTCATCATCGCAGAGTAGGGAAGCAAGGGTGTCAGCGCAGTGCGATGAGGTCGATTCCTTGAAAATGTTAACCTAAAGGATAGGGAAAAAATTTAAATGGATATTTTATTTAAATAAAAAGAACATTAAAACAAGACTTACCGGATTCTGTTGGAAGTGGAAGCTCACTTCTTCTTCAAATTCCCGCCGTAACATGTCCCGTTCACTTTCCGTACGGCCTTGGTCGGTCACATGATGGTAGGTCCCGTTTTGACGGGCCGACATCCACCCCCACAACTCAAGCTCAGCAACGGTCTTTGTTGTCGGAGTGCGCTCCGGCTCTAGAAGAAATCTTCCGTCCTCGGTGCAACTAAAAAAAAGAAAAGTTAACACGAATATAGCATCTTCAATTTTTAAAATTTGAATTAAACTAGATAATAAACATACTTGAAATCCCCCACAAAGATTTCCGGTATTCCATAGTCTCGGGAAACCCTAAGAAAATCACATGTAAAGTCGGTTAAGTAACACAATAAAAATAAATAGCAACCTGATGTTGACTTGGGCAGAAAAGATGGATTTGCGCCAAAAATCCAGCGGTTTACCAACCATTTCGGTGGCGAAATTCAAACGGATTTTTTTGCCAGCATCACTGAGCGACATGTTAGACAATTGAAATGAAAAACTTGTCAACTGTTCAAAAGATTACAATGAAATGAGAGGCTTTTTAAGTTTGCTTCAAATATATACTTTCTTGCTGACCAATAGGAGAACCGGAAAACATGTCAGGCTGCAGCACCTTATTTAAAAAGAAAAGGGATTAGCGTATGAAAAAGAAAAGGTCATGGTCGTCATTGTTTCAAAACAAAGTCAACACGGAAAATATGGTGTTTTAATTAATATGTTGAGAATCACCAAAAGAAGAAAATATTGGAAATTATGTGCAAAGAGAATTCCGTATTTTTTATCTATTATAAAATCATTTCAAATATTTAGATGTTATTCCTGCTCTATTTACTAAAAAAACATTATGGGGGGAAACAAAGACGGATTAATTTTTAGCGCGATGTAAACAATTTTTTTCCCCTGTATGTAACCAACGTTGTTTCCGTTTGATGAAGTTTGTTTTTAATTAATCAATAAAATAAAAGCTCGCCGTTTTAACATATTCCTTTGAAAATCCTCTATAATATTTCTTTTTTTTCTTTCCGCCCACGCGACAAATCCCTACAGGGGAAAGCTGGATCTATATAGATGAGAGGGGATTATGTTTTGGAATATATATATTTTATCATTATATACATTTAACATCAACCTTGTTAAATTAAAGAAAGATAAATCTAGGAAATTATAAAAATGTGTTATCATGTAGTCAACGAAAAAAAATTACAAAATAACGGAATATGTTTACTATATATAAATCCTTTGGGAGACGGTCCAGCCTTTTCAGGTGACGAAAGAGGGTAGGGAGGTGGGAGGGGGCAGACTTTTTTTTAAAGTCTGTAAGGATAAAAAGCGGTTCAATATTTTCTTTTACCTATCCGCGCACGCGGCAAATCCCCAGAGGGGAAAGTCTGGTCTATACAGATCAATGAATGAAAAGGGGCTTATGTTTTGCAAGATTTATTAAATTATTATTTACGTTGAACATCATCCAAGTATTATTTAAGAATGCTAAATTTTGGCAGCCATATTCAATTCAAAAGATTTTAAATCGTTTAAATATATTTGAATGTGTGTGATATATATAAGTCCTTTGGGAGACGGTCCAACCACCCATATGACAAAGGAGTATTGGGAGGTGACAGGGGGTTATACTTTTAAAAATGTGTTTGAAAAAAAGCGGAAGGATTAAGGAAAAGACAGACGGATTAAGAAAGATGATCAGTTACTAACAAGATGTTCCCACGTTTAGGCTACAAAAAAACAAGTCTGCAGGAGCGCGGGGCGATGATTGCGCTTTATTATTCCGGGATTACTCCCGGCGTAATAGCTCGGGATCATTTCAATTGTAGCGTGAACACTGTTAAACTTTGGATTAGGAGGCATGAAGAAAGTGGGGATGTTCTACGTAAGCGTGGATCCGGCCGAAAACGAATCACGACCGGTGAAGAAGACAACAACTTGATTGCGGCAGTACGGGCCAAACCGTTTACCACTCTCCAAGAAATTGCTGGTAACTTTTTTATGCAGAAAGAATTCCAATGCCAAACTCGTTATAATTATTCTTTTGATTCAATAAATATTTACATATTTTTTTACTTTTTTAAAAATAAAAATAAAGTTTTTCACTCTATACAAAATGTCTAACATTTCTCTAAATTGAAAAATAAAATTAATTATAATGTTCTTATCAATAAATCAGCTATTTTGAGCATGTAATACACGTATTTTTTAAAAATAGACGTTGCCAATGTGGATGCTAGCCTGAATACTGTAAAACGGCGCCTGAATGAAAATGGAATTTGGGCTCGAGTTCCAGCCAAAAAGGAGATGTTAACTGAAGCTCACAGGCAAAAGAGATTGGAGTTTGCCATGGAATATCGGGATCGGGATGTCGAGTGGTGGAAAAAGGTCGCCTTCATGGACGAATCTTCCGTCGGGTAATAAAAAAATTCTATTTCTTAAAAATTTATTTATTTAACTGTTTTATGATATATAAAATTGAAAATTACATCCAATTTCTTCTACAGCTCTGATGGCAAGACCGGCACTTCTTACACTTATAGGGAAGCGGGGAAACGCTACGAGCCGGAACATATTGAGACCGTCAAAAAAAGTGGAAGATTCTCCGTGCCGGTGTGGAGCTGGATGAGCTTTGATGGTCCTGGTGACCTTCAGTTAATTGATGGTAATCTTGACAGCGAGAAATACGTCAAAATTCTCGATGAGATTTTTCTACCAGAGGCAATCGAAAGATTCGGAGAAAATTATCCCTTCCCGTTCATCCACGATAATTCATCTATTCACACAGCCAATGTAGTGAAAGAATGGGTTCAAGATCATCCAGAAGTTGAAATGATCAAATGGCCAGCGAAAGCAGCGGACCTGAACCCAATAGAGAATGCGTGGGCGTGGTTAAAGAGGCGGTCGGAGCCGCAGCACTGCAAGACCAAGGGCGAGCTCTTCGAAAAGGCGGATGCAGTTTGGGGTGCTCTAGGAGAAAGACAATCACTTTGGGAAAATTTAGTTACATCTATGCCTGATAGGATGGAGGAGTGCTGTATTAAACGTGGAGGCTGGACCGGCTACTAATTACCTTAAACATGCTTTACGCTTTTCTTTTCATCGTTTTTATCTTTTCCGATAGGAAGTGCAATTTTATTTTTTCAAATAAACATCGGAACTGATAAACTTAACAATGAATTCTGAAATACAGTGTCTTTGGTAATTAATTTGTGATTTAAATTTTAAAAGCCGTGACACTCCTTTAGTTAAGAATAATAAAAAGTTGGTAATTTAAATACAGATGGTGGAAGTTGCGGACTAGGAGGACTCTATCAAAGAGAACGAGATCGCGCTCCTTAATTTAAATGAACTCTTTCTTTATTTTGGATTGAGAGTTCATGGCGATAACTTGCTTTAAAGTGAATTAAAGTGAGTTCCTTACATAGAATCTACCTGAAGAAACAAAGTTGCGATGGCAGGATGTCGATCCCTTTTAATACAGATAAATATAAAATTTCGGAGGTAGATAGGATTTGTTGACGTGATGGTTTCTATAAGACTCTCTATAATTCCACTTCATCTTCATCTCCATTCTTAAAATTAAGTAAAAAATTCTACAAAAATGTAGGCCGTCATAATTGGTTTTCTCGTAACGTCCACTATTAGGGTGCGCACGAGTTAAATGTCAACGATGGTGTAGAAAAAAAAATAGTATTTTATTGTTGGCTTACCTTGAATATGCTGCTCCTCACAGGTTCGTTGCCATGCATGCGACCGGCAGAATCAACATCAATGCTCATGTCTTGGGCGTGGCGGATAATCTGATAGGCACTTCCGGCAGCATCATCGCCTTTAAAAATAAAATAATAATAAATTAATTCAGTAATCATATTTTTTTTTCTCTTAAAATGAAGCATACCATGTCCTTCGTAGAGCTGAATAATGGGTTGTCCAACCCCCTGTTTGGCAGCCAGATGCAGAGCGTTGTGGCGCACTTGAGCACGTAAATGTTGGGCAGCACCACCGCAGAATGTATTGCAAGCGGCGATGGGAAAACGGAAATGATTCTCGACCACCAGAAAGCAAATCGTGGGCATATTGTTGGAATCGCCCACAACGTTCACTCCAAAGAAAGATATGACGTAATTGCGCTTAATTTGTTTACACTCAAAGAGGTTGCGAAGAATGTTAACTCTGCGTCGTGGAGAGAGGATTTGCACCAAGGATTCCTTCCAAGAGTCCTTTACCGTGCTGGCTAAGCTTTTAAATGTTGCAAGAACCTAAACAAAGAAAATATGAGTAAACAAGAGCTAAATAATTAATGGTAAGAGAAATACTCACATTGCCATCCAACATCCAATAACAAATCGTTGGCATATTGGTAGATTCGCCCACAACGTTCACTCCACAGAAAGACATGACGTAATTGCGCATGTTTTGTTTACATTTTAAGAGGTCGCGAAGAATGTTCACTCTGCGTCGTGGACGAGAGATGATTTGCACCCAGGAATTCTTCCAAGAGTCCTCCACCGTGCTGGCTAAGCTTTTAAATGTTGGAAGAACCTAAACATAGAAAATATGATTTTAAATATAAGAGCTGAATTAATCACAAGAGATATGCTCACATTGCCATCCAACGAAGCAGCTACAGATTCACAAAGCTGGCCGGAAATGTCAGCATTTACATTCTTGGTGGTGAGACTGCCCTTCATCCCTTCTAGGAACAGTGCCATTTTATGTTTCAAAAGAACCTAAACATAGAAAGTATGATTATATAAGAGCTGAATAATTATTCACAAGAGATATGCTAACATTGCCATCCGACAAAACAGCTACAGATTCACAAAGCTTGCCGGACATGTCAGCACCCACATTTTTGGTGGTGAGACTGCCCCTCATCCCCACTAGGAACGGTGTCATTTTATGTTTCAAAATGGTCTTGGAAACCACACAGATTCTAAAAGTGGAGGATCCTAAAGACAAGCAAGAAATATATTTTGTTCACAATCCATATAATTATTAAATAGAGAAAACGTTTACCTTTGTAAACAAATTGAGAAGACATCGCGTCATGCCTTCGTCGAATGTCACGATTCTAAATCGGTAAACAATGAATAATCAATAAATTTATGAAAAGAGAACTTGGAATTGTAGTAAAGGAGTAAATCATACTGCCAAATGAAAATATCAGGGTATTAAACAAGTAAATTTAATATTATTGAAATAGGGTAAAACGATTACACGATCGGATGTTGGATTGAAATTGCATGAGTTGAAAACAAAGAGATTTGACAGAATGAAATCGTCTGCAATAGTTGTATATGCATAAATGTGTGTATATTGCCGGTAGTGGCGCTGTCATACACCCACCAATACTCATATAGGGATTACACTAATAAGCGTACTGGGCATGTCGTTTTTACTGAAACCTGTCAGATTTTTTTGAAGGAGACTGTACATGTACAGTATCCTGCAGAAAAATGTGCACCCCTACGCGCCGATAGCTACTGCCACCTATGAACCATTTTAGAAGCTTTCGTGCAAACCCGAGCGAAAAAAATAAAGCATGGAAGAATGAGACGAAAACAAAGGCGGACGAATGAGAGGAGGAAGCATAGGGGTGATAAACCAACCAGGCGGTAGACATAGCCATTGGCAGTTTTCTTTTTTTCTCTCCTAAATGAATGGAGAATACTCTCAACCAATTGGCATCGAGATATCTCCAACAGGTCTAAAATGAATTAGTCCCCGGCGAGATTCGAACTCCGAACATGGCAGCCATAGCAATTGCAGGACCAGCGTCTTAGTCACCTATGCCACACAGCTAGTAACCGGTCCCTTCAAAATATACTATATATATTGTAAAGCGGCTATCCATCCGCATTGTCATATACTCCTTTTTAAGACAGGAATATTCAAAGGACCTGTGGTGTAGTGGATACAGTACTCGCCTGCAAACAGGAAGTTCCGAGTTCAAATCTTCATTTCTTGATTTTTTAAAATAGAATTGAAGACGAAACGCCAGGATATTTTCAAAACGGACCAAAGAGCTTTACACGCATGAACAGAGCTAGACGGAAAAACCCAGCGGCGATGGGAGAGAGAAACATCAACTGAACTGAAGAATGCGAAAATTCAGACAGGTCCAAAACAATGTGAATAAGATTCCGAAGCTATAGCAGGCACATTATCATCGATTTTTAAAAATATATATATTTATATATATGCTATTGATTGGAATATATACTCAATTTCTGTCACTTCAATTAGAAATAGAATGGGTTATATGGTAGAGCGTCTGATTCCATATCGGATGCGTTGGGTTCGACGCCCTCCTCGGACACGTTTTTCTTTTTTTTCCTTTTTTTCATTTAAAACATTATATATCTAAATCTGGACCAAGAATCAAAGTTAATTTAAAAAATAAAATTGTCGAATATAGTTTTATGGAAAAACCAGAATTTTTATAGGAAAAAATCAGTTGACAGATTTACATTTTTTTTTTTAAATTTTGATATATAGTAATTTTTTGAGACAGATATCAAGAAGAGAATGGACTAGTAGTCAAACAGGTCCAAAGAGCTTTTAAAAAAAAGTTTTACCTCAATTGAAAATAGACTGACGTTTATAGGAGTAAAACATATTTTTTAAAAAGCTCTTTGGACCTGTTTGAAAATATCTATGACATTCGTCGTCTAAATCCATTTTATTAATATAAAAAATCAAACAATAACAACAAACTGTTGGAGATATCTCGATGCCAATTGGTTGAGAGTATTCTCCAATCTCCATTCATTTAGGAGAGAAAAAAAGAAAACCGCCAATGGCTATGTCTACCGCCTGGTTGGCTTATCACCCCTATGCTTCCTCCTCCCATTCGTCAGTCTTTGTTTCTCTCCCATTCTTCCATGCTTCTTTGTTTTTAACTCGCGTTTTCATAAAAGTTGCTATTTTGGCTTATAGAGGGCAGCACAATTTTTTTAGAGGGATGCACATTTTTCTGCAGGATACTGTACATTAACTGCAAACAAAATACATGATTAGAATTGATAGGCTTGTTCTAAATTATTATTTTTTCAATTAAAAATACTGCAACCAAAGCCGCCATGTCAATACACCCTGAAACCTGTGACTGTTACTTCTTGAGATGTTTGGTAGTTTATTGAATAGCTCCTACAAGACAAAGCAAGTAAAACCAATTAGTAGGCTACACCATTGGCCATAATTACAATAAAAATATGAAGTAATCATTTATAATCTCAACTCAAAATGTTGGCTTGAAGAACACAATATAAGGATGCGGACTTCCATGCAGTGTTCTTCAACTATGAGTAACATCTACGAATTTCTTGCGTTCAAGCATGTTTCGCGGTTTTGAGACCAAAACAGTAGTGTTGGCGGATTGTTGGAGAACTTCAACTCAACGTGTTGCCCATATTGTTTGCCATGTCAATAGCTAGTAATATGGTCACTTGCAACAGTTACTTTTGAGAGAGATAAATATGGAATTCCAGAAATAACTGTACGATATAATTCATGTAGGCCTACCATATGGCCAAAGATCCTCCAGGTGCCCGGCAGGTTTTACACTTTGGTACAGTAAGGCACACATTTCAAAGCTTACCTATAGCGCAGTCTATGCCGGGAGGAGTTCGGCATTACAAATGTTCTCTCATTATTGGTGCGAAAACAAAACGGTTGAGGCTTTCCGGTATAATATTGCTTATTAACTAAGATTTTGAATACGATTTGGTCGAAACAATAATGCAATCATTTCATAAACGTATCCTTTCATAAAACGCGTTTATTGATTGCTGAAATTATGGCCAAGAACAGATAGATACAGTTGAGCTATATCTATGTTTAATAAGAAAAAAATAGGGCAAAATGGTTTCCCTCTTCACCAGGTTATTACTGCCGCAAAAGTTATTATTGTTCATACTTCAGCAAATAAATTCTCTTCTGCATTTTCGCGGCGACAGGGACTAATAAGATAGACCGATAGCTTAAGTTTAGGATGAGGAAGAGCTAGCACCGTGTAGAGCGATAATATGCTTTTTGAGATCGAAATTTCTTGAAGCACGATAGCCGCATTGGTTGCAGGGAAATGAAGGAACCACTCCACACTCGTAGGTCATGTGGCGATTCAGGTGCTTCTTGTTTTTATAGGAGCGCCCGCATTTATCGCACTTGAAAGGCAACTCAGGGCGAACCACTGAAATTCAAACCAAACTTTAATAATCTAATAAAAAAATAACACTACTTCATAAAAAATAGATATATACCATGACCAGCTCCAAAATTAGCCAACTGAGTGCGCTCTACATTATGAACGTTGACGAGATGCACCCGGAGCTGGGATTTTCGCGTTGTTCGATAGTTGCAATGAGCGCACGAAAAAGATGGATCCAGTCCGCACACGCGCTTGTGGCTATTCAGACTCGCATTTGTCTTATAAGTTCGCTCACATTTGTCGCATTGGAAAGGGAGGACAGGACGGACAAATAGTGCGGCTGTAAAATAAAAAAAGAATGATAGAATTTCAATTATTACTTTAATAAGGACTACAAACGGTTTCAAATGGATTATCTTTTTCTATTAAATTACCAGAAGCTCCGGTAGTATCCAACTCGGAGCGATCCAATTTGTGGATACGGATGAGATGGTTTCTGAGGCTGCTTTTCTGGGTCGCCTTGTAATCACACTCAGAGCAAGAAAAGGCAGGATCAACTCTGCATTCGTATCTCAAGTGATATACAAGACTGTTTTTGCTCTTGTATGTTTTCTTACACTTGTCACACTTGAAGGTATTGCTGGTCTTGTGCCCTTATAAAATAATCATAAATCAATCCCTTTATGAAATTAAAGGATGTATGAACAAAAATACCAGTTCCATTATGGGCGCTTAGGAAATGCCGACGGAGGTTGCAATTCATTTTGAATTCCCGCCCACATTCTTTGCAAGAAAACTTCTTTTGCTCGGTGCCACATTTAGCGCCCAAGTGGCCTTCGGAAGGTTGCTCTGTAACAGCCAAAAAAGCAGTTTATAGTGTGCTGTTGGTCAAAAGCGATTCTTCTTATGCTGAATGAATATTTGGAAATAATGCTCAACCTGCTGTGCTGTTATTGATATTCTTTTCTCCATTATCATCTCTGACCATGGAAGTATTCCCTCGTTTCAAATGATACAGGCTCCGGCGGCGAGTTCGGCTTTCAGGGGTCAACATTATTACAGCGGATTGCTCATCAGATCCTGAAGTTCAATTCCAAAGTTATAGAACCAATGACTTATTCTAGAGCAGAATGAACATTGACAATCCACCTGTACTTGGTGAATTGACAGTTGTTGAAGCGGTGATCTCCCTCTTTTTGGGTTTGTGTCGTCGAGTTCCATTTCCAATATCTATATCTATAAAACAAGAAAATTGTCGTTATCTTTGTATCAAGAAATTCCCTGATTGGTCCAAATTTTCTAGGGGGAGGGGCTTAAAGAATGCAGTTGAGCTCTAAACTTGCAAATGTAGTTTTAGTATTTGAGGAATATATTGGAAAAAGCATTGGCTTATTAAGTGCCAATGCTTAAACGCTAACAGTAAACCACGGTGATTAACTTAAATATAAATCTTTAGAAAACAAAACTTCACTTGCAACTATTTTCATAAGTTATAATGGAGAAACCTTTTTGAGTCATGGAACGAAAGTTGTTTAAATCTGGTCATTTTTATTTGAATGATGGATTTTCAAATAAAAAGAAAAACGAATCAATTCAAATTTTAAAAAGACATTTCGGGCAAAGCCGAAGCAAGGGCCAGCTAGTCTGAAATAAAGTTATTAATATCTTTTATCGATTTCATATTAAGAATCAAAAATAGTTTTACGAACCTGGAGTAGCCATATCCGCATTTCCACTGATAATTGGAGCAGAAGTTGACTCGTCTACTAGATTCTGGTTTCCTCCCTCTTGTGGAATCAGCTAATTAAAAATATTAAAAAAATATTATCTTGGATTACCGTGGATTTCAAACACGAATCCAAGGGTTTACCTGATGCTCTTCCAGATGAACAAAATGATCTTGATTTTCAACAGATTCCTCTTTGATCTTTCCTCTGGGTAAGGGCTGGTAAGCAATCAGTTGTTTTGTTTGTCCATTACATTCTTCTTCTTCTTCAAGTGGTTCCTGCTTAATCTCGCCTCTTGGAATAGGAAGATATGCAACAAGGGGCTCCAAGTCCTGCAACTAACCAAGTTAATAAATCGTAAATAATTGATCAAGGTTAACAGCATCCTGTGGAGATATCAGTTAACAAATAAAGTGGATTATGAGCAGTAAATCAAGCAAACAGCTGCTGTATTTATTGCTAAAATAATTATAAATAACAAACAGCTACCTGCTGTCTGTCCAGGTTGAATGCATTTTGATTTTCTTTGGACTGCTCTGTTGATTCTTCATTGAAGGTTCCATTTTGTATGGCTGAATAGTTCATCAACTGTTGGCCCTGTCCAGTGCATTCCTCTTTATCATCTCCAATGGTTTGCTCCTCCTTTATGAGTCCTCTCGGTATGGCAGCATAAGCTCTTGGGTACATCATCTAATAACCAAGTAGATTATAAACATTTAATAGCAAAATATTCGACCATCATGAAGGGATCAATGTATTACCAACTGTTCGTCATTATTCTCTCCAGAGGTTTCTTCTTCCTTTACGAATCCTTGGGGTAGTGGGGGGTATGCAGCTGGATACTCCCTATGATGTCCCTCTTTTTCTTCATCCATACTCTGTGCGTCAAAAGAATGGGATTTTCTACAATGTTATCGAATTCTAATTTGGAAATACAGTAGAAAATAATAAAATAAGTACTAAAATTATTACAAGTCGATGTGACGGTTGAGACTGATGCTGGAGAGTGGAGACTTTCGCCCACGGGAACTGACGAAAAAAAATTTGGCCTACTAGATGGTACAGGCCTGGGAAACTCTCTTCAACATTCTTAAGTGCAGCTGTGGCGCAGGGAATATACAAATTGCGATAAATAGGGAGGTGGAATAAGTCATTTTATTATAATTATTGCATTCATTATATATTGCCAAAACGCACTCTATACATCAGTTTATACATCAGTGAGCTTCTTGCCTTCTTTTTTGGCACGAAGAATATTAGTTAGAAATCATCAATGGTTATTACCATTTTAGGTTTAAATAGAGTAATTGAATTTATTTGGCTTGATTTTTGTTTGGAATAAAAAAAAATATGATAGTAGTAAATTAAAAGACTTGAAAATTGAGTTGAAATTTATATTTGAATATTTCCATTTGTTATATTCAGTGGGCTGTTCTCTGACGATTCAGTGTAAATATGTAGATGAAGTTACCTCCGCTACACATCGCGAGCAGTAAGCAGGTTATATACCTTATTGCATTCAGTACGCCGTATTTTCTCGTTTGGTATTGTTCTCTTTGACTACTCACTGCGGTCAAGTGTGTCGTTGTGAGTAAAACATCCCTCCAGTTTATACTAATTATTGGTAATAAAATATTGTATTCTTGTAACTGTGTACCTCTTGCAGTAAACTTATAATTCTATATTTATTTGGAACACAAATTTATTGTGAACCAGGAGCATCGGCGGTATCAGATATGGCTCATTCTCCCCTACCCAAGAGCTCGATAAAAGAAGAGCTCGAAGAACCAAATGTTGAAGTAGATAACCAGGAATGTGACGAACATCGGGAACAGTTGGTGGCTTATCGTCCTCTGCCACACGGAACCATCAAAGAAGAATCCCCATCTGAAGATGGACATGGTGAATTCAAGTTTGAAGTTCAGGTACATAATTCTAACTTTGGTCTCCGATCCTCCATCAGTCATGCAAAGGTTCTTTAAGTATATGTACACAATGTCATTTTTAATAATTATATTTTTGTATTTACACAACATGTTTAAATCAGGAGATTTTGTTGGTTTATCCCCCAATTCCGAAAGGCGTCATTAAAGAAGAACCAGCATCTGATAGGGAGGATGAAGATGGTGGTGAAAATGGCTGCGAGTTGGTCGCTTATTCAGCTCTACCTCACGATGACATCAAAGAAGAATCAGAAGTTGGAGGTGATCGTGATGAAATTATCTCTGAAGTACAGGTAATTATAGCTCACCTGAAATATTAGAAAGTTTATTTCCTAATATGCCTGTATATTGATTGAATAATTGTCAACTATGATCAATTTTCGAAGAATACCGACTATGGAAAAGATCAAATGGACGACGAACAGCAGGATCGAGAAAAACACCAGGTCGTTTAAATTACCAGATAACTAAATTTATGTTAAGTTCTATATAACATTATTCTTTCGTCTTTCATGTAGAATACAAAGAGAGATGGTACGGCTGACGAAATCAGTGAGCGCTCTTCTCTGGAGGATATTGATTCAGCTGCTAACGATTCATCTGATTCTGATGGTATAATCGTTTTCTGTCTAATTCATCGCCTTGTTTTAACCAGTTTTCTAATGGTTTCCAACAACTTTCTATTACAGATGTGGAACCTTCTTCTGCTGGTCATTCCAAAGCAGTTGCTGGGCCTTCTCAGCCTAAAGAGAAAGCTACTCAGAAACTTTCAGTGAAAGCAAGTCGTACTGAAGAAACAGGTATTAACTGGCAAGAAGTACTTATTGCAATAGTTCAATTTTTCTTTTTTTTTTACTGCTACACAGGCCCACCTTTCAAATGTGGCAATTGCAGCCGTTCATACAAGCACAAATTGACTTTGAATCGTCACCTGAAATACGAATGTGGCATTGAACCTAAATTCCCTTGTCAAGTGTGTGGCCAAGCGTTCAAGAGGAATGACACTTTCCGGAAACATCTCACCAAAGTTCATGAAGTCGATCGCTCCCATCTCAAAACCTTTCGAACCGGTAAACTATAAATCTACATACATGCATCATTTATTAGTCTCTTAACTTTCTCTTTTTGTTTTTTAATACTTGAAGTGATTGATCTGAAGATTCGACGACCTGAGCTTCTTTTCAAGTGCGACAACTGCGAGCGCACATACAAATATAAGGGCGATCTGACTAAACATCTGACGTACGACTGCGGAGTCGGCCCAGTATTTTCCTGCTCTCAGTGCAACCATCGCTTTGCTCGCAAATCTAAACTCCGATCTCATCTCGTGAACGTTCACAATGTGGATCAGTCTCAGTTGGCCATCTTTGGGGCTGGTAAATGTTTACAGGAAATTTTAGAAATCTTTGATTATACGTTAATGCAACCTATCTTTTTATAGGAATGGACATCCGCCCTGTGTTTCCTTTCAAATGCCCCAAGTGTGATCGTACCTATAAGACAAACGACAGCCTTCGGTATCATTTGAGGTACGATTGTGGAGTCGATCGTAATTTTACTTGCAACCAATGCAACTATCGGTCTGCCCGTAAATATAAAGTGGACAAACATCTCTTTTACGTCCATGGCGTCGGTGCTTAAGAACTCGGACACTCGTCTAGCTCTTAAGCCTATGTTTTTAGTATTAGAAGATATAAACAAAACCATGTCTCGGATTTGAGAGTTTCACAATAAACATTCCACAACAATTCATTTTCAACAATCAATTCAAGACAGTTCTTGTATAATACCAGAAAAAAAACACTTTAAATCCATGTAACACAATTTTTCGTCATGTGATCATTAGGAATTGATACAGTGACCATGTGTTTTAGCTGTCTCTGTTTGAACAGTCCTATGATAAGGTGATCATCGATGTTTTCAAACTTACATGACTTCGTTAAATGCCTTGCGTTTATTATCTACTGTGCAAAGTTATTGAAGAAGGCATGGAACAGTTACGAGACAGATCCTAGTTATAATACTGTCGATTCATTAGGCGAGAAGAACTTATTTGACTAAAGGATCAACGCCATGGAATCTGGAAAGATGTTTTCTTAGGTCGCTTCTCCGTTTAAACCAAGAATCACACAAGGTGCAAAGAATAGACGGAAGCACTCCGGCGCATTCGTAATTCAAGTGCCGTGTGAGACTGCACTTGCTCTCGTAGCTTCGGCTGCACTTGTCACACTTGAAAACCGGCGCTTGTTTCCACATGAAAAATAAATAAGTCAATTAACTTCTGTTTACATGAGTTATTACAAAAGATAAATACCTGGCGGGTGATGAACCACGCAATTTTCTTTCATCAATTGATGCCGTTTCAAATTGGCTTTGTAGTAGAAAGAGTGTCCGCATTTTTCGCACTTGAATAAATCTTGTTCTAGAATGATATTGGTAATAACATGAAGCAATGAATTCATTTGATTATGCAAACCTTTTATTTCGTTTGGAGGAATGATGGTTTTTGCTCTCGCTGTCTTAGAACTACTGGCAATAAAAGCCCCATCTACACACGAAACCGAAGAGGAAATTAACTTTATTGACAATAATAAAATTTAAAAGTCTAAACCAATTGCAAGGCCAATAGGAACGGCATTCGAGACGACATCTACGAGAAAAGAGCTTCCGCTTTCTTCAATAGATTTTCCAAAAATGGCATCATCCTGAAAACGACCAAGAATAAACTAATATATGTCTAGACATAATCGTCGACGATCAATTAATGTATAAATTTGTTATACCATTTTCTCAACATCGGTTCTCATGACCAGTAACTCTCTTTTCTCTTCTATCTTCTGGTTTTGGTTATTTTCTCCTGTTTGGTCCTCATCACCCTCCACACTCATTTTGTTATCGGCTGTTAATATTAGATTCGTGAGGGAGCCGCTGAAATGCTGTTGATAATCTGGTTCCTGCTCTTTCGGCATTTTCTGAAGCTCTGCTTGGGGGGAATCAATCAGTTCTATAATATTGTTACGAATATTAATTAAAATATAGTTTTTAAAATTTGGTAATGAGTATAGGATTAGCTACCCTGGATTTGCAAATGGGAAGCAGCCTCCATCAAAAGAGGCAGCTGTTCTTTGGCAACAGATACTTCTCCTCCGTACATGAACTGTAAACATAAAAGGCGCAATTGAAACTCAAAAAAGCTTGTTCCATAATTATTTTTATATTGGATAAAATATACCTTAACCAAAGCTGCCATGTCAATAGCCCTGACCCCTTCGACCGTTACTTCTTGAGGTGATGTGTTTGGTTGCTTGTTGAAGTGCTCCTATAAGACATATTAGAATGGTAATGACAATTATATGTTTACTTACCATTATTTCAATTTTTAAAAAAATTGATCTCACCTCAAAAAGCTGGCTGAAAGAACACAGTACAAGACGGTGAACTCCTATGCGGTGTCCTTCGACCATCAGTGTAACATCTTTAAATTTTTCTTGTTCAAGCATATTTCGCAGTTTTGAAACAAAAACAGTCGGGTGGTTGAACAACTTCAAATTAAGTGAATCCATCTTCTGGACTAGATAGCGAAGTGATAATAGCGGTATAACCAATCTATAAATTAAATGTGAAAACGATTTTTTAAAATTAATTTTGAGAGAGAGGGAGAGAGAGGGAGATATCGAAGTTCTCCTACAGTAATTTCCTTCAACGAATGCAGGCCTAATACCAATCTACCATACAGTCAAGGTTCCTTTCACCTGTCCATCGAGTCTTACAGTATGGTACAGTACAGCACACTGTTGAAGCTTGCCTAGCGCCAAGCCAATGAGATTTTATAACTAAAATTTATAACTATATACATTAATATGCCCTCCATTGATTACATAAAAAACTCTCTAATTTCTTTTTACTACACATAATTGAAACTATAACTTTACAGGTATTAAAGGTATATGAAAATATAAGTTTCCTCGTCCAAATTTCTTTAATTTCAGGATTGGCTTTACTATTATAACAAAACTGAATTTTAACTGAATTTAAGGAGTTATATTTGTATATTACTTGCTGAATTAATCGGAGGTAGCACGTAGATCAATTACCAGATAATTCATCATTTATTGGCGTGTTTCAGTAAACATACTAATGGGTATTAAGCCATATTAGGGGGAAATGGAATTGGTCATTAATCTTATCTAATTTGATAAGTGATGCTACTATAGAAGCATTTTGGGACCATAATCTTTAATAGTAAGAGCTAGATTTGAGCAATATTTAAGTGAGATGTAGGTCTAAAAAAGGGTTCGGCAATTTTAAAACTGCATTAGCTTTCTATATTCTGAAAATATATTGAAATTAATGACAAATAGGTTTGTAATAATGTGACAAATGTTAACCTACTAATAGCCTTACTCACAACAACAAATGAAATAAGTTTTATTCGTTGAAACCTTCAAACATATGGGAGAATTTTGCTTACAATTTCTAAATAGAATTATTCAAGACCGAAAGAGACAAATCGAAATAAGGGAAAATAATTTTACATCAGCTCATTCACAACTACTCTTCGGGTTTTTGGCTTATTTCTGCCTCCTAAATTGTTTCAGAATGGGGAGGACAGTCTTGAAGGCATCAAACACAGCTTGGTCGCTCTTGGCGCCTACAATAATGAACAAATCTTATTATTAGAATGAAAGTTAAACTATTAAACAATAAATATAGCAGATATTCGAAATATACTGACCCAGGAGAGTAATTTTCCCACGTTCAAATATGCCCAAGGTGACTTTTGGGTGATCCAACCGGTAGTACATGACCTGAGGACGCGAATCGTCGAATCTGTCAACATAGTAATTAACATATTTGGTTATAATGACACCTATTCAATGAAAGAATAAAAATCAAACATTAAAATTCTCATTCTTACTTGCAACTTTTCTCTCCCAATGCCACTTTCAAGTCAGCTAGCCGAATCCGGAATTTCACTTGCAAAATTGCAGTCAGGTTCACAATCTTGAAGTTTTGGAATTTCGCCCCCTAATGGTTAAAAAGAGTTGAATTGCACATCGTCAATTAGCACCAGGGTATAATTTTAATTACCTCGTAACCCATCTTCTGAACGATTCTGGCAAATCGGCGAGCAGCCAACTTAGCTTCATCCTCACTGGTTTCACCCATACAGACCATCTTGCCATTTTTGAAAATCCTGCAGCATGATGATCTGCCTCGAAGACGGAGAGTCACTACCTCAGTGAACTTGTTCCCTTTGGTGTGCTCCACAAATCTGTAGCCAGAATGGCAAATCTTTTCCAAGTTGACGGGGCATCCGAGTTGAACAGTGCAAACGACATTCCTGAAGAAAATTTCAATTTTTTTTTTAATGTTATCCAGTTAACTGAAATGATTGTTATGCGGATTCCGTACTTGATTTGTGGGGCTGTACCTCTGCTCGGTTTAGGAGCCATGACGTAGACTGTTGAAAGTCTAAAAAGTAGAAAAAAAACATAGCAAGAATTAAGTTAGACAGAACCACAATTAAGACATAATCTAGATTATTTAAGTTTCCATGAAAGTTGACCAATTACATTCGAAGTAGTATTCAAGGATAAGGTATGCCGAGAATTTGATTTATAATTCACACTACTCTTGAAATGAGCTCTGTAGCTTCCAGTAGAAACGAAGCTATGACCAGACTGACTGGGAAAAAGAAGAAGGAAAAGAGAGCCGTGCGCCTATGATTGCGACGGACAGCGCCGCAGCAAACAAAAATCAGAATGGCAAGATGTCAAGATGATGGTGGAATCCCTAAACACACTTTATTGGAATTCGTTCAGCAACAAAAACTAAATCTCATTCATATTTATTTGAACAATCGAACATTACATTTTACGAACAGTTTTAAAGTAGAAAATGGGATTTAAACGTGTTAAAGAATGAAATGAATGAATTGAAATTATGACTAGCTTGTTGTCGTTGTAACACTGGATTCATCCAGGGGTTCTATCAAATCACCCATGCCCCTTTTCATCAGTGCGCTATAACAGAAGAAACAAAACACGCACAAGGTTTTAAAGTGATGCAATAAAACTATCTTTGTTATATTTCTTCTCTTTCGTTTATCTAACTGGAAATTACTTATTGAATCGTTGATCGCTTAAAAATTAAATTGACCGTTTCATAGACTATTATGAAAATTTCATTTTATTTCATCTTTCATTTTTATTATTTTTATCTTATCTTTAACAGATTTTATTATATAATATATCGTTGATATTATTTCATGAAAATAGATTTTGATACTTTAATATGCGTTTCAAAGGCCCAGAGTATTCATCTAAGAGGATTGATATAAATAAAGTATGCTTATGTCTATGAAATATAAACCTGCTCCAAACGCGGTAAGTTGAGACATCTCATCGTTATGAACTTTAATAAGGTGTCGTCGAAGATCCCGTTTTATTTAATCTTGAACTGATGACCACACTCTTGGCAAGAGAACTGGGGTTTAACACCACAAATCCTGGTCACATGTCTCTTCAAGTGAAGCTCTGTCCTGTAGCAACATCCACATCTCTTACCCTTGTAAGATTTTTCTGTAAAATAGTTAAAGAAATTAATAATTAATTCACGCCAGGCTTGCTTGGATAATTTCATAAGAGCAGTTAGAGTTGTATACCCTTTACTACTGGGTTCTTGTTGATGTTTGCCTTGGATTTACCGACAACATTCTGTTTGGTTGATCGGGAAGGACCAGCAGTAGAATAAGTTACGATAAGATTATCATCTACTTAGAAATGAGACAAAACACGACATAAAATTTAGGGAAATTCCAGCTAGAAACTATATTTTAACATTAATACCAGACGAGTCGGCCGAATTTCTTTTGAAAGATGTTTGCTGCTGTCTCATTGCACTTGCATCGTTGTGATATTTTGCAGCCTTAATGCCCGTATAGAGGGAAAGTTACAAGAGAGATTCATTAATATCATATTTATATTATTCCAAGAATGATTTAAAACCTTCTGCTTCGTCATTTCTCCGGTACTGAATTTCTCCATCCGTTTTCCACCTGTATTTCCATCATCAGTCATCTGATTACTTCTTCTTTTGGTACGACTACGAAGAGCTCGGCTGATGTTGGGTCCTACAGATGGGTTGCCTTTCAAAGGGTCAAAATAAATACGAGCAATGAAAACTTTCGCAAAAAACGAGGGTGATTAGAATGCTTTACCCGTAGTAGATGTTTTCCGAATTGTTAAAGCGATACCCTTCGGAGTCCTCTTTCGCTTATTAACTATCGGTGGTTCGATATCAACCCCGCAATCTGAGGCACAAATAAATTATTACACTTTACAAGATGTACGAAAAATTCATGGAATAAGTTTATACCTTTCTCGTCACCTGCACCGGATGGTACAACGAGCAGGGGTGCAACAGAATTAGCATCATCTGCAAAGTTGTTAACTACCATTTGGCCTGCTTCCTGCTGAAACGACTTAAAATTAACAGCAAATTAGGAGACTAGGAGTAGGTAATATGAAATGACTTAACAGCATGCACATGGACACTGTATGATTATTAAACCTAAATACGAAAACTGTTATTACCAGAATTTCATCATGGCTATTTTTCAAGTCTTCTTCTTTGATTGAACCGTGTGGTAGCGGCCGATAGGCCACTAATTCGCAATCATCATCGTCCTCACTGCCATCTGAAGTTGGTTCTTTCTTTACATCAGCTCCCGTTTCTTCCTCAGTGCCTTCCACTGACTTTTGGGATATGCCTTCTGTTGGTTGTTGATCAATCTTCTTCTAAGAACCTTTAATAGATCACCAAAGATTAGTTTTAAAAAGAAACCAAGCGATAAACTCTCCACTTGTACTATGTTTCTGAGCTGTCAAGTCCACAGCATACTCGTCAGTTTCCTTTCGTTTGATGGCCTCATTTATGTGTCCTAAATTGTGATGACCAAGAAAATATATAGTTCGTGATGTTTGTTAAGGAATCAAGAGAGATTTGCAGTTGTAAACCTGGCGTTGAGGAATCGGCATAAGGGCTGACATCTGGAGCACAAACTTTGCTTCCTTCCTGTCCGGATGAAAGCTAATGATATAAAATGTGAATATTGAATTGTTTACATTATACAACGCCACTATAATATTTTCACCTGAATTTCAGTATTGAACTCGTTCCAGTCCAATTCAACCTTGACAACACCGTGTTGTAGAGGAGGGTAAGGTTTCAATGGTTCCCAATGTTCATAGTTTTCAACTGAATCTTTTTCCAGTGTTGGCTCTTCTGGCTCAACCTTAATGATGCCTTTCGGAATAGGGGCATACGGCTCTTGGTCCATAATCCCGACGTTGTTTACTAACTAAATCAGATAATAAAAGTAGAGAAATAATGATTTATCATTGAACAAAACTCACAGTAAAGAGAATATTAAATATTACCAATAATAAATGACGACAGGAGAAATGTTTACTTCACAATTCACAGAAGAGGAATGCAACGCTTGACACCATGGACCTACTGAATCCAAAAAGGTATGTAACCCATTCTTCGTGACGCCGATCTCTAGAGGGGTCCTTCAGCAGTTCAGCGGGTGTACCTGTACGAATAAATTATTATAATCGATCTGAACATTTTTAACAAAGCAGCAATAATAAGTAAACAAAGAAAAATTATAATCTGTGGTTTGGATTAATGAAAAACAATCCATTTTCAACCTTATTTGAAAGGGAATACGCCAAGTACTCTAAATAGTGGAAATGGAATATTTCATTTCTTTAATCATAAATTGTAATATTATAAATTGTTAAATGATCGGTCTTGTCATTTTTAACAAAGCAGCAATAATAATTCAACCAAGAAAAATGATAATTTCACGCTTGGATACGATAAATACTTTAAGTAAACTAATATACTGAACGCAATCCATTTATACTATTTAGACAAATCAAGCGTTCTAAATAGTGGAAATGGAATGTGTCATGTCTTTTAGGAGTTCTACTTCTACATTAGTTTTTCTTTATATTTTACCAACATAAATATTAATTGAATTGATCAGTGTAAGTACTCATTCTGCCCTGTTAAAAAAAATAGACCTACATTTTATAATATGCTTCCTACTCTCAAGTACGGGCCTATAGCACCATTTTAGGGTTTAAATTCGAGTTATTAATTAAATCAAGTAATATTCGAGGTTCTATTTTTTACAAATAAAAAATAGAATGAGATTATTTTAAAGCCGTACTCAGACAAATTCCTTACTTCATCTAAACTATGTAACTCAAATTACCTCCGCTAGGTATCGCGAACAGCGAGTGGGTTATATACCTTATAACATACAGTACGCCATATAATCTTGTTTTGCATTGTTCTATGTGACTATTGCGGGACTGCCAAGTAAGTCGATGTGACTGAATCATTCTTCCAATTTACTATTCATTGGTAGTAATTTAGTATTAAATACTCTCGTAACTGTGTGCCTAATTCAATGTAATTATAATTGCCCTATTTCTAAGCCTACAGTTCTATTTTCAGGTGGCGCAACGTTATTTTGAATCAGAAGAATCAGCGAAATCAGATGGCTTATTCTCCCCTATCACCCAAGGGCTGGACAAAAGAAGAGTTGGAAGAACGAAATCACGAAGTAGATCAACAGGAATGCGGGGAACAGTTGATGGCGTATCGTCCTCTACCGCACGGTCCCATTAAAGAAGAATTCCAATCTGAAGATGAACATGGTGAAATCAACTTTAGAATTCAGGTAACTTATACTAAAGCTAGTCTCCGATCTGATCCTGACATGTGCACAACATCATTTAAATAATTTATTTTTGTGATTACACAACATTTTACAGCAGGAGAATTCGGTGGCCTCTCCCCCCATCCCAAAAGTTGTCGTTAAACAGGAACCAACATATTATAGGGATGATGAAAATGATGACGAAGCTGGGTGCGAGTTGGTAGCCTATTCAGCTCTACCTCACGGTGACATCAAAGAAGAACCAACAGTTGGAGACCGGCTTGATGAATTTACCTCTGAAGTTCAGGTAAAAAGCTCACTAAGAAAATCTTGCATAACATTTGCCAATAACGATAATTTTTCGAAGATTGCTGACCATGGAATAGAAGAACTGAATGACGAAGAGTTGGCTATGGTAGAGAGGGACGGAGAAAAGGAACAGCAGGTTCTATATCATGTTAAGAAGATAAATTATCTCTCTCTGTTCCTCTATCGTTCCCTCTTTTTCTATGTAGAATTCCGAGTATGATGACCGCAGCGAGCATTCATCTCTCGATGGCGTTATTTCAACTGATGGTATAATTGCTATAGACCTGTTACTTCCGTACTTTTCTCTCTCTTATGAATGTTCTTATTTATCATACCATGATGTTATTGTAGAAGAGGCTCATGTTCCAAGTCATTCACTGGCTGGTCCTGCTCCACGAAAGAAGAAATCCGCCAGAAAACCATCAGTGAAAGTCAATCATTCTCGAGGCAAAGGTATCTATACAGTTCATTTCTCCTTAGTTAACTTATGAAATCGTGTTTAAAATCAACATGAATAGTCTAATATAGATATTGCCAACTTTTATTTGCAGAACTTCTCCCGTTTAAGTGCCAGAATTACGGAAAAAGTTACAAAGTTGAAAAATACTTGAAACAGCATTTGGCTAGAGTTTGCGGTATTGAGCCTAAATACTCATGCCAACAGTGTGGCCTTCGGTTCAAGAGGAAAGAACAACTCCAGAAGCATCTTATGAAAACTCATAACGTAGAAAAGACGCAACTTGCTGCATTTGGTGCAGGTAAATTCGATTATTAAATTGGTGTGTTTTACCCTTTATTAATATTTATTGTTTTCGATATTTTCTCTTTAGGGCCGAAAATCAGGCCTTCTTTGCCTTTCAAGTGTAACAAGTGTGGGAACACCTACAAACAGAAGTACGTTCTTACCACACACGTGAAATACGAATGCGAAGTGGATCCTTCGTATTCGTGCACTCTATGCGATTTCCAGTCAAAGCGTAAAAGCAACCTTAGAGGTCATCTTATGAACGTTCATAACGTGGGTCGTTCGCAGTTTACTGCTTTTGGAGCTGCAGGTTAACTTCTTACAATCAGTCTTATAATGTGTTGACTTAAATAATAAAATTTTATTATCATAGCACCGATCGTTCGTCCAGAGCAGCCTCATAAATGTGAAAAGTGTGGGCGGACCTACATGCGCAAGGAGTACCTGAAACGGCATCTGACCAACGAATGCGGCTTGGATCCTTCTTTTTGTTGCACCCAATGTGATCATCGGACTTTTTTCAAGTATAATCTGAAAAATCACCTTATCAACGTTCATGCTGGCGCCGGTCTCTCTGAGCTCGAATCCAAGACATTTTAGCTTCTTATCTTCGGTCGTAGTAACAATTAAAGCGAGGGATACTGTAGATGTATACCAACTAGTAACAACTATTCTACTGCGAAACCTGGCTAAAGGAATACAATAGTTATAAAACCGGAGATCTCAATTCTTTCTTTGGCGTTTTTGCAGTGGTTATCATTGAATTCTAATATACAAATCAATCTCCTTAAAATATATAGATAAGTGGCAATAAATGGTGCATGCTATTTTCGCTTCATATGGATGAAATTTATGAGCCCTGTCCATCTAAGGTTGAATTTAACCCTCTAATATAAATTTAAAAGGCAACAATAAGACAGTAATCTTGTATAAAAAAAAACTTCAAGAGTTACTGTATTTCAAAACATTTGTGTCGAATTCAAATTTGAAATATTTTTGCAATTCGTATTAAGTAGCCTTCGCTAGACTTTAAACGAGAACGCAACAACAACATATACTCACAACCACCCGTTTTCAGTGACTATGAGACTATCATGGCGTAAGGTCATTTAGTAGGATATTACGTGCATATGATTTAAAACAATACGTCAGGGCTAAAATTCAAAAGTATGAATTTTCAAAACAAAGTAGTGTCCGCTATCCAGTGTTAATAAAGCTTGAGAAAAGCAGAAATTAATTTGATTTTTTTTTTTAGTTTAGAAGTTTGCTGTTTAGCCGTACCCCTCATGTAACCATGGTTTTCAGAAATAGTAGCAGACGACGCTACACAGTCCTTTGTTTTGATTTTCAGTTTGTCCGTCATTCCTCTTCTCTGTTATCAATTATTCATTTTAAACTGATTCACATACTTTTAATTCTTTTCTGTCAACGGCTTTTCAACTTTCAAGTCGGTCAGACAGTGCCAATCCAGAAACCACTACAATGAATCCCCTCAATTAATTAATTGGCGACCTTTTCAACTCGATTTGTTTGCAACATTTGAGTAGTTGCTAGTCTAGTCGGAGAGCTTTCTTCAAGTTTATCCTCTTCTTGCTATCTCCCGAGTATTACCTAAGTATAATTACCTTACTGCATTCCATGATTACCTTTATTATGAACCTAACATTTTATTTCTTTTAACGATACAGGTTCAAAGGTGAAGCCATATTCATCTACAAATTTTCAGCACTTCCGCTGGTCCAGTCTTGAAATCCAGGGTAATATTATATAAGAACACATTAGAAAAATTCTATCCATAATTATTTTTATTATATTGTTACTTCTTCTAGGAGAGAAACCGCTTTGACGCGGATTTTTAGGTGCAGAGCCCATTAAAATACGGACAGCTTAAAACCAGCTTTAATTGGGGAAAACTCTGAATAGTACAGCTCACTAGCCCATCTCCATAATCATTCTGTATAATAAACTTAAATTATTTTTACAGGATTTTATGAATTAGTCATTATGGCCAGGGGTAACAGAGAGGCCCTGCTGAAAGTTAGCCTAAAGCTGCCAGCAGGATGGACCAGAAAAGTCGTCCAGCGTCAGAAGGGTAAAACTGCTGGGACGTTTGACGTTTACGTCTTCAGGTAATTAAAAAAGGTTCAAATCCCTTTGTCCTATCCTAATTAATTGATTATACTTTTGAAAGTCCTGGAGGAAAGAAGTTTCGTTCGGGAAAAGAGCTTCAGAACTATTTTATCAAGACAAATTCTCCTTACAACTACGAAGACTTTGGCTTCACTGTAAGACGTAAAAATGGTGCCAAAAAAGTGCAAACTATTCCTGTAACTGCGGAGAAAAAGTGCAACCAGAAGAGCTGCTTAACTACCAGAAAATCATCGTTCAAAGAGGCTCTTAACAAGGCCCTGAACATCACGAAAGGCTGGAAAAGGAAGCTCGTCCCGCGTATCAATGGCTTCAAAGTTTACGTCTTGAGGTATTCGGTTTATAAATTCCCTAGCTATAAATATTCTTATTAATTTTCATACTTTTTAAAAGTCCGGATAAGAAGAAGTTCCGCTCTCGAAAAGAGCTGAAAAAGTACCTCAAGGAGACCAACTCGCTGCTCAGCTATAAGGACCTTGGCTTTCTTTTCAAGTGCGGTGAAAAGCGGTCAAAGAAGAAGAAGAAAAGAGTCAACCAAAAGCCAATTCTTCCTGGTAATGGAGTTTGGCGTAGAGAAGTTGTCGAGCGCAAGAGCAGCGCCTCTGCTGGTCGGTTTGATGTCTACTATTACAGGTATATTATATAACTTTCAATCTTTACCAAATTCAACACGGTTTATTCATACATTTGTAAAGCCCTGAAGGGATAAAGTTCCGGTCTAGTGTCGAGGTGAAGTCCCACTTGAAAGAGACCAACTCCTCCATCAGCTTTGAAGAACTGGTATTTGCTGCCGACACCTCTAAAAGGCAGGCGAGTACACCGAAGAAGAAGACACCTGTAAAAAAGGATCCGCCAAAAAATGTGCAATCAGATGATAGAGTAGTCCTATACGATGAAACCGTTCAAAACCAGACGGTTAAAACTGGAGGCGATTGGAATTCCCATCTGTACAAGTATAGATAAGAAACTGATCTAATTTTTCTAGTTACTTAAATTACCATTGAATCTTTTAACAGTGCTGATGAGAAGAAAATCCAATCTGAAAATGAGCTTAGGGACTTAATTAAAGAGAACAGTTTACAGCTGAACTACACAGACCTTGACTCTTCTCTACGACTCAAAGAACCAGGACTTATTACCACACAAAAACCGGACCAAGTCATCCCAGAAGGTAAAGTGTTAACTGCTAATACAGTTTTTAAATTTATCTCACTAATTCTTGGTTATCATGCAGAAGAAACCGACGATATGCTCATTGATCTCTCTGACCATGAAGATAATTCTCAGCTGAATCAGTTCATGAGCGATTCAGATGGTGATGACCAAATCTTCACCGAGCTGAAAACGAGCGATGAAGGCGCACTCAAACTGAAACTGCACAGCCCTGCTGGTGGAGAGCCGGCTGTTTACCAGTGGCCACTTGTAACTGGAAAAGGAGCTGTAAGTCCATTTCTCTTGGTTCAAATTTGTAATACAAATTAATCGCAATATTCCGTCTTTATTATTTCAGGCTAAGAGAGACCGAGGTCTGGAAATCGTTGAAACGATGAGGTAATCTAACCTAAGCTTTAAAAATACATAATTTGTTCTTTACTCTATGACCAGCTTCATGTTTTATTTACTAGGTTTGTGATGAAAGAGTTCTTCCCGGATATGCATTCAACTTTAATCGACATATTTGTAGATTACGATCCAAAGAGGTAATAACCTTAACGTTTAGTTTTTCCCGCATATTAATCGACTTTCTCCTTCTCTCACAGCTATGTTAAAATGAAGAAACTGGTCGACAACTTCAACCGAGCTCTTGACAGTGCATTGCAACGGGTAATATTTGAATTTTTAATTATATCTTAGCATATCACAACTGGCGTCTTTTACAGGAGGAGATGGCCACACGAGTCGAACGATTATCTACCCGTTCTTCAAAGGAGCTTCTTCGTTTTATTCTAAAAACAGTCTATGACGAAGCTGTGACCAATCCTGACGAGTTGAATGAATACAGACCATTCTCTCCATCGGTAATTATTAAGATAACCAAAGAGAAGAGAGTAGAGTTATTATATCTTCTTAAATTGTACAGGTTTACGGAGAGATTTCCTTCGATCTGGTGTGCCAAATGATCGATAGCATCTCGATGACGAAAGAGGACATGTTCATCGACCTCGGATCGGGTATAGGCCAAGTGGTCCTACAGTTGGCTGCTTCTACCCCGCTCCAAATGGTCTGGGGCATTGAAAGAGCCGAGTGCCCTAGTCGCTACGCCTTGGTATTACCACTTTATCTAGCTAAAGAACCATAAGCTTATAATACTTGGTATTTTTTTTTTTTTTTTTACAAGGAAATGGACCGGATGTTCAAGAAATGGATGCAGTGGTGGGGAAAGCCCTTTGGGAACTACAAGCTGGTCAAAGGCAACTTCCTTAACTCGAAACACGCAGAGAAGATCCGTTCTTCCAACATCGTCTTTGTGAACAACTTCGCTTTTGGTCCCAAACTGGATAACAAGCTCAAAGGTTTTCTACTTAGAGTTTTCTTCTCTCATTTATATACTGACCAAATGCTATTTTTTAAAAACTTATGATTTCAGGTCGTTTTATAACTCTTTCACCAAATGGTACTAGAATTATCGCATCTAGGACGCTGTGCCCGCGTCCTAGTTTGAAAGTAACCGAGCGCAATGAGTCAGGTCTGTTTAATATTCAATGTTTTTAGTAATAGATAGATTCGATTGACTTGTATGGTTCTTTACTTCCCCACAGACTTGGAAGCTATAACACAGACTAGTGCACTATTCTCTGGATCTGTATCGTGGACCCACACTCCAATGACGTTTTTCTTACACACGATTGATCGGTCTTAGCTCATTTTAAGTATATATTTTCTCATTTAGCGAAGGTTAATATTAACCATGTTAACAATTTGTGTACTTTCTAGTTTCTATTATAACTTGCAAAATTGTTCAATTCCAATTCTTAAGAAAACGAAGTTATCGAGGAAGAAATCTTTAGTGCATATTATTTGTAGTTTCTTCGTGAACAGTTCAATTTCCGTTGTTTCTCATTAAAACATTCGTTGCTGCTATATAAGAAGTCCTACGTTCCCTTATTGGTTTTAAGATGTAACACGAATTAAGAAATACATGCGTTTTTCTCAATTTATTTATGCTGGTCTGTAAATTTCTGGGGAAAACTTCTTAAAGCATGTATATGTCCGGTAATAGATTTTCTAAATGCAACGACAGCGCGAAGCAAAGTTGAACGTTATAATAAGGAGAGTGCAGCCGATTCTTTTATTCCGAAGGTATTTTTCAACCTGAACTGTACGTATGTGAAAACATTAATACCAGATAGACCATCAGTTTCAAGAAATAGTGAAAGCCCCACATCCAATAACCAAGAACGTTTAATGTAGGCCTACCTTAAGGTTTGTTATCATCAATTATCATATAATATAAGGTTATTATCCATCAAATCCGGAATTTATATCTTTCAATTCATATTGATGAGTTATGTGCATGTAAAAGTACCGACAACTCGATTTCTTTGCCTACTACATGTACTTTTAATACAGTGCCGCCTCGGTTATAGAAACGAGTTGTGCGCGTTCCCATATTATCGAATCGTTCCTTACACCGAGTACCGATCGTAGTAGTATTAAAGTCGCCAATTTTACTGCAATACGCACTGTATTCTTTCCTTCTTTTCAGATTCAGGTAAAAAAGGGGATTAGTCCCACCCTTTTCCTTCATTTCTCCCCGTTCTCCCTCTGGATTTTGTTGCTAATAGGAAGAAAAGAAAGGAAGAGGGGAGGAATCAAGTGAGAGAAGGGTGATTCTTTCAAAATATTCCCCTTTTGCCCCAAAAAGGTGTGCTAGAAAAAATCGTTCCGATAAGGCTATAAACGAATCGTTCCTATAACTAAGTGTTCCTATAACTGAGGCGGCACTGTAGATTCTTTTTTATTGCTAGCAGAACCTTTACTAACTAGAGATTACATCGTTGATATTTGATGAGAAAGTAACCATAGTCATAAACTATAAATCATCCAAATGCACTCAGGGTGCTGATTTTATTTCAACTTTTAACTCCGGACAAAATTGAGTAACATTAAAGTCTCGGAGGAGCAAAATACGGGTCAAATGGATTTACAATTTCGTCATAATGAATCCTTGGCACAGACGAATCAGTCGCTTTAGGAAGCTTTGGACCAATATGAATCCAAAGAGAAGGGCGTTGGGGAACGATCTCTTGATTCAATCGTTTTATAACTCCTTCTAGGACAGTGGTGTCCATCTCGAAGCCTACCAAGCAAAGGGCGACAAGGCTTTCCATCTTCGATACGAAAGTGATAAGGAAATCTACTAGTTGAGTAGCATTTTGTTCGTTTTGCTGAGAGCATGGTCTGTTTGCAATTAGTACCAGTCTTTCCAGATTCGGAGAGGTTTTGATCAAGTCTCTCAGCAAGCCCTGAATGTACGATGTATTGAACGCGTAATCGCTCCCAAAATCCACAAATTCCAGTCTGTAGAACAAATAAATAATTAATTATATGCAGTTAATGTGAGAGCCATGCAGATAATGAGAGAGAACCGTAAGTCGCGTAAATGACTAGCGAGATTCGTTTGCAATTGGTTCTCCTGATCGACCAGTGAGATTATTTGACGCGGTCCAAACTTTCCTCGTAAATGAAGGCGTTCAAGCTTAGGGCACTTTGCCGCACAAATCTATAAGAAAGAAACCATTAATCAATTGTGAAGTTGTAAAGCAAGTAAGTTTGAAATTACCAAGGGCAAAAGAGGACCAGATAACTCGATGTAATGGAGATTCAGTATAGTTAATTCCTGCAGTTGTATCTTAGAGAAGAAGAGGACAGTTTGCTCCTCTGTCAAGAAGCCAATCAAGTGCAATTCGCGGATATTTGGACAGGCCATCATCATTCTGGTTAGCACATCTGCGATAACAGTAATGATTGAACATCTAAATTGAATTTCATTAGAATAAATTATATACCAGTGTCGACTTTGAAGTGATCGACGACTTTGAAGACCAGCACTTTTAGCAAGAGAAGCTGCCAAGGTCCGTCAAACATGTTTTTCACTGCTAGGCCATTGTTCTGAAATTTAGGCCAAACTTTCACGTGTAGATACTCAAGCAGTGGGTGCTCCTCGCAGAATTGATTAAATTCCTAAATGAAACAAGGTTTAAACCGAATTTCAATAAAGTATTACACACACATGATATACCTGTGCGTCGCGAGTAGTTCCACGAATGTACTTGAGATTCGGGAGATGATTGAAACGTTGGAACAGGACACTGTCGTCTATTCCGCCCAAATGTTGAAGGTTTTTGAATCGGGCTTTGTTTCTCAGCAGCTCAATATCCGATTGCTTGGGTAGTAGTAGCGATTTCATAGGCGGCCCGCCGTTGATTTCGTTTTGGGTTGGTCGTCGCAAAGAGTAATCTTCTACCCAAAGTTGGGTGAGGGAGTGCCAAAGCGAATTATTCTCCTCTCCAAAGAGCCATCCAAGTAGTTGCTCCAAAATGGGGTAGTCAATCAACTCATCAGTATCTTCTCTGTGTCGGAGAATGACCAAGCTGGTCAGTGAACGCATCCAACCGAGATGAGGCTGTAGGTCATTTCGAATCACTCGTATAACCTTTCGAATTCTCTGGTCAACGAAACATCTCCTGTCAGCGATCGATTCGCTATCTTCATTTGTAAGTGAATAAGGGATTTCAAGGAGCAATTCTTTGCAGTCACGACCCCATCTGCAGAAAAATATGAATTTAATATTAATTAAAATGAGTAAAAATTGAGTAAACGTACTTTAGAACTGCTAGAACGACTATCCAAAACTCAATGCAGCTGGTTTCATGCAAAGAGTAAGCAAAGATTTTCAATTCAGTGAGCCTGCCAAAACCCTGGCTCATGATTGCATCATTCCTCTTGTAATGGTCCAAGTTCTTCTCTGTTAGAGTGAAGCTCAGTCTCACAATCTTCTGGCAAGATTTAAAGATGACCGGGAAATGGGTGAGACCAAGTTTGGTGTCCTGGATGTTGAGCTCTCTCAGATTTTTCAGCTGAACTATGGTGTGACGAAGTACTTCCACGGCTGGGAGCCAGTAGCAGTGGCTTGCATCAAATATAGTTATCACCACTGGAGATATCTGCTGCTTCATCAACTCAAAGTGCTTCGTCCAGGAAGCTGGAGTCAGAGCATAGTTCCTGCTGATGTTGATAATTTGCCTGTAATCATAATGGAAATGAATATTAATGTAGCTTTAGTTAAGTAATAATTTCGTTTATGGTATAGTTTACTACCTGTTGTATAGAACAATAAATCTCTCACTGACACCAGAGAGGGAGAGATTCAAGCAGTCTTTATCCCTTAGGAAATTCTTAGAGAAGTAGAGGAGGATGTCATCTGGTATCAAAGCAATGCTCCCGGAGCCAATATACTCTACTTGTTTATCAGCCATGATGCACAAATTTTAATAAAGCAATAAACTTGATAGAAATAATTGAAAAGATTAGATGACAAGAGCTGAAGAGCTTTCCTCCGTGAATGACAGATCTCAAAAGTAATAACTTTATGTCAACAAAGCCTCTTCTCGCTGGTTTTGAAGAAGGTACAATTTTTTAAATAAAATGATTCTATGATTTATGAATTTATCGTTGGAAATGAAAATCTTATATGACAATTATCCACTGGAATATTAAATCTAAATTAATATTGTGTAGCTATTACTCATGTAAAATGTTTTTATAACCAATTAACCATTGCATTACCAAGGTTATTTGCTTTGCTGTTGGAGCTTCTTACCGCTAGGGGCGCATACGCACCTACTTGCACTGCGGAACTCTATAACAATCTCTGTATTCAAGTAAACAACAAAACGTCAAAACGTTTCTGAGTGTTCGTCACACTTGGTCATAAATTTTTTAAATGTAAGTAAAGTTACCCCACGCTGTATTATCCATTTAAATGTAAACATAAACATTTTCTATTACGTCTAGAGAAAGTAAGTAGTTGAAACGGGAAAGAATGTCAGCTCTAAAAGACGACGGGGTGATGCCTATTCGGTTGCCCATGGAACTTGTTTGTCTCATCACAAAGTCCTTAGAAGATACCGACTGTGAGGCATTGGCTCTCTCTGGAGCATTCCATGGTTTTGCTCGTTTTTACAACACCCAAAGGTAATCTATCCTAATCACAGGAATGTGTGTATAAATCATAACATCTCCTATTCAGCTATCACATTCTAATAAATATTGAATAACATTTTTAGGACGGCAAATTCAATCTTGGTCAGCTACAAGTGCTACTTCCTTTCCCGTCCAAGTGTGTGGAACACCTTCCTCACTCAGCATACCAACTACCCATCAGCGATCACCACTTTCAATGCCAATAACTGCTATTGGTTATCAGCCCATTTGCTCTGCGGTGCTATCATGAAAATGGGGAACCTGGAAGAACTCTGCGTGAAAGATACCAAAATGACCTTCTCCAACCTGGCCCTGGTCTTGGGAGCTTGCAAGAAAATAACCAAACTTGATTTTAGTTATCGTGAAGAAAAGTGGGAGGACATTAAGGACACTTTGACAGCTGCTAAACTGGATTCCATCACTCAAGGCTTCAAGAAGCTGACTAGTCTAAAGATTTCTACCTGCTTTTTGGATGCTAGAGACTACCTGAACGATCCATGGGTTCTCATTATAAGAATCTTGAGGTATAAATAATAATTTAACTTATCGAACCCATTAAAAAGAGTTATTAAGAAGATTCATTTATTTAACAGTTGGTGTCGAGACTGTATCGACTTGGCGGTCGAGGTAACTTACAGTGGAGAAGACTTTGAACGCACCAAAGGTGGTGAACACGATTTTGACTTGTCTCCTGCCGAAGAAGAGATCGAGCAAATGGTCGAAGAGGAACTCTTTCAAAATATGGACTGGGTAGTGAATTTGCGAAGCCTCGTCTTGATCAAGTTTGGAAGTTTTACAACCCTCCCGGAGGACCAAATCGTGGTTCATTCTTTGCTTTTCAACCAATTTCTGAAATGGGTATTTTCAACGAGGCGCAAACCAATCTCTCTCCGCCGGCTTTGGATTCAAGATTTCTCATCATCTGTTGGCGTTATGAATATCGGATTGACACCTCTTCCCATGACATCCTATGTGGTGGATTTAGAGAAGCGCATTCGATTCAAAAATTATGTTGATCGGCGCGAATTATCTTGGTTTAAAGACATAGATGTCGTTATTACTCTCGATGAACGTTTTAACCATCTGGAGCATTTAGCCATCATACCTGTTAAAAAACCGCTCTTGTCTCATCCAAGAAGTTATCTGCCCAACTTGAAGTATGCCCGAGCTTCTTGCCGTCGATCTGATGGATGTAGACAGGTAATAGACAGGAAACATTTAGGCAATAACATTTTCTCATTCATTTGTTCAGTGTAGTTCATAATGGCTTATTTGTGAACATTTCTAGCTGCTCGACGAGTTCCTACTGGCACACAAAACTCTAGAACACCTTCATCTCGAGTTCTTTGATGATGTTGATTACATTCCGTCGATTGCTAATTCGGTGACGAAATTACCGAAGCTAAAAGTACTCGTATTGGAGCATCACATTATGAATGAAGGTTACATAAATTACAACTTACTTTTAGTTGTAGAATGTAAATACAAGAACGATTTTACATTATTTTTCAGAAATGGTGCAAGCTCTAGTTCACATCTGCCCAAACATCGAAGTGCTTCACTGGTGCCATGACGGAGATGATGAGGGTGACATCGGTGTATTGTCTATTAATATCCGCTTTCCGCATCTCACTTCTTTGCATCTTTATGGCAATTTCCAGTTCAATGACGGTGCCTTCTTAATCCCAGTAAGTGATATTAGAGATTAAAGAAGACAATTCTTTAATAAATTCTGCATCATGTATTCTGCAGATCATTCAGAAGTGTCCAAAGTTGAAAAGTCTTCATTTGAGCGGCACGTTCGATCCATCAACTTTCTTTCCGAATTTCGACCTGTTCCTCAAGTCAGCTGTCAAACTTCGGGACTTGAGGTAGTTTTGTTAACGTCGTCTGACTTTTTCATATCATTATGATGAATTGATTTTTAAAAAAATGTTATTTTCAGATTGGGATTGAATTTGAAAGGAAACGGCGCGCATCTTCTGACCATTTTCAAATCATTGCAGCAGTTTTCCCCGGATTTGGAAAGATTGCTCCTGTTCGACAATGATTCTCCAATGGATGACGGGTTCCTCTGGAAACATCCAGATGATAATATGGGGTCCTGTCTGGTTGATTTTGTGTTGAAAATGAAACGACTTGTTGCTCTTTTCTTGGGATTCTCCAACTTTGAAACTGCTCAAATCAACGATATCCGTTCAATGATGAAGCAAAAAGTTGCTCCGATGCGACCAGCTCTTTGGTTTCATTCCGATTTCGGTTATCCCGAAATAACTGATCAACATGTCCCATTTATTCATTACCACGAGATGGTTGCGCCAATGTTCTACTATCCATCGGCATTTCAACATGCTTCTCAGTAATCTGGATAGAAGTGTCTTATTATTTTTTGCCTTAAAGTGTTGAGTTTCTTAGAAGGCCAAATTCTTATTGTAGTTGTATCTTTTGATAAGATTCCAAGAAATACAACAGAATTGTAGAAGCTTCTATTGTGTAAGGGAGCGCTCTATAATCGACGTTGTTATTGTTATCGCCAGCAGCAACGTCAAAGCCGGTTTATTAAAAAAAAAAAAAATCCGCAAGATGTTTCAGAACTTCAGGGTCAAGTTTCTATATGAATGTATCCTACTCTAGGTGGGCATGCTCCTTTTCTATTCGTATACAAATCAAAGATATTTGATCAAATAATCAGTTACCCAATATTGTTTTCTATCTTTAATTCTCTAACGAATCCCGAATGAATATACTAGGCTAGTAAGCTTATAATAGAGTTATTTTTAGGATAATTCAAATATGTAAACTATAATACTTGGGTAGATAAATTACAATATTTTATTTATTGATATTCTCTATTAGCTTATTATTTCCCTGGCATCAGTTGAGCGTCGATGATGTTGAAATTGGTTTTGGCTACATGGCTACAAGCTATTTGAAGGTTCATATGCACATAGTTTTTGAAAAAGCTCTTAAATGGTCAATACAAATCCCTTATATTAAAGAAATGCAGTTTATTTCTGAGTGAATTTAAGACGATGTTCATAGAAATTCAGTAAAAGTAGTCTAAAGTGGTGATAGCATTTGGTTATTTTGATGCAATTTGGTTATTTTAAAGGTATTTAAAGTAAATTAGCTAGAAGCAAGGTGATGCTATCGCCCTCATACAAGCAGCTTCGTGGTGATACAGCTTCAACGCAGGAAAGGTTTGGATGAATTTCGGATGACGCGGAGAAAAATATTGGTCCATGGATGAAGGACAGTCTCTCTTTATCTGCGATGTCACATGAAATACATAATATATATAATACAACGTCTTAGAAAAGAAATTAAAAGTTTAATAATACGTACCGTCGGTTAAGTGATACGACCGAGCAGAGGTTGTTTGGTAGTACGCCTGAATAGGGGATTTGATGCCGACGGATGACGCGGGAGGCCAATGAAAGCAGACTCGGGGGGTCCGCAACTTTGCACCAGTCCGGTAGATCGTTCCATCCCCAATCACGCTGACGCCAACCGGTCTCTCTACTCTGTCGTCTATCGAGCCAGAGCTGGGCGGCTGTCTTTCCACTTCCATTGACCCGGCCAAGGTAGGCTCCAGCATCCAACAGCAGACATGCAATAGAGGCGATGATTTCATCTGTAGTCCCGTAATATTTGGCCAAAAGATGAAGAGGATTACAGCCCGAACGGTCGACCGCATCAGGGTCTGCCCCGGCAAGAAGTAAGAGACGGATGGTAGCTAAAAGAGCGGGTTTTTCGGAATAATATTGATGGCAAGAAAATAGAAGAAGATTTTCTCCCCGCTGGTTACGGCCATCCTGGAGGACCAGTTTTGACAGGAACGGCATCAACTCTTTAATGTCCGTGTAAGCCGGGAATCGAGTCACAAGACTAACTATTTCAAGCAAACTATTCTGATACGTGTCGGTATCAAAAGAAGAACTTTCGAATGGATCAAGTAAGTAGGTCGGGTCAACTTCAGAAATGAGCTGCAACGATCGTTTGAGAATCAAAAGAAGTTTGGAGGAATCGAAGTTTTCGGTATCTTCGCTCCATTTATCTTGCAGTACCGAGGCGATGTATTTGACCAGTTCAATAATTGTATCTATGGTTAGATTGAATCCCACTCGGCAGGGATGATGTAAGCGGATAATGACATCCAAACTCACCAAGAAGAAATCAAGATACTCGATGGAATGATGCTCCTTAATCCCGTGATACACACATCCGCTGTTGATGATTCTTGCCAAGGACATCCAGTCAATTAAGCATGAAAACATTCGTAACTGGACGACTAGCAGAAGTCGATCGGCAGTAGATGAAGGCGACGTTACCAAACTCTCCTTGAACTCTTCAAGTTCAGCCGAGGTGTTCCATTCTATCAATTTCCCGCTGACTGGTGCTCTCATTGATTCCTTAGTACCGATATGGCCACCATCTTTATCCGAATCCAACTTGCGCAGTTCTAGAGCTCGGTTCCAGCATTCCAAGTATTGGATCTGTTGCTGTGGGTTCTTCAAGAAGCGTAAGCCAATGGCTCCAGCCAACTCTAAAGCGACGATCTTGTCCTTCCTGTCAATATCTTCTCTCTTCAAAAAGAATTGCAAGACAGGCATGTTGGGGATCCAAGGCAATTGGCAGTCAGGAATCAAATCGCCCACGGCAGCTACGACGATCGGCGTAAATCCATAACTATCCCGAGCATTGACATCAGCACCCATTTCCACTAGTAGCTGAACGATGCCCAGTGAAGATTCGGTGGATTCTTCCGAGTTTCTACTTCTGGCCCAGTGATGCAAGACAGTTCTACTTCCACCATTGTGTTGAGCGACGCACATTCCATGCTGGAGAAGAATTCGAATAGCGCCAGCGTCACAATAAGACGAGTTCCAGACGGGGCGTTGTCCATCTGAAGGGTCGGCCCCGGATTCCAGCAAGAAACGGATGATGTCATATTTGTCTGCTGCCAAAGACGAGATTGAACCGTGAAGTGGAGTCAGACCTGATGAAAGATAAAGATAAATAAACTGCCTCTCTGAGATGTTGGCGACTCTTGACGTTCTGGAAGAGATGTCAGCTCCGACTGAAACGAGATACTGGACAATGGGGAGATTTCCTGAATGTGCTGCTACGAATAATGCGGAGGCTATCGTGGATTTTGCAAAACGAGATTGGTCGGCAGGGCTTTTCCAATTAAAGTAGTAGACCGCAGTTGCTTCGACATCTACTCCCCAAGTTTCAATCATTCTCTTAACTGACTCCAGTTCGCCCTTGTGACAAGCCATTAGAAGAGGAGAGCTGCCTTCTAGGGGTCCAGATAAAACTATATGTGTCAGCTGTGGATGATGTGGACACCTTTCGGACTGACTGGAAAGGTGCTCTTCTATTTCCATTAAATCAGCAAGGTCCCATTTCAAGCTTTCAACATTTTCAGGGCGCAGTGGGCATTGATGAGAGTTGGTCCACATAATGACAGTAGATGTTCACTCTGACACCTGAAAATATTATCAAGATTGTAAAATTATTGGATGTAAATAGATGTAAAAAATGAAGCAGCAGTTGGCCCACTGTCTATCAAAACTAACTGTGATAATCACCTATAGACAGATACACAAGATGTTTCCTTTCCTTCAATCCTTTGAAAGGAGAGTGGCAGTTGCAAATAGCTTATGGATTGCACATACAAAATTAGATAGTCTCAAACCTTGTCTAAAAGTTATTGCTTTAATTGTATTATTGTACTTTTAAATACCTGAGAAGTATAAACACTCGCTGAATAGTAACAATAGAAAGAAATAACGAGCTGAGAATTTGTGGTTCTATGTACGTAGAGTTTCGACGTCGTGTACGTGCTAAATGTTTTTCTCAAGTCATCCCGACTGTAAGGGCGAAGCAGTTTCACGCTTATACGTTCCGCGTAGTCTTTTTCAAGGCAAGGTATAGTTCTGATGTTCTGGTTAACTAGCTGCCATCAAGATCAAATATAACGGAGTATTGCACAATATAAGTCAGATAAAGTTATGTATACGTTATCTTCTTCTTTTCTAATTTCTACTTGTGTATTGTATTGCATCATCCTATTAGAGGTAGGCAACGGTGCTGCCACCGCGACTGCTGCTGTTGTTGCAACGGCAAAATCAAGTTGTTGACCAAACGATCCATTGCGAGTGATTCCATAATACTATGTTCAGCGTTTATCTATTCACTATCCAAGTTCCATAAATAAAAACTGTAATTTTAAAAATCAGAATTTCAATCTTTTAAATATTTTTTTAAACGTTATAAAAATATATACTTTATTAGACTAGATTTTACTTTGATAGTGGTGTCCCAAACGTTTACCGTAAAGTGTTGATGCTCGCTTATTATACATTTACACTAGCATACTAGTACAGTTATATTTAAGATAATAACTCTAATATGTTAACTGTACCTATAATGCGTAACTTGTGTAGATTAATTCGATTAGTGTCTACAATTTAGGGTAGAATAAATATAATGGTATCCTGGAAAATGTAACTCTAATTGGCTATTTCCTATTTCCGTACCTCCTCCACTACATCCCAACAGTTTGTAAACCAAAAAGAGACCGAGTCCCGAAGGGTTAGTCTTGTATACATATGTAAAAATGCGCATGTTTCTATTATTTTTAATGATTCATCAGGAGTGAAGAAAGAAGAAGGTGTTAATTTTTCTCTGCTGGCTCGTTAATCCTTCTCTGCTGCTGATTATTAAATCAAAGTTGACAAAGTGACGATGCCAATTTTTTACTTTATGATGCTCTCCAAGAAGAAATTTTCGTAATATGTCACCAGAAAATGAGTAAAATATTAGTAATAATAATAATAATAATGGGTAAACTGACAGGAGAGAGAGACACACCCGTTTAGTGGATCTGTGGATGTGGACTGTGCAGAGGAAGAAGTTTGAACCATGATGAATTTCAAAGCTACCTGAAAAGGAGTTGACAATGAAACGGTGATAACCTGAGTAATGGAGAGAGTAAAAATTATATCAAGCAAATAGCCACTCATGAATGAAAGAGGTCTCACTGTGTCGCTGAGAAATGTGATGTAAGAATGGAAATATGTTCGAACGAGAGCTCGACCCTCGGTGAAGTTGATTATTAAGGGTTATAAAGCTCGTTTTTGTAGAAAAATATGTAGAAATTGAGAGAGAAAAGTCGAACAAGGACGTGCCGGTTCGTACCTCATTTTCTTTCCTCTCTAAATAAAGAACCATTGCCATAAGTAGAAGGGATTTAGTCCCTGAAATAAAACTACATCTTGCAATTTCAATTTATCCACAATTTCTGTGGAAGGGTGTATTTGATTAACACCATTTCAGTTTTCTAAGGAGGTAGTAGTTATGGATAACTTATGAGTTGAGGTTCATAGTCTCCAGGCCAGGAAGAGCTGGTCAAGATCCTCATCATTCATGCTGTATTTTCAAAAGAAAAAAAAGTTTAATTAGATCTTAAAAAAGTATTAAACAACATTTAAAATTGAAATTACCTCGAAGAGGCAGCTGTGCTAGACGTGGCGTTCGGGTTTGAAGCTGGTTCCGTGCGAGGCTTCTTGGCCGATACGCCTTCTCCAGCACCGGCAGCCAGAACACCATCAGCAGCATCACCTCTCCGCTTCCTGTCGACCGTCGACGTCATTCCGGCCGGCGGCCGCAGTAGCAAACTCCGTGGGCAAAGCCATTCGAGGACTGTTGGGAGTTCTAAAATTCAAATTAATTTAATAAAATAAGATAAAATATATATATATTTTTTAAATTACTGATTCGCTGGTTTACGACTTGTTTCGACTGTCTCCATCTCGTCATCCTGGTCGCCGGTATCTTTCGCCAGTCGGTGAACGCTGTAGTAGTCCTTTTGGGATGAGTTGCAGCGGTACTTCTTGACTCGATGCGATTGCACTAACCAATCAAGAAGGAAGGCGATGTTATCCTCGTCGAGGTACTCATTATCTACAGGCTATTAAAAGAGATATACTTGAGAAATATTATATTAAAGAAAACAAAATCGTTAATTTTTTACCACGCCATCACCATCAGATATCTTTAGCATTGAACTGCATGGCTTAAAAAGATTATTCACAATCTCCCTACCAACATCTTCAACAGTGCAAAACTTCTGTAAAGAATTTTTTTTTTTAATTAATTTTTAAAGAAATATAAAATAAGGAGTTTGCCTCATACCTTCCAAGAACATTTCAAAGCCTTGAAACAGACCTCAGCAATATAATTGAAAATAGATTCAACAAATCTAGGCTTGTCATCATCATCAAGAACCAAGTTTTGTTGGCTCGTAACTTCATCACTGTCAGAATGGTCTTCACTCCTGTCTCGATTTGTCCACCAAGGGCAATAATCATAGCGTGGATCTGAGCTCTCAATCAAGTGATCGAGAGCCAGAATCGTAAGGTTGCTCACGTCTGGTGGCAAGCTGGAATCTTTCTCTTGTGACATCTAAATATAGAAGAAATTGGATGGGAATAAATTACTATAACAATCCTTGGAAAGTAGAGTGGCAGTTGCTGATACCTATTATTATTGCACATAAAAAATTAGAAAGTCTCAAACTTTGTCTAAAAGTTCATGTTTGAATTGTATTATTATATTTTAAATACCTGAGGTCTAAAACACTCGTTGAATGATAAAAATAGAAAGAAATAATGAGCTGAGAATTTCTGATTCTATGTACGTAGAGTCTCGACGCCGTGTGCGTGCTAAAGGTTTTTCTCGTCATCCGACTGTAAGCGCGAAGCAGTTTCACGCTTATACGTTCCGCGTAGTCTCTTTCAAGGCAAGCTATAGCCATGATGTTCTTCCGGTGAAAAAGCTGCAATCAAGATCAAGTATACCGGAGTATTGCCATAGCGGAGCAAATTGCAGCGGCTATTGGCAACTTTAATAAAATTGTGGAATTGCGCAGCTGAGTATCTTGCTTCAAATTACTACCCTAATATTAAAAATTGAAATCAGAATGTGTCTCCTTTGGATGAGATAATGATAAATCGACTATGTCTTATTCCTAACTGACTGCGAAATTTGATTATGAAGATCATTGTGACTTTCGTAAATTCCCGCGTATTGAAAAGAATCTAGCGGCTAGTAGTATAATCTCTCCGCCAAGTGGCGCTAGCATCACCAAAAGTTTCTCATCTACACTTTTTTTTCTGTAGTATACGGTGACACAACAGCTGATTCCCGTTATATAGAAGAAGTTGTTAAGCCCTAACCCTTTGGACACTTGTCAGAAATCCAGAAATCAGTGATTCAGTGTAAATAGTGGATTTCCAAAAAAACCTGCCCAACTTTTTATATTTTTAATCAGAATTATTTGTAGTTACACTAACATTTCAACTGTAGAGATCAGTAGAGTCTTTTCTACCACTGTGGTGAAATTAATTTGACTTTGTCGGGCTACCATATTTCGGGATCACGCGCTTTGTTTATCTCTTCTTCCAGCAGCAGTAGTAACGTACGTAATTACTTTCCCTTCTTAAATTGTTAAAAGTATTTTATTGTGCCCAATAAAAATGTTGAACTCATTATTATAATTTATTTTCGCCCAATTTCCTCTATATTTAGATGTCAAAAGAGTCTGATTGCAGCTCAGCACTGGATGTGAGCAATCTCACGATTCTGGACCTATATGAATTTATTGAGAATGACAACCCATATTTTAAAGAATCACCTTGGTGGAGACAAAATACATCCGTGGAGTTCCTTGATGATGATGAGCCACCTCAGCCTGAATTTGTAGAATTCATTTTCCAAAATTTTGCTGAAGTCTGTTTGCAGGTTTTGGGTGGTTCTAAGGTAAAAGGTGGACTCCTTAGTTCATATCATTCTCAAGAAATTAATAAAAAAAATATCAATTTTAGAAATTCTACACAACTGAAGATGTATATGATGAGATCCGGAAGGATTTGGACAATTTTTTCGAAGGAGACGGAGGCGAGACCAAATACTATGTCGACCTCTGTTATGATATTAATGGCGATGTAAAAAAAGTTTCGTTTATTATTTAATATCTTTGAAAAAAGTTTCTTAAGTACCTTTTGTAATAGCATGTAGAAGGGGACGACATTACAGAATTCGACGTCGAGTTTCTGCTTGATTGGTTAGTGCAAAATAACCGAGCCAAGAAGTACCGCTGCAACACTTCCCAAGAGGTTTACTACTGCACTGTCAACAGTATAGAAAAAAAAATTCGCGACGACCAGGATGACGAGATGGAAGAAGCCGAACCAAGTCCTCCTCGGCCAGGAAATCCGTAATTTCAATAAATAATAATTTCTCTTATTTTATTTGAATTAAATTAATTTCTGTTTCAGTGCAATTCCCAACCGTTTTCGAAGGTCTTCGCCTACTGAGTTTGCTACTGCGACTGAGGCAACATCGTCGGGCTACAGAAAGCGGCAAGCTCGTGCCGCTGCTGCTCCTCTGGTTGCCGATGCTGGTGAAGGATCCTCCAGTCAAGCAGCCAAGAAGCCGCGCATGGATCAAGCTTCCAGCCCGAGCGCAACGCCTAGCACACCTGCCTCTTGGAGGTAATTTCAATTTCGAATATATTGTTTCATACATTTTAAAATATCTAATTAAACGTGTCTCTTAAATACAGCATGACTGAGCTCGACCTGGAAGAGGAAGAGTTGTACCAGAATTTCCAGAATATGAATATATACTAACACATTATAATACATTACCTTTTTTTAAACAAAAATTGGAACTGATTGGAGCAGACGATAAGGAGGAAGCGATTATCTGTTACAATGAATAAAAAGTGCTCCATTTCGTTTTCAAAATTCTTTATTAAATTTGTCATTCTGCATTATTAAAAAAGAATTCTTCTGAACTCTAATTGTTGTGATGGTGTTGACACTATGTTTCGAACTACTACATTTTCTCACCAAAAGTGTTGTTAATAGAAACGGAACTATTACAATTAACATAAGGATGAGGTAATCATCGATTGAATTACGAATTAAAAAGCAGTTTCACTGTGTCTTAATCGTAAGGGTTCAGATCTATTATGGGGAAGGAAAAATTCCGCCCTGTATTAAAACGGATATATTACATACTGTGATTGCAAAACCATTTTATTGCACTGCAGCTGGAACTGGAAGTCTGCAATGTTGATTTTAAATCCGCACTTTAAAAAATGGGAGACTGTTTATCCCTCTACCTAAAGATGTAAGCACCTTCTTTTCAAGTTTTCTCCTTAAAGACAAATCTCTAGAGATCGATTATATATAGTATAATAGTTTATTTTCACAATTTAGAGTTAATTTTTTTTTAAAGTAGGCGATACAACGTAGAAAAAGTAGGAGATTGAGCAGATCCAGGCTGGTCTTGGTCGCTCAAGCGACACCTTTCGCTCGCTCATTCAAGCTAAAGGTATCACTCGAGTGATTTTTTGGAAAAATAAAATAACCTAACCTAACCTAACCTAACCTAACCCACCCTAAACTTAATAGTGACCTATCGGTTACCTAATAGTGACCTATCGGTTACCTAATAGTGACCTATCGGTTACCTAGTAGTGACCTAACGGTTACCTTATAGTGACCTACCGGTTACCTAAAAGTGACCTACCCATAATTTTTATTAGTCGCCCACCCGTGATTTTACTAATTAATTATGCTAATTTTATGTTAAACAAGCAGAAACCAATAGGAATTCTGCAAAAAAAAGGCCAATAAGAACCCAGCAAAAAAAAGCCAATAAGAATCTCCCGAGGTTCGATCCCACGCCCCCTACGGGCATCCCGTACTGTAGGCCGCCGCTCTATCCACTAGGCTACCCCGACCCCTCTTCCAATGCTTCGCATTGGAAGGTATATGCAGGGAGCATAGCAGTGGCGCCCCGAGCGATACCTATCGCCTGAATGGGCTAGCGAAAGGTATCGCTCGAGTGACGGAGACCATGTTGAGCAGATCTCTGCAAAAGAGGTTGAAGAAGAATCTAGTAAAACTGATCCAGTTTTAAATCCCGAAAGTATTCTTGAATGAATTATATTTTCAATGTGAGGTCTAAGAAACACACTGGAAGTGGACTGGGTCAGTTTTGTCGGTGTAAAAACTGACAAAACGTCGGTCGCTATCTAATATAATCACTATTTAATATGGACGGCAAATAAGTTTACATTCCACTTTCTTATTAGCAGAAATGGATTAATTTAATTTGTATACCCTTTTCAATCAAGAGTGAATTTTACAGCTTTATTATATATTATATATTATTGAGTCAATTTATTTTTATGAGCACAATTATTGCAATCACGTATATTAGTCATAAAAACATTCTGTAATCATTACTTAACGTTACAACTTTAATCAGGCTTCATTCCCTTTCATATCTCTATAGTTTTAGCCCGGTATATGGGTGAACAATTTTATCGACCTTTAATTTATTTATTGTTGTTTTCATTTGAATTCCTATTTCCTACGTACCCTTACGCGTACCGCTCGGCTAATCGGCTCTCACAACAAATAGATTGAGATACCGGTAACCGGTATAAGATTAACATACTTATAAACATACTAAATAAATAAAAAATTCAATTCATTATTTCTAAATTTGTCTTAACTATAATATTAGTTTTAAGTACCAGTCTTGTAAAAACGTGTTATCAAATTTTTAAAAAAATCAGGAAGTTAAACACTATCACTGTTGGTAAAGTGAAGCCACATTCCTGGTATCTTATATCTGTTTTGGTATGTATGTCCAATATTATCCAGAAACATTCCAAATACAATCTGAATCTGTGTGAAGTTTGAAAGGACTGAAAAGTTATCTTAAGCCGTGCACTGTTAATAATTATTGATGATTCTCCAGTTAGGCTTAATTATTTGATTTATTTGATGTTTCCCTCTTTGAAAAGGGAATTTCTAAAAATAAGGTATCATGAGTGCTCTAGCCAATAAGCTTGAAATTATTTTTTGAAAGATTGCGAGATTTAACATCTATTTACTTATACAACCAACTTTCTACTTAAAAACTTAAGTTGTGCAATTAACTTTTGTCTTATTACCCCGCTCGCTATCGAGATTTTCTTAAAATCATATATAATCTCTGTTTAATACTATTAACACAAAAATAATTTTTAATTTACATTAAACATTATATTTAAATGTCACATTAGACACACATTTGCTATTATCTTGAATTAATTATAATTTATAGGAAGAAAGTACCCATGTATTCACTTTAAAGTCCTTTGCAGTTATTTTATTTTTTTATAAATTATGTATATTAACTGAGTTGTGTAGCCTATCACAGTGACGAACATATAGTATGAACAGATTTCATTCCTTAATTACGGCTGCTGCATAGATTACGCAATATTTAGTTGAGTGCCAAGATCCCTGTTAGTGGCGTTTAATAATTGGTATAAAATGGAAACAATGTTATAGACGGCAAATTTGATTGATTGAGTGTTTGGTTTTGTAATTACTTTTGTTCTAGTAAATGGTTTTTCCCATATAGAAAATATTTATAACAAAGAAAGCAGCCTTGGCAGAGTGTTAGAGAAGAGCAGAGCTCTAGAAAGCAGAGTGCTTGGTTTTGTAATTACTTTTGTTCTAGGAAATGTTTTTTCCTATATAGAAAATCTCAAAGAAAGCAGATTTTAACTTTAATGCGAATTTTGAAGTTCTTGATGCTTGCTTCATTATCGTTTGATTCGTTTACAACGATTTCATCTAAATCACTTTCATAGAGACTCTTTTTCGATTTTAAGTCACTCTGAGAAAAGTTATGTTTACTTATTATCTAAACATGGCCTGTTTAGAAATTAATCTTAACATTTTTGTTTAGATTTTATAAACAATTGTTTACTTTTCTCAAAAATGTTTGGTTATAAATTTCTAAACGCCAATTTCTTTTTTCGTTTAGTTATTATTTTATAATTTCACGTTTAGAGTTAATTTTTTCTGACAAATATGGGCGATATATAATATCATTATCGAAAATATTTAACTCTTTAGCCGGTTCGAACGTCAGTACTTCAGAGCTCCAGACCAGCACTCTAAGCACTACGCTATCACAAGCTGAAACTTGACATGACATGACATCAACATGTAAAAAGCAGTGCTATTTCCGCTTTACAATACACTTCCTCACTTGAGTCTTCTTTACATTTTTGTTTTGGCTCAAGTATTAATACACGGTAATGTATCTACTCAAATAACTTTAATCTCAGTTCGAATGTGGTGAAATTTATTTCTCGCTATGCTAAAATATTTTTTAGATGTTTTATGCAAATATTTAACGCATTTTCCCTCTCTAGTTAAGTAATTTTGAAAACTTGTTTCGCATGTTATATTTACTGCAACAAAAGTGCATGGCAAAAGCACAAATCATTATATGTTTTATACTAAATATTTGTTACCGTTCTTCACGAACTAGTGGCGCAGAGGTAAAGTATTGGACTGCGGAGCCCAAGGACCAACGATCGAAACCCGGTAAGTGTAAACTTTATTATTGTATTTATGCATTGAATTCTTCAAACGTTGTATGTAACGGGGTTCACAGGTGAAATAGGAATGTGGAGGTTTCGGTTATCAAAGAAAAATACCGTGCAATATAATTTTCCATTTTTTCCTCTTTTTGAAAGTATTGCAATGTTTACTTATAGCTAAACAAAATTTGTTTACTTATTTCTATATAATTTGTTTTATTATAACTCAAAATCCTGTTTACCTATAAAATCTAAACTTTTTGTTTCGGAGCTGACTGCGAAACATTTTTGTTTACTTATTTCTAAACAAATGTTTAGATTTTCTAAACATGACTTTTCTCAGAGCATCGAGCTGCAATGCCCGAAGTTGTAATTCCGTTTCAAGTTTTCTTTTATTCGTTTCCCTTATGCGAGTGCGCAAGTTTTCAAGTTTCTTTCCCTCAATAGAGAGATTCGATAGCTTTTCATTGTTGATCCTCATTAACGACAAACAACGTGACATGAAATCTTTTTGCTTTTCTTTCTCCGATCGGGTTTCTTTTTGCTTTTTAACTTTAACCCTCATTTCTGTCATAGAATTGCGAGCCATTCGAATATCTTCTCTACATTGGCTTATGCGTTTACGGCAATCTGCCTCTTCAAGTTCTATTTTTTGGACCTCTTGTTCAACTTCCAAAAATAGAATATTATTATTTTTCGATGTATTTTAGGTGTGGTAAATAAATTAACTTTACTTGATGCCGTTTTTAGATCCAATTTAGTTGATACACTCTCCGTATTAAGACTGATTAGTGCATTGTCCTGAAAAGAATAGATCATTTAATTTATTATTTTATACCAAAACAAAACTCAAAATAAATCTGGTTTTAAAGAAACCTCTGGTTCGTCTTTGTTATCGTGAAGATCCATTGGCTCAGTCTTTTTAGTTGTACTTGTGCCACTTTCTTGATTCTGTAAAATATAATATACTGACGTTGATCTCTTTAAATAATAATCAATTCTTTAGGTTTGATGTATTTCCATATTTAGGATGTCGAAGAATCAAGTTATTAATTACATGTAAAAGTGGTTGCGTGTTAACATGGTGGAATTTCAGATCAGATCAGCATGGAACTGCAAATTAGACGAAAAACTGCACAGAGGACACTTGATTCTTTGATTTCTCGAGTGAGACTTTGAGTGATATTCAAAGTTGAAAAAGTTTTGGTTTTTGTAGTCGCATTCATTGCACTCGTACCAGATCTGCTGTTGCAGAGGGCCAACCATTATTTCCTCCCTTGTCTTCGTTTATTCAAAGAGAGAGAACAAAAATTCATTTCATCGTCTACTGACATGAAGCAAGCACTAATAGTTATACCACCATTAGAATAATTTTAAATATAAAACTCGTTTTAGTTCTACGCAGGAATCGACTCTATATACTCGAAAAACAAGTTTTGATAACGAGATTACTATATGCATTTCATTAAATCCACTCAAATTTTATAACATTTTATACGACGCGAGTTGGGTATTCTGAAAGTTATTTTATCAGCCTATAATAACTGTCGTATAAGTGAATGTAGAAGTCAGAAAAAATTTATACGCAAACTTGGTTATCGAAGTGGTTTTTCAACATCTTAAAATTTGAATTTGGGAATTTTATATGGGAGCTGAATACTTATAATAACCATTTTTCTGAGAGGATAAAACGCCTAAAATCCTATTTGACAATAGCTGCTCAAGAGCTCAACATATTTTACTAATATGGTAATTATCATCGAAACCGGTTAGTTCTTTTAAGGGGAGTGTATATGTTTAGTAGCCTACTTATATACGGAAGTGTGGTGCTGGTATTCCATATGATTTAATATATCTTTAAAAAATTAGTTGTAATATGCTATAAAAACCTTACAAACGTTACCCTACAAAGGCTCGCCATATACTACAGCACTTTAATTTTAAAGAAGAAGTATTAGAATACACTTTGACTGTATTAAGACACTTTGTGAATATAAGAGAAAGAGACGAATTTCTTCGAACATGTACGAACATTGGGGGAACTGAAAACGTAGGATTAAAAAAAGAATATTATTCCAAGCAGCTGAAGGATTTCGAACGCAGCTGTTGTATATATATATATTATTTTATCAGAGCGCACACATGTCGTGTATGAGTTTAATAGAACCACGAGGGTGTGGTGAATCAACAGATATTTCCAAAATACATTAGGAATAAACAATATTTTATTAAAATGAAAAGATTTCTTTTGGTACTAATTCATGTAAACCATATAATAATATGAACAACATTTTACTCTGCAATTTAATATAATTTACAAAATTTTAGGATCTTACAATACTTTTCGGGGCTACAAGATTTCTCTTTTTAAAATATTAAATATATTCTTTTACAAGTTTTAAAGAAAACGTTACATATGTATTCGTACAGGACGGGCGCGATGCAAATATTACCTTGAAATGTGGTCATTTATAGACGCATATGTTTTGAAACTGAACGATTTCGATGAGTTGAATACATAAGTTGAAAGAAGGCTTTAGGAGCCGTAACCGGTAACCCTGGATTTGCTTATGGGTTATTATCTATTGATATCATCAAAACCACAGTTTTCTATCTTAGATTAAGTAGTAACGAGTATTTAGTTTGCTGTGTAACTAAAAAAAAGTGTGGTGCTATTAGCAAATAGCACAGTTAGAATAATACATTCGATCAATTTATTCTCTCTGGTTTTAAATGTAATTTTTGCCCGCGAGTAAAACTTGATTGACTTGGTAAAAATCTATAGTAAAATGATAATGAATCGTAATGAATTCATGGATTGCTTTAAAAGATAAGTAAAACACAATACATAAAAAAAATCCAGATAGACATGTCAAATTTGATTTGGTATCCATCTGTCAATAAATACACTTTTTAGATCATAAAATTAGATTTTAAATTACTGGGACACAAAAACTCTGAATGTCGATAATACTTTTAACAAACTTTAATATAGCTGCACCGTAATGCAATAGCTGTTGCTATTTATAGGACTAGTGACCAACTGATGTATGTTTCATTTAACTATTTATATTTTTCGTGCGTTTATGCTGATAGAATCGTTTATTGAACAGTTTGATTTTAGTAATACACTCATTTTTTTTAAAGGAAGAAATTAAAGGCCCCAATAGTTCTTGAACTCGTTATTCCTCTGCGACAAGATGGCCAGTAAAATAGGAGTTGGAATAATCAACATTTTCTTCATTAAGCTTGCCGTCTCCGTGTACTACAACTCTGATCCCATCCCCAGGTTGCAAGCGCAAATATGTACTCAAGAAAATAGGAAAATACATAGCAGATGCATCTGTCCTGGCCGTAGTTTCTACTAATCGCTGGTTTTTTGAAAAAAATACTTTCAAGGTGCCCTTTGAAGCATCTTTAAGTCCATGAAATTGAAAGTGGTAAAGACCGGAAATTGGGGCAGAAAATATTCCATGTACCATGTCAAAAGCTTTACCAATGTTGAATATCTCATTTTTGAAGCGAATATATGTTGGTGCATTCAAATTTTCCGCCCTCTGAACGTAGAAGTGAATGAAAGTCTTCTTCTTATTCATTAGTTGAATATTTCCGATGAATGTCTCTAAATCTAATTTTATTCAACATTATTAATGACACCATCTTTAAGGAAAATTTAAAAAATGTTACTTTGTTTTTCGGTTATGAATTGTTCCTGATAGAATCGACAATAAACAATTGCAATTGGTCCTTGATCACCGTTGTTTCTAATCATATAGTAACCGTTCAAAGTAGTTCCGAGCTTTATCAACTCGGAGCAGTTGGTCGGAGGGCCGTAAAATCGCTTTTCAACATTCGATGTGCTGGTTGCTTTACTAAATGTACAAGTATATCAATTATTACAAGATTAATTTTACAAATAATTAAAACTAGTATTTTTACTTTGATGTGTCCACGGGAAGAAGACGAAACGGGCGTTTCCTTAAGTGATGTTGTTCATCAGGGACTTTGTTTTCAGTCGAAGCTTCGAGAAGTACAACGCGATTTTTTAGGAAATTGATTTCTGTCTTGTCCTCATCTACTGTAGCCTTTAAACCCGACATTTCTAGTTCTTGCTGCTTACCCCGAGATTCGACTTCCGAAATCCTTACATCTTGTTTTGAGATATGACGAATCAGGTCGGTGAAACTCGATCCAATCATTTCTTTCTGATGAGCTGTAGACTGACAATTGGACAGTTGGAATAATAGAAGGAGAGGCAATAAAGCCTTTGGAAGGCTTCTTCCCATATTTTACTTTGAAGCAAGGAATGACGAAAGAAGGCGACTGTTTCGTTCGATATAATTCGAAGAACTGAGCATTCGTTTCTGTGCGGTTGAAAAATCTGAATATATTTCTCTGTATAGGATAAGCCGTGTTACACGTCAATATTGAGGTGGCATCACCTACACTCATCATACTTCCAGCCAATCGTATCACAATACGACAAAAATGCATTAATTTGTTCTCATTTTCAGCATGTTTATGATTCGTATATACTACACTTTGAACTTCGTTTCCTTCATTTATTTTATGTTTAAGGATTACTAATGTATTAAAACTGATTTTTTATATAAAACATTTACACATCCATATACTTGCATGAGATTCGTAGACATAAATTATTTGTATAGATATCAACATTAATACCGACATTCTAAATATATTTCGTTTTCATACATATATTTTACGTTTTTAATTTTTTTCATAACATAATTTATACTTATTCAATTAAAATTGATTACCTAATTTTTGAAGCGAATGTATGCTGGTGCATTCACATTTTGCTCCCGCTGAACGTGGAAATGAACAACAATCTTCTTTTTATTTGTTGGAATAAATGCTGCTCTTGTTGTAGGAAGATATAAATTTTCAAATAATTGTGAATATATACCTTGCTCAATTTTCTTCAATTTTGATCACTCAAAATTTTAATATTATTCCAAATTAAAAATTATGATCCTCTTCTAGTAAATATTATTTATCAAAGGTCATGCCCGTTCATAGCTCTCTACGATCTACACAAGCCTAGACCAAATTTAGTTCGACGATAGTCGCGGCTACATTATAATCGATTCTGAATAAACTGGTTTATTATATACACATTACACCGTGACGTATTCGAGTTCGAGCAGTTTTCATTCCTTGCCTATGGCTACTGTATAGATAATGCAACATTGATTTTAAGTTCTGAGATTCTTTGTCAATTGTTAGGCTATGTAATCGAAATGGGGGAAGATGATTTTTACTTGCGCCATGATGTAAATTAATTAATTTATAATTCTTTTTTTCTATATTAACTAACCATTATTTTTCAATACTTTTAAGACCCCCTGAAGGTAATGAAAATTGATACAAATGTACCGAGTGGAACTTTAAAAACAGATTTTCTATTACCACATGACCTGCCACACCCGTAATAAGACAGTCAAGTGTCTTCTGTGCAGTTTTTCAGCTGATTCAAAGTTTTGGGTCGCTCGAAACGTGAAACTACAACCACCTAAACTTACCTGATGTTGTACCAGCACATCATCTAGAGTTTAAATATCAGGTAAACTTAAAATCAAGTACTTTGATTTATTTCACAAAGTTTAATTATAGAATTCCTTTAAAAAAATATTAATCAGAATATTGATTATGCCATTCAAAATGTATTGGAAACTAATGACAAATACTTAGAGAGCGAAATAAATGAGAAAACTGATCAATCGCCCTAAACTTTTTAGCCATTAGGTCCGTTTTATGCTTGTAGTTGCGTGACAAAACGTTCGGTGGCGCGAGAAGAGCTACCGAATAAAATTTTCTACGACTCTTGCCACTCTCGGTTCTCTCTGCCCAAAGGCAGTTAGATTACGATCCCAGCAATTTCGAAAACCGGTTTGAAGGCAACCCTTTTAACTTGTTAAGCAAAAAGTCCAAATTAAAAACAATATTGAAATTGTTCTTTTAATAATATTCAGTATCCAGCAATTATACTAAATACCCTTATACTATCCGATTTTCGTTATGGGCAGTTTTAGAAAGAGTGAAAAATTGGTTTAAGAAATAAAAAAAAAACTTTATCTACCCTTAGAACGACTTACGTGCTAAAGCATCGATCGATGCCTCTCCAAAAGTCTTTAAAAGAGTTTGTTTCTCATTTTCTTATCTTTTTTCGGTGAACTTTGTTGCACCGGGTCGCTAATTCGAGAAGGAATTGAAATAAATGATACTTTAACTAGTCTAAAATTTATAGCATCCTCAAATTTCAGCAGTGATGGAGAAGAGTTCACATGTGGATTTACCAACTTGGAAGGGATTGCCACAAAAAGTTTTAAAGTAACTATTAAAAGTGATGTTGGTACTTGTGTTGCCATCGGTAAATATTTAGCTTCTGTTAAGAAATATCTACTTTATCAAGGTATAATTCAATACTTTAGCCCTATATCATAATGGATGAGCTAATATTCGTTGGATTGGTAGAACCGGGACGAACTGATTCGGGATTTCCGTGAAAATCTATTACAGAGTGGTGATCCTGAACGCATTAACCCAGATATATTCACTCGAGGAGCAGGTTGATCTTCTGCCTTACAATCCTAAATGGGAATTTCCACGAGAAAATCTTATTTTGGGTTAGTTTCTTTTCATATTCAAGGAAAACAATTGGGATCTGGACAATTTGGTGTTGCCTTTCAAGCAAAACAAACTGATACTGTCCTCGATCAGGAAGACAATACGGTCAGACAAGTAGCCGTCAAAATGATCAGACCTATTTCAGATCCTCATTCAGATCGGACTGCACTTGCACCCCTAACATCTGAGCTCAAGATCTTGATTCATTTGGGGCCCCATTTAAACGTGGACAATCTGCTAGGCGCTTGTACCCAAGGTGTCGTCGACCATGGTTGATCACTTTGATCTATACATTTTTTAACCGTTTGCTTAATTCAAGATTTTTTTCTAAGTCCATTCGGGACTTAATTGACATAACATTCTATTCCATTAATTGACGGAATTGAAGTAATTTAACTGCTTTAAAGAAATTAAGTTATTTCAATGATTACAGTTATCAAGTATCTCCTACACAAAACCCCATGTTTTTTTTTCAATTAAGAGATTTAAGTGATTTGATTAAACTAATTGATGAAAAAGCGTAGTCGCATTCTATAATTTCGCCAAATTATTATATTATAAGTGCAGCTTCTAACATTTTTTCAACATTTTTCCTTTACTTTTACGAAGATGGCAGAATGTACGATTATTCACATTCCCAAAAATGCAATAGCCCCAATGCATTCCCAATTTAAACGGACGTACGTGTCCAATTTCAATTCATATTTACATGCAGACGAATACGATTAACTATATTAAGCCAATATTATTAGAATCAGCTCTCTTCATTGTAACTAGGATAAGTAAGAAATATTAAAGCTATAGCTAGAACCATAATTCCTAGCAACATACCAGCACCAAACTTCCTTGTTACCAACTATCTGTATATAGCAAAGTTAACATATTCCACTGAAAATATCCAAGATAACCGGTTTTGATGATAAAAGCAAAATAAATAGCTATGGAAATTCAAGATAACACACAATCTAGGGCATAGCTTTGTTACGTTAGCTCATTGTTATAGAGATGTGTCCCAACAGGTGCGTTTAACGCCCAGACCTCTAATTTATGTTCAGTATCGCTGCTATGATATCTTTGGACAATATTCCACACCCAGCACGACAGCAGCCACACTAAATGCTATGAAATGAGAAATAATGATTCTGTAAAAGAATATCGAAGTAAGGGAAAATATTCTGACAAATATAAAAAATATCATTTTAATAGTTTTCAAGGTTTTAAATTCAGTCGGTTATAAAATGTGTGCTCAATCGTACAACATCTGTGTTCTTAATCTTCAGATGCGTGCCAATTAAAAACAATTTTTAAAATCCTATGCTTCGAAAATACTTTCAATTAGTTCAGAAGATTCCCTACGTATGTATCACCGAGAAGAATCGACAATTTACAATTCGTCAATTCTACATTTTCATAGTTTCCGAAAACCCATCACGTATTTCCTTTTGACTAGAGATTTTTTTATTTCGCAATGGTGAGCCGTTTTTTGGTAATATTCTTAAACCATACTATTGTTTATATAAAATCACCATCTAGTGGGATAAACTATCGCTACGCTTCTATTTTTTAAATTTCTAAAATTCTATTTTTCTTCCTTATATCTTCTGACTCCTTTCGCTTATAATAGATATAGACATACAAGGCATAATGTGTCCTTATCGTTTATCGTTTATGTATATTTTAAATCACAGTATATATTAAAACGTATAGCTTGTTGAATTCAACTTCCGCCACGCCATGAGGAAGTAGGAATTAGCTTAAACTTTTTCTTTTTCTTAAAAGCTCTTCCACCTATTAGTTAATTATCATAAAACTATACCTGTTCGACTTGATGAAGGTTCTAATAAATAGCTGCCACGTTACATTATAAAAATCGATGAGGAATTAGTTTGATGAATACAACCAGTTATTATGTAACCTTGGCTAGCGTTTTGGGTCATTCACTCTCTAAACACCCATTACAGCAGTTGATGAAATAATCCTATAACACGCGCCGTATACACCTTTAAAAATGTGGGTGTGGTTGCTTGAATTCATTTAGACTATCTTGTTTTCGAAACTTGTTTTATTTTTATTTGTTCCTCGTTAGTGTTGATCCCTAAAGGACAAAGTCAAGCGTAGTATAGGATTATTCAACAGGTTACATCATCTTTAGTCCCTGCTTTAGCTTGGTAGATGATGGTATAACTTATTTTTTACTTAGATAAAAGAATAATAGAGAAGAATAATGGATGGTCCTCTGAATCAGCAGTGCTGGTATAAATGTCCTCAGTGCGATTACAAAAACAAACAACATTTCAATTTGGAATATCACATGAAGTGCCACTTGCGAAATCAAAGAATCCAATGTCCTCTTTGCAGTTTTTCGTCTAATTTCCAGTTCTACCTTGATCGCCACTTGGAGCTGCACCATTTAAACATGCCAACACCTCCACATCAGGTAACGTAAATACAGCATTTTTATAAACCTTTTAAATTTATTTAATTATTACCATTTTTGCAGAATAATGAAATATTGGACTCAAATAATCAAACTAAGTTGGTTGATCTTTGCGATGACTACGACCAAGAGGTTTCCATATAACTATATATAAAATTTTAGTTTTGAAAATCTCCATTTTTTTATTTATTTTTGTTTTTCTAAGAAAAATTCATTAAACAGTTCTAATACGGCGATTGAATCTGTTGGATTGAACCTAATAAAGAATATAGCAAGTATACATAGCTCATATTTTAACACAAAAATCAAACATACACTGAAACAATTATATTTTATATTGTTTTTATAGAAGAATTCGATGCCGAGAAAATAGAAATTGAAGAGGCAGATTGTCGCAAACGAATCAGCCAATGCAAAGAAGACATTCGAAAGGCTCGCTTCTCCATGGCACAAATGAGATTCATAGTTAAACAGCAAAAAGAAATCCGATCGGAGAAAGAGAAACAAAAAGAGATCCTGTCACATTGTTTGGAGATGATTAAGATTAATAATCAAAAGCTGTCGGTTCTCTCAACAGGGGCTAAAGCACTAGAAACCTTACGGTCCAACATCAGAGACACCAATAGGAGGAAACTTGAAATTGAGTTGCAACTTAGGTCACTACAACTAAAGGATTTAGAAGCAAAAAGGTATCTCAATGAGAACGATGATGAAGTGGTAGTGATTGAAGCAAATGATGGGGCCATGGAAAGCTTAAAGAGTAGCATTAAAGGGATGAAACATGAGCTGAATATTCTACGAGAAAAAGAGAGAACCCTTGCCAGGGATGTAGAACTGATGAGTCAAAGGTTACAAGTTGTTGAGAAGGTACCCGACCAGGTGGTACAAGGCCTCCAATCTGAAATAGAAGAACTCGCGACGGGAATTGAGACATTTCTTCAAGATGAGACTGAAGATGCGTTCAACCAACTGATCATTTTAACAGAGGAGAAAATTCGAAATCTCTTTACATTAAAGAATAATCTGCTTGATATTATGTTTATGAGAAAGAGTATTCGAAGAATGAGTGGATTTTAATGAAGATGGTTTTTAAATGGTTACATTTATATTTTGTTTTACTTTTATAATTAAACGTTTCCATAATATATTTCAAATATTTGAATGAAATCGACTGGTAGCAGGTAGCTCTATTATTTACATGAAATCGCTTTTAAAAATTACAATCTTTACTATCTATAGTAGTTAAAATGTAACTTAAACAAATTTGAAAGTAAATTCGGGAAAATGTCAATAAAAGAAAAAAAATTTACGTTAACACGCTGGTCAGCTGGTGTAGGTAAGGCGTAGGCTGTAGGCTAAGTTTGGCTTACTTTTATTAAAATTATTTTTTTTTTCGTGACGTTTCAAGGCTCGTTGGTCTAGGGGTATGATTCTCGCTTCGAGAGAAGGGTGCGAGAGATCCCGGGTTCAAATCCCGGACGAGCCCTCAATGACATCTCAATTAAGGCTGTTAGAGGACATTTTTTTTTGAATTCACAAGAAAAACACTTTGAAAGAGTTAACTTTGGGAGAACTGTTGCAATTTATTCTTTGTTGTATATTAAAAAAGAACCAATAACAACTAACTATTTTTTTTTTTAAAGTTAAATGTAAATACACGTGGTAAATATTATTCTAGTTCATAATGGATTATATGATACTGGTTAGCCCTATAATAACGGATAACTTACTCAAAATATATGAGATTAGAAACAGATTGACAAGTCAAAAATACATGCTCGCTGAATTACTTTTGTTAACAGTTACCCCCCCCCCCCACTCCCTCCACACAAAAAACTAAGATCAAAGAAAATTCCACTTTATTGATCCCAAAAATAAGCATAAAGTTATTATTATTTAGCAGAATACGCGTTAGTATAAAGAGCTCGTTTTTAATCCGTTTAATCCGGTATCCCATGTTAGCCCATCTAGAAATAGGCTTTTTGAACATATAGGTTTAATATCGACAAAAATTTGAGTGAAGCATTAATAGCTTATACAAATAATTGTTTCAAATTTTTGCTGTTGCCGTCGATAGTCGGGATTTATCAAGGTAATTTAGCATATTAATTGAATTATTATTTTTTAAATCCTTCCTACGAATAACTGGTTTTGATCATAATTATATCGAATACCAATGAAATCTCAGGCTATGATAGTAATACTTACCTTCCATATAAAACGCGGATACAAGTTTCGGCCCCTTTATAATGCAGTAATATGTTTTCTAAAGCTCTGCTGGCCGCCATATACCATAAATGGCATAAAATAAAATCTAAACTTGTTTATCTTGTTTGAATCTAACATAAATGTCTTAAGAATTAAGAGAGGGTCGAACTATAGAAATGTAAGTTGATTTAATCTAAATAATACCAATGAATTTTGTGGGGAAATGTTATTAAAATGTGTTAAATAAACGGTTCTACAAAGGAAACTGAAGTGAGAGTCAATTAGAATTTGCTATTGTTGTCAAATATGCCTTCCTGCGTGTTAGTCTATCGGAAGTACAAGTAAATTACAAACAGATTTGCAACTATAATTAAATTTTGAAATTAATTTGAAAGGCGCATAGGATTTTTTTTTTTTAATAAATGGTGTGAAACTATAGTTGGTTTCTAGATATTACGTATTAACTTGGCTGACGTGTTCGGTCATTCATTCTCTGTATTATCTAATATGGAAGTAATGCTGATGAAATAGTTTTTTACGATTATTTACCCAAGTGAAACTGTTAAGAGTATGCTGGATAACAAAAAGCAATAATCTCGTTATCAAAACTTGTTTTGTTTTTCGTTCATATGCCTGCTCTGATCCCTGCGTAGAACCAAAACGAGTTTAGTATAAAATTATTCTAGAGGTTATACAACTATTAGTACTGGCTTCATGTTAGAGATGATGGAATACCTTTTTTTTCTCTTGCACTTGAATAAAAAAATTATATAAGAGATTAGAATAATGGTTGGTCCTCTGCATCAGCAACAGTGTTTGTACGAGTGCACCCAGTGTGACTACAAAAACAAAAACTCTTTCAATTTTGAATATCACTTGAAGTCTCACTCGCGAAATCAAAGAATCAAGTGTCCTTTGTGCAGTTTTTCGTCTAATTTCAAGGGTTACGCTGATCGCCACTTGAAATTTCACCATGTTAACACGCCAACATCTTTGCAAGTAAATAACTTTTTAAAAACCAAGTAAAATGTTTCATTACTTTTTTTTACAAACCTTTTTTTATTCAGGCTAAAGAAACAGACACAGCTGGTACGATGAAGTTTATGAATTTTAGCGACGTCGTTGATAAGCCAGCTAATGTATCTATGTTAATATACTGATTTAAATTCATGTTGCTTATTAAATTTAAATTTTTTTCATCAGTGCGATTCAAAAGAAAGTTTGAACACAACAAGTGCAACCACTGGATTGAATCTAAGAAAGACACCAAGTATAACTTTTAAACATAATTTCCTAATTAGAACAAAAATTAATAATAATAAAAAAAGTTGAACTAGAGTGCCAGAAAATAGAAATTGAAGAGGCAGATTATCGTAAGCGCATAAGTCATTGTAAAGAAGAGATTCGAATGGCTCGCATCCTCATGACAGAAATGAGAGTCAAACTTAAAAATCAAAGGGAAATGCGATCGGAGAAAGAGAAACAAAAAGCTTTTCTGACACGTTGCCTGGAATTAATGAGTATCAACAATGAAAAACTGTCAAAGCTATCAATTGAGTGCAAGAAACTGGAAATCTTACGCACTCAAATAAGGAAAACTAATAAAAGGAAACTTGAATCTGTACTACAACTCCGGACATTACAACTCAATGATCTAAAATCTAAAATGAGTCTCTATGAGAGGGGTTTAGATGAAATACTTGTAAACGAATCACACAATAACCAATCAAGTATCAATAGCTTAAAAACCCGTATTAAGAAATTGAAAACCGAGATGGAAACGATGCGAAAAGAAGAAAGTGCCGTTGAAAATGACGTAGCGCTGCTGAATCAAAGTTTGCATGTAGATGTTCAAGTACCTGAACAGGTTCTACAAGGCTTCCAATTGGAAATAGAAGAACTCGAGAGTGGAATCAAGGCATCTCTTCAAGACGACACAGAAGATGCATTCAATCAGCTGATTATTTCAACAGAAAAGAAAATCAACAATCTTGATGAGTTGAAAAATATCTTGTTTGATACCATGTTCATGAAAAAGAGCATCCAAAGACTTAATGCAGAATTCAAGTCATCATGATTACATTTCTTGTATTGTGGGCTTATAAATACAAAACTACACTATATATTTTGACAGTTTGACTGTATTTTTCTTTATATACATAATAATTATAGTTGTTAGATACTTTTGGTGATGGCAACGTTGGATGTCCTCAAGGCCACATCATATTAGGTATAAAGATTTCAACAATATACCAGCTCATAACTTGTTTCGATCTATCGAACTGTAGAAACCTATAAGGGAATCTTAAGTTATAATGATAGTAGAATTATTCAGTCGAATGTCAGCGCACACAAAGGCACCAGGATACAGGTTTTTGCTTCCCATGTGGCTAATTTCTTTTGAAAGCAGCAACCAGTTAATTATATGTATATACATACCATCAAATTTCTATAACAATTTTAATATATATATTATATAAAAGTACAATTTAAGTACTAAGCCGAAGATAATTTATACAATTCTTCATATCGATATTTCGATGTAATAGGCTATATTTTAGGCTATCATTCTAGCTATCATTAATGTAGTATCAACATAAGAAAAACGAATTTTTATGAGAAAGTAGAAACTAGTGTTATTAAGCAGGCGGTCATTGCTCGATCAATCAGATACAATACGCCAGTCTTATCGTCGTATTTTAATCTTAACAATTAAACTATTCTATATTCAAAGAAAATAAATTCTTTGGATACGAACCCACGTCCTGATAAAAGCATTTTTGGTAGTGAACTCGCTCGCTCTACCAACTACGCTGAGATAACTTAAATGATTATCGCACATAAATAGCCTATACGCAATGCTAACAGTATTAATCAATAAATTTGTATACATTTTTTTTTAAACTGGACAAGTTTGTAAATCATATCGTGTATGAAATAAGTTTATCTTCGCTGAAAATTCGACGCTAACGCCGGTGTGTAACTCATGGTAAGTTTGCGTACCATGCGTTACACACCGGCGTCTACCACATTGAAAAATGCTTTAGTTTAAAACAATGTATTGGCGAGAAAGTTATCGTTTTCGAAGAACCCTAACGTAATTTTTTAGCCACCAATCCTAACACTAGGAATCAACCGTATAAAAGATTACATTAGTTTACTGCTGTTTAGTAATAACCGTCTGTAGCAGCAGCTAATTGGAAGTCAAGTGGCACAACCGAATCTTTTGTCTAGTTTTCTTTTAATGACGATTGTAACTAAATTCTTATGAATGGAATTATTATTAACCATGTTTCGTAGTGGTGGAATTCATCAAATAACTAGATGACTAGATTGTACGCAATTCTTTTGTAGTGTAATTGTTATTAAGAATTCTTTTCAGAAAATGTATATTATTGTACATGTGTTTATGTGAATGTGTGATTGAGCGTGGATGAATGTGGATACGAATGCACATTTGGACTGTTTAATAAACCATTCCTCAAAGGCATTGATTTTTCTATCCGAATGGGACATAAGGGAAATCGACATAAGTCATACCAATAAAAAGTGGAATATGTCATCTTTTCTTTATTATTTATATTTTTTACTCGGCACATCAAGTTTAATTCTGCCATTAATTTAGATTTTAACCTTATGTGAGCCGTCAAGTACGATTATTCTATTTCCACTTCATTCACAGATTACAAAAATCACGTTATAAAGTTTTTTTTTTCTTGAAGATACAGTCTTGGGTTCATTTCTAGAGAAGAAACCCGATCACCTACGGAAGCCAAGCCCTCTCGTTCTTGTCGCGCTGAACGCAGTTGTTTTAGATCCGTCTGCATTCTTGGGGGGAATTATCGAAACTAAACGGAATGTTTTTACTCTTTTCTGTATTAATCACTTTTCTCGTTAGTTATCCTAAAATAGTTCTCCTGTATTCTAATTCTTTGATTAAGTTGTTCTAATATCATTTATCATCATTTCAGAAGAAGATCATTCAGATTTCAGATGAACCAGCAGTGCTCATTGTTAAGGTTAAGTGCAATAGGGAAAGGAACAAAAAAATCAAAAAATTTCATAAAACATACCATCGTATTCAGCGTGAAAAAAACTGAACAAGTTTGTTTATCATACCTTATATCAATTTTTTTTATAGGTGGGAAATCGACGTCAACGCCGGTGTGTCGCAAATGGGATGCAAAACAACCCTTCCGCTTTCTTGGCATTTAAGACAGACATATTGAAGAAAGTGGATTCGCAAAAAGGTTGTCCATATCGCAACAGCTCGGTGTCCATGTTGTGAAAACAACTGCACCGATACCTACAGTTGCATTGGTTCAATAGCCAAAATGACAACGCTGCTCACAGTGGAAGCCACCCATTTTTATGTTTAAAATAATTCTATTGCAATCGAAAAAAGAGGATTCCAATACTATATTTTAGGGGTATACAATATATATATATATTGTAACAGGTATTTCCCCACGATTGGCCTTGTTACAATTGGATGAGCGGAGAAAGAGAGAGTGTATTCTTTCACGCTTTTCTTGTTTATTAGTAAATGAATGTTGTTTGTGCTATGTGTGATTGGTGAATTATGTTATGATACCTAAAGAGAGAGGGAAAGAGAAAGTATGAGCACACAGCTCGACATCAAGATTATAGGATAATTAAGTTACAGTGTGGGCTGAGGGGCTCTAGTTCAAGCTCACAAGGTCATCGGTACAAGTATAGGTTCAAGATCAACTCCTTCAGCAAGAGGAGGACAGCAATACATAAGCCTCAAGAATGGTGACACACAGTCAGAAGAGTGAACGTCCAGAATGATGACACACAGTCACGAGATAGAGATCCTCGTCCAGGGATTCCTCAGTATCTCCACGTACAATCGTGAGCTAGGCCAAGAGCCGCTCACTTCACATTAAAGAAACTAAAGGAAAATCAATAATAAATGATTGATGCTTAATTGATACAAAGAGATAAACACAATACCGTAAGACAGTAGTAGTAGTAGTCGTAGAGAGAGAGAGCAAGAGAGAGAGTGACAAGGACGGCTCCATGGTCAAGCGCCAACTGAGCGGGGGAGGATATGAAAATGTGTGAAAAGACAAATAGGGTGGAGTGTCAAGTAGGTCATAGACCTTATTAAGGTCAATAGAGAGAGAGAGGGCGCGAAGGGGAGAAATATCAAAATACGCAAATAAAACAATAAAAGAAAACTAAAAACATATGTTGCTTATGGGTGGCTCGCCTGTCCAACAATATTGGCTTTAAATGCTGTATTGCAAATAAGAATGAAAAAAACAATATCATATTTTAGTTAAAATCAATATCCATTTTCGATTGTAGCTGCAATACTCTACCGCATGCTGGATGTGGAGAAGCCTAAATTCCGTTATCCATCGGACCGTGTGTTCCAGACTCTACTCTTCGATATTTCTGGCCTCTTGAACAGTCGCCCATTGACCTACGCTAGCAGTGACCCAAACGACTTCCGGCCAATAACGCCAAAGGACTTCTTGGCTCAGTCGCCTGTACCTAATGTTCCAGCCGGTAAATTTGACGATGCTTTTCCGCAGGATCGGTACCGATACGTGCAGAGATGAACCAGTCTCTTCTGGGATTTCTAGATCAAGTTGTATCTTCCCACCCTCACCACACGTAAGTAATGGAAGCAGCCTACCACAACATCGAAGTTGACGACGTCTTCCTCACTGGGCGCGTCAAGCTCATCCATCCCGGTCATGACAAGCTCGTCCGTGTTGCTGACGTCCAGATCATCAATGGTCTCTACACTCGAACAACACACAATCTATGTCTACTGGATCAAGACTCAGCGAGCCGTCCTGATCCAGCCCGTCCCACCTCGGGGGAGAATGGTCAAGCCTCAGGCTGAAGTATTGCAACGCTGTTCTCTAGTGTAGTCTGCTCTTAGTCCAAACGTCAGAACAGCGTGGTTTTCCTCTTGTTTTTGTTATCTCTCTTATTTTATGTGCTTCTTTTGTGTGGATCCTAATATTCACAGGTATTTTGATTAGTATTTAAATCCTGATTTTGTATTTACTGTGTAGATTGTACTTGTGACACTAAACTTGGAGTGATACGTTGTTGCTGTGATTGTGAGTGTCATGTGTCATGTGTCATAGCTATCCAGTTTGTCTCTCTTTATGCAAATTAATAACAATCAATACAAATTAAGTTTTCTGATCACTCGCCTTTTACGTTGCTTACAATATTTCTTGTTGTAGCTTGTAAGAGATCGGTAGAGCCTCCTTTATATGTGCACAGCTTCTCAACTTCTTAGTACGAGGTATTATTAACATCATGATTATGTTATTTATGTTCGTGATGCTTATACTGTATTAATTTAATTTAGATTTACTCTATGTGTACTGTGTATCGATGTTGGTCACTGTGGGCAACTTCACCTCGCCCATTCACAGTGGTAAGAGTAAGAGATTGTATACATTATTATCCCTGTTTACTCGTCATTTACATTCTTTATTCTTCTTACAGATAACTTCAACTTACGCAATACAAATCTCTATTAAGCTACCTGGGTTAGGCTTAACCAGAACTAGTTTTCTTCATTCGGCCCACCCACTGCAAGGGCTGGTTATTGACCTCAAGGCCTCATCATGGTGGGTTTTACATCTTACTATCACCATTTTAGAAGCTTGCATTCTTCTGTGATAATTTGAATAACGGGAAGAATAGTTTTTTAATATATATTTTAACGAATGGGTTTCTTTAGGTTATTTCTTTTCTTCCACAAGTAAATGCAAATTAACTGTATGCAGATCATATCAGATCATATAAGAAATAGATGATTACCGTTCGATGTTGTCAATTATCTATATGCCAGACTATTATATTTTACATTTCTCTATAATTATATTAATTATAATCTATAATAATCTATTAACCTTAAATAAATCTATATCATTATAGTAAAAGAAGATATAGTTCAAGCTATTTTATTATCAGCGAATATGCCCCTCATAAAATTTGTGTTTATCAAAAGACTTTTTGTAACCCATAATTAGTACATAAGCTATACGAACATCTATCACTAATTTTTACAATATTCATATTAGAAAATTACGGAAACCTTAATTTATATCACATGAATCCACTCATTCTTCGAATAATGCTCTTTCTTGCAAACATGATGTCAAACAGACTATTTTTCAATTGAAATAGGTTTCGAATTTTCTCTTCGGTAGAAATAACGAGCTGGTTAAACACGTCTTCCGTCTCGTCTCGGAGAGATGCCCTGACTTCCCTCTCCAGTTCTTCTATCTCACATTCAATGTTTTGTAACACCTTCTCGTCTACTTTACTCACAACTCCGTTGAAACTTTGACTTAAAAGTTCTACTTTTTTGGCAAGGGCTTCTTCTTCTTCTCGCAGAAATCTCAACTCGCTTTTCATCCCTTTAATGTTGCTTTTTAAGCCTCTGATAGTTGCATCAGTATCATCTGATTTTTTTAGGCATAAAACCAACTCATCCGCAAAATCAGCCTCATATAAATGCTGCTGTTCTTTTAGCTTCTTGATTTGCATTTCTCTTAGTTGTAAATCTGATTCAAGTTTTCTTTTATCAGTTTCTCTTATGTGAGCACGCAATATTTCAAGTTTATTATATTCTGTCGAAAGATCCAACAGCTTTTGGTTGTTTAACCGAATCATTTCCAGATAACGCGATTTCAGCTCTTTTTGCTTCTCTTTCTCCGAGCGGGTTTCTTTCTGGTGCTTAATTTTGTCCCTCATTTCTGCGATTGAGGCTCGAGATAATCGAATTTCTTTTTTACACTGACTGATTCGTTTACGACAATCTGCCTCTTCAACTTCAACTTCCCGTTGCTCTAGCTCTAATTTAACTAAAACTATAATAATTATTAGTTAATAGGCAGAAATATTACAAACATAAATTTAATAATACACATACTTGATTGCTGCTGCCGAAGTAAAAGGTCCTCTTTAGTATAGCTATTCATAAGAAGATTTTCCTGTAAAAATTGGAAATCAAAATGAGAAAAATTGATTAAATTGACGATTTCGATCAGCAGCATGACCCTCACAAACCTTTGACTCATCATCATCTTCAATGGAAACATCCACAAATTCAATCTTTCCTGAGTAAGTAATATCTATCTCTTCGGTCTGCTACATATAATAGAATACATTAATTTAAAATTAGGTTTAACTTGCTTTATAACAACCTACTTTTAAATTATCTTCAGAGTGCGATGCTGACTCAATAATATCATTTTCATGAGCGCTTGGTGCTGAGTTATCATGGTCACGAGTCATGTGCCGAACCACTACAAACTTGAGATTGGAAGAGTAGTTGCATAGACTGCATTTGAACTCTTTGTCGCCGTCTTGATTGTGAGCTTTTTCGTGCACCCTCGCGTTGGCTGAGTGATCCGTTGAATAATCACAGAGTGAGCACTTATAAATAAATCCAGTTTTGATAGACTCTTTAGACTGGTCCATCTCCTCATTTTCAACTTCATCCTCATTTACTGCTGCATCACAACATTATTTATTGATACATTTTACTTAACTTAAAATTATTCAGGAATTTGTTACAATTATACCTGGATTAGGGAGATGATCATTATTCTCATTTATATAGCTCTCTACGGGATTATCATCAATTTCCAATACATTTTGAATGACATATTCAATGTCCTGATTAATGTTAAAAGCAATTATAATATATAACTAAACTTTGTAAAGCAGTAATTTATTTTAGAACCTGTATAAACTCTAGCTGATGCGCTGGCACAGCGTTAGGCAAGTTGAGGTGGTGTTGTTTCACGTGTCGAGAGACCCAGCACTTTGAATCAGCCGAAAAACTGCACAGAGGACACTTGACTTTCTTATTACGTGTGTGGCAGGTCATGTGGTAATTTAAATTGGTAGACACTTTATTTTTGAAGTTGCACTCGGTACATTTATACCAATTTTCATCATCCTCGGGGCTCTTTAATGATCGAAAAATAGTTTCATTCAAAATGTAAATTAATAGAAATAACGACTGAAAAAATGTAATAATACTGTACCTCACGACCTAAGTAAAAATCATCTTCAATTATTTCCATTTCGTGAAAATCGTCACAGGGTCTTAGGACTTGAATCAATCTTGCGTTGTTTATACAGCAGTCACAGCCTCACAGGTAAGGAATGAAAACTGTTAGGACTCTAAGCGTTACTGTGTTACTGATGTGTATGTAAACCAGTTTATTCGAAATCGATGCATATATAGCTGCAGGATCTATCAAACTAGATTTGGTCATGGCTTTTTAGAAATCACAGAGAGCTCTGAACGGGCGTGACCTTCGATAGACATTATGTATTTCCTGCTTAGTGGTCAAGGTTAAGTCATCTATATGTACCTTGAGGTGGATGTCCAGCTGGTTTCTAACTTACAGAGCTACAACACTTAGAATGGATTCTAATGGATAATAATAATAAATATCTAACTTGTTGTTTAGATGACAAAATGAAAATTATTTGACCGCCATGAACCATAACTGGACGATGGAAACCTATAGTAATTTACTAAGTAGCCGCAATCATACATATATACGTTAGTACATTTTTTTTAGTTAAATGTATTGCAATATTTTTTAAGTATTGCGTATATTCATTATTTCAACAAAAAGAATATAACTAAAAAAGAAAGAATCACACAGACTCGCTTGTGAAGAAGGTAACATATACTTAAAATGCAAGAACCAGTCTAGAAAAGGCCATTAAACTGATGCCGGAAATGCGTCCATGGAGTAATGTATAATAATCATCGACATTACCCAATATGGTTGTGTAGAGATCGTAGAGTAATGACCGGCAGTTACCCTTGGTGCATCACATCCTTCACAAATAAGGCTGCACTGTACTGTACTAACTGGTTGGTGGTGCTCAACTGGTTTCTCACATTATCACCTTATATATATGTATGAAATGTATTGCATGGTAACAAATATAGGCAAACAATATTTAAAACATGAAGCTATTTATTTGAAAATTTTATTAGGCTTATTCATTTATTTTCTACAAACACGTGAAATTTTGAAATTACTTTCAATTTTCTTATAAAATTTTCTAACTTTTCTTTCTTCAATAAATTTTACTATTTATTCTTTTCGTTATTACAATGCATGCAACGGGTGATCCGGGGTGATCATCATAACTAGTTTTCTTGATTCCTTCATATGGTTATTGACCTCAACTTAAATTTTTGTTTTCAACTCAGTCCTTATATAGCTGTTTCGAATAACGAGAACAAGTAAGAACAGCTAGTTAGATTTTATTTAATAGAATAATAACGATTTGATTCTTCTTAGAAATTGTAATTCTAATCGATGATTATCGAAATAATTTTATGTCTTTTAAACAGAATCACATATAACGAGAAGATTCTTCTTAGAAATTTTAATTCGATTGATCAATGATCACCGAAATAACATTCCGTTTGGTTTTAGGCCAACCAAAAGTATTTCATATAAAATTACTACATATTTAATATACTATTTATTCTGGTAAAATTATATGATATCATACTGAGTAATATAAACGGTAACATATTCATATATTGAAAATTGATAGCCATTATATTAATTCATTCTTTGAATGGTGCCTTTTCTTAAGAACATAATATCAAGCAGATTATTTTTCAATACAAATAGATTTCTAACTTTTTCTTCCGTTGAGATGACGAGCTGGTTAAACACATCTTCCGTCTTATCTTGAAGAGATGCTTGGATTTTCCTCTCAATTTCTTCCAATTCCAATTGAAGAAATTGTAGCTTCTGGTCGTTAGGTTAGATACTTTAGGCCCGATCCCATCATTTACACTTTTATATAGCAGCCCTACATCTCTGGCAAGAATTATTTCTTCTCTCTCCAGAAATTCCAGTTCGTTCTGCATCCCACCAATGCGGCTTTTTAACCACTCGACCACGGCTTCAGTTTCATCTGATTTTACTAGATCAACAACGATTTATGCCCCTCTTCTACACAATTAGCACAGTTATGAAGGTGCTGTTGGTTCATCAACTTATTGAGTTGGAAAACTGCCTCACATTTTCTTTTGTTGGCTTTTCTTATGCCAATGCGTAAAGTTTCCAGTTTCTTATACTCCATGGAGAGATTCTCCACCTTTTGATTGTTTTCCCGGATCGCTGCCAACCAACGCGATTTTATCTCTTTTTCTTTCACGTTCTCCGAAAGGATTCTTTTTTGCTTCTTGATTTTGTTCCTAATTTCTGCCATACAGAAGCGAACCTTTCGAATGTCTTCTCTATGTTGGCTGATTCGCTTACGACATTCCGTCTCTTCGATTTCCAATTCTCTGCCATCGACTAGTCCAGCTTAAATATAATATTTTATCTTTTTTTAAATAAGATTAATTTTTAAAAAATACCTGATTTCTGCTGCCTTAATTCATCATTTGCTGCATTTCTCCAAGGACGCATTCGAATAGGATTATCCTATATTTTCAAAGTATTAACAATGTATGCTGCTTTGTATAGCTATTACAGATATTTCCTTTAAACAAACCTTTGACCCATCATCATCTTCATCGCAAAGATTCACAAATTCAACTTTTGGAGTATAAAAACAAGGACCTATTTCTTTGGACTATAATTTAGATATAGGCAATAGGTTATTGTATTAGTGTTTAATTGTATGTAATGTATTTTTTTCTTATAATAACTTATATACTTCTAAATCACTTCCAGAGTGGGCTTTAAGATTGTCTTGATTGTAGCAAACATTCAAAGATGCAAACTTGTCAGTATTAGTGTCCATCATCCCTTCAGTCTAAAGTGTATTATAAGTAAATGTTATAATATTAGTTATGCATATTAGGTATTTGTATTAAACAAACCTTCAGCTCATCTTCGTCCTCATCATCGTCGCAAAGATCGACAAATTCGAACTTTCGATTATAATAAGTGCCCATTTCTTCGGACTATTACACATATAAAATTATAAGTTATTGTATTAATTTCAAATTAAAGACTATTATACTCTAGTATTAATTATGACGACTTACTTCTACATGAATTTCATTGTTTGATTTAGTATTAGGGTTTTCTTGAAGGCAAACATCCATAGATTCACCAGTGTCCTTCTTTATAGCCTACAACACGAGAAATGGGTTTGATTTTTAATTTCAAGTTTTGTAGCGCAATGTTTTACTTGTAGATAGTGCTGCTGGTTTTCTGGGCATTGATGGTCACGATTCATGTGCCGAATTACCACAAACTTGAGATTGGAAGAGTAATTGCACAGAGTGCACCCAGGTTGCACCGACACTCCATAGGCTATCTTTGAGATATCCGTCTAACTTGCATGTTATCCTATCCATATCTTAGCTTTTTTACCACTTTTAATTAACTCGGAGATAACTGTTCTGGGCCACTTTTTAGATATCTAAGTTGATATCTTATTTTTTTAGTTAGCTTTTAGATCACTTAGAGATATCTCCAAGATAACTCATCCGGGCTATTTTTTCTCAATATCTTGTTTCATATCTCATTTAAGATCAATTATCTTTAAGTTTTAATAGAATTGAAATTAAATCAAGATCCGGGACATAATCAAGTTTCGGTGTTAGCTGACTTCAAAAGTACAAAGAATCCCTAAATTTGGTTAAAAAATGATCTTGAAGTATATATAGCCAAAAATAGTGAGTTATGTGCATCTTCATATGGTCTAGTGGTTAGATGCTGCCACTCTAAGGGTACAAGGTTCGGTTCCCGGCATCTCCATCTCTATAAGGTTGAAATATTGATTTCCAACTCGGCTATCAGAAGTACAAATTGAGGAGGAGAAGGAAAGACCAAATGGATAGAAGAATCAGTTTTTTAATTAATTTAATTATAATTTAGTTGTTATTAACTTTAAGTTATCCAAAAAGTTATCTCGCAAAATATAATTAAGATATCCAGAAAGATATCTTCAAGAGGAACAAGATATAGCTCAGAGGCCCCAAAATAGATATCTATAAGATGTAAACGGGCTAGACCCACCGGTCATTTGGATATCTCTGAAATATCTAGTTTGATATCCAAAAAGTTGGCAATCGGCTATCTATAGGATATATGTGTGCCGCCTGGGCATTGAAACTCTTTGTCCTCCCCTTGACTATGAGCCTTTTTGTGCAGCTCTGCGTTGGCCGAATGATCGGTAGAATAGTTACACAGAGTGCATTTGTAATTAAATGTAGAACTTGATGCATCAGCAGATTCTTGAGATTGGTTCGTTTTCTCTTTTTCTACCTCTTCGTTTACTAGTTATATCATATTATTGTTAAAACAATTCAATGAATTCGTAAGTTTTCATATATTTACCTGAACTTGAGAAGGAATGATGACTATCGATGCTAATCTGCTCTAACTGAGGGTTTTCATTTATATCCAATAATGTATCAATGACATAGTTTATCTCCTGATGATAGATATTATTTTAAAAAAAATACTATTCGCTTTCACAATAATTGATGTATAAAAGTTACCTCTAAATATGCTAACTGATGCTGTGGCACGATGTTGGGCAAGTTTAGATGGTGTAGTTTTAAGTGGCGAGATACGTAGAACTTGGTGTTTGCTGAAAAACTGCACAGATGGCACTTGATTCTTTGATTTCGCGTGTGGCATGCCATGTGTTTATCATAGTTGACTGCCATTTCATTTTTGAAATTGCACACGGTGCATTTGTACCACTTCTTGTTTTTACCTCTAGGATTCTTTCATGAGTCAAACAAATTAATATTATTTACAACTTTAACTAACTCATTATACATTTTATATAATTAAGTAAATATCTCATTATAATACCTCATGACTTAATTGATAGTTTTCTACCACAGTTTCCATTAAAAATACCAATCTTCGCTGGATCTCGGTGGCACTTCAGTCCGTCATGTATCATCCACAAGAGCTACTCAGAGAATGATCATACATAAAAGTCGAAAAGCTCAAACTATTATTTTATTTGTTTTCTTGTAAGAATAAACAGAAAAACCAGATATTGTAACGGCATTTTCCGCTGAAGGTTACTTGTACAACTAGTTATATACTTATATAACACCTACAACTCTGGTGAAAATTGAGAATTATTTTATTAATTAATGTAAATGTATTAAGATTTATTAGGGATTATGTTGAAAAATGAACTATTAAAATGAGAAAATGATTTTGAAAACGCCCGGTCATTGATCTACATCAACTCTCAGGAGTCCATTATTGAATCTCGTTTTACTCCTTAACAGCTTATATAACCAAAAATATCGACGTGGCGAGCTAGATTCAAAGTTCAACCCAAACCGTTCTCTAGGCGTAGTCCTTTATACCTTGTTTATCTAATTTTAATAAAGCAGAAAATGTTCTATTATTTAAAAAATTCAATTGCAATAAAGTAAAAAAAAATGTTTTCAGAAACGTCACTCTCTTAAGCAATTCACCTGCCGCTATTGTTCTCCCTCTTTCGCACCCCTTTTGCAACATCCTCTTTCTTCATCCCTCTCGAACTACTTTCCTTTTCTCAGGCTCTACGTCAGTCGCGACTCGAGTCCAAAGAAGAAGGACCTAAAGGCCCGTTCAGACTAGACGAAAAACGCCAGGCGTTTTGCAGAAAGCAGGAAATCGGCCGACGGAAAAACACGTTTTCATGCGTTTTTCTTGCAAAACAAAAATACATTTTCTGTTAGCAGAAAGCAAAAAGCAGAAAATTTGAACAGCCAATCAAAAATTAGAATTTGACGCTTTTCAGTTTCCGGCTTTACGCACGTTTTTGTCTAGTCTGAACGCCCCTTAATGCAAGTTATTTACGTAAGCGTTCTTTACTTCAATCTTGACTATTTCTGACAACGGGAAAATGCTCTTAAAGATATTTGAAAATTCTCTTTGAGTCACACTGAAAGAAAATTTCGAGGAGACTTATCCAATATCCAAAATTAAATGCAGAAAAGAGCTTAAACTCTAAAACTCATAAACATCCACAGCCAAAAAATCGAAATGAAAAAGGTTCGTTTTTTCTAGAAAGCCGTCGCGCTGGCATCCTCAAACGATCTCAGACGGGCTGTTTAATACATTATCAGCCAAGCAAATCTGAAAGTGCAGCTTGCTCTGCACTCATCATGCTGGCGAAGTGGTCGCACGAATTGAGTTTAGCTACACCCTCCCGTCTTTATAAATATCTATACATTAACACTGGGTTTCTGAGTCAAGAAGATTTTTTAGGCTATATTTAAGGAGCTCATGTAAAAAATCAAATCCGGAGAGCACTTTCAAAGGTTACAAAGTATTTATTCCGGTACTATTCTTCACGCTGAATCCGATGAAACCATAAACAAAGCTGTAGCTTTAACGGTTGCTGAGATATACTTTGTTAAAGTTCGTAATTTTAAAAAGAATGAAAAAAACTAAAAATTCGGTAACGCGTTTTTGACATTTACGTTGTCAAAAGATAAATAAAAACCATTGGAATCTAAAGCGAACTCTGTTTTCTATTAGCCCCTTAAACCGTTTTCTCCTAATTAAAGCCATTACGTCAAAAATGGCTTTCTTCTGGTACCCATTTTTCTACTTTTCGCGCCTTATTTTTAATCATAAACAGCGCTCTAGCGGGTAATAAAAAGCTGTTTATGTCATTTTATAATGAAAAAAGTATTATATTATTATTGTTAATAGATAGATAAATAGTTTCTTGTATACAAGAAACAATTTACAGATAGTAAATGTCGTTTTGTTCATAATGAAAAAGTTAATATCCGCTTGGAGCGCTGAAATTTCACGTGAAATAAAGGCGCGAAAATACAAAAAATGGGTCCTTCAAATAACACTCTTTTAAGGCATGATGCAAATTTTATTGGAATCTATTCTTTTAGGAGCGAATTAAGGAGATACTTATCCTTCATATACAATAATTTTATTTAAGGAAAAAAAAATCTGTTTTCCCAAAGAAAAAAGTCCCTGTTTTGGATTACCGAAGTTTTTTTAATATTCAAAATATTTGTAAAAAGTTAGACAAACAATCATCTTTATCTGCAAAACTAAACGCGATAGAGAAATGCGGATTTCACTAATCGATTAAGTAAGTCTTTCCGGTTTTAATGAATACAAATTTACTACCCTTAACTCTTTTCCGGATTTGATTATTTTTGAAACTCCTTTAAAAAAGCTCTACTTGATTCAGAAACCCAGTGTTAAAAATGCGAATGTTAAAAATGGCCACACTCTCGTTGTCACGTTGCTTCAATTACTTTGAACTTAAACGTGGAGTATGTGACAGCAAAGGTAGATTTTTGGTAGTAGAGGGAAAGTTTCGGCTGTGACCTATCTTACTCTGCAACTATTTGAATTACTTTATGACCCTATTTGTCCGCTGTCCTACTTTCTTTGACATTGAATGACCTTCTTTTATAACCATCTTTTATTACTGTGTAAACGTATATAAGCTGTACGTTTCGCTTAAGTAATACACTCTGATTCAAACTACTCTACCAGTAACATCTCCACATCTTTATTCCCAGAGTGTCGCAATATATTAGCGAGATAATTAGTATCATTCGAAAAAAAATTCTTAATAGGCTCTTAGTAGAGCAAACGTTTGGGTTAGATCGATAAAATATTTAATTAACTAAGAAATCGTTTTTAGCCCTCGAGTCACATGAGGATTACTCAGCTAATATCTCTTGACATTTATTATTTGGCCAATTTTCAACTTCCCAGTTTATACTGATGATAATAATCGCTTTTTTGGCGCTGAAAACAGCTAGGAGTGAAAATAAGAAAATTGGTGCTTCGTTAGATTGAGCGGCTTAATGACGTGTTTTCTTGACGTAAGAAATTCCTATTTTCGAAGATCAAAAGGCCTTCAAGTAGTCAGTGGGAATTCAAGTAGTAGTTGTAGTTTTTGTTCCTTTGGGTGAAAAAATGGCGTGGTCAATATGCACAGCTTTTTTATTTTATGTTGATTAAGAAAACTTGGAGTGTAAGAGCTATCATGCTTCAACTTGCACCATTCGAATCCTCGTAGCTTGCTAAGTTAATACCGATCGAATGCATGCTTATGAGTTAAAGCTCTTTTCTTGCCCACGAGCCACGACCAATAATTGAAAGTAATTTTCGACAAAACCTACCGTTAAGCTTGTTGCTTTTTCTTCTTTTTCGTTCAAAGTTCTACAAAATGGTATGCAGTTCTCATTTTTTCTCATTTTTTCATACTGGAACATGTACAAAGTTTAAGGTTCCCTTAAGCACCCCTGATAATCTTTCAATGACTCAGAATAGTGGTGGCAAATTGGAAGGTTTAATCAGTATAACACTTTAATTCTGAATATGAACATTTTAAAAGTAACTTTTTTCTGTCTGTCAGTGAAACAACGTTATGAAATATCGAATAAATTTTTTTGATTACATTTTTAAAGCCCAATTTACATCATTCAGTGACTTAAAAAAAACTAAATATCTCCACGGTTCTTGAATTCAGTAAATGAAATGTGTTCTAAACCCTCCAGATGCACGTAGGAAAATCCATTTTAAAAAGCAAATGTTTTTAGAATATTTTTATTTTGTTTGGAACATTGCCGTCGACGTCTGCATCATCGAAAAGAATCAACACCTGGAGTTTTATACATTTATCCTTTATTCATACTACTTTCCCGGAGGCGCTAGAACCCGTTTTGTTTCCTGTTTAGTAAGAAAAACAAACTTTTTTTCACAAAGTTTTATAATGGTCAGCCGTTTTTTTAAGTAATAGGGACAAGTTTACAACTCACCGCGTTGATATTCTTAAAGCATATATAGTAATTATTATCATATTAACATCAAATCAGCTATCGAGATACCGGCATCCTTTAGTTACATTTTTCAAATATTCATTTTCCTCATAACAATCAAACATACCAAGTAGGATTAAATTAATTCTTTTTCTTTCTTCTCTTCCACGCATTAGTAACTTGAAAAAAAACTGTTAATTTTTCTGAAGGCTATCGCAGAAAAGAAAGTGATGAGAATTAAGGGATAGGTTGGATTGATACAACCAGTTACGTAACCTTGACTATCATCTTCGGTCATTCACTCTCTAACATCCTACAGCAGCTGATCAAATAGAATCCTACAACGCTGTATAAATATTTAACAACTTGGGAGTGGTTAATTGAATACATTTAGGCTACCTCGTTTTCCAAACTAGTTTTATTTCTCCTTTTTCTTCGATATGATTTTGTTGGTCCCCGTAGAACAAAGTCAAGCGTAGTATAGGATTATTGTACAGGTTACATAACTTTTAGTGTTGGCTTTACGTTTGTAGATGCTGGATGCAACTTAAGAATACAGAAGAATGAATCAGCAGTATTGGCACGAATGCAATCAGTGCGACTACAAAAACAAATACTCTTTCAATTTGGAATATCACATGAAGTGCCATACGCGGAATCAAAGAATTAAGTGTCCTCTGTGTAGCTTTTCATCCAATTTCAAGTTCTACATGGAGCGCCACTTGGAGTTGCATCATGTTGACATGCCAACACCTCCGCAGGTAATTTAAATAGTCAGGCCAACAAACAATGGGAACAGTTAAGGGTTTTATCATTTAAAAATTATAATCTTATTACTATTATATCATACTTGACAGAACAAACAAACTATGGACACAAATGATAAAACGAAGCAGATGGATCTTTGCTATGGAAATCATGGAAAAGAGGTATATGTTTTACATTACTAGATATAGTTCAAATTAATTTTGGCAATATAATTTAATTCGGGTATTTTTAGGAATCTCGGCCGGTTGGTTTTAATATTGCAAGTAGTGAAGCTGCTGGAATGAATCTATCTAAAAAAACAAGTAAATAATTCCTTCTATTTTTCAAATAAAAGCCTCAACAAAATTTTAATACTTAATTTTTAATTAAAAAGTTGAAATCGAGGGCCAGAAAATAGAACTTGAAGAGGCAGATTGTCGTAAGCGCATCAGCCAATGCAGAGAAGAGATTCGAAAGGCTCGCTTCTCCATGACAGAAATGAGAGACAAAGTCAAAAAGCAAAAAGAAATCCGTTCAGAGAAAGAGAAACAAAAAGAGATCCTGAAGCATTGTTTGGAGATGATTAAGATTAACAATCAAAAGCTGTCGGATGTCTCAACAGGGAATAAAAAACTAGAAACCATCCGCTCCAACATCAGGAATACCAACAGGAGGAAACTTCAATTGAAGTTAGAACTTAGGGCATTACAACTAAAGGACCTACAATCAAAAATGCATCTCTATGAGAGTAATGAAGATATTGTGGTGATTGAATCAAATGATGAGGGCATCAAAAGTTTGAAGAGTCGTCTGAAAGGGATGAAAAACGAGCTGAATATTTTACAAGAAGAAGAAAAAGTCCTCGCCAGAGATGTAGACTTACGGAACCAAAGTATACAAGTTGTTGTGGAAGTGCCCGACGAGGTTCAACAAGGCATACAATCGGAAATAGAAGAACTCGAGAGGGAAATCAAGGCATCTCTTCAAGACAAGACTGAAGATGCGTTCAATCAGCTCATTATTTCAACAGAAGAGAAAATCAGCAATCTTTTTGAATTAAAAAATAGTTTGTTTGATATCATGTTCATGAAAAAGAGCATTCAAAGAATAAGTGCTTTTAAATTATGATGATATATTTTAAGAGCATTCCCATTCTGTTTCTATCAATGCATTTTTTCTGGAAGTTTTATTCAAGTATGATTTCTTTAATAGCTGTTTAACATTGCCATGGTGTCGGCGGTAGTCATGAATCCCACAGTAGCAAATATACTATAGTAGCGCATGTTTTTGTTCTTAAGTTTGCTATCTACCAGTTTACTATGCCATTAAATAAATTTTTTTTAAAATATAAAATAAAGAATATACAATTTTTCTTTGCCTAATTAAATAAGCCACTCAACTAGGTATTTTTTTTTTTGGTTTTCGAATCTTTTGGTTTGATATTTTTGGTATCATTTGCTAAAATTTTACCCAATTAAACGAATTTATTCACCCATAGTTTAATAGTTTCTTTAGTTGTTCATACAAACAAACCTAGAAGAGATCACTCGAATTTTTTTGTATGGCTAAAAGCCAGTTTTTAGTATATTTTCCCCAAAAAACTAAATTATTATTTTAAACAGTTTTACTAGTTTTTTTATGCAGTTAACTTAGCAGCATGCTAGAATGAAGGTGAAAGGTATAAATTATTGGTTTTAACTTCTTAGGGTAATCTTTTAAAAACGATAAAATACTTTCATTTCATATCGAATGACGTATACAAAGTTAATGTTTCTCTAAAAAAATCAGATTCTTTACATAACAATTTTCAGCTATATTCGAGAGGAATTATAACGATTAACGATCGCCGTATTTTAAAAATTGTGCTATAGTTTTGCACACATATGTATGTTTCATTTCATAGTATACCGTAAGAATTTTAGTTTTCAATTAGGCCTACTTTTAAATTACAGATCTTGTCACCAGCTAGGGTGTCACTATGGTACTAAATTCCTTTTGAAAACTGGATGGATCCGATTGTTTTGATCACTTAAAGTTTTGACCGCATGTCTTACATAAATGTATAACTGCGAGACAAAGAAGATATGTGATAACCATTTACTTCCTTTACAATGATTACTATTGAATTCCTGTTTTACAAACTCATTGCTAAATTATAAATATAACGGCCCATAGGCCTACATTGTTATGAGTATTTTCATACATTACTATTTTTTAAATTGGATTTGGTGGCTTGACAACCATTCAAAAAATGAGTAACGGTATCCTAAAATACCGTTATCTTTTGGTTTGATATAATGAACAATATAAGATAAGTGGATATAAAAGATTGCTGAGCCTTATATAAAATACTGAAACAGATAACAGATATATCTTTTATCCCTGAGGGTTATATTTACTTTAGTAAATACCGAAAGGTGATTAATAAACGAAGTGCAATTGTAGTCTGCTAGACCCTGACCAGGGACTCTGGACTGTTTATTACACTAGTGATTGCCAGTTCAGATATTATAAAAGTAATTTTTATTATATTACTAAATTGTAAGTATTTAAAATGGACAGCCATATTGAAAAAATACTAGTTAACTTATTTATTTACATCGGGAATACCCTTGGGTAATTAAAATTTCGATTTGAATTAACACATTTCAATCCTTTGAAGGCTTCAACTAAGGATCTATAGAAATCGTGAGTTCGATACAGATTTTACTGAAACTGTGTGTAACTAAAGAAGACTTAGGGCCCCTCAGATTTTTGCATTTTGGGCCAAATCTGTGATATTAAAATATATTTATGTCATTAAGTCAACTGTGTTGTGATCTGTCAAGTTTGACTTTAAAACACAGCTGATCGTCTGTCATCCTTCAAAGATTTATTTTTCTCTTATTTACTCTAATACTACACTGTCACAGTAAGTGAGCCACAGCGTAGATGGCTAAAGCGTCGCTCATGAGATCTTTGGTTTGTCGGGTGTTAGGTTCAAATCTTTAAAAATAATAATTTTTTTTCAAATTCCATTTTTATTTTAACAAAGAGGAACCCCCCTTGTTGTGCTTTGCGCCAAACTGCAATTTGTTTTTATATCTTTTTGACTTTTTTTCTTTAATGTATCTAAATTATTATCAAAAATATTGATTGCAAGACCGAAGCCCGGCAAGCGACTACGACCTTGGCGAGGGGGGAACCCGCTAGGCGGGGCCCTCGACAGGCGGAGTGGGAGATTGCCGGGTGGACTTGGCGTAATAGTCATTTAATTGGTTATACAATTTTAATCACATTAAGCACTCAAATAAATTTTTTTCTTTATCAATTTTGAGAAAATATAGAAATTGATAGATTTAAATTTCTTTAAAATTGATATTGGATTATGAGATGCCAGTCAAGAGACTAAATTTAACTTTTTACTATTTAGACAAGTATATAAGAGTTAACACTGAGATTAACATTCAACATCTAAAAACTGAGATTCACTAACATGAAACTTCTAAGGTTTAGGATCTAATGATAGTAATAAATAAATAATAAATGTAATATTATGCCGTTTTTTCTTTGGCTTTTTAGAGCAATCTTTTTAGAGCAAAAACATTGCTCCGAAAAGATTTCAAAGTATCGATGCCTATTCGTATGTATCGATTTGATAATCCCCATACAAACACATGCAAGCCATATGCCGATAAGTTCGATATGTATCGTTTGCGGGTCGTCTGCCAACGTCTTGACATCTCTTCCAGGGATGCCACGTCGTAGAGTTTCCCAAATTTATAGATAATTTTCGTGTGTAAAAAAGATTCTGGACAGTTTTAAAGGTTATGCGAGTTTAATTAACTTTAAACATTATTTATAAATTTTTTTGGAAGGTTTTGGGAAGAAAAATTTTTATTTTGGAAGTAAATGGCAAGAGTGGCCCAAGAGAAAAGGACGATTTTCGCTCTTTTAGAGCAGGGAATTGAATCTGTCCTTTAGAGGTAGAGCAAGAAAGAGAGAAAAAGAGCAACCCCAGAGGTCCCAACCACCAATCAGAGAAGACCTCCCAGATTTAGAGCAATCTGCATTGGCCAAATCGAACACATTTAGAGCAACTTTTTCGCATTTATTTGCTCTAAACATGCTCTTAAAAGCCAAAGAAAAAACGCCATTAAAATTTATTAAAATAAATAAAACACTGGCTTTTAAAAAACCCTGAATGGATTAAAGAAAGTTCTAATGTTGAATAAATTCAGTCCAAAATAGCTCCCCCGATCTCCCTCTTTTAATCGCAATAAAATTAGTGTAAAAATGAGTCGGTTGCATCCCGCAAAAAATTATTTATACAATATATCTGCAAAAATTGTACAAATTAAAAATTATAATGGAAAACAAATATTTCAAAAAATCAAACCCGAGGGATGATAATTAAAAGATCTTGTTTTTCGAAAGCTTTATAACGCCCTACTCGCACACTCTAATTCGTGCCAATAACAGATATTTGTAGCTTATGGTCCTTATACACAGAAATTTAATTTAATTTCAAACGATAGAAGTCACGTAAGCTTCATTATAAGTATATTACCTAACAGTTTACTAATAGTACCAAACTGTTTTAGCACTAAACTTATTTCTTATTATTATATAGCAAAGTATTATATCCGGCTCGAGCTATACTCGACTAAATGCTGTCGTTCCGAGTCAAAATTTTGAAAATGCCCACATTTCAAGGTAATATTTTTCTGGTAATACCAATTTAAGGTAATATCACGCCTGTATTATGTATGGGTGTAATATCACGCACTGTATTCAATGAGAACCTGTATTCAATGAAACAAAACCTTATAGCTTTTAGTAGACTTAATTTATGTAACTAGTAACTACTAGTAATGCTCGAAACCCCTGATTCCTGATTTGTTAAAAATAGTAACATTAATAATATGTTCAATTTTCTTTCCAACGAGATCAAGAGCATTGATTTTTCTCAAAATTCGATTTTTAGCAACGAATATCGGGAGAGGTACTTTCTCATAAGAAACTATACAGGCTTTTTAAGGTTCTTAAAAAATAGCCAAGAAATGTCCACATTAAAAAGATCTAAAGTAGTGACCCTATAATACTTTATTAGTTTTAAATCAGTAAACTTTCGAGTAAAATTTTAGAAAATATTATAATTTATTTACACCTAAGTAACTTAAAAAATCGTTTTATTTTTAAGATTTTTTTTATAGTATGTCTATGTATTTTAAAGATATTTGAAATAATGTGTGATTCAACACACCCTCGTGGCCTCGTGGTTCTATTGAACTCGTGCATGACATGTGTGCGCTCTGTAGACTTTATACAACAGCTGTGTTCTAAATCCTTCAGCTGCACAGAGTAATGTTATAATGCCCTATTTGAAAAAAAAAACTACGCTTGCAGTTCAATATACGATTATTCCCAATACCTATACATGCTCGGAGAGAACCGTCGCTTATATTCGCATATTTGTGTCTTAATATATCCAGTGTACTTTAAGGAACAACCAGAATTTCAAATTTTATAGGATAAAGTGAGCTGTTGTATAGTAACGTTGGTAAAGTTTTAAAAGATAATAAATTACACTATGGAATACCATTACCACATTTCCCCTTAAAACACTTGACCAGCAGATCCGTTGATAATTACCATAGTCAAATATGCTTAGATATAAAATTTCGATATGCAACAAGTTATTACGTCTGAATTTTGCTGATGTCATTCACTCTGTGTTCTTAGATAGCAGTTAATAGGCTGATGAAAACAAAACACTTTTAGAATATAAATTACCCGACTCAAGTCCTAAAAAAAGTTAAGCGATTATAATAAAATTCAATAATCTCGTTATCAAAACTTGTTTTTCGTGTATATTGCGTCGATCCCTGCGTAGAACTGAAAACTAGTTTTATATATGAGATTATATTCTATTGGTTGCATAGCTATTAATGTTTGCTTCATGTTAGTAGATGATGGATAGAATTCTTTTTTCTTCCTTTGAATAAACGAAGATAATAGAGTAAATAATGGTTGGTTCTCTGCAGCAGCAGTTCCTGTACGAGTGCACTCATTGCGACTACAAAAACAAAAACCCTTTCAACTTCGAATATCACTTAAAGGGCCACAGGCGAAAGCAAAGTTCAAGTGTCCTTTGTGCAATTTTTCGTCTAATTTCCAGTTTCACGCTGATCGTCACTTGAAATTCCACCATGTTAACACGTCACCACTTTTACAGGTAACTAAATTTGATGTTTGGTATGTCGCATAGAAGCGAAGACTGGATTATTATTTGTAGTTCCAGTCAATATTTATTTAATTTTGGTTAAATTTTGAAATTTGACAGAATGAAGAAAAGGACAAAAATACAACTATTTCAAAAATGGGTTAATGGATCTACATGATAACAAAGATGAGCCAGAGGTTTTTTTAACAATAAAATTAATTTTGAATTTGCGCTGCTTTAAATTACTATTTTAAATCATATATTATTTTTTTATTTTTTTAAGGACGATTCAATAATCAGTCTTAAAATGGAGAGTGATGCCGCTGAATTGGATCTTAAAACGGCATCAAGTAATGTTCATTTACTTATAAAATCTAAAATACATTTTAAAAATGAAAATTATATTTTTTTCAAAGTTGAACTTAAAGCCCAGAAAATAGAACTTGAAGAGGCAGATTGTCGTAAGCGCATCAGCCAATTTAGAGAAGATATCCGAATGGCTCGCACCTCTATGACAGAAATGAGAAACAAAGTTAAAAAGCAAAAAGAAATCTGCTCAGAGAAAGAGAAGCAAAAAGATTTTCTGTCACGCTGTTTGGCATTGATGAGAATCAACAATGAAAAGCTGTCGAATCTCTCTATCGAGTGTAAGAAAATCGAAAACTTACGCAATTGCATCAGGGAAACAAATAAAAGAAAACTTGAAACGGAATTACAACTTCGGGCATTGCAGCTCGATGATTTGAAATCACAAAAGAGTCTCTATGAAAGTGATGTAGATGAAATTGTTGTAAACGAATTAAACAGTAATGAAGAAAGCATCAAGAGCTTCAAAATCCACATTAAAGAAATGAAAAACGAGATGGCATCGATGCGAGAAGAAGAAAGAGTCCTTGAAAAGGACGTAGAGCTGCTGAATCAAAGTTTGCATGTAGTTGTTGAAGTGCCTGATCAGGTTCTACAAGGTTTCCAATCGGAAATAGAAGAACTCGAGAGGGGAATCAAGGCTATTCTTCAAGACGAAACTGAAGATGCGTTCAATCAACTGATTATTTCAACAGAGGAGAAAACTAGAAATCTAGTTGAGATGAAAAACAACCTGTTTCATATAATGTTCATGAAAAAGAGCATTCGAAGAATGAGAGCTGTTTGAATGAATAAATCATTGTTTTAATCCCTCCCTTTTTTAGTAATATGCTATTATAAATAAATATGCAGTATTAATTTTGACCCTACTTTTATTTTCGTATTAATTATATATCGTAATACCTATTGATATTTTTGGTGGCGACGGTAACGGTTATGCCTCAAGGACAGTGGTCACACCATATTAGATATTATTCAAAGATTTTCACCTCAAGAACTGGTTTTTACTTATATAACTATAGAAAATGGTTGATAAATTCAAGGTAATAACTGATGGCCAGCGCAACCAAAAGTAGGATACAGGTTTTCGTTTTCTATATGGCTACAAATATTTTTTTTGTCAAAGCTTGGGCTATTAGTTTTTCACAGACCATCAAATATACATGTTCCCAATGTCATTTAACTGAAGGGAAAGTTTATAAATTCTCTGAATTATAATTTACTGATGTGCTACATATACGGTACCCTCAGGAGAAATAGGGACACCCACTTTTCGGCCGTTTTAAACACTCGTCTTATGGAGTAAAGTGTTGTGCTAAATACGGACGGGAAAATTGATCAGAATGATTTTTCGTATCCGGAAAGATAAATGAATTGCCTTTATGCCAGTATTTTTTATAACTTGCAGTCATCAAACGGCCATTCAATTATTTATAGCGCTAACGAAATAGGGACACCCCTATTTTTTGCCGTTTTTAACACGGGCCTTATGGACAAACGTTCCCCAAGAAAAATATCATAACTGCTGATTAGATAACTAATTAACCTCAAAATTGAAATATGAGTCCCATTTATTTAAGAGTGACCCACTAACAGCACAGGTCTATATCTATGACACGTAAAACGGATACTTGAAGCTTCTCTTATAGTATATTAACCTGGGGTTATTAAATCCCAGTTTGATATACGATAAGGAAATGCCTTGCCGTAGGAGCGCCAGCCCAATACGATTGGACTGTTCCCGATAGGACTCTGGCATATTCTCTGTGACCTGGGAAGGGGGCGTAGGCTAGGTGTGTTCATGAAGAATACATTTAGAAATAATAAAATTACATATAGAATTATTTTGATAAAAATAGATAATACAAAAGGAATGTACACACTACACAGCCAAGGGCGGATAATGGGGGAGGCTTTGGGGGTCTTGGCCCCCCGTAAGGTCCATGGCGCCTTTTTGGCAAGGCGCCTTTGTGGCGCCCAACGCTCAGATTAGTAAAGGGCGCCTTTCAAACAAAAAAGAAGGCAATTTTTGCAGCAAAATATGGATGCTTTTGACGTAAAAACGGAAAAATCGGTCCTGCGGAGCTAAATACTTAAACAAAATTCCTAGGCGCCCCAAATGCCTGCCATTATGTGCAATATAACACATGATTTCCAATCCTATTACTATTTAGGCTAAAAAATCTAATGTAAAATGTGTACATCAACTAATCGGCGAACGCGAACTATGGACAATTGATCGATAGACGATAAACCTTTCAATGAAATGCACGAATTTTAAGTCCAAATTACAATTTTCTATGCATTTTTTCCAATGCATGAGCTAGGAATCCTAGGATTATAAATAAAAAAGATTTTTACTTGTTTTTAATCAGTTTTTAAACCATTCAATCCACATCCACATTCATCGTAGAGTTTTATCTGGACTTTTATTTTACCTTATGGCTTATAGACTATCGATTCGGCATTCACCATGGGTTATTTTATGGAAGGAATTTTAGATTATAATTATGCCAAGGACTTTTGTGAGTAGCTAATTTACAGCCGCGGTTATTGCTTTATCGGTAACCAAGCATAGGACTTGCTTTGCTCCCGCTCGAACTCACCTGACCAACGACACTTGCGCTCGCGCTCTTTTTTTTTTTAAAGAGCGCGCTCTCGCTTATTCTGCCCTCTTTTTTAACCTGTTTAAAATCAACCAATTAATGGGAAGAACATTCAAGAAAATGGGAAACATACATCGATATAACTATATTTTATAGATATAATTTCAGAAAAACTAAAAAATTGCTTGACTGACGAAATTTCAATACTTATATTCCATATCAGCTCGAAATAAAAACATGATTTCACACAAATAGCTTTTTTTTCTGTCGAATTTAAAAAGTAAACTGCAGCTTGGTTGTGCCAAGCTGCAGTTTTGCCGGCTTCTGCTTTTTAAATTAATTTAACAGCACTTATTAAACAAGTAAAGACTGCAGTATATTTATATAAAGAATAATCTGATTGTACGAATTAGCAAAAAGATAAAATCAATTTTTCACAAATAGGATATATCATTTTCAGCACACCTAAAACAGTAAGTGTCTTGCATTAGGAATAATTCGCTGTATTTTTGTAGGTTCGAATATCAGGCCACCTTTACTGAATGAGGGAGTAGTCTTTCAAGGTGAAAGACAATGACTGAAGTGATCTTATTCTATCTTTATCATTTACGAGGAAAAGAAATGACGCATGAAAATAAGTAATTGAACGCGAGCACGAAAACATTTTTTTAAAGAGTACAGTACGCTTCCGCTCCTTTTTCAAATGAAGAGCGCGCACTTTTTTACGCTTCAAAAAGAGAGAGCGCTCGCCCTATCCCTACCGGTAACTTTACCTTCCTCTCTAAGTAAAATCGTCAAGACCTCAGAAAAGTCAGCCTCCAAATTGGTGACGACTAAATTATTTTACCGAGACTATGCCTTCCTCCATCAATTAGGATTGTGTCCCCTGTCAAGAAGACAGCGTACTATTACGCTGCGATTATTAATCAAATTCCGCGTCACAACTTACAATGTGTTTAACGATATTAATCCCACAACGGGCCACTAGCGAAACTATTTAAGCTGGCCACTGGCGATCGTCAAAAGAGTCGGTTTCTTGTATTTGACCAGAAACTTAAATATGACCCTTAACCAGTCAAAGTCAACCCGACTGCTGGAGAACTATGCCCCAGTCCTTATTTCTCGTTTTCATACTTGGTACCTTAGCCAATCATTACCTGTTTTACTCTGAAAAACCAACAAGGCCAGATCCATTGATTTACCTCACCATCGCACGGGTTCCCCATATGAACATGATCCAAATTCTCTTCTAGCTTTCGGTGCCCGAGATAACTAGGCGGCAATGCTACTATACATCTTCTGGCATTGAAAGTTCATTTTAAAAAGTTGATAGATGGCAGCCAGGGATTCCATCGAACATTTCTTGGCTATGTTACTGTAAATTTCATTTTCTCGATGAAAAGCAGTGCTTAGGAAGTTGAGGAGAGAAACTTGTTTCAATTTTCAAATTTCGTAGCGTTCATTTAGAGTGGAACGTCCACCGGTCATGGAAACTACACCAGCGAACCACAGGCTTGATTTTGTCCGAAAACGGCACCACCGAAACTTCAAAGAAAGTGTTCAAATTGGTGACAGGACGGACTACCTACCAGCCCTTTTTTCGTCCTCTGCGGTCCGCCAAGAGGCCCACTTTAGTCATCGGGGTTTTCGAAATATTTATTTATAGTAGTAAAAAATTATATCCTATAAAAGGTCCACGACTTTGATCGAAACGCAATTCGATCGATGAACATATCCACCAATCAGCCTGTGGCTATAATAAAGCTCTTATGCTAAAGATTAAATGAGCTAAATTAGGATTAGAACTAAAAAATTTCGAAAAATTTTCTATTATTTTCCCCTGAATTTTTCGAAATAGGCCCCACGGAGCCATATTAAACGATTGGACTAAAAGTGCCGATTTGGCGCCCTCGCGGCTCAAAATATTGGCGCCTCTGGTTTGGTTGGCCCCCCCTCTAGAAATTTCCATTATCCGCCCTTGTACACAGCCAAACCGACAGGCTAAATAAATTGTCAACAAGGTGAAGACAGTAGAGGTGAGCCACCAAGGAAAACTGTGGCTAGTGAGAAATTTGGCTAGTTTACGAGAAATTAATATTGGAATAGTTGGTAGGTAGATTTGTGAACGCGAGAAAAAATCGGGTTAAATAGCATTCCCACTTGATAGAAGATAAGCCTTATATGACATTTTTAGTTAAGAATGAACTGCAAGTGGGAATTGAATTCAGTTAAGGTTAAGCCACTAACTTAAAACTTCACATCAGAACTCCTGAAATCCAGTTTACGGTACAAACATCTCTGATAAGCTTTCTGTGTTCAAACACAGGCCTGGGTAGCATTCAACAGATCCAATATTGGTGCAACGTTGAAACGCACATCGTCCCAAGATTGCCCCAAACGAAACATAGCCTCTGGCTGTAGCAATGTTGCAGCTATGTGCTTACTGGGAGAATTCTCACCCGTTAAGCTAAGCTACTCAGTGCGTGTCACTCAAGGGACCATACATTTTATTATATAACTTTTCGAATTATTATGACTTGAATGTTTGGTTGTAAACAGAATATAGATTTATTTACTAAATTTATTGTTCTAAAGAGAAAAGAAAAAAACTTAAAACTATATAGAACATATTTAGTTTTCAACATTCGACAGATATATTGGTTCTCAAAGTTTGATCAAGTATGCTTTTAGCGCGGTTTTTCCGCGCCAAATCCAAAAATTAACATGTTATGGGTATTAACATTAACTCTAACTTTCAATACTTGATACATACATTATTTAGGTGTATAATATACCTATATGAACATTTTTACTCCGAAGAAATTGATTTCTTTTCTAGAAAAAAAAATGTCCGTTCAATTGTACTAACGGTATAGTAACGAGGTATTCATTTCAAAAAGTTTGCAGACATTATATTTCATCATTATAAAATATATATTTATAAATTAAATTGTCCAGACCGGATCTGCATCCCTTCGGGAACCTCTCCAAAGCGTAGCCGCTTTAGTTATAGATTTGATTTTATCATGTTAAATGTTACTGAAACAAAATCTATTCACTAGATGGCAGCACTGTTTTTTTAAAATAAAGAAGTTTGGGTCTACTCTATAGGACGTCATATTTAAACCCAGAAAAGCCTGAAGTAGTAAAATGCATTTATTACGTCAGGGATCATATTTAACTGCTTCATAAAATTGCTGTATTTTATGAATAACATTTTTACCAGGCAACCAAATGTTTTTGAAGCATGTTTATCGTCATGCTATCGTCATTCGTCATACATAAGTTTGTGATCAGCCAAATCATTGTTTGAAATGAACTATCGTCCTTGTGAAATATAAATGATTTTTAACGAAACATAAAAATCTCTCTTCTTTCAATTCTATAGTTTAATTGCCTTATTCCGTCCAATTTATTATCATATTGTCGTAATTTTTTTTAATGGGTGAAATGTTCCACGAATGCGAGCTATAAAACCATAACCTACCTCATAAACTTAAATGGGACAATCTTTTTTTAAAAATTACTATCTATAGAAAAGAAAATAAGACGATAGAAGATAGGATTTGTTTATTGGGGATCGTAGGTGTCAAGCAAACAGCTTAATGTCACTAACACGGGCTTATACGGGTTTTATGTTGCCTTGTCGGTAAATCGGTAATATACCTACTAAAGAATCCAACGAGGCGTTGACTAGTTCCTAAGTTGCAGCTGTTATAGACTTCTGGACTTTGAATAGACTAGTTGTACACAATAACCTTCGCCGGAAAGCCCGTTACAATTTCTCGTTTTCTATTTTTTGTTTTTATACACATGCAAAATAAGTAGAAACTTTTGACTCTGGTAGCTGTTTTCGTTCCTTGAGTGGCACCTGTAGATGAGCTACATTATGTAAGTGCTGCTAAAATTCTGTTGTGATTGACGTTATTTAAAATGGAAACAATCAAAGAAAATCGTCAATTAGGAGGCCGTCTTGATGAGGTAACCTATAAAATCTATTTACTTTGAAAATAACATTAATTTGTCGACTTTTGAAAGAATCCTGATGGAGGCAAGTCGTACAAATGTACAGAGTGCAACTTTGAAAACGGATTGGCTTCCAATTATGAATACCACATGGCATGTCACACGCGAAATCAAAGAATCAAGTGCCCCCTGTGCAGTTTTTCAGCGAAAGCCAAGTTCTACGTTTCTCGCCACTTAAAACTACATCACCTAAACTTGCCAAATATTGTGCCACAGCATCAGTTAGGATATTTAGAGGTAGCTGTATAATATTAATTATTTTAAAAACGAATAGTTTCTTTGAATATCTATCATCAGGAGATGAACTATGTCATCGAAACCTTGTTGGAAATGAATGAAAGCCACCAACTAGGGCAGAGTAGCATCGATGTGAATCACGACTCAATCTCAAGTTCAGGTAACAATTAGAAAAATTGACTATAAAATAAAATAATAACATTTTAGTTTAGTGAATGAAGAAGCAGAAAAGGAGGAAAAGTGCCCATCTGAGGAATCTGCTGACGCATCAAGATCTAACTTTAATTACAAATGCACACTGTGTGACTATTCCACCAATCACTCAGCCAACGTGGAGCTGCACGAAAAGGCTCATAACCAAGGGGAGGACAAAGAGTTTCAATGCACTCTGTGCAATTACTCTTCCAATCTCAAGTTTGTGGTGATTCGGCACATGAATCGTGACCATCAATGCCCAGAAAATCAGCAGCACTATCTACAAGTAAAACGTTGTGATACACATTTGAAATTAAAAATGATAACCATTTCTCGTGCTATAGGCTATAAAGAAGGACACTCATGAATCTTTGGATGTTTACCATCAAGAAAATCCTACCACTAAATCAAACACTGAAAGTCACTTAGAAGTAAGTCGTTATAATTAATACATCCGAGTATAATAGTCTTTAATTCGAAATTAATACAATATCTTGTAATTTTATGTGTTATAGTCCGAAGAAATTGGTACTTATTATAATCGAAAGTTCGAAATGGTCGATCTTTGCGACGATGATGAGCATGAAGATGAGCCGAAGGTTTGTTTAATATAAATACCTATGCATAACTAATATTAAAATATATACCTTTACTTTGTTTTAGACCGAAGGGATGATGGAGACTAATACTGACAACTTTGAATCTTTGGATGATTGCCATCAAGACAATCTCAATATTGAATCGAATCCTGTAAGTTATTTAAAAGTAACAAAAGAGTAAATTACATTATGCAATTAAAAATGAGTTCTTAACCTTCAGTCTAAAGAGATGAGCCCTTGTTTTTACACTCCAAAAGTCGAATTTGTGGATCTTTGCGATGAAGATGGTGATAGACCAAAGGTTTGTTCAATGAAAACACCTGTAATAGTTAATAAAACACTATTAAAATACTTTGAAAATATAGGAAAATTCTATTCGAATTCGTCCTTGGGCAAATACAGCAAATGATGAATTTAAGCAGCCACCACCAAGTAATTGATAAACATAAATAGTGATTGTTACAAAGTTCAAATATTAAAAAAATATGTCTTATTTAAGTTGGACCAATAGAGGACGGGGCATTGGAAATCGAAGAGACACAATGTCGTAAGCGAATCAGCCAATATAGAGAAGATATTCGAAAGGCTCGCTTCTGTATGGCAGAAATCAGGAACAAAATCAAGAAACAGAAAAGAATCCTTTCGGAGAACGTGAAAGAAAAAGAGATAAAATCGCGTTGGTTGGCAGCGATCCGGGAAAACAATCAAAAGGTGGAGAATCTCTCCATGGAGTATAAGAAACTGGAACATTTCCGCAATCGGATAAAAGAAACCAACAAAAGAAAATGTGAGGCAGTTTTCCAGCTCAATAAGTTGATGAACCATCAGCACCTACATAACTGTGCTGATTGTGTGAGGGCGGGCGATCAAATAGTTGTGGACCAAGTGAAATCAGGTGAAGCTGAAGCCATGATCGAGTGGTTAAAAACCCGCATTAGTGGGATGCAGAACGAGCTGGAATTTCTGGAAAGAGAAGAAAGAATTCTTGCCAGAGATGCAGGGCTTCTATATAAAAGTGTAAATGATGGAATTGGGCCTAAAGTATCCGATCAGAAGCTACAATTTCTTCAATTGGAATTGGAAGAAATCGAGAGGAAAATTCAAGCATCTCTTCAAGATAAGACGGAAGTTGTGTTTAACCAGCTCGTCATCTCAACGGAAGAGAAAGTTCGAAATCTATTTGTATTGAAAAATAATCTGCTTGATATCATGTTCTTAAGAAAGGGTGCCATTCAAAGAATGAATCAATGTTATTGCTATATATGAAAATATTTCCGATTATGGTACTATGTATGATATCATCTAATTTTACCAGAATAAATAGTATATTTAATATGTAGTAATTTTATGTGAAATAATTTTAGTTAGCCTAAAACCAAACGGAATACTATTTCGGTGATCGTTATCAGAATTAGAATTTATAAGAAGAATCTTCACGTTATGTGATTCTGTTTAAAAGAATTAGATTTTTCCTTTTACTTATAGTTCCCGTTATTCGAAACAGCTCCAAACAAGAAAGATATTTACGGATTGAGAAACAAAAAACCCATCAGGTTAGGGACGTTGAGGTCAATAAACGCATTAAGAAACTAAGAAAAACTAGTTATGAAGAGCACCCTTTTCATCTTACATTACAATAGTAAAATTTATGAAAGAAAATTAGAGAAAATTGAATAAGAAAACTGGGATTTACTTCTTACAATACCAAAAGTCAGTTTAATAACAGTTTCAAATAAATAGTTCCATGTTTTAAATATTGTTTGCCTGTTTGTTACTATGTAATTTCACACATAGGTATAGGAATAAGGTGATAATGTGAGAAACCAGTTGGGCTGCATCAACCAGTTACTAACGCAGCCTTGATCATCAAGGAAGTGATACACCAAGGGTAATTCTCGGTCATTCCTCCACGGTGATGTCGATGATTATTATACATTATTATACATGGGCGCATTTCCTGCATCAGTTCAATGCCCTCCTCTAAACTGGTTCTTACATTTAAAAGTATAGGTCATCTTCGATAGAAACGAGTCTATGTGATTCTTTCTTGTTTAGTTTTATTCCTTTTTTATCATGTAAGAAACATGAGAAGCCTTTTTCATTTCTTCAGTGACCAATGTGCATAACACAACTATAAAGAAGTGACTTTGATTTACTCGGCTGTTATGTTTTTACCTATAGTTCTTCATTATTCCTTATTTTTAAATGTGTGCAATCAAGTCAAGTTTAAAGAATACCATTTAAAATAGCCATGGCGAATAAGGAGAAAGAACCCCAGTTCTGGTACAAATGTACAAAGTGCAACTTCAAAAGCGGGAATTCATACAATTTTAAATACCACATGGAGTCTCATAAGAGGAATCAAAGAATCAAGTGCCCTCTTTGTAGTTTTTCGTCCAACATCGCGTTCCACATTTCTCGTCACTTGAAGTTACATCATCATCTTTACTTACCAAATATTGCACAGTCCCACACAAAATATTTACAGGTATTTTAACTTCAAATCAATTTTAAAAAACTTACACATACCACAAATTCTATATAAAACCAACCAGGAATTCAATCATGCAATCGAAAAGTTAATTACTGTTAATGAAAAACAGTTAGGGAGTGAAATCGATGGTAATAAAGGCCCTATCTCGAATTCAGGTATGCAAATTTAATCATACATTCTCAATTTTACATTGAATTAAATCAATAAAATTGTGATTTAGTAAACGATGAAGTGAAAAATAAGAATAATGGATCTTCTGAATCTACGTTCAAGTGCACACTGTGCAACTATTCCACAGATAATCCATCAAATGCAGAACTGCACAACAAGGCTCACAGTAGTGACGGGTCAGACAAGCAGTTTAAATGCACTCTATGCAATTACTCTTCCAATCTCAAATTTGTAGTGATTCGGCACATGAATAGGGACCATCACTACACTGCACCTAGCAACCAAGAAAATTGTAATAACCAATCACGCTCTGAAAGTTATTTACAAGTAATTGGTTTAGATATGAAATTCTATTACCAGTTAGTATAGTTAGTAAAACCAATGGTTATTTTTATTTAATAGGCAAAAACGGTCGACCTCGTCTTTGAATCTGAGCCAAAGGTTTGTAAAAATTATTATACAGATTTAAATCATTAGCTATCTAACTGTTGGTCTTGGTCATTCAATTTATTACAGAAACATTCTCTAAGAGTTTGTTCTTGGGCTACTATAGCTGAAACTGCAAACCCGCCAAAACAGCAGCAGGAACCCAGTAAACTAATTAATAGTTTATATAAAACTTCATTCATAAAACAAAATTTAATTGTTAGGGCGCCAAAAAGTGAAAGTCAGGTATGCAGAGCATCTTTGGCATGTCAACCAATGCAGAGAAAAAATTCGTACGGCACGATTCTCCATAGCAAATATGAGGGACAAAGTGAAATTCCAAAGAGAAATCCGATCGGAGAAAGAAAAGCGAAAAGGGCATCTATTACATTGTTTGAAATTCATCGAGAACAACAATAAAAAGCTGGCGGATCTCTCGATTGAAAAGCAAAAATTAGAAATTTTACGTAATCACATCAGGGACACTAATAAGAGGAGACTTGAATCTGTTTTACAGCTTAGGACATTGCAATTAAATGAGTTGAAATCGAAGAAGCAACTGAACGAAGGTGTAAATGAAATAGTAATTATTGAATCAAATGAAGAAGTTATCAAAAGCTTGAAGAGTCACATCAAAGGAATGAAAAATGAGTTGAAATTTCTACAAGAAGAAGAGAGAGTCCTTTCCAGAGATGTAGAAATATTGGAACAAAGTTTAAATGGAGTGGTCAATAAAGTACCAGATCAGATGGTAGAGGGTCTTCGATTGGAATTGGGAAAAGTCGAGGAGGTAATCATCGAATCTATTCGAGAAAAAACGGAAGATATGCTTCACATGCTCATCGTTTCCACTGAAGAGAAAGTTCGGAATTTTTTGAAACTTAAAAGAAGTTTATGTCCAACGTATGAATGATGTTCATAGCAAATATAACTGTCGAAAGATTTGCAATAGCTAATTTTAATATTCTCCATAAAGGCACAAATGTGTTCATAAAACTCTAATATATGATAAACTTTCAACCAATTCCATATCGGCATATTTGAAAGTAGTTTATATTCAGATGATGTTCGACGTTAAAATGTATTGCTATTAAAATTTCTATTTTTTTATCGTTATTAACGCAATATAATTGATATATGTATGTGTACCACGCAATTTCTGAATGCCACACTGTAAATGCCACTTGTATGCTTAATCTCAGTTAATGAATAAACTAAAATTGAGAGAGGGCAATGCCAGACTGATATTTTCTTTAAACACGAAGAGAGTTTCAGACGTCTAGACAGGTAAGAAGAATTGAGCTTCTTAGTTCAGCTTTTGTAAAAACAGATAAACAGGTTCTTCTATCTTAGGAACCAAAATATTTTACATTCACGGCTGGTCGTTGCAAGAAGCTGGAAGAAGCGCTTGTCCAAAGAAAATTGCTTGTATTTGGACGGAATATAGATAGATAGCTATAAACTTTAAAATGAGTTGATAAATTTAATAGTATTTCCAAATATGTATGGTTGCATTGTTTTGATTTTTATAAATTTAACATTGCGGAATTTGGGGGAATTCACAAATCTAAGAAGAAAATTGTGATGTCATTACTGCTCGTTTGTATTTCATAATTGTATTTCTATTCTAAATTAACTTAATTATACACAATCTCAAGGCTGGACAAGGACAATGAACACATATCAATATAATTAACCCGAAAGATTAAGGATATCCTTAATTACCCCCCCCCCCCTTTTTTCTTATACAAAATGTAACAAGTAACAACTACCAAGCTTCACAAGGTTGTTTACTGTCGACTGTCGAGTCATTTCTATGAATTTCGATGTGTGAACACTAAACAGGTGCGCCAAAATACCCAAATCTCAGTAGAATGTTCGTCATCTGTACTGTAGACTATTATATAAGTATCGGCTAGCGCACTTCCGCACTGCATACAATAAAAACCAAAGCTTATTATTGTCTTAAAAAGCCTTAAAGCAGTAATCAACTGAACTAATAACTAGGGAATCAAAGATATTTCCTTAATTAATAGATTTTCCTTTTTTTTAAAGGAAGGCTTATATATAATATCTTTTATATAAATATACATTTGTTTCATTCAAGTTTAAACTAATAGCTTCCCAGGTTTGGTCAATGGAATGTGTGCACGCGTTTTTACAGCAGGTGCGTTCTAACTCCTAGAGATGCACAGCAGTAGCCTTAAGGCTGCGCTTTAAAAATAGTTGTATTTAGTTCAGGAAATCTCTAACGTCTATACCATATAGATTTCTTTTATCGTCAATATCCCGGGAATACTACATAGAAGGTAACTAGGCCTTTTCTTTAACATATCAAATGTACTTAAGACTATTGAATTACTTAATATGTTACTTAATATAATTAAATGTAATTGTTTCTTCCGAAATAGTAGCCAACCGCGGTTTTGTTAATACGTTGACCTTATATTAATAATAATAATAATCATACATTTCAATTTATATAGCGCCCTTCACACTCTTTAGAAGCCTGATCAAGAGCGCTCTCTTCTCATGTTTTATGTTAAAAGTCGGGTTCTTTGCAGGACCCGCTACGATCGTGACGAGATTCGAACCTCAAATCTCAGAGCCCTGCAACAGTGATTTGCAGTAGTTAACTGCGTGCGGTACCAACTGAGATACAGGCTCAGCAGGTTATAGACAATTAATTTATGAATAAATTAAGAAGATACTATTGTAAAACTCCTTTATTTACCTACAAGAATTGTTGCGTATTATTCAATAATTAAATAATACTTTTTTAGTTACTATTTCCGGGAGAATCCATTTTCCCGTAGATTAACTGCACTTGAAATAAAAATAAAAAAATACAGTAGGTGTAAGCGATAAAAAAAAGTTTTATTTGCAGGTTATATAATTTTGCTACAGTGCTGGATTTGAAGAAGAAGAGAATAATGGTTGGTCCTCATCAGCATAGACTGCGCTGGTACCAATGTGCTCAATGCGACTACAAAAATAAAAACCATTTCAATTTACTATACCACTTGAAGTGCCACACGCGAAATCAAAGGTTCAAATGTCCCCTCTGCAGTTTTTCGTCCCATTTCAAATTCTACACCGATCGCCACTTGGACCTGCACCATAATAATACTTTACCAACATTTTTACAAGTAAATCATCTTGAATATAGTAGACAACAATCGATAATAACCTAAATCTATGCATGGATGATAATCGAACATGACCTTTGTTACTTAAATTAATCTCATCTTTACAATGATTAACAGGGTAAAGAAATAGAAACAACTAATACGACTGATTCTGTGTATCTTTGCGATGACGACGATGGGCCAGAGGTTTCTACTAAATTATATATTTGTGTGCAATTATTCATTAACACCAATACTTTATCCGTGTTTTTTTTTAAAGGGAAATTCGTCGATTCGTTTTAATATGAGGAGTGCAACTGCTGGATTGAACCTTACGAACCCATCAAGTATAATATACAACCCATATAACATATAATATACATCTAAAAATCTTAATATTGATTTTTTTAAAAGTTTAATTAGAGTTTCAGAAAATAGAAGTCATAGAGGCAGATTGTCGTAAGCGAATCAGCCAATTTAAAAAAGATATTCGTAATGCTCGAATCTCAATAGCCGAAATGAGAGTCAGAGTTCAAAGTCAAAGAGAAATGGGATTGGAGAAAGAAAAACAACTTGAGCTGCTGACACGTACCTTGGCACTATTCAGGATTAACAACCAAAAGCTGTCGGATCTCTCAATCGAAACAAAGAAATAGGAATTCCTACGCTCTTGCATTAGAGATGCCAACAGGAGAAAACTTGAATTTGAGTTACAACTTAGAGCCTTGCAGCTAAAAGATCTGAAATCAAAAAAGTATATTTACGAGAGTGAAGATGAAGTAGTAGTGATTGATTCAAATGACGAAGCCATCGAGAATTTAAAGAACCGCATTAAAGGAATTAAAAATGACTTGAATAATTTGAGAGAAAGAGAAAGAGTCCTTGCAAGAGATGTAGAGCTACTGCATCAAAGTTTGCATGTGGTTGTGGAAGTACCTGATCAGGTGCTCCAACGACGCCAATCGGAAATTGAAGAACTCGAGAAGGAAATATGGACATCTCTTCAAGATGAGACTGAAGATGCCTGTAACCAGCTGATCATTTCAACAGAAGGGAAAATTAGAAATCTGTTTGAATTGAAAAATAATCTGTTGGATATCATGTTCATGAAAAAGAGTATTCAAAAAATGAAAAGCGCTGGATGATATTTAAGTATATGATATCCATATCCATAAAAATAAAATTTGAAGAGCTCAATGATTATTTGTGACATTTCAATTTTAACCGAAAGAATCCAAACTCAAATAAAAATTTATAATAATAAAGAATATAAATAAGCTGACTGCTGACATAATTAAATTTTATTAGTTATATATTGACGCAAAGGCTGCTGGTTTTTGTTTTTAATGGGAAAATAGTAAATCTATAGGTCGTAAAATAATAAATGAGATTCATTTCTTACTTAAATCAGATGTTGTTCTAAAGGGCGGAAGTTCAAGTGGAAGAAACAAGGAATTCAGAAGGACAGTTTGCTAAAAGATGGAAACGTTACAAGTCTGGTGAGCATGGGGCAATCCATTTCAATCACAACAGCTAAATGGCAGAAAAGTGGAAAGTTGAGGCATCCATGCAATAGGAACGTGTCCAAAAGTGGAAGTCGAACTCGGTTCATCAGTTATGGGAACGGTGGAAAATGAAAAAAATATGACGTCGATGAATTATAACCTGCCATAGCTGTCCATTCCACTCGTCCCAAAGGAAAAAAAGAGAATGAGGATCGAACTAGTTGAGCATCCCTTAGCGTGGATTTCATCACTGCTTGATTTTTTTTTAGCAGCTCCATCCGCACATGCTACTTTGACTTAGCTGTGCTACTCAGGGGTTGCCCTGAGTTTCCACTAATGTGGAGCTGTGCGGAGAAAATGAGAGTCTACCGGTGTGTAGGCTTCATCCCAAGATATTTCGGTCTTGGCTACCAACATGTCAATACATCTCAAATCTGTAATATGATTCCATACTATACGGCATTGATATATAGATTTTCAAACAGGAAATACTGTTTGCAATAAAGTTTGTTGTTCTATTTTTAAGATGAGCTTGAATCAGCCCCAGACCGGGGCTATATGGCCAAGGGGTAAAGTGATCATTTGCAATTTCTAGGCAGACGATGAACGATAGAAATTTGGAAAAATTCTGAAAAGATCTTTATAATGTCCCGCGTCCTTAAACAGAAGAAAATTTCAAATTAAGTTTGATTTGACAGTTTTAAAAATAAAAAACGAAAACGCATGGGTGTAAGCTACAAAACCCCTACATCTTTGAAGCGTTATAACTTTCATATTAATTCGAAATTTTATGTGAAACCCAAAATGTCTAGTCTAGAATAGAATTTGCTTTCGAATGATTACTGTACAATTGAGAAAAAATTAAGATATGACACTAAAAGCCAACAAGAAGAGAAAATTGAGTCTGGGATAAAGTATCAAATTGCCATTTCCTGTCCATTAAATCAATTTTATTTTTAGTGAATCTATTAAAAAAGTGAATCTTAAGGCCTTCTTACTAATTATAATCAAAAAGTTAAAAAGGTTTCATGCATTTCAAGTCCGTTCAGACTTCAGAAATATCAGCAACAATTTTGACGGTTGTATAGACCCATATAAAATACATTGTTGAACATTTTACCCCGCAAGGGGCAAGTTGGCCAAAAAAAATTGGACCTCAGTTTTTAGGTTCTGGTGACTAATTAAAATCTCTAATACTTCAACATATAGCTTATTTTGTAGCCATGACAACAAAGAATGTGACGAAAAAAGGAAACAAGAAAAAAAAAACAAAAAAAAAACTGGTCATATAGCCCCGGTCTCCCCCCAAGGGATTTGGAAATCTTAGGGCCAGGAGCCGTTTTTGAGATAACCTGCAGACTGATGATCGCTACTAGGTTATTTCCCATACTTTGGCGAGAGAGCTGGCACACCTAAGTCTAAAGGTTAAAGGATAGGTGAAGATAAGTTGGAGATCTTAGGGCCAGGAGCCTTTCTGGGGATAACCTGCAGACTGATGATTGCTACTAGGTTATTTCTCTTACTTGGGCGGGAGAGCTGGCTCATCTAAGTAATATGGATAGAGGAAAGATGATGATCAACACGTTTTCCAATTTAATTAGGCACATGAGATGATATATATAGCCAAGAGCTTGTAAAAATGAGAATTGCAATGATCTCAACTCGAGTCTTTTAAACAGTTATGTGTCTGTAGATAGCATATTTTCCCGATGGTCACTGAAAAAATTCCAGTTTTGGCTTGCTTAAAAATTATGCTTATCTACAAATTGTAGACTACAATTTATTCTAAATATTTTAAGGTTTGCATTTCTATGAGAGAATGAGTGGTTGTATTTTTAAAATGACGTTTGGGACACCCTTATATAACCTCCGGGATCAAAGAGTTGGTTTGCAAGAATTCAAACTTGACTATTTGACAGAGGAAAAATTTTAACTGCTAGCCCAGTTTCTTTAGTTCTACCGGACGAATTAAAATTGTTTCTTTGCTGTTACTATTATAGTGGCTTTCGGATACTTTTAACTTAATTACCAAGGCAACTACTTCTTCTATTTTATTTTTATTTTTAGGTTCTGTTAAAATATAAAAATTGATAATAGCGGCTCGAAAAAATTGTTTACATTTAAAAAATAAGTTTTCATTTGTACACTGGTTGCTAGGCAACTGAATATATTGGAATGGATTTTTAATTCTTATAAGCTTATTTCTATATAATTAGGTTAGTATGAGAATAACGAAATCTGCCTTGATCTGTAAGAATAAAAATGGGTTTTTAATTCTTACTGGTAAATGTTTCTTCTTAATAATATCTATGATAAATGGCTTCGTTATACTTTTATATGAAAAATAAAAGGGTTTAATAGTAACGAAATGACTTTGGAACTTTAAGAATAACGAAATAAGTTTTGTATATATATATATTTCCATGTGTTATCAGAAATGATCTCATTAATTCAATTAAATTGGAATCCTTTAAGAAGAAAGATGCACGATTTTACATGAAGTAATTCAGTTAAACTCACTTTGCAAGAAAGGAAAACATAAAAAATAAAAAATTTTATTGTTAATTTAATTAATATACAATTTATTCTCATCATTAGTGGCCTACATCGCACAGAAATTGCTTTGTATCCCTACTTTGATTTACTGAATCTCCGTCAATGTTTAAACGGCGAATAGATCCCTCGTCACAAGAAACATACTAGAAAGTACGAAACCACAAGAAATGGTTTTTAATTTTTAATAAAAAAAACGAATGAGAATTTGAAGAATTCAATAAACCTAAACAGACCAAATACCGTATGCTTCCATACATATTGTTTCTTCTCAACTTATTCCTAAATTCTTAAGAGGCATTTATTGTTGTAAGCTGCTTCAAACTTCGAAATAGTCATACTTTATTCATTTACGTTATGTTTAATTAGATTCAGTATGTTTACAAGATTAAGTTTTAGGCTAAAAGTAAAATGGACAGATCTGGTTTATCTCTAAGTATGCGTCAGCAGTGACAATTGAAACATCTTTTAAAATTTCAACGCTCCGTTTTTAATAAATCAAACACTGATGACATTTTGTATGCCACCTATACCCAAAAGCATGCACACCTTTTTTTAATTACTATATTTTTCTGAGCCCTAACTTTGACACCATTTTCTAAAAGGAGCTTTGCAACATATACCAGCAGTTCTTATTATTTTAATGATAGCATAATCAGTGTAGAGCTAGGAGTCCGTCTAAACATTAAACAAATATTTGACGTTGACATCGGTACCATTTTGAATGAATAGTTTTACAACGTACAAATTATCTTTAGAGTAGAATTTTTATAAGTAATGAAGTAGGGTCAACCATTCATATTCGCGTTTTTTTTTTCGTTATTGACGTCTGCGCCGACGCGGCGTTGAGTAATAAATTATTAATGAGTTCGATTATTAGGGTTTCCTTTCGTCAGGATATTGAAGAGGGCTCATTTTAAATTGGTTATAGTTATAACAAAACATTACCATCCATTGCTTGGTACTGTATTGGTACTGTGTAGTTCTTTGATCTGATTGATTTTATCGTCCGTATTATTGAGTCGTCTTTCTAAATTTACTTGCAGATTCCAAGGAATTCAGCTGTTTGTTCCTTAAAATATCATACAAGTTTTAAACAAAGCCAGTAAAAATATATGTATGTAAAAGCCCTAAAAAGCTGAACGATGCTGTCCACTCAGTGGACAGCATCTGTTATTATAACTGACTCCACTGTTATTATAACGTACTATAATGCGATTTGAATTATTGCAAGGTAAATTATTTGTATTTTTATTAATGTATTTCAGTCTTTATCTTCAGTAATTAAGTAATTCACAATTATTTTACTTGGTTCAAACAATCTGATAACCAAATTAATAAATATACGTCAACTGCCATTTATGCAGTTTTTAAGCAATTTGAATTAATAAACGATTGATTATATTTCATTGTCATAAATTAATTACCGTAATGGCATCCCTTTAAACTTGGTAGTCATCAAATGAGCATATATCATTGGTAGTTATCAATATGAACTTACAAGTGATTCTTCATGAGCGGGAACAGCTTCATGAGCGGGAGGTCCTAGGTTCAAATGGGGGGCGAGCTCTCGACGGACTATTTTCTCTAACTTCATTACGGAGCTTGGGATCAATCAGTCTTTTGATATCTTTATTTATTTTATTTATTTATTTTTTTAAATGCCCATTTGTGAAAAAATATCATATTTACCGCTGTGAAATTTAAAAATATGCTCATGTTTGATGCTTTTCAAAACTGTAATTACCTTTTAAATTGATACTCTTTGTAGTAAACTCCATCATCATATATAAGTTGAAAAACAGGTGATATAGGTTGATATTTTGGACTGTTTATTTACTCATGAGTTGAAGTTGAACCAAATTCTTTATAGTGTAAAACATCAATGTTTTTGCCAACTCTTTAAAACCATTTGTATCATATTACATTGGATCATTTCTGATTTAATTATGATGGTGTTGATTTTTCCGCAATACTTTCAGATTTACCATTGGGTATTTATTATTACCAAATCATTTTTTTTCTATTTTAAGTATTTTAAATTTTAACATTCCATCTGGTTATACATTTCTTATCGCCCACCTGCTTGTATTTTTTAATCATTTACATTTTACCCCCATTGTAATTTTTAAGAAAATTCCATATATATATGGAAAAATAAAAGCAAATCAAACAAAGTATACTTTGTTTGATTTGCTTTTATTTTTGCATATTTTTTACGCTAACAGCTCTATCACGATTTAAAATGTTATAAGACCTACACGCATGATGAAGGTCACCTTTCCTTGGTTTCCTAGGTTATAAGAGATTAATTGTGATTTTTATTTTTTGAGAATCAAATATCATGATCAAAATTCAAATATATCAATTGTAAAACTGCAGTAGGCATATTTATCGAAAAAAAAAAATTTCAAAAAAGCTTAAACTTTTCACCATTTACCACATCTCAATCGCAGTTATCACATTTTTCGTGGTAGCTAAAACCATACTGATTATAAATTTTAAAATGTGTGGTAATGATGGAAACCGCACACAACCATAAAATACAGTTTTTGAAGTTTAAGTATAGAATCAGGGGTCGTGTGGCCTAATGGATAAGGCGTCGGACTTCTAATCCGAAAATTGCGGGTTCAAGTCCCGCCACGATTAAAGCCAATTAATTCTCTATAAATTTATTTGATGAAATTTAGCTTTTGCCAAAATTAGAAATAAGTCATGCATCGTGTACGTTTTAAATTCCAATACAAAATAGAAGGTGTTCAATTAAGTTAATTTACTTAACGTTAAGTATCCGTACCAACGAAGCAATTGCTGTTATATATAATTTCCATTATAATCATTAATAATTCCCATCACAATAGTTTAAAATATGTGTTATTTTAAAAAAGAAAACAATAAGTGGAAATGAAGTAAAAAAATTAACAGAAACATCAATAATGATGGAAAGCGATTTCAAATTTACGTAACAGCGACATTTAAATCATTCTAATACCAAATCACATTTAATTGTTAGAAACGATCAAACACGCGACATAAAAAAATTGAGTTCGAATTGAAGGTAATAGGCTTACAATGGCCTATTTTTTTAACACACAGACGGCAGAATATTTAAACCAGAAGTGATTTAATCAGTTTAAAATCACACTTGAAAGACCAAGGATTAATTACAGAAAATGGACGAGCACGTGTCGTTAGATGCAAGTTGTTCAATGACCTTTTAAATTAGTTCAGCATATTTTATTATCATGTTCGACAACTTTAATTAGTTTTTATTATACTTATCCTAATAAGACTCTATGCAGTCTAATCCATTAGCGTAAAAATTATTAGTTGTTTTTATAAAAATTATTTTCTGGTTTCCCCGATGCTTTTCTTATGGAGAAACCCGCAGGGCAGAAAAGAAAATGTAGGACCGCCCCCTTCACCGGTTTTCGTGAATAGCTCCGAAAATAAGATTCAAGGATATGCCGGCGAGAAAATGTGTACACTTTTTTCTCAATTTTTTTTTATTGGTTTCAACAAGTGCAAAAGCCGTCTATTCTTTAATACTTTTTTTTTCATTTAATTGGTATCGCAGCTGATTTTTTGTGACAAATTTTACAAACCGTTTAACTATGGTTTGATTTTTTTATAAAGAGAAAGTAAACAACAGGAAAATCTGGGAGCGTTTCTTTTTCGTCGATGCAAAATTAATTATTCAGAACACAAGAAAAACAATTCCTGGTAGTAAACCAGAAGAGATAATTTTCGGAAGTGGGTTTTTGTAACGGTGGAAACTTTTGTTGTTGTGTTGGTAAAAACAATTCTTTTTATGTGAAATTACAATTATATTTTGAATTGAATCACTGCTAATTTTTTTTAATAGGGTGATCAAAAAAGCAGAAAATAGATCAACCTAAAATATTTCCTGCGTACCTAGGAAATAGATATAAATGATTTATTTTTATTTATCTTTGAGTCAGATATTCACAAACTAACGTGTTGCATAAAAAATTGCGCAATGCCATAAAGATATTCAAAGGTACCCACTAGATGAAAATCTTATTATTTAAAGGAAAAAGAGAAAAAGGCATGATATATAATATGTATTAAGATAGGTCTGTAAAAAATTGTGGAAAAGTAATTTTTTTTTATATAAATATTAAAAAAACTTATTACACTAAAAGGGGAAATCTAAATAAAGTAATAAATTTACTTTAAAGTAATATTTTACTGTAGAAAAAGGTTTGCTGAAGAATTAATTTGAATATAAAAATGGTGATTCATCTATATTCCTATATAATCCATTGGATGTATATTGTAGCATGTAAAAATGTGTCAACAACTGTAAAAAATACCGATTGCGTTCGAAAAAAAAATATCAGAAGCTTGAGCGTGTATAACACAGGAACACAACTCATACAACTGTTTAATAAAACAGGAATTGGTTTTGTGACTCTCATATTGATTTACTTAAACAGTTAAAATCCATAGTATGTTACTTTAGTAATTCACATATTGATCGGAACTAAACGAAGATGACACATAATAACACGGAAGCTGACGTCACCATCGCCATTACAAACATCGTCTATTGTGGGAATATTATGGGCAAGAGTTTATGCAATGAACATAAGAGAAAACTATCAATGTAAAAACCTAACCAACTAAATAAATAACTTATACCATGAAAATGAGTTTTATCATTTATTCATGTTGAACTGCTCCTCATTTAAACTGATGAATGATGCTGTAATAGTGCGAATGTTATTGTGCCTGAGTATTTTATATAGAGAGCTAGGATACCTATTCAACTTACCAACTCATCTATATGATCTAATAGGTCACTTATACTTGTAAAGCTATTAGCCCACAATGATTTCTATGTATCATAAGTTCTAAATATACTATCCGAAAATCTACATGTAACTTTTTAAAATAGTATTTAAAGTAGATATTTACTAACTTTACTCACCAGTATTTATTTTGAAAGAAGAAAAGTTCAAATATAAAGGTCGAGTTACAACCTTGAGCTCATTGTTTGCCTCTAAAAAATATTTTTTTCTAACCTGCCTCAAGGAAAAATAGTTTGAGGTAGGCCCCCTTCCCACAAAAAAAAGTTGTCCAGGTAGAAACTTTCATCTCCCACCGTCCCCCCGTCTTTCTATACCTAAAATAATGGATGCTACATTTCTTTCTTTCCTATTATACTTCCGCGTCAACGAAGACAACCGTGTCTAGGTCAGTTCTATTTACTTATTATTGTTATTTCGCAGGTTGTTAACCTTCTTTCCTTGAGTTTGGTTCAAAGAACTTTTGAAAGTCAGCGTTCAGCCTGCTTTGGCGAATGCATAACAAAGGAGGGCTTCCAGTATAAAAGGGCATGGAAGAATTCTCTTACTCCATCACTTCTTCCAGTAATCCAGACCCATCAACTCTCCACTCTCAAAGTAAGTAAAAACATCTTTTATAAATATATACATTAATCATTTTTAAAATTAATTGTATATATTACATAGAATGATGAAACTCGCTGTTATTGCTTGTTTGATTGCCATGGCCGCTGCGGCCACTATTGAAACACCGGCCAAATCGGCCCCAAAAGCCGATGAGCGCTCCGACGATACTAAACTCCTCTTAGCTCAAAAAGAGTCCATAAATATGGCCGAATTCCGCGCTGCTAGGTAATCCTAAATTCATTTTCTGTTATTGTTATATAATGTTCTTAAATATTTTACTTCTTAATATAGCCCTCTTTTGTTTGGCTATCCTTATGGCCTACGGTGGTTATCCATACGGTGGCTACCCATACGGTGGACCGTACGGCGGAGTTTATCCCTTACGCCGCACCACCAATCTCCGTCTTCCCGCCACTCATCCCGCCGGTCTCTGCCGGTTTTTCGGTCGGCAAATAAGCTGTCGTCTTCCTCTGCTGCTGCGTATAACGCCAGCACATATTTATTACATCAGTGGCATTCCATTAGATTTTTCCAAAACATTAGTGAATCGTCAACTTATTCATTTTTCTTTTGGTTTTTCTGAAATACACTGCTTAGAATCTCAGACGCTATGTTCGTTTGATCGAATCATCATTTCATAAGCGATACATTTGCAGCTAGCGCACAATATATACTATATAATAACTGGGTTGGCCACTTATTTTGCAATCATAATAACTTACCTAGTTTATTTTGAAAAAAAGTTTATCAGGCCATTTTTTTGTTAATAATAAAATTACCATCTCATCATGAAATGACTCAGTTTAGCCCTAACGTTGGAAAGTTAGGGTCTTTATAAATGCGTCATATTATTCTCTATCAAATGTATGATAGGCAAATAATACAAGAATTCGATGGATTCCATAATAATTCGGTATTACCGTATTGGAAGAAACAGCGACGTGTTAGATAAATGATTTTTTTCCTTCCAAAAACAGCATCGATTTATATTCAATGATTTAATGAATAACGTCTTTAAATTAAGTTTAAGAAAATTAAAACATTAGCTTGTTACATTTATTCCTTGTAAGAATCTACATTCTCCTATTTTTCAAGTTTGAAAAGATTTTCCGACTGGCGACGATTTATTGCGTTCTTTTAAAACGTAGGCTTATTACATACCTTAAGAAAAAAGTACGGCCAACGAACTTTGGGGAAGGTCGTTGCCTACTTTTATTATTGACTCACTTTTAAACCTCAAAAAGGCCCCAAAACGAACTCAAGGATACGGGACTATGCGAGCATCTTTCGCGGACATCGAGCTGGTCAGTTCTCAGTTGGAAGGCTTACTAATGTTACAAATTAGAGGACTCCTTCAACCCAATCTAGCTATTCTCTTCCACTTTAAGCGTCGAAACGAGTAGGCAAAATCGTCGCTTAAAGTTGTAGATTTTTACACTATTCAAATTCTTATTAATTGCATCTACTTTTGAGAATGATGAAATCTACTAATTTCCTGATAGTGATTGTCGTCTTAGTAGGCTTAAGGACCTGATGCCGCTTTGAAAGAGCCCGGAAACAAGATTCAAACTGAAGATTACGGTTTATTTTTAGAGAAGAATAAACTATGGATGGAGAAAGAGCAGGAAGAATCGGATATGGAATCGACAGAAACGAAATTCCCAAAATTCAAAAGACCACCTTATACATCAATTACTATGCTGGGTGAGAACTTCATAGAATCGTGTTGTTCACAATTATTAAACCTTTATTGTCTTTATTTGAATATAAAATAGACGCCGTCTTATCAACGTCCTTACAGTTACCGTCCTACTTATGGCTATGCACCTTTCACTCATTATATATAACTTAAAATATCACTATATCAGATAAGTTTTAAACAACGCCTATTATTAAGTTTACAATACTATTTACCTCTAGTCCCCATCTCTTAAAATAGGCTACTTTAGTAGATCCGTTTCTGTTGGTGGAATTTTGGGCCATTTCAAGTTTTGATTTTAATATAATTTAAAGGTATTTTGACGACTGTTTTCTTAAGACGCATTCATTTGATTTCAGTTAGCTATATTAAGTAATTTTAGTCGCAGTGAGTTGTATACAGTAGTAGTCTAGATGTAATACTTTTTAAATATAATACTTATAACATAGTTTAACTAACGCACTGTACTGAGTTTTTTTCATTTCTTGAAGCTCCTTTCCTTAATATAGAAACTAATCAAACACATTTTTCGCACAATTTATCTTTGTTTTTGGAAAATATGCAAAATGTATGAAGTGGTATAGGTAAATCCGTAATTCTATATTTGTTCTTGTTGTTGATGTCTGCATCAAGAACTGAAAAATGTCTATGAAAATTTTCCAACACATTATGAATATAAGTTGAGCCTGGATCATTGCATCATTGTTACACAAATTCAGTAGACTTAAACGTAATCTACGAACTACGCGAAGGGGATGGCTTGTGGAATGGATCATGGCTAGTATTTCTGCGTCCAGTAAAGCATCGATGACCTACACAGGAAGATGTTTTCTGTGAAAGCATCAACACCTATTTGTTATTGTGTCTACTTAGACTATTATGGCAGCAGAAAAATACGAGAACGAAAAATAACAGAAATCCATTGACGAGCATAGCAATTTAAGGACCAAATAATGTTATTCATATCGTTAATGTATATGAAAAAGAAATTCTTGAAGGGCACAAAGGATGAAACCTATATACAACCGAGCCATCCATTCAAAGGTCATAGCTTTGAATTGCTGTATAGGAATTCGGTCATTGAATCTGAAAATCGAGTTCATACAATACTAATCGTGTAGGTTGCTCCTGACAAGTTCAAAATGACCGAAATACTTTCAGCAACTGCAAACTGCCAGTTTTTAATTTTAATCAAGTAAATCATTACTAACATGTTTTTTCATCACTTATGAATTATAACGATAGAATATTCCTGCTGCCATACAAGCTGATGGCGATCGTATATAACCATAGTCAACATCCACGAGTTAATTTTTAAAAAAACGTGGTTTAAAACATCGAGGCTCTTAATTTGATTTCACTCAATCAAGCCTATATAAACTGCCATTTTTATGCAAGAGGCGGCACTCTGTCTCATGCATCATGATCAATGATAGCATTGCACTTCAAGTTTGAGCATGATCGGTCATCAGAATCAGAATTTTTAATAACATAAAATACCTTAAATGATTTATTCTAATATTCTGTTATGGTTCCTGGAATAAGTTGTAAATTTTTAATGGTGGTTCAACGCGTCTTATTAATATCAAGCCCTATAGAAAGGCAAATTATGACTATAATAAATTATATTAATAATGGTTATAATGATAATTTAATGGGGTATTTATTTTTATATTATCGTGTGATGTGTATTTTCTTTCCACACTTGCGTTCACATTCCTTTCGGCGTTTGCGCGGTAATTTTGTCTTTATAATTATTACTTCGTATTCAAAACTCGCGTTTTTTTTGTTTAATTGCACTTTGTAATCCCATAAGAGCCGTCGTAATACATTTACGGATTTAAAAAAATATGAACGGTGCTTAATACAACTGTTTTTATGTGCATTATACTATGAAACTCGTAGAATTCTAACTCCAAAACAGCTATAATAAAAACCTAGAACACAATAATGCATACTGTGCTTAGATAAATTCATTTTAAAGTTGTCGTAATAAATACAGCTCGCTGGTCTAGTGATATGATACCCGCTTCAAGAGCGGGAGGTCCTGGGTTCAAATCCCGGGCGAGCTCTGCAGATAGGATTTCAACTTCACTTCTTTTCGGTGTCTGGAATTATCCTGTCATTTGATCTTTTAATCTTAAAAAAAATTCAAAACCGCCCTTTTTTTATTTTTGAAAAAAAATAATTTTTACAGTTGTGAAATAGAAAAAAGTATATGTTTAAAATAATACAATATAAGTTAAAACCAAAGTAAAACACAGTGTGCTCAAGAGTGTACTTTTCAAAATTTGAATTACTTTTTAAGTGATACTCTTTGTAGTATACTTCGTCATCATATATAAGTTGAAAAACAGGTGGTACAGGGTGATATTTTGGACAGTTTATTTATTCCTGAGTTAAGTTGAACCAAATTCTTTATAGCGTAAAACTTCAATGACCAATGTTTTTGCGATGAAAACAATTCGTATCATATTACATTGTATCATTTCTGATTTGATTATGATATTGTTGATTCCGCGATACTTTCAAATTTACCATCGGGTATTTTTGAATACCAAATAAAGTGTTTTTTTTTCAAATTTCGTCAAATTAAATTAAATTTTATTTTAACATTTCATCTGGGTATATATTTCTTATCGCCAATCTGCTTGTATTTTCTAATCATTTATTTTTTATCCCTTTATAATTTTCAAGAAAATTCTATGTATTTTGTTTTATTTTATTTTATTGTTTCATTTTGAACGTTAATAGTTCTATCACCATTAAAAAACCTTATACACCACGATGACGGCCACTTTTCCTTCCCGTTGACATTGCAATCGATACATTTTTCTCTACCAACTCCTATAGTTTACTCGTGTTTTAAATCTCTTAGATTGTTAGATGTTAGATTAGAAAGATTTGCGTATTTTTTTAACATTCGAAAGTTTAAAAGCGACAAAGGTAAAATTCACTCGGGGATTAGCGTGTAAGACCCAATGCAACACACAACCATAAAATACAGTCGTTTGATGTTTTAATATTCAATATTCTTTTTATTGAATATGTGACATACTCCCTCTAGAAAATACCAGTGATGGGATATTTCATTTTAATTTCGTTTTTACTGCTCTGAAAGTAAAATAAAATATGGCCCTGCAGCGTTTTGCACATTCCGGCAGGTGAAGTAACTACTATCCACGTATAAGTGGCGTTCAACGCACTGTCGCATTTTGGCATCCGTTACTACGTTTCTACCAGTAAAGGTTGATGCCCTTGCGTCGTACTAGATTTCGAGGTTTTGATACCTGGTAGAATTTATTGATAATCGGGTAAATGCAAGTGACGTTTCCCATCATAGATCTGCTGGTTTCCCGGTATACGTTTCAAAGTTTTAAAAACGAATTATTTCTTTCTAATTTAGACTCATTGAGTAAGATATTTAGTCATTGTTTGCTCCTTCTCTTTCCATATAAATCGTGTGTTATTAAATTAAGCAACTAAGCAAGGAGATACGGGTCGTGTGGCCTAATGGATAAGGCGTGGGACTTCTAATCCGAAAACTGCGGGTTCAAGTCCCGCCCAATTAAAATAGTAAATTTTAGATTAATTTCATTACGAAAATTATTCTTTTGCCAAAAATTAAAATAAGTCATGCATCAATTTACGTTTGCCATGCCAATATTTAGAAATGGCGAGGTTCAACACAATCGACACACGGACACAATAAAAAGAATGGAACGGCATAAAATTGTTTTATTTGTACTTTATAAAAAAGACGAATGATTAGAAATCAATGAATCGAAATGCAAATATATAAACTAAAGATTTGACCAGTTTCATTTAAAGAGCTAATTAAAGTATACCTACAAAACGCAATTTTTTATGTGTTACTTTTTTAGTATAAGCTATGAAGAAATCAGCGCTGCTCGCTAGTAGGCTACATTTATCACCAATATATTTCATTACTTGTTATAATAATTTGTTACGTTGAACAGATTAGGTGTTTCAAAATACGAATATACATACCCCTGCGCTAATTTTATACTTTACACCCATTGTATATTGACTTCTATTCGTATGAAAATAACAAAAGTATTAATTATAAAGTAAACAATAAGAGAACAAAAGAAGCTAGACCCATTTGGGCTGCATGTTTAGCTATAAAAACAAACTATTTTTTTCTTAGTCCATGAATATGACTGGGGAATGATACATAAATATTTAAAAAATCATCATGTTTTATGATTAATATTCTAGAATATCAATACGTGTAAATTTACAATCCATATATTTACGTAATTGCATAAACTCATTTCGATGAAATCAACCGCAGCAACTACTCATTTAAAAACTTTTCCGTTGTTTTGTGGCGTTTTTGAATTTCCGTTAATTGTAGCGGCTTTCTGCTGATATGTCTTCTGAGCGTTTGCTGTTAGAACTGAAAGAGAGCCATAGTGATAATCCTCTATACACTATACACTTTTAACATGCAACAAATAATATCTTTAACTAATTATATGTGATTTCAAAACTTGAAGAAAAAACTTGAAACCGAAAATGCAAAACAGCGAATAAATACAAGGAACACAACAATACATATTTATTTGTTGCTGGCGTGTGCTAAATTACAAGAGATGTGTTGGTTACTACTAGAAACAGGCAAATAATCGTCGGTCAGCAGATAACTCTTAAGAATCAGCTTGTTTTCTATTAGAAGACTTTATGAAATACGCTTAATTTGATTTCACTCAAACGAGACTATATCAACTGCCATTTATATGCAAGAGGCGGCACTCCGTCTCATAAATAAGAATTTTATCTTTCTAATTATTACTTTGAATTTTAAATTTAATTTTTTTATTTTTTCGTTTAATTTCACTTCGTGTTTCCATAAGAACCACCGTAATCTATTTACTGATTTAAAAAAAAATAGTTTTCTACCATATAGAAAAATATAAATGGTGCTTAATATAGCTGCTCTTAAGCGCATTATCCTACGAAACTCGTTGGATTATAAATTCAAAACAACTGTAATTAAAAAGAGAGCACAAAATACATACTGTACTTTAAAATAACTCATTTTAAAGTTATTGGGTAACATAGCTCGCTGGTCTAATGGTATGATTCTCGCATTGAGAGCGGGAGGTCCAAGGTTCAAATCCTGGGCGAGTTCTTGAGATTGGACATTTTCGGAGTTCGTTACGGAGCTCGCAATTATTCAGTCTTTTGATCTCTTAATCATAATTTTTTTTTTCGAAAACGCCCATTTGTGAAAAAATAAAAAAATTCATACTTAGTACAGTCAATCTGTGGCTATCAGTTCTAGACCATTAACATTCATATACTTGTAGGTTCCTCTTTTTATTTTTCCAAATTAATTTGTTTAAAAAAACTTTTGACGTGAGATTAATTTTATTTTCATCGTGAAGGCATCTATGATGTTCTTTTTTAAACGAAATCATTAAAAATATTTTTAAAATGTAGATGTTAAAATAAGCATTTTTATAGTATAACTATAATATCCTATTTTATACGAAATGAAATTTTATGAATTTTTGCTTTATGGATTGAATTATTTTAGACTATTACGTGTACTAATACGTCTATGAAAAGGTTGAATAGTAGTATGATGCCGTCCATTTTTAATTTACACTGTCAACATGGCGTATAGTTTACTTGTGTGTTGTGTCAATGTTAGATTGGATTGATTTGCCTATTAATTTTTTAACGCTCGAAAGTGTAAAAGCGAGTGAAGAGAAAATTAAATAAGGGATCAGCGTGTAAGGCCCAATGCAACTCCTAACACACAACTTACTAATTGACGTATTAACCTCTATTGAAGTCATCAACCCATCATCATTAGTGGATTAGGGGGAGGGGGGGGGAGTAGGTTATAAGAGATAAATTGTGATTTTTATTTTTTTAAGAATCAAATATCATAATCGGAATTAAAATTTATCAAATGTAAAACTGCAGTAGTCATATTTATCGAAAAATAATAATTTTCAAAAAAGCTTAAGCTTTTCACTTTTCACTTTAATGATAAGTATAGTGATAAGATAACGCGTATAGTATTTTTGTAATAGATAGTCTCTCTCCTTCTCTCTCATCTTTAATAATATTCCATGATCCAATATGTCCAACCGATTATGTTAAAGGTATAATAAAAATGATAAAAAAACTCATTAAGCATCAAACATTGCAGTATAGTTATTCATCAAGGATTCCACATGGAAATGTATCTCACTGTAGCAAGTTAATGATTTAACTGTTAGTTTTTTAAATGATAAAATTACGGTTGGTTTCTTAAAGTTTTGAATCTTATTCGAAGTCTTTCTCTATTTTATTATATGTACGGATTTTTTGTTGGTTTTCTGCCATATAACATGTGGACTATGCTTAATATAGCTACACTTAATTCCATCACGTTGCTCATAAAATTAAAAATGAAAAATAGTAAATAAAAAAAAGAACACAACAATACATATTGCGTTAGCATTAATACGTTTGAAAGATCCCTGATAACAAGACTCGTTGGTCTAATGGTATGATACTCGCTCCAGAAGATCCTGGGGAGGGAGATCCTGGGTTCAAATCCCGGCCGAGTCCTTTCGACTGAACTGGCGAAGCTTCTTGGGGGTTTCAGATCGTTCAGTCTTTTGATATTTAAATATTTAAAAAAACGGGATTAGTATGATCATTGTGATATATATGTTGTTGCCTGTCAGAAGGGAATAAATTGGGCAATCCTTTTGTATAAATCTACATTGTTACTTAACTAAGTTAATTTTTGGGTCATTAAAATATAGGTTCAGTGCGTGCCTCTTACTCCTTTTTGATGCTCCACCTTCATCAAAATGATACTAAAAGATCTGCTGATAAAAGGATTCATAGTATGCTTCAAAAGATCGTTCCCGGGTAGCACACGATATTGGGAATATATTGGCGGTTTATTGTTTTGCTATTTTGGGAGTATGTGGTGATCGTCCGTCGGGCCTCACCAATGCCAGTCAAATATATGTATATACGGCCAAATTTCGTAAAAATTTGAAGACGATATTTTGGAAAGATATTGGAAAGTGTATTTCTCATTTTCAATATGGGCGTCAATCAAAATATCCCCAAAAAGACAAACGATTCAGCCCCAATATATTCCTAATTTAACTGTGCTACCCGGGGTTTCTCATTATAAAAGATAAATTCATCATCATACTCGTTTAAAAAAGTCCAAACCATAATAGAACAATTTATCCTCGCCGCATTTTCCAAGTAAATACATTCAATCCTTGACTTTGTCCAGCTTACTCAAGTTTGAATGTCAACTATATTTTACATTCATTTAACACTATATTTTACATCCATTTAAACCGATTAAATACAATTTGGTTGATTTCTCGTTTTTTAGGTGACAAAAACATTGTCATCGGCATGCTGATTTATTCATATACTTTGCCAGCCTTTGGTTTAGACTAAATAGTTTGTGCGAATGATTATCATTATGATCCTATTTCAATTACAACGCAATGGTACAGATCAACATATTTCAGCATGAAACCCCTACAATTAAATATAAAAACCACAAAACCTTTAAAAAATTTAAATAAGATTACTTGATGTAGTTGATGTCATAAATAAGTTTATGCCATTGTAAATATAGATTGCAAAATTATTGTGGGCATATTTTATTTACAAATCATTCACCATTTATATTCATCAACGGTATAAGTGATTATTACAGTTAAGCATTCAGCTGAACCTCATGTTCTCTTTTAGCGTTATTCCCAAAGTAATACACTAATATATACACAAATTCGTTCAGGAAATATATTTACGGCTTTCCAAGTTTTATTCATAAGATAATATCATATGGAAATGTTAACGTTAAAAAAATGGTAAACCAAATTAGTATTTTTAAAAAATTATTCGAAAATACCAAAGGTTAACAATATAAAAGCAAGCAGAGCAGCGCTTATTAAGCACAAACGGATTGGAATAATTTAGTCAATATCGAAACAATAAACAAAAGCTGAAATTTTAAGGATTAATCAAGGTATGGCTTCTTATTTCCATGATATCTGGTGTTATTTCCAAGTTTCTAAAACAAAAAATCTTTTTAATAGTATAATTCAATTTTCCCCTTTTAAACTGGTAATTATATTTAGAATTTTAGACGCATGGAGTGTGATTATTTGTCTTCGTTTGTTTATTCTATTTCTATATGAATGTAATGATATTAGATTTAGAATGGATATGGGGGTCGTGTGGCCTAATGGATAAGGCGTCGGACTTCTAATCCGAAAATTGCGGGTTCAAGTCACGCCACGATTACTCTGAGAAAACTGAGTTTAGAAATTTTCTAAACATTTTGTGTTTAGTGACTAATTTAACAATTTTGTTCAATTTTATTGGATTTGTGTTTTATTTTACCAAACAAAGATCCACAAATAATTTTAAAACAATTTGTTTTAATATTTCATTCTCAGTGTTCTTCACTGAACATGCAGTATTTTTAAAGTAGGGGTTTATTTTATAGAATTCCTCTCTTTTTTTTTTCCCAAAACAAGGTTGTTACAATTTAACTTCAGAGTTGAGATTCGAACACAGACCCTCTTGAGTGCTATGCACACACTCTAACCACTACACCGTGACAGATATGGACAGAATAAAATTTTAAAGTATATATACTGAAAGAGCGCATCGCGCATGTGCCACGCTATACTGCCTATACACACACGCATTGTCATTCATTTTAAAAAGTTTCAAAAGCTTATTTTTTAAAATGATTTATGTGAAACGCTATTATAAAAACTATTTGTAAAATGAACTGTAATCTTCAATACAATTGGAATATCATTGATGCTACTATTCAAAGTAACTGGGGTTAAGTAACTGGGGTTTACCGTTTACGTACGCAACAGTAAGTTAAAGGTAATCATAATCATAAGTTACTGACGTTGTAGAGGACTCAAGGTACGCGAAGTAAAAAAGTCTCCCCTCATACATTCGCTAGTGGCGCATTGGAACAGCACTCGTCTCCCATCATCAAGTCTTCAGCTTCGAATCTTGGAATGTCATATATATTCTATGCTCTTCCAAATGTGTGTATGTGTCATATAATGTGCCAGGCTGCCAACCAAAGATGATACTTGGGAACGGATAGGAAAAAGAAAATCATTTCATTTACAGAAAAATATTTAATCAAAATTATGAGTATGTCTTATAAACTTGAAAATTTAAAACAAGAAACAAAATTAATTGAATAATTTGTTTTATATAAATTGAACAGTATTGTTTAATCTATTCATATTTCCATGTTCACAATGATTTCTAAACAAAATTGTTTTAATGACCATACGAGAACAAAAATGTTCACAAATATGTGAACAAATGTTTAATTTTAGTGAACTTATTTTTTTCAGAGTAAGGCCGATTATTTATCGACGAATTTCATTGACGAAATCAATCTTTTGCCAAAATTTAAAAAAAAGTCATTCATTATTTTACGTTTTTAGTTCAAAAAGAAAATAGAAGGTCTTTTATTATATCGTTAAGTATCCGTAGCAAAGAAACTATAGCGTAATTGCTGTATTTCATTTTTAAAACATCCATAAATATTCATTGAAAACACTATATAACTATCTAATTTTAAGAATTGACGAGAAAGTTTGTGTTCTTGGTTCATAAATATTTTTGATTTCGCAGTATATGCATGTAGTTATCATTTTGATTGTAATAACCAAAAACCATTATGATTTAGCATTGGATTTCGATTGTAATAAAAAAGAAAATACTAAAAACTACTGATATTTAAAATAATATTATACCAGTGTAAGATAAAAACTTTTTCAAACATTATAATATTCAGGTTGCTCCAAACCTTTAATACTTTTTAAATATAATACTTATATCATAGTTTAACTAACGCACTGCACTGAGTGTTTTGGTTTTTTTTCATTTATTGGATATCCTTTTTATCAAAGAAAGTAATTAAACCCTTTTAAGTAATCTTTTCGTACAATTGTTCTTCGTTTTTGCAAAACCTATCGTCTTCGTTATTATTCCGACATAAAACAATTAACGGGATATGCGCCAATTTAACTCGCTGACGTCTGCCCTATTGTATATCAACAGCGGGGCGATGTCCAACAGGTTCTTTTTCATTTTAAACGACAAAAAAATTATAGAAAGTGAGGCATATCCGCGACTATCGCCACTATCTATTGAGCTAGCATCGGCGAGATTTTGTAACGCAGGAGATTTGCAACGTAGATCAGGTTCTCATTGTTGTAATCACAGGATAAATTATGTTGTGGAATTCGCTGACCGGGATTCTTGGCACTGACATCGGCGCCGTTTTGAATGAAAAGCTTGACAATGTCCACCATGTTGTCATATGAGATAGAGTAATATATGCACACAAGCACTGTGGAGTTAACTCCTCGACCTGACCAGTTCTTCTTTTTTTGTAATGTCAGCACACTACTGAAGAGGGCTCACCTTAAAATACATCACTTTAGCATGACTGACATCGACGGCATCGTCTTTCGCCAGCTCTTTAAACTGAGCGATAATATCATCCTTGTGTGCTGCGAGTTAATGCAGATATGTTTTTCAAATTAATAAATTTAGCTTTTCACTCCTTTTTTGTAAAGAAAAAATGACTAATAATACCAAATAGATCTCAAAACAATTTCTTTTTACCTCATCTCTTAAAACGCCCTTTTTGAACATAATGCATATATGTGGGCCGAACTTTGCTTTGTCCTCACTCCACACCATATTCATCATTGATTTGATAAATTGAAATGCTCGAACTCTTTCACCATATTGCCTATCAGAAAAATACCCTTGTTCGTCAACAGTATGCTGTGTCTCTTCTGTTTGATTCGATTGCTGATATCATCAACCCAAGATGGATGCTTCCCTCCGCCTATAAAATGTAGCCGAAGAAGAGACGAAGACACGAAGTGCTCAGGCGCCTACTTTTAAATTGAACAGTTTTAATTGGTAGAGTCAGGGTGCCATCCAGCGACAAGTTCCCGATTGATTCGTCACGCAAGTAGGCCTAATCGTAAAATCTTCCTCTTTGCTTATTGCATATCTTTCTGAAAGTAACTAACACACCAACTTCCGTGACTATGTACGCACCATTACTCGTAATCAACAATAATGAGCTTAATTTTTTAGTGTAACTGTAATGCTTGTGCAAATATGGCGGATCCTCGTCTATTTTGATTGAAAACTAATAATCAGTTTATTAGGATTAACTGGAGCAAAGGTATAGCCGTTATAATGAAGTGTAAAGAGACATAGTAGATGATCAAAATAAATAAACTTATTTTAGTTTCACTCTATGCGCTATTAAGAAAAATATTTACGTAAAAGCCGTCAAAAGATATACAATTTTTAATATTTTAAAGTTATCAAAAATAATAGTTCGTTGGTCTGATACTTGCTTCATGAGCGGGAGGTCCTGGGTTCAAATCTCTGGCGAGCTCTATACAGATGGATATTCAAATCACTTCTTTACGCAGCTTGGAATTATGCCGTCTTTTGATCTTTTTATCGTTAATAATTTTTGTGTGCCCATTTGTGAAAAAATTTCATATTACCGCTGTGAAATTAAAAAAATATGCTTATGTTTGATGCTTAAAATAAAACAATAAAACCAAAGTAAAATATTTTATACTTGTCTCTGTTTAGTTTAAATGTTTGCTGTACACTTTAAATGTTTGCTGCATACTTAAATGTTAGATTTACTACAAAACAATGTTTGCTGCATACTTACAATGTTAGATTTCCTACAGAGCAATGTTAGCTGTTCATATCCAAATGTTTAAAAAAATTCGCTGGCACCCCATATCGGATCGTTGTGTTACTAGTTTTTACTTGGCGCCATGCCAATATTTAGAAATCTTGAAGTCCGACACAGGTAAGCGACACGCTAAAAAGAATGGAACGACATAAAATTTATTTATGTGTATTTAATAAAAAAAAGACAAATGATTGGAAATCAATAAATCGAAATGCAAATATATCAACTAAAGATGTGACCATTTTAATTGAAAAATAATAATAAAAGTATACCTACAAAACGCAAATTTTGTGTTGCTTTAAAAGTAGTCTAACTTTTTTAGGAAAAACGAGAAAAGCATGCCGTTTTTTGTTCAACGTAGCCCCGTTACTCTATAAACCACCATCAAGCAACTCATAGAATTCTAAATGCATAAAATAAGCATACAAACCAGCTGATAAAAACAGATTAGTATTACATTTATAGTTGAATTAATACATTTTGAAGTTTTAGGCAAATATGGCTCGTTGGTCTAATTGTATGATACTCGCTTCAGGAGCGAGAGATCCTGGTTCAAATCCCGGGCGAGTCATTCAACTGGTGTCCATCTCTGTCTGTGTCTGGCATGTCAATCTCTGTCTGTGTCTGGCATGTCAATCTATGGAGCTTTGGATTATCCAGTTTTTGATCTATCGATATTTAGAAACTTTTATTGGCTGGTAGGGAATACAATTTTTGGCTAAACTCATAGATAATAGTAGGTTTAGATTAGACACTCTGTAGTTTAGGTCCTTTCGCAGCGCTCCTGGTGCTGAAAGGAAACACTACCATAAGCCCCCGTGTTGAGCTGGGGGTGGTGGGAGAGGGCCACTCTCCACCCGTTGTATCCTTTTCTTAATGCTTTTTCCTTTTGACACGAGAGGCGCTGTGAAAGACCTCGTTAGGTTCCCCCATAAGACTGTCTAATCTAAAACTACTATTATCTATGGCAAAACTATAGAATGCGACTACGCTTTTTCGTCAATTAGTTTAATTTAATAACTTAAATCTCTTAATTATTTTATTTAAAAAAAAACATGGGGTTTTGTGTAGGAGATACTTAATTAACTTTAAAGATAGCAAAGCGCGCTTTGAAGCTCGCCGGGTTGATATGAGTAATTCAGTTCCACTGAATCATCTTTAAAACAACCTAAACATATTACGCATGTGCTGGTTAACCGGCTGGCAAGTTAGTCGGTTAAGTGGGCGGCAAACTGACCGGTATATGGTCGGGTTCATCGGGCCTGCGGCCGGCAAACTGTCGGTAAAGCAGCCTGAAATCTTGTCAGAAGCCAGCAACCTGATCGACTTGGCATTCATCGGGCCTGCGGCCGGCGAAATTGTCGGTTAAGCAACCAATAAATTTATCACTTTAATCGGGCCTGCGGCCAGCAAAATAGTCGGTAAAAAACCAACAAATTGGCTATTACAATCGGGCCTGCGGCCGGCAAATGTGCCATATATAGATATTATCAATTTAAGTTCATTTGCAACTGTTTATCCCCATAAGATGACGTTGACACTAGCGCCACCGCTAGTTTTAAATACATTTTAATTGATTTCATTAACTTAAACTCAATATTTTTCGCTCATATTTATGTCAGCACATAAGAATAAAATTTACGTTTTTTTAAGACCAAGATCGTTAAATTCTGTTGAGTCTGTACCGAGTTATTTGCGTTGATAAACAAAGAGACAGAGAGACAGAGAGACAGAGAGACAGAGAGAGTCCAGGAGAGACGGTCGTGCTTTTTTTACCACCCTCTCATTTAGAAGCTCTCCCTTTCGGGTCGCAGCAGTCTTCGTTTGTGTTTGTCTTTTTCCTGACTGCTGCGAGCCCTTCGGGCTCGCAATTTTATCGAAATAACTTAATTTCTTTAAAATAGTTAAATTACTTGAATTCCGTCAATTAATGAAACCGAATGTCATCCCGAATGGACTTAGAAAAAAATCATTAAAAAACTAAAATTTTAAACAATTTAGTATTTTAAGTAAATTGAGGGATTTGACTAAATTAACCATAGCATACAACGAGAATCGAACCTAATATGCTGCTCACATGAGCCTAGTACTATACCAATGAGCCAGCTGGACGACGAAAATCCAACAATTTTTTAGCTAGTGAATTTTGTATCTTACAAACACATGTATATAATATATGTGTATTAAATTAAATTAAGTATTTTCATAATTTTAAGTATTAAGTATTTAACGAAAAAGCGTAGTTACATTCTATAGTTTTACCCAATTTTTAGCATATTCCCGTATAGGCTAGAAAATACAATTAAAACCAAAAAAAAATACATTTTTGCTGTGAAATAAAAAATATATATATGGCCATGTTTACTTAAAAAATAATACAACAACAAAAATGGATTTTAATACAATGAAACAAAAGTAAAATATGTTAAACTTAAAAACTCTATTTACTTCTTGAAATGATACTCTTTGTACTATTGTATTTCGTTAAAACAATAAAAAAATCGATTGCATAATTCTGGAAAAAATTGTACTGATCTGTTAAAAGTCTGAATATATTGTGATTGCAAATATTTCGCAATTATGCTAAAATCCCAAAATTTTTAGCTTTCGAGTATGGCCTTATTTTTAAACATTAAAACATTCATTTATGACAATTTGTCCCATTATAAAAATACAATTGTTATTCCATTTCGGAGTAATAAGCGCGGCTTCGTTTGATATTATATTGCTTCCCTCTAAAAAATTAATGAATAAATCCCCTTCTTCACCTTCCTCTCCGAGTCTTGGTTTTAAAATAAGGACAAGTCAAAGGTTTTAAATATAATGTATCCATTTCATTCATAGCTAAATATGAACAATTAAAAATATTCATCACCATCGACATCATTCATTTTTCCGTTTTCAGAGCCGCTTTCCCTGAAGCTCAAAATAGTATAAGCTATGAAAAATCAGTGCTGCTCGCTCGTAGGCTACGATATATCACTATTATGTGGGATTGCTTCTTATTATTTGAAATGTTAAACAGTGAAAATTGAAGTGTTTCAAAATACGAATATGCATACCCCTGCGCTACTTTTATACTTAACACCTATTATTGTATTTTCACTTCTATTCGTATGAAAATTACAAAATTATTTATAAAAAGGCAAACAACAAGAGAACAAAAGAAGCTAGACCCATTTGGGGTTCATGTTTAGCCATAAAAATTAACTATAACAGAAAGCTATCTGACAATATGACTCGTTGGTCAAATGGTATGATACTCGCTCCAAGAGCGGGAGATCGGCGGTTTAAATCCCTGGCGAGCCTTCGGACTGTCATTGATGATCTTAACGGTTTATCGATGGTTCAGTCTTTTGATATTTTAATGTTAATTTTTTTGCTTATATTTGCTGAATATATAATATATTTCCTCTATAAATAGTAGTGATGGAAAATTTAAGTTCTATTTCATTTTTACTGCTCGTTAAACAAACATAACCATGCTGGCGATTTGTACATTCCAGCAGGTGAAGTAACCAGTATAACCGCGTTTAAGTGGCGTTCAACACTGCGTCACAGTTTTCTTTTATTACTACATTTCTGCCAGTAAAGGTTGATGCCTTTGTCGTTATAAATTTGACAGCTAGTAGAATTCGAGAATCGGGTTAATGCCAAGTGACGTTTCCTATGTATCCCCTTGTTTCGCAAGTCGGTTCAAAAGTGGGCCCTGTCTTAAAGGAGAATTACTTGACAGACGGTTGAGTTATCGGTTTTTGGTGAATAATATGATCATAGTATTTTTCTGCATTCTTCAAAAGATCCAGCATAAATTTTTTAAGTCCAAACCACGATAGAATAATTTATCTTCGCCGTATTATTTTCCGATTGAATACGATAGAAAAATAAGTGAACGAATAATAATAGAAATCCATTGACCAGGTATCCATCGTAAATGCCTCGGTAAATGCATATGAAAAGGAGTTCTTGAAGGGCATAAAGGATGAAACCTATATACCACCGAGCCACCCTTTCAAAGTAAAAGCTTTGAAATTTAGGAATTCGGTCATGGAATCGTTAAATCGAGTTCCCGCATACAATACTAATCGTGTACGTTGTTCCCGACATATTCTATCGATACAATTTGATGGAATATCCCTGGTGCTATACAAGCTGAGGACGATCGTAGCCAACATCGACGAGTTAACTTTAAAAAAAAACGAGGTTCAAAACATCGAGGGGATGGGTGGATACATGGGTAGTTATCAACATAAGCGTACAAGTAATGTGTTGGTTACTATTAGAAACAGGCAAATCGTCGGTCAGCAGATAACTCGTAAGAATCAGCTTGTTTGCCTTTAGACGACAATATTAAATACGCTTAATTTCGTTTTACTCAATCAAGACTATATAAACTCCATTTATATGCAAAAAGCGGTACTCCGTCTATATAAATAAAACAGTTAATAAGTATAACATAAAAAAGTAATTTTATCTTTCTAATTATTACTTGAAATTTTTAATTCTCATTTTTTAAATTTCACTTCGTAATCCCATAATACCCGCCGCAATATATTTACGAATTGAAAAAAAAATTCTTCCATATAGAAAATATGGGCGGTCCTTAATATAGCTGCTCTTATCCTGTGCATTATTCTACGAAACTCGTAGAATTATGAATTCAAAACAGCTGTAATACAATTATACAAAAAGAGAGCACAATAATACATATTGTGCTAATTATATATCGGTGCATTTTAAAGTTGTCAGAAAGTGTAGCTCGTTGGTCTAATGGTATGATACTCGCTTCATGAGCGGGAGGTCCCGGGTTCGAACCCCGGAAGAGCTCTATTGAATAAATCGTCTCTGCTTCGGGCTGTCGCGTCGGTTTATTCAGTGTTTTGATCTCTTAATCTTAAATAATTTTTTTTCCCGAAATACCCTTTGTAATATTTATCGCTACTAAATTTAGAAATATGCTCACGTTTGATGACTAAAATAATTCAATAAAACCAAAAGTGATATACTCGTTGTAGTATGCTTCGTCGTCATATATAAGGTGAAAAACAAGTATAGGTTGATATTTTGGAAGTTTATTAATTCATGTGTTGAAGTTCAACCAAATTCTTTATAATGTAAAACATCCATGTTTTTACCAACTCCTTAATAAAATTCGTATCATATTGCATTAAATCATTTCTGATCATTTACCATTTTGTATTTTTAATACCAAATCAAATTATTGTTTTTTTTCAAATTTAAAGGATTTTAAATGTTAACATTTCATCTGGTTATAAATTTCTTATCGTTTTTCATGAATGATACTCCTAAGCATTAAATTATGACATGTGTCCTATTATAAAGTTTCACTTTCATTCTATTTCGAATAATAAGTGCCACTCCGTTATTGGTGTTGTATCGGTGACCATCCAATTACCATTCATGTACTTGTTCTTTCCTCTTTTTTATATTTTCAAGTTAATTTGTTTTAAAAACTGTTGTCGTCATTTTTATCGTGAACACTTCTATAATTTCTCTTTGAAGATGAAATCATTAAAAAAAAAATTTTTAAGTACATTAATACAGATTTTAAAATCAGCATTGTTTTAGTATACAATAAGATCATATTTTATACAAAATGAAATTTAATGAATTTTCACTTTATGGATTTAATCATTGAAGACTATTACGTGTACTAATACGTATATGAAAAGGTTAAATAGTGGTATGATGGCGGTCATTTTTACTTCACACTGGCAATATGAAATCGATACATTTTCTCAGCCATTCCCTATAATTTACTTGTGTTTTCTATCAATGTTAAATTGGTAACAAGTAATATTTATCGAAAAAAAAATCAATAAAGCTTAAGCTTTTCACCATTTATTACATGTGAATTACATCATTTTTGATGAAAGCTAAACCATGTCGATTATTATCAATAAAATTTTTGAAGAAACCACAAAACTATAAAATATAACGTTTGACCCTTAGTATTATATTTACAAAAAGTATAATAGTCGTTTTCATACATAGATGTCAAGACGTAACTTTTGAATTGTTTCACTTTTAAGTATCCAGGTCGTTGTACACACCAATTGAGAACACCGATTATGTTTTATAATAATAAACATAAAAAAATGCAGCATAGTTTCCATTCATTAACTGATATATATTTTTTTTAAATTATGAAATTACGGTTGGTATCTTAAAGTTTCGAATTTCAATAGAGCTGTTTTACTGCTTTGAAATTTTATAAATATGCCCATGATTACTTAAAATAATACAAACAATTAGTAGATTTTAATATAAATTTAACTAAAATCTATTAAATTAAAAAAAATTTAAATACTTTTTAAAGTGATACTTTCTGTACTAATATACTTCGTTGGTTATAATATAAAAAAAAAATTAGGGATAATTTTGGAAGAAAAATTTATGAGAGCCTAAATAAATTGAATATCATATTGTTTATTAGAATGTAAAACCCATTCTTTCCAAAAACTGTTAAGACCCATATTTTAGCTATCTGGTTGCGAATTTACAATCGTTTTTCATTAATTGATTTTTCCTACCATTAAAAAAAATCGATTTAGATGTTTGCCCATTTCTGAATAGTAAGTGGTTTTTAATCTTTTGCTTTTAAATTATCGTTTTCCCGTTTATAATTTCTTTTCCCAAGAAAAGAAAGTTTTAGCTACTTACCTAAGCCTCCTTTTTTTAAGCCGTGTACATGTTTTTTTGACCTCGAATTTCGTAACCGTAAAAAAGAGAGCTGATTCGAAGCTAAATATCGGTCACCCTTTTTAATAGCCACACTTTAATACCCATGTTTAGTTACGAAATAGCTTTTATTTTTGCATCTACGAACCCCATGTTTCTTGCCTTGAAAATAAAAACTTTTTCGTGGCTAGATGACAGCCCAGTGTTTCTTGCTTTAAAAGGAAGACTGTTTCGTAGCTAGAATACTATTCTTTTTTTTCATCTAAATTTCCGCTTCATGATTCCGACGACTTTGTTTAGCTTCGAAATATCCTCGATTATCGCGGCTAGAATATGCGTAGATAATTATTAATATAATATTGCATTTTAAATATATTAAATTCTTGTAAACTAATTCTATGAATAAAATTGTCTTGTTAAAATATGTGATTTCCTATTAATAATCTTTTTATAATAATAAGCATACAAACCTAAAAGTTAATATCTTCAACTGGAAGAGCAGAATAGCCTAGTTGGTATTAAGGGAGAAGTTATGTACGCTGGAAAATATGGTTCGTTTCCCTTTCTTCCCTATTTCAATTAATTAAATACTAATTAAATAATTTTTTTTATTGCAGCTACGATAAAGCAGCGAATTTTGAATCCGCATTTTTATACGTGGCTATGATAATAATAGCTAAGGGGGCTAGAAGGTTAGCCATTAATCAGTTAATAAACAGCTTAAACTTTTGTACGGGTTATACCTATTCGTATTTTTAATTGTTAACTACCAATATGAATTAAAAACAAAGTAATATACTAATATATACATGAAGTCATTCAGGAAATGTTTACGGCTTTCCAAGTTGCATACATAAGATAATATCATATGGAAGTGTTAACGTTAAAAAAATGTTTAAACCAAATTAGTATTTAAAAAAGTTATTTGAAAATACAAAGGGAAAAGTAGAATTAGCGGTAAAAAATATATAAGCAAACAGAGCAGCGCCTATTTTAAAGCACCAATGGATTAGGAACATTGAGTCAATATTAACTCAATAATAAACAAAAGCTGAAATTTTAAAGGTATGGCTTCTTATTTCCCGGATACCTTGTGTTTCCAAGTTTAAAAAACAAAACAAAATTCTTTTTAATAATATAATTCAATTTCCCCCCTTGAAACTGGTCATTATATTTATTTGAGTATAATTATTAGTCATCGTTTGTTGGTTTTATTTCTAAATAAACTTATGTTAGATTTAGCATGCGAATAGGGGTCGTGTGGCCTAATGGATAAGGCGTCGGACTTCTAATCCGAAAATTGCGGGTTCGAGTCCCGCCACGATTAAAGCCAATTACGGCAGTAAATTCTCGATGAATTTTATTACCCAAATGATTTTTTTGCCAAAATTTAAAATAAGTCACGCATCATTTTGCGTTAGAAATTATACAATTGAAAATGGGTCTTTTATTTGTTTATTTTAATTTATTAGTTATGTTATACACGGAAGAATTGACAGGGAAACTAAGACAACAAAATATAAAACCTTGTATTCGGTGAAGCAGACAGCTAGATGATGAGTGATGACATTAAGAAAGAAAAATCTTTGATAAGAAGTTTAAGTCGAAGATTGAAAGTTGAGCAAGGCAATTGTCCGTTATTGACTTATTATTGAGCATTGTTAACACGTGTGAAAACGATTTAGCTTCAGTTAAAATTGACTATATAAATAGCTGCCATTTAAATGCACACTAACACGGAAATGTGGAAGGGACAAAGGGTCCAGCTGTCGCCTGTCAGCGAGGTATTTATAACTCCAATAATAAATATTACATTATTTAATCTCAACCTTGGATCCGGGTGTTATTTCTATTAAAAACGTGAAAATGTATTCTTTCATGTTGTGTCTGTCCCCAACTAACAGGACCACCCAATATTTATATTATATATTGAACACTTTGTTTGGAAATTAATAATACAGCACTTCATCAGCAGAACAAACACGGTTACAGCTTCTATTGGCAAGTGCTCGAGCGGTAAAATAATTTTAAATGTGGTGCCACTTTTAGGAGCTAATACACCCGGAACGACCATGGTCTGTAGTTTCAAATTAAAACAATGCCTACTAATTTAACCATTTCCGCTATTCCTATTTCTAACAAGGGAATATTGTCGAAAATCATCATTCACTGTATGTACTATATAGTGATGGACTGTGTGACATATTTTTCACAAGTTTTTAATCAATAAAATGAATATAAGTGTAAACAAATGTTTTGTACCATATAAGAGGCGGCATCTTTCGGACCATATAAGTGCATTATCCTACGAAACGCGTATAGTTATAAATCCAAAACAGCTATAATAAAAACAGGAAGCACAATAATACATATTGTGCTTAAATCAATTCATTTTCAATTTGTTAGATGACATGGCTCGTTGGTCTAATGGTATGATACTCGCTTCATGAGCGGGTGGTCCTAGGTTCTGATCCCGGGTGAGCTATCCAATGGAACATTTCCCTTCGTTTCTTTACTGAGCTTGGGATTGTGCAGTCTTTTGATCTCTTAATCTTTTTTAAAATATTTTGTTTTGCTGGTAAGTGCTGAAAATTCCGATTTGTGAAGAAATACCATTTTATCTGCTTTAACTGCTTTAAACTAAAGTAAAATATATTGTTCTTTTCAAAACTTTAATTACTTTTTAAAGTGATACTCTTTGTAGTATACTTCGTCATCATACATAAGTTGAAAAACAGATAATATAGGTTGATATTTTGGATAGTTTATTTACTCAGGAGTTGAAGTTGAACCAAATTCTTTAAAATGTAAAACATCAATGTTTTTGCCAACTTTTTAAAACAATTCGTATCATATTACATTGAATCATTTCTGATTTAATTATGATGTTGTTCATTCCGGAATACTTTCAAATTTACCATTAAGTATTTTTTAATACCAAATCAAAATATATTTTTTTTTCAACTTTTAAGTATTTCAAATTTTAACATTTCATCTAGTTATAAATTTCTTTTCGCCCATCTGCTTGTATTTTTTAATTAGTTATAATTTATCCCCTTTGTAATTTTCAAGAAACTCCCTTATAATTTGTTTTATTTTCTTTAATATTTGCGTTGTTAACGTTAACAGTTCTATCATGATTAAAAATTTTATACACGCATGATGATGGTCATTTTTCCTTCCCGCTGACATTGCAATCGGTTCAATTTTGTTTGCCAACTCCTATACGGTAGTTTGCCTGTGTTTGAAATAAATGTTAGATTGTTATAGATAATGTTTGGATATACGCTCGAAAGTTAAAAAGTTACGAAGAGAAAATTAACTTAGTGACCAGCGTGTAAAACCAACGCAACTCCTAAAACAACTTACTGACGTATTAAACTCATCAACAGATCAGTCATCAACACATCATCATTAGTAGATAAGTGGAGGGGGTTTGGGTTTAGTTATAAGAGATACTTTATGATTTCTAGTTTTTGAGAATCAAATACCAAATCAAAATTCAAATATATCAAATGTAAAATTAAAATTTGTCAATTTTTTTTCTTAAAAAAATATTAAACTTTTAACCATTTATCACATGTAAATCACGTTATCATAGTTTTCGTGGTAGCTAAAACCATATTGATTGTCAATTTTAAAATGTGTGGAAATGATGGAAACCACACAACCATAAAATATAACTTATGACCGTCTGTATTATATTAAAAAATATATATATAATAGTAATTTTCATACATAGATGTTAAAATGTAACATTTGAATTGTTTCACATTTAACTACGGTGAACTTATAGTGATAAGATAACGCGTATAGTATTTTGTAAAAGATCTCTCTCTCTCATCTTTATTAATATTCCATGATCCATTAAGATCCAATAATTCAGGTTGTATACACATCAATTTAGAATTCCGATTATGTTAAGGTATATAATATAAATAAGAAAAAATCATAAAGCATCAAACATTGCAGTATAGTTATTCAGCAAGGATTCCACATGGGAATTCATCTCACTGTAGCAAGTAAATGAAAATTAGCTGATTTGCATTTTTCAAATTATAAAATTACGGTTGGTATCTTAAAGTTTTGAATCTCATTCGAGAGCTGCGTTTCTTTATTTTATTATATTTACGGATTTTCATTTGTTTTCTACCATATACCATATAACATGTGAACATAACGTCGCACATCTACGCTTAAGTCCATCACGTTGCTCATAAAATTAAAACTGCAAAACAGCGAATTAATTTTAAAAAATAACAACAATACATATTGCGCTAGCAATAATACGTTTAAAAGATTTAACATAATAAGACTCGTTGGTCTAATGGTATGATACTCGCTCCAGGAGCGGGAGATCCTGGGTTCAAGTCCCGGGCGAGTCCTCGGACTGCCTGAATCCAAGAATCTTCAAAGGTTCAGATCATGTATAGTCTTTTGATATTTTAATATTTAGTATTTATTTATTTTTTGCTAATATGTGCTTAATATGTGATATACTCCCTCTAGAAAATACCAGTAATGGAAAATGTCATGTTTAGTTTCGTTTTTACTGCTCTGAAAGTAAAATATAATATGACCATGCTGGCGTTTTGTACATTTCATCAGGTGAAGTAACCAGACTCCCGCGTATAAGTGGCGTTCAACACTTTCGCAGTTTGTCCTCTATTACTACGTTTCTGCCAGTAAAGGTTGATGCTCTTGTAGTTCTAGATTTTGTGGTTTTGGCAGCTGGTAGAAATCGAGAATTGGGTAAGTTTCAAGTGACGTTTCGCATAGATCTGGTTTCCCGGTATAACTGGTGATGTTTTCAGGTTTTTACCACGATAGAACAATTTATCTTCGTCGTATTTTCCGAGTAAATACGCGTCCAAACCTGGGCTCGACCCGGCCAACTCAGGTTTATTGTCACCTTTTTTTACATTAAACATTATTAACTACTTTTAAACTCATCAAATTATTTGGTTGAATTCTTGTTATTTAGGTGGCAAAAAACATAGCACTTACACTTGGTTTATAATTCTTATTTTAAAAACAAAATTTCGTTTTGAATGCAAATTAAATATTAAAACAAGTTTATACGTGCTTGGGAAATAATAAAATAAAACGTATAGCCTTACTTGCTCCCACTCTCCGCTAACCGTCGCCACTAACTTTGTTTTTATGGCCTGAGTTCATATAGCCGCCCTTGTATCTGTTAATAATCCAGCAGGGGACGATTATTGAAGATTTTCGTGATGGAAACTATAGCATAAAATAAATCCCATGAATCGTGGTTGCCATAAACACTTAACTTAATTTCTTCCTATCTTATACATAAAATAATTCTAAATAAAGTAAATACCATCTTGCTTTATTACGATTTTTAAAAATATTATTCATTTATCATACACAGCACTTGACATCGGTATCCTTATTTATTCGAACACTTTGCCAGCTTTTTGTTTAAATTAAACAGTTTGTGCGAAGGATTATTATTATGATCTTATTTCAATTACAATAATGGTGCAGAACAACATGTTTCAGCATGAAACCGGTGCAATTAAGGGAGATTTGAAAAAATAATAATAAATAAAAAAAAATTAAAATAAGATTACTTGATGTAGTTGAAGTCATCAATAAGTTTATGCCATTGTAAATATAGATGTCAAAAATTATTGAAGACGTTGTATTTTAGAAAATCACAAAATATGGTTATGCCTTGCTATTTACAAATCATTCACCATTCACTTTTCCTAGATCAGCAACTGGTTTTCCATTTTTTTAATATTTCGCTTCATCATATTCTATTATTATTCATGTACAAAGGAATAAAAAATCGATGCTGTGGTTATTATATACATAATTTTAAAGAAAATAAATGAAAGCATAATAGGAAATCATGTTGCGGTTGGTTTCCAGTTTCCACTATGCACCAATTGACTCAGAAGCTCCCAGTCTCCACTGAGCAGCATAATCCCAATTCGACTGACAAGGAAATCGAGCAAAATATTGAAGTGCGTGCATGCGTAGTCATCAGTAATATTTGTTCAGGATTTGAAAAAAAAATTTGATAATAAATCCCTTCATATAAAATTGTTATAAAATAGTTCATTAAGACCGAAGGGTTCCCGATGAACCGGGGGGAAATTTTCCCTCTTTTTATTTCCCTCTTCATTCTCTGGTTTGTTTGGTAACGGATATTCAACGGGTAACCAAAATTATTTAATATCAGCAACATGGTAATTATTAAGTCTGATGCTTTCGTTATAATCAGTTATTAAGCGATGGTTTTACGATAACAACATCATGCAGCCGTCGTTAGTTGAATATATATTAATCACACAAATGTGGATTTTGTCACTATGTAGGCGCAGTGCTCAACACACCAAGAAATCGAGGAAGATTCTATTTTCCGTTGATTTCTTTCTTCTTCAAAGCCTGCGTATGCATTGCCATTGATGACAGCGACCATAGTCGCATACTCTTTTGTTGTGTTGATTTAAAGTCTATTTAACTGTTTTTCACTTAATGTTTAGCAGCGGGTTTAAATAGAAAGTATTTTAAGGACTACAATCGTTAAATGTTTAGCATCTAATGTATGACATGGAACCTTAGAACGCCAGAACTGAAATTGCGAACGATTTACGTATGTAAACAAGGCCGTTTGTAAGATATGTAGCTAAATAAGGAATATAAACAATCAATATACAAAATTACGTTTGTCAATTTTTATCGAATGTAGTTGGTTACCGTTACCCTCTCACATGCCTAATGCTTATGCTTCATGACCTTTATCCTACCGAATAACCTTAACTTTATATCATAGAATGAAGGGTCGTTATGTAAAGAAATTCTTATATTCAGTGGTTTTTTGTGCCTTTCTTACATGGCTCGTTGGTCTAGGGGTATGATTCTCGCTTAGGGTGCGAGAGGTTCCGGGTTCAAATCCCGGACGAGCCCTTAGAATCATCGTTGACTCAATCAAGTGATCGTTGACGATTGACTCTTTTATACTAAACCAACTCTTCTGTAATTTTATTAATTTTTAATGTCATTTTTTTTGTATCAAGATTTTCAATTTTAGCGTGCTAAAATTTAAAACGAACATAGTCCTATCTTTTTCGGTTCTGCCTCTGGTTGGTCAAAGAAAGGATTCAATAAGAGTGTGGTGCCACGTACCGGCATTATATTTTGCAGTTTAAACTAATAAACAATGTAATTACAACTTTTTTTTCAATTCAAAACATAATAATGAAAGCGAGCCCGAGTGTAGAGTATGCGTAATCATACTCGAAGAGGGTTTATAGGCGTTTAATTTCTGAGCAGGCGAAAGCCTTCCCGGTAAAGCCCTACTGTTTAACATGGTAACGCCTCAGGGTTATTCAGATTTTCAAGTTCCGGTTCAACGACATAACAGATTTGACTGGATTTGTTTTTGATCCTTCATTTAGGTGAAAAGTTTTGCACCTCCTATTATGGAAGCTATATTCCATATATTACACGAGTAATGAATGAAATGACGTTCGGCCTATACTTTACGTGAGATGGTTTCGGCAACCATATATTGCAATGAATGCAACGAGGGGCAACCGACTCTTTTTTTACTGATTTTCTTGGGTGTAGAAAAGCAAGAGAACGCGAAGAAAAGCAAGAAAAGGTAGGAAATTTCAGGAAAAATGAGAAATTTACCGAAATTTTTCTAGAAAAAGCAAGAAATTTACCGACTTTTACCAACTTTTCTTGCTTTTCTAAGCATTTTCTTCGTTTTATACACTTTTCTACGCCCAAGAAAACGAGTAAAAAAAGAGTCGGTTGCCCCTCGGAATGCAATTAAAAGAGCGGAAGAGTAGACCGTTTGACAAAGTAGTGGAAACAAACTCGTAGCTGATCAGATTGTAATTACCACAATATATATTATTATGGACCCCGACTAAAGACAAGGTCAAGCGATCATCTTGCACTTGAAGTGATATCTTGTAGTTTTTCCAACCATTTTATTTTTCATTCACAATCAAAGACAAAAGCCGTTAAGATTATTTTGCGTTCAACGGCTACGATTATGATGCGCAGTCTTCAGTCTCTAGCACAGCTGTTAGTGTAAACCTGTAGAAAAAATCATTGAAAGGTACCATATATAGTTTTTATCGTGATCTAGTCACTGTATTACCGTTCACATTCCTAGAAAAACAGTTTTAAAATAAATTATGTAATACAGCCAAATAACATTTTAAAGTGTTAATAATTATCAGAATGCAGTGGGGAGGCGAGCGCCGAAGGCGAAAGTCATTAATAAAGTACACTTTGGAAAATCATAATTCGTAATCTAACAACATTTGAAATTCTCTTGAATCGTAAAACTTAAATCAAAGAGAATCAAGCACAGCAGACGCGAGCAAATTATAATGTCTTGTAAACAATGTAAAGAAAACACGATTATATATTTACAAAGTGGGGTTTTAAACATTAAACTTATTAATTATTTAAATTAAATTAAAACATTTACATTTATACATATAGATATTTAGGGCTGGCTTGTGCCCTCGCATCTTTGTACCAGAGTGCAAAGTGCTTGAGCCCCTGGGCGGATGAAATGTAGGCTATCATTTATTCATTTAAGTCTTCTTTTGATTTATAAACCAAAGTAATTTTATATATATATATATATATATAATTTGGTCGATGAACATAGATTTTTCTTTAGGTATTTAACATTTAGACGCAGGTTTAGTAATTTGTTGAATGTTGTTAGCTAAAGAATCTCAAACAACGGTCTGGAAAAAAGTAAAGGGTTATTCAATTAAATACTAATTCCGTGCAAAAATTAGCAATTTTGTTCAAATACGCAAGTTGGGTTTAATATTTTTTATACCGTATATTTTTTATTCAAATTTGATCAGAAAAATGTCGCATTTTTCCTATTGGGGTTCACAGAAACCATTGTGACAGAACTTAATTCTTCAAATACGTCATATTGAGTATTCAATTGTATTAATTTAGTTTTAAAAGACTTTCCCGCCTTGATCAACGACTGCTGGTTTCCCATTTTTTTAATATGTCGCTTCATCATATTCTATAGTTTCATATTAATGTACAAAGGAATAAAAAAGCGATGCTGTGGTTATTATATATAAATTTTTAAGAAAATTAACGAAAGCATAATAGGAAATCGTGTTGCGGTTGGATTCCACTATGGACCAATTGACTCAGAAGCTCCCAGTCTCCACTGAGCAGCATAATCCCCATTCGACTGACAAGGAAATCGACCAAATATAGAAGTGCGTGCAGCCGTGCATGCGTGGTCGTCAGTAATATTTGTTCAGGATTTGAAAGATTACTTTCAGATAATAAATCCATTCAATCATAAGATTTGTATAAAATAGTTTATTAAGACGTGAGTGTTTCTCCCATAAAAGGGTTTTTGTTACATACGGCCTTTAAAATTTGAGCTGGTATTTGAGCGGTGCTACCGCGAAAGCCGACCCCCTGGTCCGTATTATTTCTTAAAGAAGATGCATTTACCCTACACTTATGCTTCATAATGGAGAGTAATGCCTGGTAAAAAGATAAATAATCATAAATTTATAAATGTGAAAATGAAGTTTTGAAAAATAGCGCCGTTTTTAGCCATCTAGCGATTAAAATTATGACTTGAGCTTCAAAACCGTTTGTTGCTATTGTGCGGTCACCGTCCCCTGACATTTGCCGACCGTGAAAAATATATTGCATCTGATATTTAGTTTATACATTTAATACCTGATAATTCACATCTGAGGGCCAAATTAAGTGTGCATCATTTTGTTTTCACAACAGCTTATACTCAGCTAGGTATTGTTCTTTGTCACTCATTCTTCCACTTCTTTCTTGGCATAAATGTTCCCAGCAAGTTTCACTTATTACCAGTACTGTCCTATCCATCAAGCTAAAATAATCTATTTATTTTCTTAATTTACAGTAAATGAGCAGTTCCAAGAATAGGAACCCTTTAGCTTGCCACTCAAAATACAACCTGAGAAAGAGGCCTCGCTCCAACACTCGAGAAGAAGAAATGAGTGAAGAAACCAACCCGATGGAAGAAGCATTCAAGGTAAATCGTATATAAATTTAAATAAAAAATAAAATAAAAAATATTTTTTAAATATTTCAGTTGGCAGTTCCTCAATCTCCTGATGATGAAGAAGAGAATTCTGCAGCGGATGTATCCAGCCATTTCAATCCGGAAAGTGAGGATATGGATGAGGTGGAGGTGGAGCCCAATAGGAGTGAGCCGGAGACGACTGTGGAGCTTGAGAGAAGAGTCACGAGAGCGCAAAGCCGGAATTCGGGTGCGGTGATGATGCCTTTGGAAAGAGGTGCAGAAATCGCGGATGAATTGGACAGCGAAAAAGAGGTAAATACATACAATATTGTCACCCTTATAAGCGGGCTTATTATTACTATTTTTATTTCATCACAAACAGGGCTCTGATGAAAGCAGCGAGCAGTCTTCATTTGATGATTTGGACGAATCTGATGGTAATATTTATATAGATACCACTTTACATTTTCTATAGACGAGGTGTATTTCATGGTTAACGGATTCTTTCATTTACAGATGAGGATTTAATTCATAGCCCTAAGGCTGGACCTTCTAAGGGGCCAACACGTAGGGCCCAAAAAGCAATCAAGAACAAGAAAAGGGGTATTTGCCGTACTACTTTTCACTGCTTCTATTTTTAACACATTTCTATTCCAAATACTTATATTCTGTTTCATTTTAGAAGACGGCTCCAATCGCAAAGCTTCCAAGAAAGATCCTTTCACCTGCATCAAATGTGGGAAGTCTTACGACAACCAGTCCTCCCTTACGGTACACTTGAGTTACGATTGCGGAAAGGAGCCCAGCTTTGAGTGTGACTTATGCAAAAATAAGTTTAAAAGGAAAAGTCATCTTCAAGATCACTTGACCAAAGTCCACGCAATTGATCGCAAACATCTGGGTCAATATGGGGCCGGTAATTATTTATATATTGATCATACGTTGATTTCTATTTCTGTATATTTTAAAATGAATCATCTTATAAACAGGATTGAAGGAATTTCAGCAGGAAACGCCTTTCAAGTGCGCCAAGTGTGGCAAGTATTTCCAACAGAAACGCACGCTTGATAAGCACGTGAAGGAGGAATGCGGTGTATCCTTCCAGTGCAATCTGTGTCAACAAAGTTATGAGAAGTTAACTTCACTGCGAAGGCACCTGTGCGATGTTCATGAGATTGCTGACCATAAACTTGACAGCTACGGAGCTGGTAAATTTAAATAACATCAAATACTTCCTATTTTTTTGAGAGTCGGGTGTCGTACTAAAACCATTTTATATTTTTTTCAGGATTAAAGGATCGGACCACGGGGAAATACAAGTGTGGCAAGTGCGGGCGCACTTATGGGCGAAAAGATCACCTTGACCGCCATTCGAAAAATGAATGCGATGGTGAGAAGCATTTCAAGTGTCCTCAATGCGAGGTTCGATTCACACAGAAATCTTACATAAGACGTCATCTGAGTGAACACCATCCAACATTCGAACTAGGTATATTAACGCATTTTACACAACCTTAAACATTGATTTTTAAATTTAAAATAAATTAAAAAAAAAAATTATATTACTAGGTCCCGTGGTTCAAAGTATTGACAAGAAAAACAAATGCGACCGCTGTGGCAAGTCGTTCACGCGGAAGTATAATCTGGAAAGTCACGCCGGGAAATGTGGAAAGTAGGCCTAACCATTATTGGCTTGTGCGCTGTGCGATATTCAGGGGAAAGTGGAAACGCGCTCTTTACAATTTCAACGAACCATCTCTTTTTTCATCTTGAATCTTTCGCCAACTTTTATCTTATTTTATTTCTTTTTGTTGCCCGATGAAAGATATGCCTTTGCAAAACCACGTTAAACTGTTGAATCCAAGCATATCGGCAACTAATATTATGGTTCTTATCTTATTAATTGAAAACAAAAGGGAAACTTCGTGCAATGTAACCCCCGAAAGTGGAAAAACCATCTGGTGCGCCCTTTACTTTATCATTCCTTAACATGTGAAACTGAGAAATACAAACACGGAGGTACATAATTGCTTTATTTTGATAGAATAATAAACAAAACTTTCTCTCATGAAATCTAAAAATTGTACAGTAGGTCTAATTTTGACAATAAGCGCAAGCTAGGTTCGTTAAACTATAACATCATAAGCAATTAAAAAAATAAATACTTGCCTAAACTGTCTTGTTTTAGAAAATATTGATAGAAATTATTAGTAAAATTGTTCAAATGCTCGATACATAAATATAGCCTGAAATCATTTTACGCGTGAGCCTAAATAATCATAATACCGCAATAAAGTTTGCACGTGAAATACAGCCACATCGTACCTTTAATACAACTTATTTAGAACATCGAAGAAAACTATTCATTTTGGTTGTATATTATATGTTGTTATGTCTATAACAGTGATAATATGGAATTGTGATGATGACAATTGGCATTTCTACGAAATTTTATGACCAGATTTTTTATTATTTCTTCCATCTGATAAATTGTGGATTAGCATGTTCATGATATGAAAGATAATATTCAATTCGAACAGGTTTCTCTGGTTTATCTTTCGAGCGAAGTTCTTATCCTTTGAAGAAAGGGGCAAACGAATCCTACACAATTTGATGCAACGGGAAATTATCTCTTCTACTACCATGGCCATTGTAACCCCAGTATAATCCACGATCCACCAATTCTAATTTGGACCATATTTAGGGAAATTGGCTCCATTCCATGCGAGGGTTATGAACCTGAATCATTTTATAACGATGTTGATGTATGAATTAGAAATTCAATTTATTATGGCATCATCAATTAATCGTTCCGATGTGGCAACAAGCAAGCAGGGCGAGATGAGCAAGCAGCTGGAAGGCACAGTGTCAGCTAATTGAATAGGGAGTTCGCCTATTTAATTCTATTTTCTAGCTCAGCAACATATAAGCAAACACCTTTTGGTAATAACCGTATAAATGGTAAAATACATACATCTGACCTGACTTTGTAGGTCTTTCATATAAGTTGGACCATTTTTAGAATTTGATAAAGTGGATGACATTCGCCCTTTTCACGAGGTTGGTTTATTTTTAATTCTTTTTCTGAAGCACGGCATTAGAAATCAAGACATAATCATCATGTAATGTATATGTAAAGTCTTTTGGTATACCGGTGCCGTTGGTGTAATCCATCCCACTGTAATATAGGGAAGAGTGGGGCTATTCGGAACGAAATCCTAAAATTGTTCTTAGAGTTGAACTGTTGAAGTTTCTATTTATTGTTTTCATTAAATAAACTTATACATATTAGTACCATATTGAATCGCTTTGTTCAGAAATTCCCTTATATTCAGTACCTGTTTTTGTGACGCGTTGGCGGCCGAACACAGTAAAATAATACCAATCCAAATATATAAACGTGGCGGGACTTGAACCCGCAATTTTCGTATTAGAAGTCCGATGCTTTATCCGTTAGGCCACACGACCATATGTTGTGCCTCACACTTGAATAATTAAATGAAAATCGATGATGTAAACACATTACTTAAAAGTCTTTTTATTTACAGCCTTTATTAATATGGCGTGTTTTATATTATTTATATTATTCCCTTTAGCTGTGGTATAATTGGGATTTTTTGTCATTCCTACGTAAATCAGCTAGGAAACTTTCTCTAATATAGGCCTACTGTGTTATTACGTATTAGTAATGCAAAAAAGCCAACGTGAAAAAATCTATTGTTAAAATTTATAGTGAAGAGTAGGAAAGTGGAAAGAATAATATTCAATCTCGATAAGATCCAAGCGATGTCTCGGTTCTTCAAGTTTTCACCACACACATTTTATCTAACAAAGCCAACTTGAATAAATCGCAATCACCAGAGCGACATTATTCATTCACGTTACAGTTCTCTATATGAAAATAATTCAAACGGATGAATGCATTATTATAGCCTATTTCACTCGTCATTTAAAAAACTTTCGTAAAATAAAAAAAAAGGAATAAAGATAATAGGGCTTTATTTACCATATTTCGGTTTATCGCCAGCATCCACCTCCATAATGGACGAAATGGCTAGCAGCAGTGCCAAAGGCAAAAACCATGACAAAAACAACGTTTTTACAAACATTTACGATGCATTTCATTCCATATCTATGCTTTTCAGCATTTTATACAGTAAAAATGCAATATCTCATACTATAAAGTTACCTTTTTCTAGTAAATCCTCATAGGATATATTCAGTATATTGATTTTTTTTTATTATACAAGCCTTAGGTTAAAAAATGCATTTTTTTACCAAGATTTTCATCAGCTGCATGATGGTGTAAATTTGGTATAACTTTTTTAGAACTCGGAGCGACTTGAGTGATTTCTTAACAACTTAATCTCCCGATTGCTCCTTCTCAAATGCATTTTCAATGTTTGGCTTAAAGCAAAAACAGTCGAGAAGACCAAATGACTTTGATGCATTTCTCTTCTCTTTTATTCTCAATTACACTTTAAGTTAATTAGAGATTCTCATTGAAAATTAGACGAGGATTTTGCGGTTTGATGGCTCTTTTTAACGCGTCCTTAAGGATCTTGCATAACTAGATAGCGTTAGTACAACACTCTTCATTTATCTATTACATAAAAGCCAATTGCTATCCCTTCAAATTTCTATGTTCACTTTCGATGCGATCCCAAAATTCTAAATGGGAGTAATAGCAGAGTAATAGCGGTGCGGTTTCCTACCTACAACTTGATCCCGCAAGAGGCAAGGCAGTATACTACTGCCTCGAGAGAAGCACGACAATTGAAGGTGATAAATCATCCAGAACGATTCTTTTTAGAAAATTCCTCATACGCAATTTCTGCCGGAAAATATCCATCGATCATACTAAACAATAATAGTAAAAAAGAGAGTTTGTATGTACCTCTTGTTAGAGACTTTCAAGGGTGGGTTGGGTTTGAAAAGGGAACCTTAACTAATCCTATTCTGGTCCTCAGATCCGTAACATTCCACATTTCTGAAATCAAAACTGGTATTAATATACAAAAAAGTCATTCAAGAAGTGTACCTACAAGGCTTGCTTAACGTATTTATGAGTTTAAATCATAGAACTGGCAATAACGATATGAAATATATATATAATTACAGCAAAATATGGCAATAGTATGAAGTATTTTATTGAAAATGACCAAAGGGAAACCAAAATGGCAAATTGATGATCGCCAATGAATACGAAAGGAAATGGGCAGCGCTAATTTGTCAAAAACTAAAACTAATACTAAATGTGTATCAGATACATATTTTTGGTTTAAATGGTAGAAACACATCAATAAATCATGAAAAATGATGATAAATTCTCAAACAGTCAACCAGATAAAATGCAGAAAGCTTAAACACGTGTTTAATTAAAGGAATAGAAAGATTTTAGAATTTGATTTTAGTTTCTAGTACCAAATCATATTAATTTTTTTTTTTCAAATTCTAGCATGCTACACAAAATCGGCCCATTTTACGAATTGAAAGTAACACTGTAATGTTTTTCTTAAACTAACAGCATATTCAAATCAAAATTGATCAAATCAGATCATTGTAGGTTTTAAAAATTAAATTAAACGATAAAATAGGAAAGAAAAAGAAGATTATTTCATAAGATTTAAAATTTTAAATGATAAAGTAAATCCCAGCATTAGAAAGAATTCAAATTATTAAAGGAAACAGATAAGCGGTTCTTAATATAAAAGGAAAGCAAATAATATTGAAAGTATAAAAGAGAAAATTAATGAAAAATGGCACAGCGCTCTTATTCAGGGATGATGGGTTCCACCGGTTCCATCAGGGAAATTCAATCGTTTGAATTTAACAATAAGGAATATCCATCATCTTAAGAAAATGATTGTGCACGTCATCTTCCAGCATATCGCCTAGTTCTGTTTTAATTTGAGAGAAATCGGGTCGTTCCTTTGGATCGTTTTCCCAGCATTTCATCATTAGGTCACTCACAGGAATTGGCATAAGTGAGGGCTTCTCTAGTCTCCCATTATTCTGGAGGAAGCGAATTAAATCCTTGAAGCTAGTTATAATTTCTGTATTATCAATAAAAAAAAAGTTTTTTACTTCCTTTGAATTATCTCTCTAAAAACTGACCAGCGTAAGGCATTTGCCCTAGTGAGAAGAGCTCCCAGAGGACGACGCCGAATGACCACACGTCAGATTGTGTTGTAAATTTCCGGTCCCTTAAAGACTCGATTGCCATCCATTTAACAGGAAGGGCCTCCTATAGTTATTCAGAAATCATTCGATATAACAAATACAAATAAAAATTCAAACGATATTGAACGTGCCTCTCCCTGCTTCAAGTAGGTTCCATCTGTGTATTTGGTTTGACGGGATAGTCCGAAATCGGCTACTTTGACCACATTTCCTGCGGCTAGCAAAACATTACGAGCAGCCAAATCGCCATGAATGACCTTTAATTGATAGAATCGTTTGTTATTTGGTTTAATCAATATAAATGCATTGTAATAATAGTAAAGGATTTAAATATCTATTAATGCCTTTTTGTTTGCCAAATGGTTCATTCCACTGGCGATTTGAAAAGACCAACAAATTAAATCTCGAGTTCTGATTGAGATTTGTTCTCTAAGATTTTCCTGCATACTGTCAAGTTCAGGATTTTCAGTATTTGGATGAAGGTATCCTTCATTTTCCAATAAAACGCCTTGATTAGGTGTTACGTCTAAAAAGTAAAATATATTGTATAATATAAGTAATAAAAAACTGATATTGTAGTATAGATGCGAGAAAAAATAAAGTAGATTTAAAAGACCATTAAGCAACTTACATTTAACAACACATTGGTCGGAATCAGCTAAGCATGACGGTTCATTTTCTTTAATTAATTCTTCTTCTTTCAAAGATGATGATGCTCTGCCTACCACTTGTTCATTTAACATAGAGAGATTCCCTGTGTGTTGGTCTGATTGATGAGACATGTCAAGATAACTAAGTTTTAAAATAAAAAATAATTTAACATTGTGAATCTACATAAAGCCTAGCCAGATTATTTGTGGATTTAGTTAATCAGAGTGATAAACATGAAACTACCGTTGCTCTTGTCCTTCTTGTTGTGTCTTTGTGACGTTTTCATAGGTTTGTGATTGCGAAACAGCAATGATCTCGTTCAGTTCATCGATGAAAGAGTCTCTATTTTTAATCAAGTAATCTCGAACATTACCATACTGACAAAACTCTTCAATTACCATTAGTTTTCCTAAAAAAAATTACATGTCTTCTTTTAGATTATGTAACTTTTTCAAAGATAGCAAGTAAGGTAGTAAGAACAAACCATGTACGATCTCTTTGGTACAAGCACCTAATAGATTCACTACATTGACATGAGGTCCTAAATGAATCAGGATTTTAAGCTCGGAGACAAGGGATGCAAGTGCGGTTGGATCTGAGTTGGCCTTGATCATTTTTATGGCTACTTGTCTCACTTTATTGTCTTCTAGATCGTGAACAGTTCCAACTTGTTGGGCTTGAACAACTACACCGAATTGTCCAGCTCCCAATTGTTTCCCTGTTTTAATGAAATAGATTTGATTGTTTAAACAGATAACAATGAAATATATAGACAAAGCAACCCAATATGAGTTTTTCTGGTGGGAATTCCCATTTCGGATCGTAAGGCAAGTGATCAATTTGTTCCTCTAGTGGGATATTTGGATTGATGCGTTCGGAATCACCGCTCAACAATAATCTCTCCCGGGTAAGCCGTATCAATTTATCCCGTTTCTAATTGTAAAAATAATAATAAACTGTTAACTATTGATTTTTATTATGAGGAATTGAATTAAATACCACCTTGGTCAAATATATACTTCTTAGGAGACAACTTGATACAATCACAACGATGAGAACAGGAATACCAATGGCAACATAAATGCCAGCGTTACTTTTAAGGATAACCTTCAGAGTTTTAGAAGCACTTCCTTCCAAAGTTGTAAAAGTGCACGTGAACTCCTCTCCATTGCTGCTAAAGTTTGAGGGTACTCTAAATTTTAGGCTTGTCCAAGTTTCATTACTGTTAATTTCAACTCCCTCTCTAATTGGTGATGCCTATATTAATAAATATTTTAAAGGTTTTAATAATTCCTTTTCTATGAGCTATTAGATTATATATGATTTTAGGTTACAAACCTTATTATTGATCCAAAGAATATCAGCTGCTGGAAATGCATCTACCTGACAGGATAAAACCACATCTTGCCCTGTATCAGCTTCAAAGTAAGTACCATCAGCAGGAATAGTTTGAACTATGACCGGAGGTTTCGGCGCTGTTGAACAACAGCATATTATGTAACATTTTTCGAGGTGTGGAATAATGCTTTTAAATAGGAGTTAACAAATAATCTTAGAGTATATTATACCCAATACTTCAATTGTAGTGCTAATAGTCGGAAATAGCCATCTATCTTCACTGATATTAATTCGATCCGGATTTCGATCGTATGCGACATTGCATCCGAATGTCCCACTGGCTTTCATTGTGAGGTTAGTAAATATTAAAGTTTGTTTTATCAAATATCCTTCTCTATTTCCGCCTCTTTTCGAACCAAAGAAAAGTTCGTCGTATTCAGTTTCGACTTTGAACTGAACTTTAATTGATAAAGCAACAAAATTGAAAGAAATGCTATGAACTTACTGTTATACAATACATCAATCTGATCGTTTTATGATTTATTTACCTGCTAATTGTTCTTTGATGCCGTTTAAATCATATTTTAATTGACTGCCTTTTGGCGTCCAAAACCATAAGATGGATGGCCTCCAAACCCATCCATTATCAGTAGTAAATGTTTCATTTGAAATATGATTGAACGGCAACCTGGAACGACATTGTAATGACATATCTCTCCCTAAAAGGGCATGCGATTCTAATGAGACTATTTCGATTCCTTGAGAAAATATTAAACAATGCCAGAAATGTAAGTACAATGACATCAATACATAATATGTAAGATTTAAAAAAAAAGATTACCTTCAACATAAATCATGAATTGTTGAGAATATTTCTCATGTTTATATAGCTCATAAGGTCTAGAAACTTCATAAGTTCCAACGATGTCCCATTTATAATCACTTATTAAAAACCCTTTAAATTTATCATACGACCATACTATTCCCGATTCATCCATACCCGTCGGTGGATAAACCTAATTTAAATTTTAAAAAATATGTATAAATTATATTTTAAAATTATTACGCTGTGCAAGCGGCCCTCCCCTCGCAGCAATTTGAAGTATTTATATAATTTTAAAGAGTTAGCGAGTCTTTATATGATTGAATTGTATTATGCGTGCGTTTAGTACCTGCGCTCTTATAACTTCGTCACGTTCTTTTATGCGCGTAAGACGGTACAATCTTACGTCAACATCTGGTGACGTTAGAATAAGCCCAGCTGTGACGGGATATGAAAATACCGCCTTAAAAACAACCCCGTCATCGTTTCCGATGTGAAAAGAAGAATCCGGGAGTCCGACGGATGGTGGCTCAACTTGATGTGCTGATGAGCTGAAAGTGAATGTAAACGGCGTGCTCTCATCTATTAAACGGTACCGCTCTGTATTCAATTTAGAAACACTAATACATTTGCATAATTTTACCTTGAATGAAGACATACTGTTCTGAAAACAGGTGGGCGTTTTGAACATTCAGGCAGGTGTAGTAACCAGTATCAGCGTAAGTAGCGTTATACACTGTCAGTATGGCCTCTATTACTAATAAGTTTCTGCCAGTATTAGATGATTTCCACGTCGTTTTAGATTTCGAGGTTTTGACAGCTGGTGGAATTCTAGAATCTGGTAATTGCCAAGTGACGTTCCCCATAGATCCGCTTGTTTCGCAAGTTAATTTAAAATTGGATCCGGTCTGGAAGACCAAATACTTGACAGACGGACGAATTATTGGTTTGGAATCTTGATCATTGCTTTGGGATTCGTTGTTGCCTGTCAAAAGGAATATAAATACACCGATTTATTGGTATAAAGCAACATCGCTTTATTTAATAAAAAAATGTGTGGTGGATCTACCTTCAATAAGGATACTAAAAGATTTTCCAGTATAATCCAGTATAATCCCAATACACCTGTATTCTTCAAAAGAACCTGCATCTTTTTTGTTAAAAAAGAGCTCCAAACCACGAACGAACAATTCATCCTCGCCAAATTTTCCGAAAGGCCGACTTAGGTTTGTCATCTATATATTTTATGCGAAATATTATCAACTAAATTGCTATTTTTATCTTATATATAGTATTAGCAGTTTTCATAACCAAATTTGCGTTTCAAACCTTTAATTTTGGTTTCAAACACTAATAAAACAAAGTATACACGATAGGGAAACTATGTACATGATTAAAGTCGTAGCCTACTACCAAGTCTTACTTTCTCCCACTTTCCGCTAACTTTATTCTTACGCTCCAAGATAATATTCCCGTCCTTGCCTGCCCAGCAGGGGACGATGATTGACGAATTTGTTTTTGGAGTTGATGATGGTTCAGGCAATATATAAAAGCTTTTAAGTGAGTGAACTTTTTCTTCTTCGTTGGGTTTCCTGAACGGACCTGAAAAAAAAATGCAGATAAAAAAGGAAAGACAACCGTATCCAGTTTGTAGCAGGGTCAACTTTATTCATTTAGGAAGCGAATTGATACTCCTTAAAAGTATTTTTTTTTAAATAAGCGAATTGACTTAATGGAGTTGACTAAAAGCGAATGCATTCGCTTCTTTCAGCAAAATGTAAAATAAATTGGCCGTCAGCATTTTATGTAAATAAATTTAACTTACCCCGAATGAAGATATATAAACGGGAACTAATTATTTCATCTTGGTTGGTCGAGCGACATGTGTAGTATCCCTCGTCCATTTCCGTCAGATTATAAATAGTGAGAGTTGATGTGAACCCATCACCGTTTTCATTTCGAATGGTACTAATATTAACTCGACTCTGAAGGTCGTTTTCTTGCTTTCCCAATTTCAAGAGATCTTGGAACGTCTGTTAATCAACAAATCCATAAGAATTAGTATATGTATGCGGGTAATACAAATATATATCTCGCGTCTCTAAATATTATCATATATCACTAAAAAGTGATGTCAAATATAAGAACTTAAGAAGTGGCCGAATGAGAACTATATATTTAGTCCAAGCGGCCAATAGGCCTAGAGATTCTCTTCGTGACCATATGGCAAGTCAACAAGAATTAAAATATGTATGCGGGAAATACACATTTATGGCTCGTCTTTAAAAGAGTCTGGATCAATGGCGGGTGGGCGGGGCGAAGAGCGGGTTAGTATACACAACAAATGGTAGGCAATTGTGTGTACGTTGAACTTCTAGGTCACAAATTTGATATTCAGAGTAAAATTAAATAGGGGAGACTGGGGATAAATGTAACAAATTTTACTTTTTTGCTAATATTTTCTGTTCTACTCAATGAATTTTTAAAAGTTTTAGAAATTCTGAAAGCTTACTTTCTTCCCTATCCAAACATATTTAATGTATAGTTTTAAATTTATTTTTAAGGAGTGAAAAATTGTAAAAACTAAGACACCCCTGTGTTACTTTTACCCCTCATGTGCCGGGATGATTGTAACAGCTGTTTTGGTAAATGTAACTGACACGAAAACGTTATGGCATTTCTTTATCTGATCATCAGCTTTATTGATACTAATTAAAAATGAGAAAATATTAACTTTCTTTGATAAAATTACACAATTAGCCTTTACGTCAAGCTTTTTTCGGTTTCTTGTGTAAACAAACGACTACGCCATCTATTGTTGACATTTCAAAACATCTAGTTTGCGGGATTTCGTTACGTTGTGTTTTTATCATCGTTAATATTTGATAAATATATGTTTAACACGTCAACATGATCATTTGAGATGATTTTTAAACCAAATTACGACGTATTATTTCAATAGACTGGCGTAGCAGACGAAAGTTCTGAATTTGGGGGTGATAAACACCGGCTGTTACATTTCTTGCACACAGACCTAACTTGATTCAAACGCGAATTTATAGATATAATTTAGATTAAAGTACAGAGTATTTATATTTTTCTTGAAGGGCTTTTAACGAGCAATCATATTATACCAATTGTTATTATTTTCATATCAATATTAGAAGCACAGAAGAAAAAGAAAAAGAAAACAAAATTTTACTTTTGACCCCTAAAACTGGTTTTTGTTAGATTATTCAAAAACCTGCACAGAATTATTAATTTAAGTCTAGCCATCCTATAGACAATAGAAAAATACATGTATGGTTATAATAGCATAATTTTAGAACGGTCAAAAGAGGAGAAAACAATGTTGTTACATTTGCTGCGCTTTACATTCATCCCCAGTCTCCCCTACATCAAACATGTTTTACCTTTTGATCCGATAATTCAGCGAAGTTGAAATCTGGAACGTCCCAGGTTATGTTGTAGTTTCCCGTAGACTTGCATGTGAGAATGGGTGGCTCAAAATTCGGATCAATAAAACCCCCCCATATCCCTGAATTTAACAGCAAAACTGGCCCTGGAGGGTCAATTATTAGGTTGGATTCCACAGAAGCATCGATTACCTTGAAAAAGGCTATCAAAACTAGTAATGCATAAAATAAATCCCATCACCAAAAACGATTGCCATTAAAACTAAATTTCATTTGTTCCTATCATATTCATAAGTAAAATACTTGAACAAAAGTAAAAGACAGTAATAACGCATCTTTACATTTAAGAACTTGAAAAATGCAGTTAATATGTTTATTGAATGATTTTTAAATTACCGATGTTAATTTTTAAATATGATTCATTTTTCTTTTATCGGTATAGTCTTATTACCTGTTGCTATAGATGTTAAGTATAAAAAACATACTCTTGACATCGTCATGATGATTTAGTCACACACTTTGCCGGCCCTTTGTTTAGACTATACAATTTACTAGGTTATCATTATGGTCTTTTTCAATTGTAACAGTCGTGCAGAACAACAATAATCAGCAGGAAACCGCTACAATTAACGGAAATAAAAAAACCACAATAAACCATAAAATGTTTCAATGTGACTAGTTGCTACGGTTGAGTCCATCGATGATTTTATGCTATTGTAAATATAGATGGAAAAGTTATAGTGAACATACTTTAGAAAATTAAAAATAAATCTGTTTTACGATTTAATAAGTTACGTCTGATGCATATTCCCATGTTTAAATTTTTTTTATCTGTTATTCAGCATCGCAAATAACAAGCTATGTCATTTATTGGCAATACCTAAATGTACGATCGGGTATTATTGCTGATTTATGGTAAGTGCTTAACAACATTTGCATTTATATACTATTTTGATTATCCTTATTTTGACTAATAACGCCACATTCAAAAATGTTCAATGAATCGGTTATAATTTTTTTTTATTGCGAGCCAGCGGAGTTTTTTGAGCGAAGCGAAAAAAACGAAGCGTAGGCGGAGCTTATAAGTCGTGTGAGAGCGTGAATAAAAATTTTCATCCAGGGACTATATTTTTGGGGATGGTTTCTGTCTGTGCGCAGGTATTTATCAGTCACGCAACTATTTGTCATTCACACAAATTTTCACCGAGGGACAATATTTTTTAGGATGGTTTCTTTCTGTGCAGATGTATTTGTCAGTCACACAATCTTTCACCTAGGGATCATATTTTTTGGGATGGTTTCTTTCTGTGCGCAGGTATTTATCAGTCGCGCAAGTATTTGTCAGTCACACAAATTTTGCCTAGGGACAATATTTTTTGGGGATGGTTTCTTTCTGTGCACCAATTTGTCCCTAACACAAAATGTTTCTCTTAGGGAATTTATTTTTGGGAATGGTTTCCTTCTGTGCGCAGGTATTTATCAGTCGCGCATGTAATTGTCAGTCACACAAATTTTCACCTAGGGACAATATTTTTTGGGGATGGTTTCTTTCTGTGCGCTGGTTTTTATCAGTCACGCAAGTATTTGTCAGTCACACACATTTTCACCTAGGGACAATATTTTTTGGGATGGTTTCTTTCTGAGCGCAGGTATTTATTTGTCAGACAGATTTTTTTTTCCTAAGGACTATATTTTAGGCCGAAACAATTGTTGCAAACAAGGTTTACAGTAAAGGTTTACAGTAAAGATTAAAAGTCACGCATTTTTACTTTTACTTAGTAGCGGGTTTGTACTTTTGTTTGTAACTCTTTTTTACATTACCACGTTGGCTAAAAACTACGTACTACAAGAGGGTGGCTGGTTACATATATGCATTTAAGTTTAGATAGCTTTAATTGTAATATTACTGCTATCAAATCAATTATGGAAAGATACTTTAAGCTTTCAAGCCATTATCTTTGTGACCTTTTGGCATAATACAGCTATGATGGATTACTATATCATAAAGGCGAGCTGAAAAGCTCTGCTTTACTATCTTATAGAATTGGTCGCAAATAGTCAATTTTTAATTAGTCAATTTTTTATAGAGCGGTGGCAATCGGCAGCAGGGTAAATCGATTTTGAAACAAAAAATTGAAAATACATGATTAAAGTATGTAAAGAGTGCAACTTATTTCGAAAAAGATCAAGGAACTCATTTGGGCCTAGTAATAATAAGAATTGAGGCCTCATCGCTTAAACTAACATGACCACAGTTTTAGATTATTCATTTTAATATGATAGTTTCTTTGGGTATGTTCCCCAGGAATGAAAAATAATGGAAGAAAAATGTCTCGATCGAATATCCGATAAAAAGACTTGTCAATAAAAAAAAGGCTGAATATATAAAAAAAAATACTTCACAATGTGGAATTACTTTGAAATACTGAAATTTTTATTTGCTTTCAATTAAAAGTGTTTTTAGCATTTAACATTTTATCTGGTTTCAAATTTATTATCGCTTTTCACCATCATAATTTTTTTTTGTAAAGAATTATGTCAAATAAAAATTGCGTGTGTTGTTTTTACATTATTTTCCCATTCATACTTTCATTTTGTAATTTTCACGTAAAAAATGTAAACTTAAGTAATGTAATTTTCTCTCTTTTTTGCATTTTCAACGTTAACACTTTTACGATGTTATTCGAAGCCTTTTTTTGTGTTCCCCATGGCGCCACCCATCACCCACTTTCTAAAGGAAACTGTGGAAGGCCACGACATCCTAGGATCATGGAAGTAGCGGGATACCACCATTTCCCGGAGCGTGTAAAGAAGGATGCACAAGTGCCTGCTTATTATTCAGCTGGGCTATACACCACAAATCTACTTCCCTTCCACATGGATGTCCCAATCGCTTTATATCATTCTAGAACCTGTTCAATCCTCTTCCTGTTTTGTATAAATAGCCGAGCCCTCCCCTTCTCTTTGCTAAGACGATTCTGATTTCTCGATGCTTCATCTATAATAAGACGACAAATATATTGTAAAGGATATCAAATGAAATCAAGGTAAAAAAAACAAAACAATATTATTCAATAATCTTTAAAATATAGATGTTTGATTTTATATATATACATATCATTTGCGTCCCTTCAGAAACCTGACTCAATTCTTTTTTATTTTGGTAATTAAAAAATATACATTTTATTTTCCCTGTATAAAAACAAAACTTACTTTTTTTTTAAATTTATATTTTTAATTTAGGCTTTTTCTATTGTGGTTGTTACTTGTGTTGCGGACATTCTTCAAGAGAAGGTACACTATGTATATATATTTAAACAAAAAATATAATTCATTATTATTTTATTAATATAGGACCAACTATCTCAGGACACTGATCCATCCATCAGAGAAGAGAAGGTATAATATTAATTTTTGAAAAGTGATTGAAAAAAATGCTACATTAATTAAATTTCAATTTTTTTTTCAGGGTCAGTTTCTTGAAGATTCCGCTCCATCTATTAGACAACGAGTAGGTTAACTCAGAAGTAAAACATCTATTCAAAAATATATTTCATTGGGATCATACGTTTTTAACTGAAAAATGTATTCCTAAATGTAAAATAATTGTTTACAGAGAAGTATCCGATTGAGTAACGCAGATAAAAATGCCATCGTGAACAAGCACAACCAACTTCGTCGACGAGTAGCCAAAGGTCAAGAGAAACGAGGAAAGCCTGGTCCCCAGCCATCCGCCTCTAACATGCGCCAACTGAAATGGGATGATAATTTGGCCAGAGCCGCTGCAACTTTGACCGATAGATGCAAGTTTGCTCACGATACCAAAATCTCTGCAGGTAACAAATCAAAAATATTTATTATCTTTAAGAAAACTACAATAGACAGCGGATAGCTGATAGTGTAATAGAAATCTGTAAATAATTGAATTCTTACAGGGCATTGGAAAGGGTATGGACAAAATTTAGGTGCTGGTCATGGCTCATGGAATCAGGTAGTTGATAGCTGGTACAATGAGGTCAAGGATTTTCCCGCAAGTGGCGTTAATAAATATAGGTAAGCTCAGTGAATGGAACATCACTGGTGATGTAACATCAAAATTGATGTAACCTCTCAGAATACATCAATATTGATGTATGATGTGAACTGAAAAAAACATCGATGGTTGATGGCGATGTTTGATGGCAGCGACGCCACTGAAGTACACTTTTTACCATCAGTATCAGAAAGAAATATTGGCAAAAACTTATATAATTGATGCCATATTATTCATTCAGACAGCTCTTGATTTGGCTGTTTTAGATGGATTTTTATGCTTAATTAGAGTGTTCTCGAAAAATTGGTATTCTTTCAATAATCTCGCAAAAAAAATTAAGAAAAACTGATGTAAACTTGACGTAAAGTGTGAGAATTGATGGTAATTTATTTTGATGGGATTTTAATGTTTTTCATTTGATGTCTGGTGGTAACGTTTTTTTTATGTGTGATGTCAGACGTAATCTCAAACATCACTAAAATCGCTGTGATGTTCCATTCACTGGGTAAGCTATATGGTATTTTTTTTAAAACTTAAAAAATAGATTAAGTGCAAAAACAAATTAACGATAACAATTTAATATGCAGGTTCAAATCAAATACAGGCCATTACAGTCAAGTTGTCTGGGCAGACACTTATGCTGTGGGTTGTGCTGCTACTAAATGCTCTAGAGGCTTGTCTCCAATCTATGCCTGCAATTACGGCACATCTGGTAACTTCATTGGAGCCCCCGTGTACAAGATTGGAACACCAGCTTCAGCTTGTGCACGCGGCACAAAAAAGAACGATGGACTTTGCACTAAATAAGATTTTGTCATAACTTGAAAATGGGATAAATCAATTGGTAAACAGGGGAATGGTTACATGGAAATTTGAATGAGAGTCAATGAACATGCATCAGCATGATTTTATTTTAATAACAATTCAACGTTACTAATAATAAAAATGTTTGGTGTTTTTGATTGGAAAATAAAATAATTGGCCGGATGCCCAAAAACTACATTGAATTGCGTTTTTACAAACATTTTATTTCGCATATACTTTTGAAAGAAAACTAGGTTAACATCGTACTGTTAACTTTGAATCTTTGTTCTGGTTGTGCATCACATTTTATCTGTAATGGGAAGTAATCCATCCGATCAAAATAGTTATCTGGTTGACATAATTTATATTTTAATGCTCAAGATAATACATAGATTACGAGAATATAACTTTTGTTCTGCATCGCTTCTAATTTTTCATATAACCAAATGTTGCAAACTTTTAAGATACTATGGATATTAGCACTACTAAGTTTGGCATTGCCCAAGAAAGTTGATCCGATCGAACATCATTGCCAACTTGACGGAGAAGTGGCCGTCATCATACTACTAATCCTTATAAAGGTATTATCTCTAAGCACTTTTAATAGTCTTAAATTTGTTTATTTTTCTTAAGGCTACCGTTTAGTAGGGTAATATGCCAACATATAAAGCCATTCAAGATGTATATACGTGTTTCTTAGCGGATATTCATGTGGTTAAATCTCTCGCAATAAAAGATCTGACACTGTTGACAAAAGGGAAATATCAAAGTTAAAATATTTTTGAAATAATATTTTTGAAAATAAAATTACAAAATAGTTGTATGGAGAAATTTTATTGAAATGATAAAGCAAAAGTAAAAATTATCGAAACAACATAAAAGAAAAGAGGTAGCACTAATTATTCAGAAATGGAATAAAACAAAGTTTTATTGAATATTCTTGTTCAAATCGTAGAAACCAACTAATAATAATGAAAAGTTATTGCAAATTCGCAACTAATAAAATCTCAAAAGCAAAAATATGGTGGATTCAAGGAAAAAATAATAATTTGGTTTTGAAATTTTTATTCTTAATATTATTCAAAATCATATTCAATTGTTATAAATTAAAACACATTCCACACTATCAGCAAATGGTGGAATTCAAAGAAGGCCTATTAATATTACATGATATTTTTTCTAAACCAATAGCATAGTCAAAAAAGAATTGAATCGATCAGATAATAAAAGATTTTTAAAAAGTTAAAAACACAATTTAAAAATAAAAGATGAAAACAAAATGGCAATTTTCATAAACATTTCAAATTTTCCATGGTTCAATGTTAATATAATTCTCAAAATTAAGAGAATAAGTATGAAATAAAGAAAAGAAACTACTAAGCGCTTTTTAATAAAACAATCAGATAAAATGGAATATAAAAATGAGAAAAATAATAAAGAAATCGGCACAGCGCTCCTATTCAGTAATACGGGTTCCACCGTTCATCTGACCAAGTGAAGAGAGCTCCCAGAGGACAACGCCGAATGACCACATTTTTCGAACAAAATCATACTCAGGTTAATCCAGTTCTTTTCCTCTGCATCTCTTCTAATTTTTCATTTAAAAAATCTAAAGCAATCTATTAAAATATTTTAAAATGATATAACGCAAGTAAATTTGGCATTGGCCAAGAAAACTGTTGCGGTCGAATATTATTGGCAGCTTGACGGAGAAGTAACCGCCATCATAAAGAAAGAAGAAAATTACGACACAAAAAGTATGAAATTGTTTATTGAAAATGACAAAGGGAAAGTGTAAGTGATCAAAACAATATTTTAAAAAATGGTCAACGTTTAGTATTCAAAAATGGAATGAAAACACAACTTTTATTCAATTTGGATTACATATAATTGCTGTTCAAAAGGTAGAAACGTCAATAATGACGAAAATCGATTGCAAATTTGCAACACTGTAAAATAATGAAAGCTAAACTCAGGTAAATATGAAAAATAAAGGGTAAATTTAATACAATTTGGTTTCACATCCGTTCAGATACCAAATCATATTCAATTGTTGGACATTTTAAAACATGCTTAAAAATCAGCGCATGTTGGTATGTAAGTTAATGCTTATGGTGGCCTATTTGTGAAAGAGACCATCAGGATATTCAAATCGGTATTGATTTGATTATTTCATCTAGGTTTTTTTCAACTTTAAATTAAAATACAATAATTTCGAATTTTATGCGGTAAAATATTTTTCAAAGATAAAAAGCGCTTAAGAAATACTAAAAGCGTTTAAACAAAAAAGAAATAATAAAAAAAGATTGAAAGCATAAATGGGAAAATATAATGTAAAAAAATAGGCACAGCGCTCTTATTCGGGAATGGGTTCCATCGGTTCCATTACGGAAATCATTTGAATCTAATATTAAGGATGATCCATCATCTTAAGGAAATGATTGTGCACGTCATCTTCCAGCATATTGCCCAGTTCTGTTTTAAGTTGAGAGAAATCGGGCCGTTCCTTTGGATCGTTTTGCCAGCATTTCATCATTAGGTCACTCACAGGAATTGGCATAAGCGAAGGTTTCTCTAGTCTCCCATTATTCTGGAGGAAGCGAATTAAATCCTTGAAGCTAGTCGGAATTTCTGTATTATCAATAAAAAATAGAAAAATTATTTGCTTTCTTTGAATTCTCTCTCTCTAAAAACTGACCAGCGTAAGGCATTTGCCCAAGTGAGAAGAGCTCCCAGAGGACGACGCCGAATGACCAAACGTCAGATTGAGTCGTAAATTTTCGGTCCGTTAAAGACTCGATTGCCATCCATTTAACAGGAAGAGCCTCCTGTGGTTATTCAGAAATAATTTAATAGATTAATTACCGAAAAGAAAGAATTAGGTAATAAACTTGCCTCTCCTTGCTTAAAGTAGGTCCCATCTGTGTATTTGGTTTGACGGGATAGTCCGAAATCGGCTACTTTGACCACATTCCCTGCGGCTAGCAAAACATTACGAGCGGCTAAATCGCCATGAATGACCTATAATGGTATTAACTTTAATTAATATACATGAATTGTATTTATAAAAAGAGATTTATGTAATTATAGAGACCTTTTTGGTTGCCAAATGGTTCATTCCGCTGGCGATTTGAAAAGACCAACAAATTAAATCTTTAGTTCTGATTAGGACTTGTTCTCTAGGATTTCCATGCATACTGTCAAGTTCATTACTTGGATGAAGGTATCCATCATTTTCTAGTAAAACGGTTGGATTGGATGATACATCTGAAAAATAAACATGTAGATTTATAGAGGAACTGTAAAGAGTCTTAGAAAGAGAAGTAATAAATCAAACTTATATAGTTTTAAAAATGCGGGAAAATAAAGTAAATTTAAAAGGTCATTGGGCAACTTACATTTAACAGCACATTGGTCGGAATAGACTATGCACGATGATTTATTTTCGGAAATTGATCTATTATCTGTAATAGATGAAGATGACTCGGCTACTGCTGGTTCATTCAACATAGAGAGATTCCTTTTGTGTTGGTCTGATTGGTGAGACATTTCAAAATAACTAAGTTTTTTAATATAAAAATTAATAAAAAATAATAAATCTATATAAAGTCTAGGCAGCTTATTTGTGGATTTAGTTAAGCAGAGTGATAAACATGAAACTACCGTTGCTGTTGTCCTTCTTGTTGTGTCTTAATTGTGACGTTTTCATAAGTTTGTGATTCCGAAACACCAAAAATTTCGTTCAATTCATCGATGAAAGAGTCTCTATTTTTAATCAAGTAATCTCGAACATTACCATACTGACAAAACTCCTCAATTACCAATAGTTTTCCTAAAAAGAGTCATATATCTCATTTAAGATTATCTAAATTTTCAACGAAACAATGTTAGATTTAGTTAAAGAAAACTAGTGAAAACAAACCATCTACGATCTCTTTAGTGCATGCGCCTAATAAGTTCACCACATTAAGGTGATGTCCTAAATGAATCAGGATTTTAAGTTCAGAGACAAGAGATGCAAGTGCAGTCGGATCTGAGGTGGACTTGATCATTTTTATGGCTACTTGTCTCTTTTTATTGTCTTCTGGATCATGAACAGTTCCAATTTGTTGGGCTTGGACGACGACCCCAAATTGTCCAGCTCCCAATTGTTTCCCTGTTTTAATGAAATAGATTTGATTGCTTAAACAGATAACAATGAAATATATAGAAAAATCAACCCAATATGAGTCTGTCTGGTGGGAATTCCCATTTAGGATCGTAGGGAAGGTGATCAACTTGCTCCTCTAGTGGTATATCCGGATTAATTCGTTCGGAATCACCACTCAACAATAACCTTTTACGGGTAAGCCGTATCATTTTGTCGCGTTTCTAAAGATCAAAATAATAAACTGTTATTAACTTATCCTTTATTTTGAGGAGTTGAATAAAAAACCACCTTGGTCAAATATATACTTCTTAGGAGACAACTTGATACAATCACAACAATGAGAACAGGGAGACTGATTGCAACATAAATGCCAGCGTTACTTTTACGGACGACCTTCAAAGTTTTAGAAGCACTTCCTTCCAAAGTTGTAAAACTGCATGTGAATTCCTCTCCATTTCTGCTAAAGTTTAAGGGTACTCTAAATTTTAGACTTGTCCAAGTTTCATTACTGCTAATTTCAACTCCTTCCCTTATTGGTAATCCCTATATTTTAATAAACATTTTAAAGGTTTTAAAAATTCCTTTTCTATGACCTATTAAATTATATGATTTTAGGCTACAAACCTTATTATTGATCCAAAGAATATCAGCTGCTGGAAATGCATCTACCTGACAGGATAAAATCACATCTTGCCCTGTATCAGCTTCAAAATAAGTACCATCAGCAGGAATAGTTTGAACTATGACCGGAGGTTTCGGCACTGTAACAACAGCATATTATGTAGATTTTTATCAGGGTGTGGTATAATGTCTTTTAATTTAAAAGGGGTAAACAAATAATCTTAGAGTATATTATACCCAATACTTCAATTGTAGTGTTAATAGTCGGGAATAACCCTCTATCTTCACTGATATTTCGATCTGGATTTCGATCGTATGCGACATTGCATCCGAAAGTCCCACTGGCTTTCATTGTGAGGTTAGTAAATATTAAACTTTGTTTTAACAAATATCCTGCTCTGTTTGGGAAATTCGAACCAAAGAAAAGTTCGTCGTATAGATCTTCGAATTTGAACTGAACTTTAATTGATAAGCAATTAAATTAAAAGAAACGGGTTTAATTTATTTTTATACACAAGTAGAATAAGTCAATCTGATTTTTTCATGATTTACTTACCTGCCAATTGTTCTTTGATGCTGTTTAAATCATATTTTAATTGACTGCCTTTCGGCGTCCAAAACCATAAGATGGATGGCGTCCAAAACCATCCATTACCATGAGTAAATGTTTCATTTAAAATATGATTGAACGGCAACCTGGAACGACATTGTAATGACATATCTCGCCCTGAAAGGGCATGCGATTCTGATGAGACTATTTCGATTCCTTGAGAAAACATTAAAAAATGCCAGGCATATAAGTACAATAGCACCACTATATAATATATAAGATTTTAAAAAAAGTTTACCTTCAACATAAATGTTGAATTGTTGAGAATATTTCTTATGCTTATATAGCTCATAGGGTCTAGAAACTTCGTAAGTTCCAACGATGTCCCATTTATAATCACTTATTGAAAACCCTTTAAATATATTATACGACCATACTATTCCTGATTCATTCATACCCGTCGGTGGATAAACCTAATTTAAATTTTTAAAAAAATTGTATAAATTATATTTAAAAAATTATTACGCTGTGCAAGCGGTCCTCCCTTATCTGTACTTATGTATATTTATATTTACTTATATAATTTTAAAGAGTTAGCGAGTCTTTATATGATTGCATTGTATGCGTGCGTTTAGTACCTGCGTTCTTATAACTTCGTCACGTTCTCTTATGCGCGTAAGACGGTATATTCTTACGTCAACATCTAGTGACGTTAAAATAACCCCAACTGTAACCAGAGATGGAAAGACAGTCTTAAAAACAACCCCGTTATCGTTTCCGATGTGAAATGAAGACTCCGAGAGTCCGACGGTTGATGGCTTAACTTGATGTGCTGATGGGCTGAAAGTGAATGTGAACGGTGTGCTCTCATCTATTATACGGTACTACTCTGTAGTCAAATCAGAAACACTAACGTCTTTGCATTATTTCACCTTGAATGAAGACGTATTGTTCTGAAAAAAAGCGGGAGTTTTGAACATTCAGGCAGGTGTAGTAACCAGTATCCACGTAAGTAGCATTTGACACTGTCAGTGTAGCCACTGTAATCCTTTTGTTAGTTCGTGATCCTCTCCACCTCGTCACAGATTTTGAGGTTTTGACAGCTGGTGGAATTCGAGAATCGGGCGATTTCCAAGTGACGTTCCCCATAGATGCGATTGTTTCGCAAGTTAATTTAAATTTGGATCCCGTCTGGAAGACCAAATACTTGACAGACGGACGAATTATTGGTTTGGAGTCTTGATCATTGCTGTGAGATTCGTTGTTGCCTGTCAGAAGGAATATAAATTCACCGATTTTTTTATTGGTATAAACAAACATCGCTACATTTAAAAAGATAGTTTGTGGATATTTAATTATATTTAGGTTCAGTTGAAGTTTTACCTTCAACAAGGATACTAAAAGGTTCACCAATACCAAACCCAATATCTCCAATACATCTGTATTCTTCGAAAGATCCTGCATCATTTTTGGTAAAAAAGAGTTCCAAACCACGAACGAACAATTCATCATCGCCAAATTTTCCGAAAGGATACGTCCAATTTTGGATTTGGCCTGGCCAACTTAGGTTTGTCATCTATATATTTCATGCGAAATGTTATCAACTAAATTGCTATCCTTATCTTATAGTATTAGCAGTTGAGTTCTCATAACCAAATTTTGCGTTTTCAAACCTTAAATTTTGGCTTGAAACACTAATAAAACCAAGTACACACGACAGGGAAACTATACATGTTTAAAGTCTTATAGCCTACTACCAAGTCTTACTTGCTCCCACTTTCCGCTAACTTTGTTCTTACGCTCCAAGATAATATTGCTGTCCTTGTATTCGTTACAAATCCAGCAGGGGAGGATGATTGAAGATTTGTGTGTTGAAGTTGAAGATGATTTAGGCACTACATAGAAACTTCTAAGTGAGTGAATGTGGTTTCTTTTGTAAGTTATTGGTGGGGGAACTGGTTGCGTATTCCAAACTGAAATAAATGCAGATAAGAAAGACCTCTACAGTTTCTACGTAAGATTTCTACAGTTCGCGTAAGACCTTCACCATTTTACGTATATATTTGTATACTTACTCTGAATAAAGATATACAAACGGGAACTAATGATTTCTTCTTGGTTGGTAGTGCGACATGTGTAGTATCCTTCATCCATTTCCGTCAGATTATAAATAGTGAGAGTTGATGTGAACCCATCATCGTTTTCATTCCGGATGGTTGTAATGTTAACTCGACTGGGAAGGTCGTTTTCTTGCTTTCCCATTTTCAAGAGAGCTTGAAACGTCTGTTAATATATGAGAAGTAGAAAAGAACTTTAGGGATATGTATACGAGTAATACATATTACACATTTATGACTTGTCTTTAAAACAACTTTTATCACTAAAAAGTGTCGTATAATAGGACATGATCGAGGGAGAGAGTATATTTCAGACTTTCAATCCTAATTGTAGACACATTTCTGTAAGTTTATTTTCTAGGACACCAATTTCCTATATTAAGAGCTTATAATACAATACAACATGTATTACCTCTTGATTTGATAATTCACCGAAGTTGAAATCTGGTACGACCCAGGTTATGTTGTAGTTTCCAGTAGACTTGCATGTGAGAATGGCTGGCTTAAAATTCTCATCAGCAAAATAATAATAATATCTGCCTTTTATTAGGCTTGAATTTAATACCAACACTGGCACTGAAGGAATAATTGTTAAAGTTGATTCCACTGAAGCATCGATTGCCAAGAAAAGGGCCATCAAAACTAGTGCACAAAATAAAATCCCATTAATCATGATTTCCATCAAAACTTAAACGATTATGTTCATATTAAACTTACTTAAAAATAATAATAATTAAAAAATTACAGGCCACAAAAAATCATTTTGATTTTTAATGATTTGTGTAATTATGGTAATAGCTAGGGTGATTATTAATTTACTGTTTTCACTTTAAAATATATTTCCTTTTTTCTATTATAGGTGGACTTATTACCTACGGATATGGATGATGTTAAGTATAACAAGCAAACTCTTAACATCAGCATGATGATTCTACTTTCACACACTATGTCAGACTTTTGTTTCGGCGATACACTTCGCACGAATGATGATCATTATAGTCTTTTTCAATTATAAAAATTGTGCAGAACAACATATCAGCAGGAAACCGCTACAACCGCTTAACGGAAATTCAGAAATACCAAAATAAACCATAAAATGTTTCAATATGAATAGTTATAGGGAAAAGTTATAGTGAACATACTTTAGAAAATAAAAGATAAATATGTTTTACGATTTAATAAGTGAGGTCTGCATATTCGCATGTTTAAAAAAAAATTAATCTGTTATTCAGCATCGCAAATAACAAGCCATGTCATTTATTGGCAATAGCCCTATGTACGATCGGGTATTTTCTGGTGCTGTGCTTAACAACATTCATATATACTATTATGATTATCCTTATTTCGTCTAATAACGTCACATTCAAAAATGTTCAATTAATCGGTTGTAATTTTTCTTTATAGAATTGGTCGCAAATAGTCAATTTTTGATAGAGCGAAGGCGATCGGCACCAAGGTAAATCGATTTTGAAACATTAAAGGGAAAATAAATGATTAAAATTTGTAAAGGGTGCTCTAGGGGATTTATTTGGGTCTAGCAATAATAAAAATAATGGTCAATCGTCTTAAATTAAGAATTTTAACCTCGTCGCTAAAACGAGATTACCGCACAGTTTAAGATAATCATTTTAATATAATAGTTGTTTCGAGTATTTTCCTCAGGAATGAAAAATAATGCAAGAAAAATGCCTCGATGGAATATCCGATAAAAAAGACTCAAAATACTTCAACATTTGGAATTATTTGGAATTTTTTTGAATTACTGGAATTTTTTATTTGCTTCAATTCAACGTATTTTAGCATTTAGCATTTATCTGGTTTCAAATTTACTATCGCTTTTCATAATCATTAATTTGTTTCTAAAGATTTATGTCAAACAAAAATTGTGTGTGTTGTTTTTACATTATTTTTATTCCCATGCATTTTTTAATTTGTAATTTTCACGTTACAATGTAAACTTAAGTAATGTAATTTTCTCTCATTTTTGCATTTTCAACGTTAGCATTTTTATGATGTTACTCGAAGCTTTTTTTTTTGTTTCACCACGGCGCCAGTCGCCACTCATCGCCCACTTTCTAAGGGAAGCTGTGGAAGGCCACGACCGGATCATGGAAGTAGCGTGATACCACTATTTCCCGGAGCGTGGAATGATTGATGCACATGTGCCTGTTTATCCATTTGGGCTACACCACTAGTGTACCTCACTTCCCTTATTTCACATGAATTTCCCTATTGCTTCCTATCCATCGGCAGCCTGTTCAATTCTCTTTCTGTTTTAAATTATTTATTAAAAACTACATTGAATTGCGTTTTTACAAACATTTTATCTCGCATATACTTAACATTAATGTTTAACAGGGTAATATGCCAATATATAAAGTAATTCAAGATGTATATACGTATTCTTAGCGGATATTCATGCGGTTTAATCATAGAAATGTTAACGTTAAAAATATAAAAACAAAAAAAAGTAGAACGCATAAATCATCAAAACAAATAGGCAACACATAATTATTCAGAAATAATTATTCAGAAATGGAATAAAACTTTATTGAATATACTTGTTCAAATTGTAGAAACCAAATTGTAGAAACACAATAATAATGACAAGTTATCGCAAACTCGCAACTAGATAAAATCTTAAAGGCAAAAATACGGTGGATTCAAGGAAAAAAAATAATAATAATTTGGTTTTGCAATCTGATTCCAAATCATATTCAATTGTTAGAAATTATAACACATTCCACACTATCAACCCATGGTGAAATTAAAAGAAGGCCTATGATGGCATAATATTTATGTAAAAGTACAGCATATTCACTTAAGAATTGAACTAATTAGTTAATTAAAACTTTTTCAAAAGTTAAAAGAAAAATTGGAAGATAAAGAGGAAAGCAAAAAGGTAACTATTTCATAATAATGTCGAATTTTCAATAGTTCAATGGTAATATAATTTTTCAAAACTCAAAGAATTAGTATGAAAGTATGAAAAGAAAGTACTAAGCGCTTTAAAAGAAGTAATGTAATATTGAATGTAAAAACAAAAAAAAATAAAATAATAAAGAAAACATCACGATGCTCTTATTCATTAATACGGGTTCCACCAGATTCATCTGAGATAGTATCATTTGAATATTAAGTAGCACGACCCATCATCTTAAGAAAATGATTGTGTACTTCGTCTTCAAGCATATTCCCCAGTTCGTTATCAAGATGAGAAAAATCAGGCCGTTTTTTCGGATCGTTTTCCCAGCATTTCATCATTAGTTCACTCACAGGATTTGGCATAAGCGAAGGTTTCTCTAGTCTCCCACTATTCTGGAGGAAGCGAATCATATGCTTGAAACTAGTTGGAATCTCTGCATTATCAATAGAACCAGAAACGATGATTAAATTTCTTTGAATTCTTTTGATTTAAAAAAAAACTGACCAGCGTAAGGCATTTGTCCAAGTGAGAAGAGTTCCCAGAGGACGACGCCGAATGACCAAACGTCCGATTGTGTTGTAAATTTTCGGTCCGTTAATGATTCGATGGCCATCCATTTTACAGGAAGAGCCTCCTATAGTTGCATTAAGAAATCATTTAATATTGACTGATTATTGAAAAATAGATTTGGTTATTAAAACTTGCCTCTCCTTGCTTCAAGTAGGTTCCATCTTTGTATTTGGTTTGACGGGATAGTCCGAAATCGGCTACTTTTACCACATTTCCTGCGGTTAGCAAAACATTACGAGCCGCTAAGTCTCCATGAATGACCTATTAATGATTGAATCGTATGGTAATTCTATTAATTCTTAAAAAAAAATAATTAGGCTATTAGATATTTATACAGAGACCTTTTTGTTGGCCAAATGATTCATTCCGCTGGCGATTTGAAAAGACCAACACATTAAATCTCGAGTTTTAATTGGGGCCGTTACTCTCTGCATACCGTCAATTTCATCGTTTTGGATACTTGGATCGAGGTATCCACCATATTCCAATAACACGACTTGATTTGAAGTGTCTAAATATTTAATTTAGGTATATAATTAAGACGAAGGCCGTAAAAAGAGTTGTAAAGATGAAAGTACAGGAGTATAGGGAGATACCGGTAATAAGAATAAAGTAAAAGGCCATTGAATAACTTGCATTGCGCAACACATAGGCCGGTATCCACTGAGCATGAATCATTCATCATTTCAGAAATTGGTTCTTGATTTATAATAGAAGGTGTTCTTCCTACTGCTTCATGCTGTTTATTCAATATGGAGAGATTTCCTTCTTCTTTGTCCGGTTGATGAGACATGTCAAGATAACTAAATTTTTAAACATCAACCAATTAAATATGGTAAATTTAAAATGTCTATGTGTTGATTGAGTTTAACAGAGTAATAAATATGAACCTACTGGTGCTCTTGTTCTTCATGTTGCGTCTCCGTGGCATTTTCATAATTGTGTGATTCCGGAACTGAAATGTTCTCGTTCAATTCATTGATGAAAGAGTCCCTATTTGCAATCAAGTAATCTCGAACGTTTCCGTACTGACAAAACTCTTCAATTATCAATAGCTTTCCTATAAAGAGGCATAAATCAGCGAAGAATATCAAACGTTAACAAAGAAACAATTGCAGGTAAAGTTTAGTAAAGTATAAGAAACAAACCATCTACGATCTCTTTCGTGCAAGCGCCTAATAAGTTGACAACATTCAAATTAGGTCCTAAATGAATCAGGATTTTAAGCTCAGAGACAAGAGATGCAAGTTCAGTCGTATCCGAAGTGGCCTTGATCATTTTTATGGCTACTTGTCTTGCTTTAATGTCTTCTGGATCATGAATAGTTCCAATTTGTTGGGCATGGAGAACGACACCAAACTGCCCGGCTCCCAACTGTTTCCCTGTTTTAATGAAATAGATTCGATTGTTTAAATGGATTACAATGAAATATATAGAAAAATTTACCCAAGATGAGTCTTTCTGGTGGGAATTCCCATTTAGGATCGTAAGGCAGGTGCTCAACTTGTTCATCTAGTGGAATATCTGGATTAATTCGTTCGGAATTACCACTCAGCAATAACCTTTCTCGGATAAGTCGTATCAATTTGTCCCGTTTCTAAATGTAAAGATAATAAACTGTTAACTCATCTTCTATTTTGAATTTTTGAGGAAATGATTGAAGAAAACCCACCTTGGTCAAATATATGCTTCTTAAGAGACAACTTGATACAATCACAACAATCAGAATAGGGATGCCGCTACCAACATATATTCCTGAGGTAAAATCACTTTCAAGTGTGACGTTGAATCCACTTATAAGGGTGACAGTAAAAGTTTGTGAATCATTTCCTTCCGAATTGGTAAATTGGCATGTTAACTCCTCTTCGTCGCTGTTAAAATCTGAGGGCACTCTAAATTTTAATGTTGTCCAAGTGTCATTGTTGCTGATTTCAAATCCTTCTCTAATCAGTAGGGGTCCCTATTTAAATTGTTTAAGGCTATAAATCTGTATTTTTTAATGGGAAAACTCAATTAAAATTAAATGATTCCTAATATGACTCTAAAATTTTATGATTTAAGCAATATTCAAAGCTGCAAACTCTTTTATCAGTCCAAGTAATATCAGGTGCTGGCAGTGCATCAACCTGGCAGGATAGAACCACATCGCGTCCCATATCGGCTCTTATCGGCTCAGGAGATCGGTTCGTCTCGGTTCTTCGGTTCTTCGATGCACCACCGGGAATAGACTTAACTATAACCGGAGCTTTCGGCTCTGTTTATAAAACAGCATATTGTGTATCATTTTCGCATTATAATGTTTAAAAGAGGTCGAAAAAATAGTCGTGGATTATAAGTGTCATAATAACAATGGTTTACCTAATACTACAATTGTAGTGTTAACACTTGTAAACAACACTGTTGATGTGTTGTTCGCAAGGTATGAGACCTTGCATCGAAACGTCCCGCTGGCTTCCAGTGAAAGATTAGAAAATTTGAAAGTTTCTTTAAGAAGATACTCTCTAAATTCTGAGAAATACAAATCAGAAAATGTGAAGCTCTGTGTAGATTCGCTCTTTCTTTGGACTGCTATTGATTAATGCAAGAAAATCAAATAAACGCTATTAATATATATCATAACTTTATAAGTAACTAAAAATATCAATATGATATTTTTAGATGATTTATTTACCTCCCAATTGTTCCTTGATACCAAGTAAATCATACTCTAATTGACTGCCTTGTGGTGTCCAAAACAATTCCATCGAGTAATCAGATTTTGAAAATGTTGGATATATTAGTAAAATGTGATATAACGGCAACTTGCAACGACACTGCAGTGACATGTTTCTTCCTAGTAGGGCATATGGGTCTAAGGATAATTCGATTCCTAGTGAAAATAAATAATTCCAAGCATAAGTCACAACTCGCAAGTACAATAAAATAAAACCATAATATGTAAATTTTATTTAAGCTAACCTTCAACATAAATCATGAATTCCGGCGTAGCTCCATCAAAGACATCATAGGTTCCAGCAATGTCCCATTTAGAATCACTCATTGAAAACCCTTTAAATTTGTCATACGACCATACTAATCCCGGTCCATTCACATCCATGCCATTTGGTGGATAAACCTAATTTATATAGTCGAAAGATTTAAATATATATATATATATATATGAAAATGATTCACTGTCCAACAATAATACTGCGATCGTGTAAGCTGTTCTCAGCAATTTGAAGTTTGCATAAATTTATCTTAAAATTTTAAAGGGTTATCGAGTCCCTAAGTGTAGATTAGTTCAATGTAAATATGACTGCATTTATTTTACATGCGGTTGCTCGTTTTCGCCTAATCTTCGATAAAGTGTGTTTACCTTCGCTTTTGTGGGTTTGCCTGTTATTCGACGGTACAAATAGACATCGACATGTGGTGACGTTTGAATAACCCCAACTGTAACGGGAAATGAAAAGACTGCCTTGAAAATAGCTCTGCCATCTGCTTTGAAGAAAAATGAAGAATTCGAGAATCCGGTGGATGATGGCTCAACTTGATATGATGGGATGAAAGTGAATGTCAGCGGATTGAACTCGTCTATTATACATAATTAAAACAAAAATTTGGTGCTCTATATATTGAAACATATTTTGAATATTGCACAAATATATTTCTATTCATGTACCTGGAATAAAGACGTACTGTTCTGAAAACATGCTGGCGTTTTCAACATTCAGGCAGGTGTAGTAACCAGTATCCTCGTAAGTGGCATTCCACACTGTGAGGTTAGACTCTTTAATATTTATGTTAACAAGAGATGCTGCCCACGTCGTTCTAGATGTCGAAATTTTGGAATAAACATCATATGGGATTCGCGAATCGGGTAATCGCCAAGTGACATTTCTCATAGATCCACTTGTTTCGCAAGTCAATGTAAAAGTGGATCCGGTCTGAAAGACCAAATACTTGACAGACGGACGAATTATTGGTTTGGAGTCTTGATCATTGCTGTGAGATTCGTTGTTGCCTGTCAGAAAGGGAAGACATTATGCTGAATTGTATTGTTTGTATAAAGTATCATTGAAACTATAGAAAGGTAAACTAATGTGTGGTTATTTAATTATAGGCTCAGTGCGTGTCGTATACCGTCAAATCGGGTAACTTTCGACAGCGCGGGTAACATTAGACAGTAAAGTGAGTCTATGTTTACTTTATCAAACCGGAAAAGTTGTGTTTTCAATTTTGATCGTCGAGCAATTCACAATAGAAGCATAAATCTCGGTTGATCAATTTGTCGGCAACATCGAAGAAAAATCGAAGACGGTCGAAAAAAGTAAATGTACAGTATCCTTCACTGAAGTTTGCCGACCCCCCCCCCCCCCCCCCCCCGACATGAGTAGTGGAAAACAAAGGAACAATGGAACAATTTGACGACAAGGTAAAAAAATATCCCGTTAAAGGCCCTGTTGATAGAACAGAAAATTTCAGGGGCAAATGATGACAGCGACCTTGTCTTCGGATTGGTCTTTGTTTTTCGCCCTTCATGTCGGGGTGGCAAATTTCCATGAAGGATACTGTACCTATAACTATACCAATCTTGTCAGTAGCCATCCGATTTCGGTTTTATCTTAATGGTTAACTGTTGAAATTTAACAGCTTGTCCAAAACTTGTCCAAAACTTAATTTAATTTTTGTCCAAAGTTACCCGATTTGACGGTACTCATTTTGAAGCTGTACCTTCAACGAGAATACTAAAAGGTTGGCCAGTAGTATTAGATCTATTAAGACATCTGTATTCTTCAAAAGATCCAGCATCATTCTCGCCAAAAACGAGTTCCAACCCACGATACAACCATACATTCTCGCCGTCTGCTGAATATGTCCAATTACGGATTTTACCCGACCAATTTGGGCCTGTCATCTATAATTTACACTTGTATTATGAATTAAATTTCAACTAAAACGCCAATTAAACTAAGTGTACGTGCTAGGGAAATTGTAAACACAAAAACGTAGCAAAAACGTAGTAAAAAACGTATCCTACTACCGAGACTTACTTGCTCCCACTTTCCGCTAACTTTGTTTTTGTGCTCCAAAATTAAATGGTCGTCATTAGAACTGCTAATCCAACAAGGGACGATAATAGAAGATGTTCTTATTGCAGTTGGTGATGGTGCAGATACTGTATAAAAGCTTCTAAGTGGATGGCTGTGAAATATTTTGTCATGATACGACCGCGATGAATTCGGCGCTGCAAAAAAAAATATTTATATACATTTCTATCTCGTATATATCACTGGTAAATACATTGACCATGCAGCGTGTGGTATCGCCAATAAGCTCAGAATCAGCATTAAATGTAAAATTAAATCATACTTACGATGAGTAAATAGATAAACACGGGAACTAATTATTTCATTTTGGTTGGTGGTCCGACATGTGTAGTATCCCTCGTCCATTTCCGTCAGATTATAAATAGTGAGAGTTGATGTGAACCCATCACCATTTTCGTTTCGAATGGTACTAATGTTAACTCGACTGTGAAGGTCGTTTTCTTGCTTTCCCAATTTCAAGAGAGCTTGGAACCTCTGTTAATATACGGCAAATTAATAAGAACGAGTATGTATGCGGGTAACTCAAATTTATGTTTCGTTTTTTTTAAGTTCTTAACCTACTTCACTAAAAAAAATTATGTTATCTAATAGGAAATGATCGAGGAAGAAGTCCATATTTCAGTCTTCGGCGTTTATTCATAGACACATTTTTATCTGTTTAATTTATATATGGGACCACTTATTTCTATTCCGAGTTGAAACGTAGGCCTATTACCCCTTGATTTGATAATTCAGCGAACTTGAAATCTGGTAGTATCCATGTTATGTTGTAGTTTTCTGTAGACTTGCATGCGAAAATTATGGGACGTCCAATCAAGGGGAAAACCAACACTGGCCCTGGAGGGTCATGTGTTAGGTGTGATTCCACAGAAGCATCGATTGCGAAGAAAAAGGTCATCAAAACTAATGCATATTGAAATAAATCATACAAATCCCGACGATTGCCATGAAAACGGAAACTTATTTGCTCCGAAAATCTTATTTAAAACAATTGGTACAAAAACTGCTGTTATAGATGCTGCTGCTATGGAAAAACACTATAGCAGCAATTAGGTTAAGGAAATCATTTTGAATTAGCATTTAAATTTTGTTATGTGGTTTTTTGTTTATATATTAATTTGTTCCTATAGCAGTTATGATGTTAACGTTATTATTTTTAAATTACTAGTTTATAAAATTTTAAATATGATTAATTTTTCTCTTATTGGTTATTTTATAGGCATGTTACCTGTCGCTAAGGATATTATGTATAAGACTCTTGATATCGCCATGTTGATTTATTCACATATTTTTCCAGCCTTTTATTTCCACGGTACATTTCACACTAATGATAACCATTATTTCACTATTTGAATTATAACAATGGTGCAGGGAATATTTTATCAGCAGGAAACCGCTACCATTAACGGAAATTCAAAAGAACCTCAAAACCATAAAAATGTATTTATATGCCGTTTTTAAGTTTTTTTATGGTTTATTTCATCAAGGAGTTTACATGCGATCGTCAATATAGATGCCAAAGTTATATTGGACATATTTTAGAAAATTAAACACAAATATGATGTTTTACCATTCATTTTATGAGGTCAACTTAATCGAAACTTTTAAACAATTAATCTTTCCAAAATGTAAATGACAAGCTATGTCAGTTTTTTGTTATACTGTACATGTACGAACGGGTAGATCTGATTTCTAGTTACCCACACAGAGCATGCCAAACTTTATGATATCTTTTTTTTCAATTCTCACCGGATGTCTTAAAGAACGCCAAAATATATTATTGGGTTAAGCGGATGTCGTATCTTTGGCTGCGCCGTAAATGGCCACAGGATAACCTTAATGAGATAACCTCTTTTAATTTCAGAATTTAAAATTTTTATTTCTCAATTATCAAATGAATCCTTCCTCAGACTCCCATCTTGGTACCTCCGCTTGATACTGTTGCTGTTTTCCTGTTAGTTTAGCGGTTAGCAATATGATGCCTACATAAGGCTAAGCTTTTTTAAGTGGTATTTATGAGGTAAAATCATGGTGAATTTTCGCCACAGTAGTTAGGATTCTTTAAATAACAAAAGGAAAGTAGAAGTGGAAATGATATAAAAGAAAACATGGCAGCACCTTTATTTTTTAGAAATTGAATAGAAACAAACTTGTTATCGGACATTTTTATATATTTCTTGTATTAATGCTAGGATCAATTACATTATGATGAAAAGTGACGATAATAAGTAAGCACTGATTGCACATATGAATTACTTTACGTTAGTGCATATTCATAAAATTCATCTGTTATTTAAACAGTAAATTTTGAATATTTAAAAGTCATATTTTTCTAGGTAATCAACGTCCATTGATTGTTATTTTAAAATTAAGCGTTTAGGTTGAAAAAAACAAAAAATTTTGCACTATTTTTTTCCTCTGGATTGTGTTAATTGGTTAACTCTGTTAGGACTCGAAATGTTATTTTTTTTTTAAGATAAAATAAGATTATCTTATCCGCATGTAAAACATCCAGTGCTTTGTCGTATCACTTTAAAAAGTGATATTTTAAAATTACCAAATCTCATTATTACGGAAAAACGTGAGAATTCAAAATTATCAAAATATCCTCTCATTTACGAAAGTGGTACGCTTCTCACTTATCATCTCAAATTATCACAGAAATTCTCATTTAAAAAAATATTTTTTTAAAAAATACTCTGATTTAGGTCACCTTTTAAAATAAATTTACGGTAAGGCAATTTGAAAGGGGTTAAAAAAGAATTGTTCACTTTAAAAGATCTTAAAACGAACTTATAATTAAATGTTCTCACGAGGGGCTGTCGACTCCTTCCAAAGGGTGTACGAGAATTCTGGAATTTCCATAGCATTCTCGAATTTTTTCGAATTTTGAAGATTTTTTCTCTGTCTTAGTCTGTTTTAGCAATATTTTTCCGCTTAAAATTAGGGATCCCTAATTGATCGATTCAAAATTATTTTCCCGAATCGAAATTATTATTTTTTCGATGCAAATATTTTCCGAAAAATTTGGTTCCAAACGGCCCGCTATGATTTAACTTGAACTTTTTCAGTTAACAAGAGTATGAGAACTATATAGTGTCAATGTCTTTAATTGTTTTCTAAATAGAATCTGAATAAATGTTCTTGAAATAGATTGCGTTAATCACCTAATTACTAAATGTACTTGAATAACTTAGAACACTTTTTAGTTCAAACGATTTTATTTAAAATATTAACAGATAGAAAGTCTTGAACTATAGACCTCGAAGTTCGTAGGTTAGCACTTTACCGTTGAGCTACCGAGACGACATTTACTTCATAATTTTATGTGTAAAAATATTGCTAGAACAGACTGCTTTTTTCAAAATAGTAGAGTATTTCAGTATAATACAGTATATTTATTCAATTAAACAATTTAACGAATTCAGTTGGCAGTGTTCAGTTCCCTCCGCTCTATGGCCGGCGTAACCATTCTCTCATTCCCTTTGGAATCCATCATTCACTTAATTTACTTAATTTATTTAATGCGCTTGAATTACTTAAATTCTTCTATTTACTTAATTATAAATCTCCCCACTTAAGACCCCAATTTTTGCTTCGCGAGTGGTCCCGATCAGTGTTGGGTACATCACAAAAAAACTGTGATGTTTGACTTACCATTAACATCACTTCTGCATCACCTATTTATTTGACTTAAATCGTTGATGTATACATAATTTTATCCCGTTGATGTATACATCACAAATCAAACATCATACATCACTTAGAAATTTGGTAGATGTCAGAACGTTTATGACTTTTTCTACAATTTAGCAAAATTATCATTAATTTTCAATAGAACTAACATTTAAAAAAGAAAAATTTAAAATGGTGTCTTACTGCTTCTTTACTTGAAACTTTTGAGAGAAAAAAATGAATTAAAAGATATTTTTTTGCCCAAAATTTTCTTAACTAATCCCCAAGACGTTGCCATTTTTAAATAAAAAATTTGACTTAAGGAACTTTACATCACCAAAAAATTATAGATCATAATCCTACATTAAAAGTCATCTTTAAAAAAATGATTTAAATCATACATTAATCCTGAAAATGTGATTTAAATTACGACTTAAATGAAATCTGATTTAAATCACCTAGTGATGTACCCAACACTGGTCCCGATTATAGACCTTTCGAAGTGAGTCATTACAATATTTAAGTGATTTGATTAAACCAATTGACGGAAAGCGTAGTCGCATTCTATAGTTTAGCCTAAGAATTATAAGTGAAGTTTCATGAAAGAGGGAATTTCAATTTTATTCAAATTAGTGAACACCGTATCCAATTAAGAATCTCAATGAGAAATTGAAGAGAAGGAGGTAATAAAGGGAAAAGAGACACAGTGTTCTTTCCTAAAACGACCGCTGAATCGCTTAATCGTGTCTGCGAGATTCCTATTGACGATGCTTGGAAACGTCGTCATAATCGTAAACGTTTTCAATCTCCTCATAGATAGCGGATTCGGGGCGATCCGGCAGTGATCGTGGAGTGCTTGTTGATGAGTTATTCCTAGACCTGATTTCATAAGGACGGATTGAAGGAAGGTCGATCTCCGGTAGTTCGATTGACTCACCCTTCATTCCGCCCGATCTTTCTTTGACCCTCAACCAACCAGATATGCATACATATTTATCCATAAACTTATTTTCTTATTTAAATTATTATAGATACTTGTTTCGACGATGGCGAAGGATGAAGAATACTATAATAAGGACCACGATTAATACAATAGGAGCGCAAATAATGGCAATCAAATTGACGGAATTCACTTCTGAATCATCGTCCACCCATTGTCCTTCATCATTGCATTTCATTAAAACTTTAGGCGAAGGTTCTAAAAAAATATAAATCATCAATACAACGATCGTCAGCTATATTATTGTTTTCCTTAATTTACCAGAGCCGTTAGTGTAAAAGTAGCGGGCGATTGACCCCGGATCAATTGAATCGTGAAGTAGTTTCCATACAAGAGCAGTTCCTTCCGAGTCTCTTTTCTCTGGTGGGTATACGCCACAGTCTATCTCTATTGTGATAAATTTATTTCATGTGCCGTTACAAATGCAAATGTAATACGATTTTTTTTTCTTAAAATTTTACTTTGACATAGAGGTGGACGTTGCCATTGTCTTCCATCGGGACAGGACCCCTCACCGCTGCTGTCAACAAACCGAAAACCAGGACTGCATTTGTAAGTTACGCTTATCAATTGAAACTCTTCGTTAATGTCAAACGCTGAATTAAGTGGGGACTCCGGAAGACCACAACGGTTTTCTCCAATAACTTATTGTACAAATATTTAGTCATTAAATGTTAAACAAATATTATAGGTAACAATAGCAAATACCTCGAGGCGCCAGTACACGAATTTCGCACAACATAGTATGAATTGGACATTTTACTGGGACGCAATTACTGGGACCACATTCGACTTCACGAAAGTTTCGAATAACCTTCCCGGATTGATTTGTTCTGGAAGGCACCTCAAGCCATCCCCATTTTCGTTTGGAATTCGAGGAATAAATTTGAAAGTTCTGATGTCATCTTGTAGTGTTATATTTGTAATATTCGACAGAACAAAAACAATCTCCGGATGGGAGGGAATTTCTATCGTGCAACTATTTGGGGTGCCTATGTTGTTCAAAATAATGATTTTTAATAACGGTTTTAAATACAAAAATAGAAACTGGATTTAAAGCGAGAAATTATGTCTTACCTAAAATGTCGATATGAATCCGACCGATCACTGTTGGGATAATCTGTCCGGAGCGATTAGTCAATCGAATTCTATATTCAATTAAGGTTTCATTCCCGGTAGCCATGTTTTCAAGTTCTTCGATTTTGGAACACGTTCTGTTATCTTGATCAAGAAGGATAGGGTTTGCTTCAAACGAATCATTCCTTAACAAAGATACTAAATCAATATGTAAAATGTCCAATAAAAAAAATTAAATAAAATCCCGTTATGTTATTATTATTGCATACTACCTCGACGACAAAAAGGAGCAAATCCGACCCATCTTCCATCGGAACCACAGTGTCGTTCAGTGCTCCCGAACATGACGAATGTTGAGTTAATGCACGAATAGTTCACTCTATCTCCAACTTGATAGGAAGGCTCGATTGGACTGTATGCTGTACCCCATGGTATACTAGGCGCACCACATTCAACTCCTGAGTAGTTATAGTTTAAGTATTCAAACATGTTTCTGTTACAGGTAGTAATGAGTTTTGAGTACCTTCGTTCTCGTAGACTTGAATTTCAGCTAGTTGAATTACCGGTTGTTGAGTTGGATTGAGTATATTTACATTAACATTTTGTGTTAATCTCCCGTAGACTTTTTTAGCTTTAGTTAATCCGTTGTTTTCGGTTTGGTTCCGTTTGCAGTAGAACACAAATTTCCGACGTTCTGATGAAGACTGACCTGCTAAAGCACAGCCATAGAGCCTTGGCATAGCTCCACCACCTTGGATTCTGTGTCGAGTTTGAACCCTAACGGCGGTGTTCGCTGTTTTTAAAATGTGAAAAAATTAACTTTCCTTGATTTAAGAGATATGTTTTCAAGTACTTGAAACTGGATTTAGGAAGACAACATGTACTGCGTAAACAGCAAACTGCCTCCCTAAACTAATCTCAAAATTTGATGACGTCCCATTATTGGTATTAGAGACATTGATGTACGTAGAAGTATCTCCATCTATTAGTTTATCGGCTCCATTATTGATTTCAATGTTTCTAATGGAATTACTTGAACGCCTCCTTGCTATATTTTCCGAGAGATAACAATCCACCCCATTATTGTAAGCGTCTGATGTTGTGCAGTTAGGTACAATATTTGGTAAAGGGATCTCGTGGTCTCCTGGACATGATACTGGCAAAGCAGAGTAATCTTCATTTGAAGAATCGCACTCGATTATATTTGTCAATGAGTAAGATGTACCATCATTTTCACATTGGTCTAAGCCTAAAACCATTTTTATAAACATTATAAAAATGTTAAATGGATTATTTTTTTTTTCAATTATACCTTTAGAGAATGAAACAAATAGTAATAATAATAGCGCTACGAATATGAAGCCTATTTTAAAATTTTTAGGTTCCATGGCGGCTATTAGATGGCGACTAACCATTAAGATGAATAATCTGTTCTCAAGGCTAAAAAATATACTTCCAACGGAATTGTGGCTAACCGTATACAATCTTTCAGGCAAATTATGATTTTTTTTTACCCGGGATTTCAGTGGTTGAAAAATTTAGCTGTTTTTTAAATACTATATGAAATGATAGCCTATTAGTGAAAAACACCAACGGGATAACTAAATTAGAATTGATTTAATCGGTTTTAAAACACGATTCAAAAAGCAAACAATAAGTGGGTTTTAATCCAGAAAGAAATAATATAACATTGAAAGTATAGATGAGAAAATTGAATAAAGAAAATGGCTAGGACTTACGACCAAGCAATATCCTTGCTTAAGTATTTCAGAAATTAATACATATTTGTATAGTTGCAGTACCCTTTAGTTATCGATAGCTGATGTGTTCATTATCGAGGTAAATTAAGAAACCAGATATGAAGTACTGAATATTGATTCAGAAATACATGAACTAAATTTCATGCCTTTAATTGATGTAAAGAAACTGCGAACTCAATCATTAAACCCAATTGTATTAATTCAGAAAAATAAAAATAAAAGTTTGTCTTATAGAATTCAGTTATGTTTCCAGCAAGAAAAAAAGTGTAAAAAAGGGATTAATAATTGATTGATGAATCAGAATACTGTACCTTTTAACATCACATTGTACAGTACGTATTTTTTTAATGGTTAGTTTCCTTTGTGATGGCTTTTGCAGTTTTCTTAACTTCGTTGGAAGAAATGCAAAACTTGATTTAATTTAAATTGAAACATATATACAGATTTCTGGAACATAGTTTTTGTTTTGATCGTATACTGGTTTATTTCTTGAAAGATTGCATTTTAAAATCATTTATTTTTTCTGTTTGTTTGATCCTTGAATGCTCAGCAGTATCATGGTCCTTGAATTAAAATCATAACGATAACGATCTGCGTATTAATTGTAGACGTTAGTCAAAAAAAAACCTGAATAAGGTATATACAAGGTAAACTACGAAGCAGCTGGGCGCGGTCATTCACTTTTTTCCCGCCCTGAGCGTTTCTTCATAAAAAAAGTGTAAGAGGAATCAGAAAATAATTTATATTTATCATTTATATCGAATACCTGAGCATGCTTTGAGTTCAGTATCAAGTATTTTTTCTTAAATTAAATCTCAAAGTTTGGGTTGTAGGCGCGGCCTAATCATTTTTACGTTAATCATAGGCGGATTAAAGCCCATGAAAAGGGGAGGGCGAAAAAATTTTAGGGGCGCCAAAAAAAATTGTGAAAGCCGGCCGCAGGCCGAATTTTTGCGAGTACCAGGGACTTGTGAGCAAAAATTGCTGCCAAGTGCTCGACAGAGCGCTTGTAGGAGAAAATTTTCTCATTTCTTTGAAGCATATCCGCTTTTTTGGGGGTGCTGTTTTAAACATAAAACATTATCTTAGAGCACAAGATCATGTACCCTTGTTTCGTTTTTTTCTACACATATGTTTTATTTATCCAATTTACCAGATTATCGTCCCAACTCATAATGCAACACCTGTTTGAAATCCTTGAGCTGGAAAACTAAATTCCTTAAATCTGCACCTTATATTATTTGAAGCCTGGTTCACACTAGAGACTTTGGACCTCGATTATAAGAAAATGACTAAATTAATTGCTTTCAAGCTTGGTGGGTAATCTAGTCTAGCAGAGATTAACTCATGTTGGAAAAATAAAACCAATTCGTTCAGCAGTTTTCTTAAATTTGAGGTCCGAACTCTCTAGTGTGAACTATGCTTAATACACGGAATTGTTGTAAAATAGTTGGAGAATACATACAGTACTCATGGCCCATATCAAACTACATGTAGAATAAATTGAATGCTGAGATTACTAGCTAGCAATTTCTTTATTCTTCTTCAATATAAATGAAATTATATCAGCTGAATGTTAGTATATATGCTGAGCCATGTTGTCAACATTATTTCAAAAACTATTTTTATTTCAAAATAAATAAAATATTAAGTCATCAATTAATTACGATTAAAAATTTCTAAACAGACCTTTTATTACAATATTAAGTATCCGTACCAACGATACTATAGCTAATTTGGTTTTCATGTTTTTATCATTAACAATACAGAGTATTCATATTTAAAAGATTAACGATAACAATTTTTAAAATAGCGAGAAAAGTAGTTTTGATGATTTTTTAAAATTTATTTTGCAGGATATGAAAGAAGTTATCATTTGGATTTAACCAACCCATACCACGATAACTGAGTTAATTGAATTGCCATCTAAGCCACAAAAATAATAATTTAAACTCATTAAAGATTATATTTTACCAGTGCAAGATATGCAAACGAAATTTTATTGAAATTAACACGAATTAATGAAAGTAATGAACAGTGCCAACACGATAACGGAAACAACCTTAATACAAACATATCGGGCAATAAGTAACATTTTTCCTTGTAAATCACCAAAATGTGTTTTAGTACCGGCTCGGTTATAAGGACACTTAGTTGTAAGGACAATTCGGTTATAAGGACGATTTTTCCTTGCACGCCTTTTGGCGCGAGATTGAAAATTTTCAAAAAGTATCACTGTTTTTTCATTAATTCTTCCCTAGTCCTTGTTTTTCTCTTTTACGCGATGAAATATGGAGGGAATATGAAGAAAATGTCAAGGAAAAGCTTATTTCTTATCTGAAACTAATAAAGAAAAAGAAATTTTTTTGTGTATTGCACTAGAATTGGCCTTTTCACTACTACTACGATGGGTTCGCGATTTTAAGGACAATTCGATTATAAGGACACGCACAACTTGTCCTTATAACCGAGCCGGCACTGTACAAGCCTTAAGTTTGAAAAACATATTTTCTTACCAATATTTTCTTTAGCTCCATTGTGTGGACTCTACAACTCTGTCTCGAAGTCGCTGTTCTCTAATTCTGAGAAAACTTTTGTGATTTTCCAGCAATTTAAACCTGGTTTTCGTACACTGGTAGAAAGTACAATTTCAATGTACAAAAAGGAAGCCATTTTGAGCATGCACAGTAAGATGTCAACGTGTTCCAAGCTGATTGGTTCTTTCAGCCAAAATAGCGGAGAATGAGACATATTAATGTGAATTTCACTAAAACCCTCCCAGTAAAAATTTAATTCCATCTCACTGTGAGGGAGGTAGTCATGGGACGTGAGAAAATGTTCGTCTAAAACGGGTGATAGAGAGCAGGAAAATAGACTTTCTAAGCCCAATTACAGTTTTCTTATTTCCATTTTCCATTGTAGAAAAGAACTGAAAAGGGAATGGCTGCGCTTTTTGCTGATTCATGGGTAAAATTTGAGGAGAAATGTAGCTTCCAATAAGTTTCCACCAATTTTTCAGTCAAAAAAAAAGTTGATTCAATTTGGAAAAATTGAATTTAATTCAGATTCAGATTAAATTCATTTGATACTTTAAAAATTATAAGGATTCAGATTCAAAATATTTGAGTCGATTCGACATTGAATCGGGCAAACACTGGTTATTATTTATTTAAATAATCAGCTTTTCGTCACAACTCACAATGCAACAGCTTTTTGAAATCCTTGAGCTAAAAAACTGAATTCCTAAAAAATAAAAACATCTTTTCATTTCGTCCTGGAGGTAACTAATTGTCTGCGGCTAAAACACTTAATTATTGCAAATAGTTGGGTAGAACTTATGATTGCCTTATTTTATTGAGTGAGATTATATATTCTATTTCTATATATGCTTTAATTTTATCAGTTTTCATTGTGCAGAAGTGGGCGTGTGGCCTAATAGATAAGGCGTCGGACTTCTAATCCGAAAATTGCGGGTTCGAGTCCCGCCACGATTACAATTGTATTTTTGGTTGCTAATATGCTTTCTTTTGAGTTCCTTTTAGAAGAAATTAAACATTTTATCAATATCAACTTTAAAAAGTAGCAACACGTCGATTCCGTTTATGAAAAATATAATCTTGATTATAAAAACAGAAGCCATGCAACATATTATGATTCTTTGCAATATCACGATTATATTATAAAATGTTTACCATTACTTTGTCACAAAGTCGTCCTTGAGACGGTATCAAAAAGAATAAGAAGACTTGGCATTTTTAAGGCAGCTCCAATTTTAATTCCCCCCATAGTTGGTATTTTTCAAATTTTGAAATTGGTAAGAGGAGAAATTAAAGGAGAACAAACGTTCGAATAAGGACGGGGGAAATCCTGTAAGTGAATAAATCTCCCAGCTAATCGAGCAAACAGCCAACTAAATAAGGTATATATAGATTTAGTTGTTTTCATAACTTTATACATCGATTGACTTTATGTAGAGAATGCGCTTTATTTAAATTAATTATTTTAAAAAGTTAACCTTCAAATTCGGTTTTATCTTCATTTTCTTATACAATGCCCGTTTTTACACGGACGCTGATTGCATCATTAAATATTAACTTAACATAAGATCGGAGTGTCCTTTCTTTATCAGATAATAGTTTGAGTTTATTTGAGCCTTTATAAGTTTATTTGATACTGTTTTTTCTTCGTATAAGTTTTTAAAAACACTCGACTATTACAAATATTCGTTTATTCAAATAGTAAAATGTCGTTTTATTAACTAAAAAATACATAAATAACTCAATTATAATAATCAATACACAAAAGCCATTACGAAAGAAATTACAAGAGAAAATTGGAAACGATGGTGATAAATGTTGAAAACATCTACCCGGTGTATGGGTTCTTCAATTTCTCAAATCAATCTTATGTGAGGGCAAACCAATCATTATGTTTACCTACTTTTCTTAACTTTCCTTTCCTCTATCCTTCCTTTCCTACCCGCTTGGCCAAAACACGAGTGCATTCGGTGGTAATTCGGTGATAATTATTTCCATAGATGTAATGATCTTAAATAGTATAGCTCTGGAAAGTGCATGATAGTAGAAGTTAAGCACTAATTAAACAGCTATTGGATTAGATTTGTGACCAATTAAATTTTTCCGAATTGATATTCGAATGTCGCTTTTACTCGGACGTTGATTTGGGTCTAATAAACGTGCGCAACTTAACAATTTGGTGGGTGCAGTATATATATATTTTTATCTTATATTAGCTATTAAAGGCATTCAGAAATTCAATCTTCAATATGTATTCAAAAAACTTGCATGATATAAAAACAATTTTGGCCTCAAACTAATACGGTATCAATTATAAAAGTTTTTCTTTCGGTTGGATGTGAAATACTTAGTGAACTATAAGTCACGCTAATTTTTTGTTAAAGTCAAAAGTCTAATTAAAATTCAAACTTTAAAAATTAAGACAATCAAAAGACGTCGAAGTCAAAAAGAAAATTTTGTAAGTCGCGTTCAAAGTCAAGCTTCAAAGTTACAAAAAACCTTTAAGAAAGTAGTATTTCATTTTGATTTTGAATTCAGATTTTGATTTTGAACAAAAAAAAAAGAGTAAAAATAAATTAAGTACCGCATTGTCAATTTTTTCAGCAGCAATTTCAACTATAACTATTTTAATAAAAAAATGGTGATGTAATTTTATGCTTTGGGCTATTCTAGTTGTGCGGCTTTGATTTTAATCCCAGATTTCAGAAAAATATAAGTCAAAAGTCAAATTCAAAAGTAATTAGCTAAAAAAGGAAACAAGTAAAGCTAAAAAAGGTCAAAGTAATTTTCTATAAATATGGGGGCCCAACTTGGACCAAATTTCAGTTTTGCCCAAGGGCCTTTTTTCCCTAAAGACGGCACTGGTAGCCAAAGGTCAAGAGAAAAGAGGAAAGCCTGGTCCCCAGCCATCCGCCTCTAACATGCGCCAACTGAAATGGGATGATAAGTTGGCCAGAGCCGCTGCAACTTTGACCGATAGATGCAAATTTGCTCATGATACCAAAATCTCTGCAGGTAGCAAACCAAAACATTTTTTTACTTTAGAAAACTGCAATAGCCTTTGGATAGTGTAATCAAAATTTTAAATGCTTGAATTCTTACAGGGCATTGGAAAGGGTTTGGCCAAAATTTAGGTGCCGGTCATGGCTCATGGAATCAGGTAGTTGAAAGCTGGTATAATGAGGTCAAGGATTTTCCCGCAAGTGGCGTTAATAAATATGGGTAAGCCTAAATGGTATTTTTAAAACTAATAAATAGATAATAAGTGCAAAACAAATTAATTGTAAAAATTGAATATGCAGGTTCAAACCAAATACAGGCCATTGCAGTCAAGTTGTCTGGGCAGACACTTATGCTGTGGGTTGTGCTTCCACTAAATGCTCCAAGGGTTTGTCTCCGATCTATGCCTGCAAATATGGGACAACTGGTAACTTCCCCGGAGCCCCCGTGTACAAGGTTGGAACAGCAGCTTCAGCTTGTGCCCGTGGCACAAAAAAGAACGATGGACTTTGCACTAAACAATATTTTTTCGTAACTTGGAATTGAGATAAATAATTTGGTAAACAGGGAGAAATGAAAAACACAACACCGTAATTTAAATGAGATTCAATGAACATGCAACATGATTTTATTTTATTAACAGTTTATTGATACTAATAATGAAAATGTTTAGTGTTTTTTTTTATTGCTGGGAAATAAATAATTGATTGAATATTATACAACAAAAAATCATTTAAAAATACATTAGATTACGGTTTTACAACATTATTAATTTAAAAGACATGTAACATGATTACATGATCCATTTTATTAATTCTTCGTTAATATTTACGACTTAATTTGCTTGTTTTGGATTCGAGATAGTCTGAGATTATCTAATTGGAATTATAAAAAAAAACTCTTTTTAAAATATTTAATTTAAATACTATAATTATATTTTAATTATTGTAAAATTATTAAAATTTATTATTATTTAGTTTATTAAAAGCTTATATTAAATATTTAATTATATTAAAAGCTAGTTCATTACTGAACGAATTTGTCTAAAAATATAATAATAGTAAAAATATAATAACGGTTATTCATTCATACCTTTTTTAGACATTACTATGTTGTTTAAAAGAAAATGATTATTTCCCACATCGCCTTCTTCAACAAATCTTTAAAACATCTCAGGAGTTTACTAACTTGATTCCCAACCAAACTTGATTCTCATACCAAGGAACTAAACCAGGTTATATTTATACATTACAGGAGCAGGAAATATTATTTGTTAATTTATGAACAAGTTTTAGCTTTAGGGCAAGTGACGCTATGGTGACAACATCATAAAACCAACAAAAGTAAATATTAGCTTAGTATTTATCTCTAATTAAAAAGGTAACGGATGCTATAAATTAGGCTAAGTCTTTTTTCAACAACGAAAAGGACAAAATAACTTAACCTAGCTTAACCTGAAAATAGCTTGAGAGGCTACATATAGAACATGGAAGAGGGCTGCTGTTCTCTCTCATGTATAAACTAAAGATGTCGGAACAAGATAAAACTTGCTTTAGGGATAACTAAATATGGCGATCGCATCAGAATTTAATTTTCTTCCTTGCAGTATAATATTTTTTGATTTCGAAAAGAATAATGCCCATAAAATCCAATAAAACGACAGTAGTCGGCCAAAAGTTTGTTTATCTAGTAGGCTCCGTCCAAAACAGCTGTTTTTTTTTCAAGCAAAAAAAGTACCGGCCCAACTAGCCCCTCAAAAAAAAACACTTCACAATTGTTTTGATTGTGAATAACTTAAACAAAAATGATTTTTTTACCAAACTTGGCGCAACGATGCGTCTTAAGGTTAAACACATTTGGTCAAAAAAGAATTATCGTGCTCTTTGAGGAACACAATCACTTGTCCACTGACCCAAATATCTCCTGACCCAAGTATTATCCCGTTCTCCCTACTTACTTTATATTTCTAGGTGTTCATCTAGTTTTTACTTTGTTTCTGTTACCGAAACTAAACAACTATAAATAGTGCCGAGATAGAAACCAACCAATTTTTCTAATGAATATATATAAAATAACAGCAGTGCCAGTGTCCAAAATATCAATCTAGAGCTTATCAAGTTAAATTTGGCAAGTGTCTCTTAAAGTAAGAAATATTTTTTTTTCAATAAAAAAGGTTATTTCAAATTCCATAAAAACAACTAGATTTTACTGAATATACCTATTAGTTTTAACTTAATATCTAGTTTTTTTTCGACTTATTTTCACTTGATATACTACAAAAAATAGATACATATATATCTACTTTTACTTTGCGTCGTTAAGGTAAATTTCAAAATCTATCTACCTTAATACAAACATTCATGCTTTTCAGCTAATTAAACCTTAAAAATTCAATATCTAATACCGTAAAGTTTTTAATAAATCACCGTAAGATCTATTCAGTAGGCCTATAGCGATATTTTTACAATCATACATACAAGCTTTAGATTGAAAAATGCATTTTTTACCAATATTTTCTTCAGCTGCATGGTGTAAATTTGGTATTAATCTCTGTTAGAATTCGGAGCAACTTGTGTAACTTCTTATAGCAAATCAAATCGGATTGTATGCACTTATAATGAGTCGTAATGAGATCATTAGGAATCTAAAGTTTTTACTTTGTATCGTTCTTAGCCGAGAGTCTGAACAACTCTGAATTAGCCATGTAAGGTAAGTAACGAAATAGCTCACCGAGTTATACCACAGATAATTACGCAGTAGCCAAACCAGACAACCGGCTCATTCTGGATGTAAATATGACAGAGTTATTTATTGCAAAATTAATTTAAGCGAGGCATTTGAAAACTTTGATAGACACCTGAGTTAAAAAACTGAGGTCCATTTTTGTTGGCCAAGTAACCCCAAGCGGGGTAAAAGGACCAACAATGTGTTTTGTGCGTGACTATTCAACCCAGGATCTTTTGCTGGTGTTTCTGTAAAGACATGATAAGTATGAGACCTCCCAACATTTTGCAATTTGCGTAAAAAATTGTTAAAGTTAAAAAAGAAAGTGGCACGGTGCTTTTATTAAAAAATGAATTCCACTAGTTCCGTCAGGAAAATCCTTTTAATGTTATATTAAGGATGATCCATCGTATTAAGAAAATAGTTATGCACATCATCTTTCAGCATATTGCCCAATTCTGTTTTAAGTTGAGAGAAATCGGGTCGTTCTTTTGGATCGTTTTTCCAGCAGTTCATCGTTAGGTCACTCACAGGAATTGGCATAAACGAGGGTTTCTCTAGTCTCCCATTATTCTGGAGGAAACGAATCATTTGCTTGAAACTAGTAGGGATTTCTGTATTATCAATTAAAGTAGAAACATTATTTACTTTCTCTTGATTCTCTTTCTCTAAAAACTGACCAGCGTAAGGCATTTTTCCAAGTGAGAACAGCTCCCAGAGGACGACGCCGAATGACCAAACGTCAGACTGCGTCGTAAATTTCCGGTCCGTTAGTGATTCGATGGCCATCCATTTAACAGGAAGAGGCTCCTATGGTTGCATTAAGAAATAATTCATTAAATCAATAAAAAGTTTTTAAAAAAGGCATTAAATATGAAACTTGCCTTTCCTTTCTTCAAATAAGTTCCGTCTTTGTACTGAGTTTGGCGGGAAAGTCCGAAATCGGCTACTTTGATCACATTTCCTGCGGCTAGCAAAACATTACGAGCGGCCAAATCTCCATGAATGACCTATAATTGATAGAATCGTATGATATCAACTTAAATTAATATGAATATGCATTGTGTTAAATTATAGTATGTGATTACGCTTTTTCGTCAATAAGTTAAAATAAATTACTACTACTTAATTTATTTAGTTATTAGCTTGAAAGATGGCAAGTGGTCTCTATAATCGAGACCACTTGCGAAGCCACTCGCGAACTAAACACTGCCTACTGAATTCGTTAAATTGTTAAATTGAATTAATTTACTGATATACTCTATAGTTTGAGAAAGCAGTTTATTATATCAACATTTTTACACATAAAACTAGAACGGAAATGACCGAACCGTCGCTTTGGTAGCCCAACGGTAAAGTGCTTGGCTACGAACTCGTATTTAATTAATACAAATGCAATGTAATAAAAATAAGGAATTTAAATATTTAGAAATACCTTTTTGTTTGCCAAATGATTCATTCCACTGGCGATTTGAAAAGACCAACAAATTAAATCTTGGGTTCTGATTGTCACTGTCTCTCTAGGATTGCGCTGCTTACTGTCAAGTTCAGGATTTTCGGTACTTATTGGATGAAGGTATCCTTCATTTTCCAATAAAGCGGCTTGATTGGATGTTTCGTCTAATCAATAAAACAGACATAATTAAGAAATACACTGTGGAGGAGTTTTTATAAAGAATAATAAAAATTGATACTACTAATGCTGTGGAAGATTTAATATATATATATATATATTATCTTTTAAATTTGCATTAAAAAACTTGCATTTCACAACACTTTGGCCGGGATAAACTGGCGGTTTATTTTCTGTAGTTAATTCCTGTTCTTTAAATGATGAAGATGCTCCGGCTACCGTTTGTTCATTTAGCATAGAGCGATTCATTTTACTTTGATCCGGTTGATGAGACATATCAAGATAACTATTTTTTTCAACAGAAAACTAATTATCAACACGGCCTATACATGATCCTATACAGCTGACGTGTTCTTAGGGTTAATGTAAGTAAAGTACTAAATATAAACATACTGATTATTTTGTTCTTGATGATGCGTCTCCGTAACATTTTCAAGAGTTTGTGATTCAGAAACAGAAATGATCTCGTTCAATTCATTTATGAAACAGGCTCTATTTTTAATCAAGTAATCGCGAACGTTGCCATACTGACAAAACTCTTCAATTACCACTAGAATTCCTAAAAAAAGAGGGATAAATCGGTTTAGAATATTTAAAAAATACGATTTTAAGTACTTAGATAAAGTAAATTAGAAGACAAACAAACCATCTTCGATTTCTTTCGTACAAGCGCCTAATAAGTTCACCACATTAATATGAGGTCCTAAATGAATCATAATTTTAAGCTCAGATAAGAGGGATTCAAGGGCAGTTGGATTTGAAGTGGGCTTGATCATTTTTATAGCTACTTGTCTGACTTTATTTTCTTCTAGATCATGAATAGTTCCATTTTGTTGGGCTTGGAGAACAATACCGAATTTTCCAGCTCCCAATTGCTTCCCTATTTAAAAAATACTAAGATCATTTAAATAAATGACAATGAAATAAAGAAAATGCACCCAAGATGAGTCTTTCTGGTGGGAATTCCCATTTTGGATCATATGGCAGATGATCTACTTGCTCCTCGAGTGGGATATCTGGATTGATTCGTTCGGAATCACCACTAAACAGCAACTTCTCCCGGGTAAGCCGTATCAATTTTTCCCGTTTCTAAGGGCAAAAAAATAATATAGTGTTAACTCATCTTTTATATTTAAAGAATATCATGAAAATCAACCTTGGTTAAATATATATTTCTTAGAAGACAACTTGATACAATCACAACGATGAGAATAGGAATAACGATGGCAGCTTGGATGCCAGCGGAAAAACCACTTTTAAGGTGGACCTTTAATGTTTTTGAAGCACTTCCTTCTGAATTGGTAAATTGGCATGTGAAATCTTCTCCATCGCTGCTCAAATTTAAGGGTACCCTAAATTTTAGGTTTGTCCAAGTTTCATTACTGATAATCTCAACTCCTTTTATCGTTGATTCCTATTTGAATATTTAGGTTTTTAGGTGTTATATCTGCAGTTTTATGGTAATTTCATACGACTCTATAAGATTATATAATTTTTAGCTACAAACACAAACCTTATTATAAATCCAAAGAATATCAGCTGGTGGAAATGCATCTACTTGGCAAGATAAAATCTCATCGTGCCCTGCATCGGCTCCAAAATTAACACCATCAGTAGGAATAGATTGTACTATGACCGGAGCTTTCGGCACTGACGTTCAATAAAAGCATATTTATGTACCATATTTGAGGGTATGATATAGTTTCTCATTAGCCGTTTCTTAATAATAATAGTTATTACCTAATACTTCAATGGTAGTGTTATAACTCGAATAGAATGGGACCTTGCATCGGAATGTCCCACTGGCATTCATTGTCAGGTTAGAAAATCTCAACGTTTCTATGATTGGAAATGCTGTGTTCTTAAAGAAATGCTGATCAGCATATCCGATACAATTATTCATTCTTGTAACTTATATTATTCATAAGCGAAATGAATAAATCTGACCTTATGATTTATTTACCATTCAATTTTTCTATGATGCCTCCTTTATTATACTCCAATTGATTACCTTGTGGTGTCCAAAACCAATCAATTGGGTAATCAGAACAATGAAGGACAACTCTTCGATTTAGTAAAATATAGTTGAACGGCAACATGGAACGACATTGCAATGACATTTCTCTCCCTAGTAAGGCATGTGAGTCTAAGGATACGATTTCGATTCCTTGTGAAAATATATAATGCCACGCGTATATCACAAGTACGATTAAAATAAATACATATAATACGTAAGTTTTTTCGTTGCTTACCCTCAACATAAATCATGAATTGTAGTGAATAGTTCTTTGTGTTAGATGAAGACTCAAAGGATCCCACAACTTCGTAAGTTCCAGCAATGTCCCATTTAGAATGATTCATTGAAAATCCTTTAAATTTGTCATACGACCATGTAGACCATGTAGATCCCGATCCATTCATACTCATCGGTGGATAAACCTAAAGTAAATACGATCGAATGATTTACAAATTTGATGTGCTTTTGAAAATGATGATATCATTATTTGATCATGAATTCTAACGATTCTGCCACTCTGAAGGCGATTTCCAGCAATTTGAAATTTGTTTATAAATTTAGAATTTTTAAAGAGTTATCGAGTCTCTGAGTTACTGAATTTTCATAGCGTGCATTAAAGCATTATAGATATGTATGCATTTACCAGCGTTTTTAAGCTTTCGCCTACTCTTTGATGGTACAATCTTACGTCGACGTTTGGTAATGTTGGTATAATTCCAATTGTAACGGGAGATGAAAATGTAGCCTTGAAAATAACCACATCTTTTTCTATGTGAAAGGAAGAATTCGAAAATCTGGCCAATGATAGCTCAACTTGATATGATGGATCGAAAGTGAATGTCAATAGTCTGCTTAAATCTAGTATGCATTGTTTCAAATAAGTATATTGGAAACACATTTGGAATTTTACTCTTCTGTATTTCCATTGTTGTACCTTGAATGAAGACGAACTGTTCTGAAAACAAGCTGGCATTTTGCTCATTTAGGCAGGTGTAGAAGCCAGTATCCGCGAAAGTGGCGTTCGACACTGTCAGTGTAGCCACTACAATCCTTTTGTTAGTTCGTGATCCACTCCACATCGTTCTAGATTTCGAGGTTTTGACGGTTGACGGAATTCGAGAATCGGGTAATTGCCAAGTGACGTTTCCTGAAGAAATACTGGTTTCGCAAACGAGATCAAAAGTGGATCCTGATTGCAAAACCAAATACTTCACTGGTGGGCGAATTATCGGTTTGGAATTGCTGTGAGATGTGTTGTTTCCTATCATAATGAATACATTTGGCAGTTATATGTTTTCAGTTGTATAATGTAACATTTATACTAAAGTAAAGTAATTAATTATAATTAAGCAAAGTGTGATTATATTATAATCATAGGTTTAGTGGGTGTCGTATAAATCATTATTTAAGCACTGTTACCTTCAACAAGGATACTAAAAGGTGCGCCAGTATGATTGCCATGACATCTGTATTCTCCAAAAGATCCCGCATCAGTCTCGTCAAAAAACAGTTCCACACCTTGAAACCACCATTCATCCTCATTGTAGGCTTTTCCGAGTGAAGAGGAAACCACCCATTCATGGATTTTACCCGACCAATTCAGATTGGTAATCTATTTTGTACATTAAATATTATAATCTAATTTCAGCCGTCAATTATTTGGTTGATTGCCTGCAATTCAGGTAGTACGTACAGTACATTCCTAGCGCATATACTTGATTTCATTTGCGTTTCATTCCTTTAATTTTGGTTCAAAACGCAAATCAAACCAAGTTTAATAGCCTACTACTGAGTCTTACTTGCTCCCACTTTCCGCTAACTGGGTTCCTACGTTGTAAGGTCAACTTGATGTTGTAGTCGTATCTTATTAAAGCCCAGCAGGGAATGACAATTGAAGATTTCCGTATTGGATTTAATGATGGCAGAGGTAATATATAAGCGCTTCTAAGTGAGTTGATTTGATAGGTTCCGGTAAAAATTCTCTTTGAGAAATGAGAGGAATGCCTAACTGAAAAAAAAAGAAATTACGTATTTAAAAAAGTCTCTTCTACTGTGTTTAGTTTGTATCACTGCTTAATGCCATAATACATCGTCCACACAGGATGTAGTGTTGTCAATAAGAAGAATTAGTGTTTTATGTATGTATATTATACTTACTATTAATAAAGACATACACACGGGAACTAATTATTTCGTCTTGGTTGGTGGTCCGACATGTGTAGTATCCTTCGTCTATTCCTGTCATATTCCACATAGTGAGGGTCGATGTGAACCCATCGCCGTTTTTATTTCGATTGGTAGTTATGTTAACTCGTCTAGGAAGGTCGTTTTCTTGCCTTCCACATTTCAAGAGATTTCCACAATTCTGTTATTATACGGAAAGTAAATAAAAGTTATAGTATATATGCAGGTAATAATACAAATTGGTGTATGGTCTTTAAAATTCTTGTATCACTTAAAAGTGATGTCTAATAGTAAATGATCGAGGAGAAGTGCATATTTAAATATTTACTGGTTTCTATTTGTATGTTGATTTTATGATTAAATAATCACTCCCCCCCCCCCTCAGTTACAGCAGCGGTCCATTTAGTGGAACCTAGTTTTGCACCCCATTTTCGGTTCCACTATCTGGAAAGTTCCAGTATCCAAACACCCATAAGAAAGTTAATAAGAAGGGTTCAGCAATATTGGAGGGTACTGCGGACTACCTGCTCAAAAAAGTTGCTAAACCAGCTATGGGTTTACACGGGTAAATGCAGAAAAAGAGGGTAGCAACAAGGAAATCTCTTTGGGACCTTAAAATCGCGCACCCCTTTTTCGGTTCCACTATCTGGAAAGTTCCAGTAAGCGAGTGTTCCAGTAAGTGGACCGCTGCTGTATTTTTTTTTACAGAACCAGGGAAGAGGACCTCAGTTTTTCTTCGTGGGTTCGACATTTACGGTTAAGAATGATAAGAAGCGTATTACGTAATGATTTGATATTTCGGCAAAGTTGAAATCTGGTACGTCCCAAGTTATGTTGTAGTTTCCCGTAGATCTGCATGTGATAAAGACTGACTGGTCACCCATCATGGACATGCCGTTGACAATTTCTTTTAGTATGGTCGGATTTAGAACTGCCACTGGTCCTGGAGGGTCAATTTTTAGAATTGATTTCACAGAGGCGGCGATTGCCAAGGAAACGGCCATCAAAACTAATGCATAAAATAATCCCATAAAGAAAACTAAAACTTTTTTTTCTTATTATATATTCCTTAAAAATTAAAGGGTCGAAAATGCCATCTTAACATTTAAAGATTTAGAAAAAAAAAAGTATATTATTTTTCTACTACCTACAGTCTTATTACCTGTTGTTATGGATATAAAATAAAACAAACACACTCTTGGAATCGGCATGCTGACTTATACACTTTGTCAGCCTTTGACGGTACAGTGCGCTCGAATGATTATAATAATGATTCTATTTTAATTGTTAAAATGGCGCAGAGCAGCATATCAGCAGGAAACGGCTGCGATTAGCGGAAATTTAAAAAAACACCCACAAAACCATGAAAATGTTTTGACATTATTACTGGGTGAAAATCATAGTCTGCATATATGTGTATTTAAACAATCATTATATTCAACATAGCAAAAATAAAGATCAATAATCATTATCATCCCGAGGGTTTGCATAAATGGGCGAACGGATTTGTGAGTTATATCAGTTAGAATTTATGCAAATGCCTATTATAGAGGAATGATTAGAATATAAAAATGAAAAACAATTATGAGTGGAAGTGGAAATATAATTTGAAAAAAAAACTGTTGTCAAATATATGATGTAGGTAGAATGGAACAATGTTGTAAAGTACACATTATGTAGTAGGGTCCACATAATTTTTATGTCAAGGATACTATCACTGCGCCAATAAGGCAATAAATTGAACATACACTGTTAGGCTTTACTTTCTCTAAGTGAAGGTAAAAACCCTCGAAAAACGGGTGGATTAGAAAGTATATTAATAACCCTCGAAAATCGGGAGCCAAAACCAGTTTCTAAAAAAGAGGGTATTAATTCACATAAAGAGAGATGTCAAAACATGAGAAAGCGATGGTTTTTAATGCACATTCGAAATTTTATTTCGTAATTAAAATGCAGATTAATTATATTGTTATCGATCCATTATTTTGCTTCGTAAGCTAGTTTAATTAAATGTATATGTATGTATAATGTATAACAAGACCCAAGTTGTATTTTCTCCCATTCTTAGCAGTAAATATACACTGATTGAAAAATAATCATTAAAAATAAAAACAAATAACATAAAATAGTAACATAATAAAAGTAAAAATGAGTTTGAGGCGGATTCCACGGCGACTCGTGCAGTTCAGAGATCCAGTCGGCCGTCTACAGTCTGCTCAAATAAATAATGAAAGTTGGTAATTAAAATGATTTATTTAAAGAATGTTTACTCTTTTTCATAGTTACCTTAAATATAGTTTACACTTCACGGCTTGAAAGAATGATCTATTAAAAAAAAAAGAACTGAGTTGAAAACTAACAGTGCTATCGCCACTTGACGACGAGATGGGAACTGAATGAATTCAGACTTGGGCAGATGCACAGAAAGCCTATGTACGATGGAATGTTCACCAAGGTCGCTAGAATTATTCATTAGGGGGTTACTCTTCTCTTCTTTGAAACCCGAGGGAGAACTATTTCGATAAAGTATTAGGGGAGAAACTGCATTTACCCGGGTCAAAATAAATTCTCTGAAGGGAATATCCATCTTTCCACCCCTCTAATCTATATCAAGGCTTTCAAATCTTTAAAAGAGTAAGTTATATTGAATCTCAATGGATTAAACCCTTCTTTATTGAAAATAGTTTCTTCTTTAGAATGATCTTGCTCTTTTTGAGCCCTGGTTTTACTTATCGAAGGATATCAACCCTCCTTTTTCGAAACTAAGATTAACAGTGTATGTGGGAGAGACATTAGTCTAGACAAAATTCAATTACATCGGGTTGACTGCTTTAAGTTTGGAACCATAAAATATCTGGGTATTAAAAAGGTATAGAATTATTCTACAGTTGTCTAAAGTATTCGATCACTGCCTCAAAGCCAGTGGTTTCTTATGGGAAAGTACCCTCCCGTTGTTCTTTGCTAAAAATTGAATTTTAAGAAAAAATCTACGGTCTTGGTCTCGTTGGAAAGAGAATTGAACATACTATTTAAGAACTTTATTTAAAAACTTTTTTTTAATAGTATATGTAATAGTAATATGTAAGGATGAAATTGAGATGAATTTCGTGGCGACTTTTAGTTGAGAGATCTAGTAGGCCGGTTCCTAAAATTTAATAAAAACTGTTTTAATTAAAATGAATTTTTAACAAAAGAATATTTACTCTATAAGTATTATTTTGTATTACCATTAATATAAAGCGGATTTCTGAAAAGCAGGATATTAAAAAATTTTCAATGGAAACAGCTGTATCGCCACTTAATTAGAGCACTGACTGAATTCAAAGTCATGTGGTATAATGACTGAAAGATGCTAAATAAACTCGTATACGATGGAATGTTCAACAAGGTCGCTAGGATTAGTCATCGGGGACGAACCCTAGCGACATGTGGTCATTTGGTCATTAGGTATTACACATTAAAAAATTAAACCCATTGTGAAATTTAATTAATTACCTAAGCAACAACATATAGTCATATCAGGAATGACCTCATTAATTCAATTTAAAAAGAGTATTTTAAAAAGTTGGCGAATGAACGGTTTTACATAAAGTAATTCATTTCATCTCACTTGGCAAGAAGTGACAAATATCTGATTTTTAAAATATTACTATTATTTTTATAGATAATACCATGAATTCTAACAGAGTTCATTAACGTGGAATGTAGTTAATGGCCTGCATCGGCCACCCAGCAATCGCTCCTATTTTGATTTACTGAAAACATGACAATATTAAGGAGATGAGTAGGTCCCACGTCACATGCAACACACTAAAACGTACAACAAAAAGAAATTGTTTTATATATTTATTAAATGAAAAAACGAATGACAAGAAATTAATAAAATCAACATCTGGCGGCCCAAACCTAGCAAATAGCATTGCCAGATTGACCCAGAAGTTACGACAAAATAGTATGACATTGTTTATTGAAAATGCCAACTGAAAAGTGTGAATGATAAAAAATAGGAAAGCAAATGGGCAGCGCAAATTATTCAGAAATGGAATAAATAAAATTTATTGGACTTGTTTAAACGGTAGAAACATCAGCAACAATGATAAAAAGCGATAGAAAATTCACAACAATTAGTTAAAGCAAAAAACGTAACATAATTGGATTTAACATCCAGATGCCAAATCATATATTCAATTGTTTAAAATAAAATAAAACACGCTATAAGAATTAAGGTTGCTTGATAAAGGCCATACTAGTGGTTGCTATGACAACGAAGTTTAGCATAATTTTCCCACCCTACCGTATGATGGCCTATTTGTTTAAAAAAACAACATCATGATATTCAAATCAGCATTTTTTTAATCACTTCGCAAAAGTTTTTTTAAAACACATTGAAAACTTGAAAAAATAAAAGAGGGGAGCAAAAGAAAATTATTTCTAGTAGGCCTAATTTCAAATTTTAAAAGGTAAAATATAAAAAAGAAATAAAGCAAACTAAAAGCAAAAAGCTTTTCAATAAAAAAAAATAATAAAAAGATTGAAAGTATAAATGAGAAAATAAATAAAGAAAATTGCGCTCTTGTTCAGGAATGGGTTCCTCCGCAGTTTCAACTATGAAATCATTTGAATTTTATATTAAGGATGATCCGCTATCTTTAAAAAAATGATTGTGCACGTCATTTTCCAGCATATTGCCCAGTTCTGTTTTAAGTTGAGAGAAATCGGGCCGTTCCTTTGGATCGTTGTCCCAGCATTTCATCATTAAGTCACCCACAGGAATTGGCATAAGCGAGGGTTTCTCTAGTCTCCCATTATTCTGGAGGAAACCAATTAAATCCTTGAAGCTTGTAGGGATTTCTGTATCATCAATAAAAAAAAAATAATGATTTACTTTCTTTCAATTACCCAAATAGTACTCCGGAATCGCTACGACATTTTTTACATATTTCGTTGTGCTGATATCACGGCGATTACATAGTGATACAGTTACGACTGTCGTGATGTTTCCTTTTTCCTTGAGTCTTTCAGCTAGTCGATTTCTTTAGTAATCGGTATTATAGCCGGGAAACTATTTTCCGCACAATTACCAAGGTTGTTGCTCTTTAACTCTGCACGCTCTGCTAGGATATTCTAGAGTTTTGCGCCTTGGACAGCGTGTACCAGTTCCGTCAAATAATAGCAAACAACAACCAGAAATTGTCTTTGAGGTCGGAGATCTAAAGCTCATCACTATTCTACAAATGTCCAAAATAACCTATCTGATCATTTCGACCAGGTCAATCATAATTGAATAATGGTCCCCAAAAACAACTCCTTACGACTAGGTAGATAATTTTGAAGGAACAATATCTAAAACCTATCCGACCTCTCTGACCAGCAATGTCATTCCAACTAAAAAAAAACTTTCAAACTTCTTTTAACAGATATTTTATTATTTAAAATTGATCCTTTCCGACCTCTTATACAGAAAGGATGTTGGAGGATATTTAATTATATTTATGTTATTATTCGTTGGTGCGAGGTCTAAACTATACCATGGCATACTGACATCTCTGTGACATGACTGACATCGCGATTTTTTTCGGTTCATTTCACCTCGCAAAGTCGCGATATCGCAACAACATCGTTATACAATATCCCCACGATATCTAGTACTACACGGGATTCTATTTCTAAAAACTGACCAGGATAAGGCATTTGTCCAAGTGAGAAGAGCTCCCAGAGGACGACGCCGAATGACCAGGCGTCAGATTGAGTCGTAAATTTTTGGTCCGTTAAAGATTCGATCGCCATCCATTTAACAGGAAGAGCCTCCTATGGTTGCATTATTAAATCATTTATTAAATCACCAATTAAAAATGAATTCAATATTAAACGTACCTCTCCTTGCTTCAAGTAGGTCTCATCTGTGTATTTGGTTTGTCGGGATAGTCCGAAATCAGCCACTTTGACTACATTTCCAGCGGCTAGTAAGACATTGCGAGCGGCTAAATCGCAATGAATGACCTATATAATTGATCGAATCGTATGGTATATTAACCTTAATTAATATAAATGCAATGTAATTAAAATAAGGGATTTAAATATTAAGAAATACCTTTTTGTTTGCCAAATGATTCATTCCACTGGCGATTTGAAACGACCAACAAATCAAATCTTTAGTTTTTATTGAAACCCCTGTTTTAGTGTTTCCCTGCATTCTGCCAAATTCAAGATTTTCATTACTTGGATGAAGGCATCCATCATTTTCCAATAAAACTGGTTTGTATTCGTCTAAAATATAAACATGTAAAATTTAGACGACGGCTGTAAAGAGTACAGTATGGTCCAAATAAACTTGAGGGGCACAAAGCACTAAATAGCTAAGGGCCCCTCAAGTTTATTTGAACCATACTGTACTATATAAATAATAATAGAAACTAATTTCAGTTTCGGAAGATAATGAAACTACAACTAATTTAAAATGTATGCATAACTTGCATTTAACAACACATTGGCCGGGATCCACAGAGCATGAAGGGTTCATTTCTGAAACTGATTCTTGTTCTTTCAAAGTTGAAGAAGCTTCGGCTACTGTTTGTTCATTTAATACAGGGAAATTGCTCATGTTTTGGTCTGGTTGATGAGACATGTCAAGATAACTCAGTTTTCAACAGAAAATAAGTTATTAACACATGACCTTGTACATGTGGCATGTTCTTGGGGTTAATAGCAGAGTGCTAAATATAAACCTACTGATTATGTTGTTCGTGGTGATGTGTCTCCGTGTCATTTCCATATGGTCGTGATTCCGCAACAGCAGTAATTATCCCGTTCGATTCATTGACAAAGGAGTCCCTATTTTTAATCAAGTAATCTCGAACGTTGCCATACTGACAAAACTCTTCAATTACCAATAGCTTTCCTAAAAAGAGGCACAAACCATCTAAGAATGTCAAACTTTTGCAAAGAATAAAGTTAAAGTAAAGTAGTAAACAAACCATCTACGATCTCTTTGGTGCAAGCGCCTAATAAGTTTACAACATTGATATGAGGTCCTAAATGAATCAGGATTTTAAGCTCGGAGACAAGGGATGCAAGTGCGGTCGGATTTGCATTAGGCTTGGTCATTTTTATTGCTACTTGTCTCTTTTTATTGTCTCCTGGATCATGAACAGTTCCAATTTGTTGTGCTTGGACGACGATACCAAATTGTCCGGCTCCCAACTGTTTACCTGTTTTTGTCAAAAAGTTTTGATTATTTCAATGGGTGACAATAAAACATTATAAAATCCACCCAATATGAGTCTGTCAGGTGGGAATTCCCATTTAGGATCGTAGGGAAGGTGATCAACTTGCTCCTCTAGTGGTATATCCGGATTAATTCGTTCTGAATCACCACTCAACAATAACCTTTTCCGGGTAAGCCGTATTGATTTGTCTCGTTTCTAAATGTAATAAAAAATAAATAAATAAAAGTGTTAATCCATCTTTCATTTTTGAAGAATATTATGAAAATCAACCTTGGTTAAATATATATTTCTTAGAAGGAAACTTGATACAATCACAACGATGAGAATAGGAATAGCGATGGCAGCTTGGATGCCAGCGGAAAAACCACTTTTAAGGTGGACCTTTAATGTTCTTGAAACTCTTCCTTCCGAATTAGTAAATTGGCATGTGAAATCTTCTCCATCGCTGCTAAAATTTAAGGGTACTCTAAATTTTAGGTTTGTCCAAGTTTCATTACTGCTGATCTCAACTCCTTTTATCGTTGATTCCTGTTTGAATATTTAGGATTTAGGTTTGATATCTGCAGTTTTATGGTAATTTCTTACGACTCTACAAGTTTATATCATTTTTAGCCACAAACATAAACCTTATTATAAATCCAAAGAATATCAGCTGGTGGAAATGCATCCACTTGGCATGCTAAAATCTCATCCTGCCCTGCATCGGCTTCAAAATGAACACCATCAGCAGGAATAGATTGAACTATGACCGGAGCTTTCGGCACTGACGTTCAACAAAAGCATATTTATGTACCATTTTTGGGGGTATGATATAGTTTCTCATCAGTTGTTTCTTAATTATAACAGTTAATAATAATAATAATAGATTACCTAATACTTCAATGGTAGTGTTATCACTCGAATAGAATGGGACCCTGCATCGGAATGTCCCACTGGCTTCCAGTGTGAGGTTGGAAAACCTCAACGTTTCTATGACAGGAAATGCTTCGTTCTTTAAGAAATATTGATCAGCATATCCGAATGAGTAAAGACAATCGTTCCTTTTTGTAACTTAAATTGATTAATGCAACAGAAATCAAAGAAACGATATTAATTTGTAATATCCGTAAGCGAAACGAATAAAAAATCTGATCTTTTAATATTTATTTACCTGCCAATTTGTCTATGATTCCTTCTTTATCATACTCTAATTGACTACCTTGCGGTGTCCAAAACCAATTAATTGGGTAATCAGAACAACGAAGGATTTCTCTTGGATTTAGTAAAATATAATTGAACGGCAACATGGAACGACATTGCAATGACATTTGTTTCCCTCGTATGGCATTTGATTCTAAGGATACGATTTCGATTCTTTGTGAAAAAAATAATGCCATGCGTAAATCACAAGTACAAAAAAATACATGTAATATATATGCTTTTAAGTTGCTTACCCTCAACATAAATCATGAAATGTAGTGAATAGTTCTTTGTGTTAGATGAAGACTCTAAGAACCCCACAACTTCGTAAGTTCCAGCAATATCCCATTTAGAATGATTCATTGAAAATCCTTTAAATTTGTCATAAGACCATATAGACCATACTGATTCCGATCCATTTATATTCGTCGGTGGATAAACCTAATGTAAATATGGTCGACAGATTTTTTAGCATTTGAAAATGATTTAATGTCTAACAATTCTGCGACTCTGCAGGCGATTTCCAGCAATTTGAAGTTTGTATATAAATTTAGTCACTGAGTTACTGAGTTACTGAATTTACATAGATTGAATTAAAGCATTATAAGTATGTGCGTTTACCAGCGTTTTTAGGTTTTCGCCTACTCTTTGGTGGTACAATCTTACGCCGACATTTGGTAATGTTGGTATAACTCCAACTGTAACAGGAGATAAAAATGAAGCCTTGAAAATCACCACATCTTTTCCGATGTGAAAGGAAGAATTCGCGAATCCGGCCGATGATAGCTCAACTTGATATGATGGGGGAAAAGTGAATGTTAACAGTGTCCTGAAATCTATTATTCATTGTGTTGAATAAGAAGGATACTCTATAGTTATATTCGGACCACATTTTGAATTTTACCCTTATGCATTTCATATTGTACCTTGAATGAAGACGAACTGCTCTGAAAACATGCTGGCGTTCTGTGCATGCAGGCAGGTGTAGTAACCAGTATCCGCGTAAGTGGCGCTCGACACTGTCAGTGTAGCCACTATAACCCTCTTGTTTGTTCGTGATGCACTCCAATCCGTTTTGGATTTTGAGGTTTTGACCGTTGATGGAATTCGAGAATCGGGTAATTGCCAAAAGACATTTCCATTAAATACACTGGTTTCGCAAACAAGTTTAAAAGTGGACCCTGATTGAAAGATCAAATACTTCACAGATGCTGGACGAATTATCGGTTTGGCATTCCTAGAAGAATTGTTGTGAGATATGTTGTTGCCTGTCAGAAGAAATACATTGGGCTGATATATATTTCTTAGCTGTATAATGTAACATTGGTACTTAAGTTAAGTAATTTGTGATAATAACCATGTAATAATCATTTTTTTAAGCACTATTACTTTCAACAAGGATGCTAAAATGTGAGCCAATAGAACCCGCGCCATTACATCTGTATTCTCCAAAAGATCCCGCATCAGTCTCGTCAAAAAACAGTTCCACACCTTGAAACCACCATTCATCCTCATTGTAGTCTTTTCCGAGTGAAGAGGAAATCACCCATTCGTGGATTTTACCTGGCCAATTCAGGTTGGTCATCTATGTTTTACAGTAAATATCATAATATCAATTTCAACCGTCTACTATTTGGTTGATTGCTTGCGATTCAGGTAGTATACGTATACATTCCTAGCCCTTATACCTGATTTAATTTGCGTTTCAAACCTTTAATTTTGGTTCAAAACGCAAATCAAACCAAGCTTAGTAACCTACTAATGAGTCTTACTTGCTCCCACATTCCACTAGCTTTGTTCTTACGCTGTAAGGTCAAATTGTGGATGTTGTTATCATATCTTTTAAAAATCCAACAGGGAACGACGATTGAAGATTTCCGTCTCGGAGTTAATGATGGGTTTGGCAATGTATAAAAGGTTCTAAGTGAGTAGATATGATGGTTTCCGGTATAACTACGCGTTGAAAAAAAATCGGAATGCCTAACTGAAAAAAAACAGATAAAAAAAAAGAACTTCTAATATATTTAGCTGGTATCACTACTTAATACATTGACCGTACAACGTGTAGTAACGCCAATAAGTAGAATTGGTGTTTTATGTATTTACATTAGGGTATACTTACTGTAAATAAATATATACACACGGGAACTAATTATTTCGTCTTGGTTGGTAGTCCGACATGTGTAGTATCCTTCGTCTATTCCCGTCAGATTCCAAATAGTGAGGGTCGATGTGAACCCATCGTCGTTTTCATTTCGAATGGTACTAATGTTAACTCGACTAGGTAGATCGTTTTCTTGCTTTCCAGAGTCCAAGATATCTTGGAACTTCTGTAATTATACGGGAAGTTGATAAGTATTATTGCAAATATGCGGGTTATACACATTTAAGTCTCGTCTTTAAAATTCTTGTATAACTTAAAAGTTATGTCTAATAGGAAATTACCAAGGAGGAGTGCATATTTAAATATTTACTGGTTTTTATTTGTATTAGTTTTATTTGTAGGGCACCACTTTGGTAAAAAAAAATAGTTCACGTCTCTGCTGCGTCTGTAATACTGGCTGCACACTGAAAAGTTTAGTTAACACTGAGTTTTAACGGTATGAAGATGGTGGTATGAAGATCAAAGTGTAGGCAAACCTTGGGTTTTGCTTTGATTTTAACCACTCTCTTATGACAAGCCTTAAATCTGATTAATCGAATTTTAGAAAACCGAAACTAGCCCTTGTATTTCAATGGAGTCGATGTGAACGCATACAAGATAGGGAAAGTTTAGGTCCTATTCCCTCTTGTTAAATCTAAACTTTTTTATGTGAACATGATGATATTCCGGTTTCATTTTGGAAGTTAAATGCTGAAAATCTGGAGTTAAATTTAACTTCGTTTAGCGTTAAACTCCAGTTTCACCCTAAACACGAGTTTTGACGCTCGTTGTGAATTGGGTATATAGCGGTTACGTCCTTTATCGGTACTGTTTCGGCGTCTGTTTAAGATAGTGTCATAATTAAGTAATAAGCAATTCTTTTAGTCAGCTGGATTACGCGACTGTAGCAAAAACATTTATTTATATATTTTTTCAAGCTCTTTTTATGAAAAGAAACTATCAATATTAAATGTTTTGAACGCAGAACTTTGCCTCATGAGATCATTACTGTAACTATTAGCTAAGACTCACTGAAATGAGCTGAAAATGTTGAATTATGTATCTAGATAAGTAGATGAATGGGAATTACTATATACTATAAATTACTATATAAATTACTATATACGTACTGTACATGACTGAGTTACTATATATGTTATTTTATTTCCCCCTTTAAACTAGACGGTTTTAATGTTGATCACGTATTGAACTGATACACTTGATGAATTAAACTTCAATTATACGGGATTAAGGAAAGCAAGGCCAACTGAATGGATAATTTGCCATCTAAAACCTCTTTTACGAGCTCGTAAAATAATACTTTAATGATAATTATAATTTATGTTTGAAAAATCAACCCCCCCCCCTTCCTCGGGTACTTTTTACTCCTTTACAGAAGAAGGGAAGAGAACCGCAGTTTTTCTTCGTGACTTAGGTAATTAGAGTTTAGCATGATACAAAGCGTATTACGTATTCATCTGATAATTCGGCAAAGTTGAAATCTGGTACGTCCCAAGTTATGTTGTAGTTTCCGGTAGATCTGCATGTGATAATGGCTGGTTCATAAATCCTTTCAGCAGCAATATATTCGTTGCCCCGATAACGTTCTCTTACTAGGCTCGAATTTAACAATGCCACTGGTCCTGGAGGGTCGATTTTTAGAATTGATTTCATAGAGGCGTCGATTGCCGAGGAAAAGGCCATCAAAACTAATGCATAAAATAAATCCCATTAATCACGATTGCTATTAAAACTAAATTTTTTTTTTCTTATCGTATATTCCTTAAAAATTAAAGGATCAAAAATGTCATCTTAACATTCAGGATTTAGAACAAAAAAAAACAGTAATAAATATGCTGATGCGATGATATACTTTTTTTCTCTATTACATAAAGTCTTATTACCTGTTGTTAAGAATGTTAAGTAAAATAAACACACTCTTGGCATCGACATGTTGACTTATACACTTTGTCAGCTTTTTGCTTCGACGGTACAGTGCCCTCGAATGATTATAATTATGATTTTATTTTAACTGTTTAAGTGGCGCAGAGCAGCATATCAGCAGGAAACAGCTGCGATTACCGGACATTTTAAAAAACACCCCCAAAACCAAGTCATCAATGAGTTTATGCCTTTGTAAATAGATGGCAGAGTTATATTATTTTAGAAATTTAATTGTAAAATATGAAAATATCTTTCTAGTTATTTTATCATTCCCCATTCATATTCATGAACTATTTAAGAAATAGACGATTATTATCCCAGAGGGTTTTGCTTTAGCAAATAAACCCGACAGGTAACTAATAAATGTAAATACCCTAAGGGCCTGGCTGGGACTCTGAGGCGTTTAATGCTAAAAAGTTTCGCTAAATGTTTTTGGATGCATTTAACGAATAATGGACCAAAATTAGAAATGTTTACACAGAAAGAAACGCAAAATTGAGTCTCATGGGTTAAGGGGGTTTAAAATCCGATTTAATCATGCAAAAAATAATGATATAAGCTTAATTGGCTATAATGTTAACAGATGGCGTTGGCGATTTTGTTATGATGATTTAAAGTTCAAAACTCACACACACACACACACAAATAATTTGGCCTCAATAAATAAAAAAAAACAAGCACTATAATTTACTTGAATTTAAATAGTCAGAGCATTAGATAATAATTTACTTAATGTTGTTGCATTTTCTTTGATAGCGTGAACAGTGCAAAGAATTGTGCATGCAAAATTCATTATGGAAGATGCATACATGGTCTAGTCGGTTAAGGCAACAGGCCAACAGCATAGTGGGCGATTTTGTTGGTTCGATACTTCGATTCCTTTCAAGAGCTTCTTTCGTCTGTATTTTTATTTATTGTTTTAGGCTAGCTTCTCACAGAAGAATTAAAATCTTGGTAAACTAATCTTGATCAATCACTTATTTGATTATTAAATAAATTTAAAGTCGCTATCCCGACAAGCGACTGCGACCTTGCCGAGGCGGGTGCCCTCGGCAAGTGGAGCAGGACTGCAGGAGTTTGCCGGGAACACCTTCATCCCCTACTTTATTACTGCGTATTATACTATTTTAAAAAATGCCTAAAATTCTGATTAGTATTTCCTAGTAACGAACCCAAAATAAAGACTTATAGTAAGAGTTTATATATGTTTATAAAATCATTGTCAAGCTAATACCCGAAGGCTGATAATTCATGATCTTGTTGCGTAACATGCGAATCCTAAACAGGTTTGGCTAATTTGCGCTGGACCCCTTGTTATCTTATAGCTTAGCTTAAGAAATTTAAAATGGGTGCAAATCATAGTTTGCATATTCGTGCATAAAAAAACACAAATAAGTTAAATATAGCAAATACTATCATTAATTAGATAATATATAAAATAATCCAACGTGATTTGTACGAGTTATAGCGAGGATTTCTGGTTGGTGATTAAAAAAGATAATAAAATCAAATATTATGCACATAACATAAATTATTATTCACAGAATAAGCTTATTGTTGGAAAACGAGGAAGAAAATAAAAATTCAGATTGTAAAGTAAGTTTGGAAACAAATCGAAATCGTATATTTTGAACAGCGAAGCTCATAAGATATATAATATTTTTAATACATTCAAATCCATAATATTTCTTTCCATTAACATTATATAATCAGTTCCATTTATAAATGCTCGCAGGGCATGAAAGGAGTTATCATTTTCATTTTACTAACCAGCAATGCATAATGGGAATTAGCACTATATATAAAGGAGGAAAACCAAGAATAAAATACTCAAAAATACTGCAAATTAAACTATACCAGCGCAAGATACAAACACACTTTCATTGGAATTTATAAAATAAATATGAAAAATAATGCGGTCGTCAAATAACTCGATTAAGTTTATATTATTTCTTCTTTAGTGGTGATGTATAACATGCTGTCACCGTGAAAAGAATAAACCGTTCAAATATACGGTGAATATAATACAAATATGTACAAATATATGAAATTAGGCCGGCAATGTACAGGACATCGCTGTGGTCAACAGCGCCAAGGATGATTGCGGTCTGGTATATGTGAAACACGGAGAGGCTGTACCCATTTTACCTGGAACGGAAAATGCATCCTTAGGAAAGCTCTCCCGCTTTGGAGAACTTCTCCTCGCTCAAAGGCGCCATCTGTGGAAAACTTAAGAGCATTTAAACTTATTAGAAATTCAAAATTCAAAATGGGACCAATCACAATCTTGAATATTGGAATATTATATGTAAACATCGTTTTTCAAAATATTCTGCATATTTGTGATAGATAATAAAATTAGCGAATGTAACAAAATGTTTGTTCCAGCGCAGTATTCATTGCATTTCAAGTAAAAAAGGTATACTATAATCATCAGATTAAAGTACGCTTACATAACAGCTTTAACAATAAATTTCCGTGAACGATATTATTGTTGGTAATAATACAAAACAGATGCGCGTTGTAAGTGCACTTGATTGGTAATTGAACTATTTTAAAGTTTCGGACATGTTGTACGAATGCAAGAACATCTAGCTATGATTCCATTATTCCATGGTTTTAGAATTCGTAATTTCAGCCTTAATCTCAGCATTTCGTATTCTTGACACCTTTGCAAATAATATGTCACGCTCAGCAGGTCTATCTGTTAACGTGATTTAGTTCCTCCCTTATTTTAGATTTCTGTATTTTATTAAACTGGAACAGTCCCAAACATGCAGTGCCGTCCTTACCCTTAGGCCGACTAGGCCAATGCTGAGGGGCCAGGGCATATAGCGGGTCCAAACGGCCGGATATTTAAATTTTTCTTATAAGAAAGGGGGCCAATGGACCGGGATGGCCTAGGGGCCACCAAAAGTTAAAGACGCCTCTGCGAACATTACATCGTCTACAGGTATCACTGTATCAGTTTTTAAAGCTAAGGATCACATCCAGATAATTTTATTTAAATTTTAAATATAGAAATGTTTACTAATCTTATGAAAAAACAAAAACAATACCATTTTTAAAAACATAACCATATAGTATTAAACTGTTTTGTTCGAGATCGATATGTTTAAGTTATGTTTCAGATCAAATTGGGAATATTCATTTTCTTTTCATTCATTTTTATTAGTTTCTCATCTAACACGTGGTCGTGTGGCCTAATGGATAAGGCGTCGGACTTCTAATCCGAAAATTGCGGGTTCGAGTCCCGCCACGATTAAAAGTAGTATTTTTGCGGCTGTATATATTTTAGAATGAATTCATTTTTGTAAAAGCTTAACATTTGATCGATATTCACTTAAGAGTAAAATATCCATTCAGTTTATGAAAAAAATTAGGCCCTAGGCAGCGGAAACCAATTTGCCTATTCGTTCAAAATTATTATTTTTCGTGACAAAAAAGGCAATTTTTACGAAGGCAGCTGCCTCGTCAAGTCATAGGTAAACGCCGCCCTGGACATTTCACTTAATAAATGTTACACATCCGTTTGAAAGTTTAGTCCGATTAGTTTTCCTCAACATCCTTGCAAGTCACTATGGAATTGATTTTAGCTATTCAGCAGAACGAAGGCAATGATCGTGTGAGTTAAACCCTCTGACTAGTCATCTATGATTCGTCGATTATAGCAGTGAACCAGTTAGAGGAACACCCAAGAAATTCAACTTTCCAGAAAGTGGAACCCAAATAAGAGCGAGAGTTATTCGGGTTCTTAAGAGATACACCACACAAGTTAACCAATTCGTTAAACTACTTTTTACATATAAAGAGGCAGTCCGCCATTTCCTCGTAGATGCTGAACCCTTTTGATGATCCTATTATTTTTCATTAAAAAAAAATTGCAGAAAGTAGAACCAATAAATTGGCACGCCTCTCGGGTGTACTATCTGGTCAGCTGCTGTTTTCAGTACCAAGCCCTGGTAGGGGCCCAGAATTGAAAAAAAAATTAATTTTCCCAGGGGCCCATTTTTCCTAAAAACGGCACTGCATCAGCACCATTTTAAAACAAAAACCGTGAATTCAATTTGCTTTAGTTCTGGTATTAGTATTCCAAAACTTTAAAAGCTTTGTCATTGCTGTTGATGAACTTTTTATGCTCCGATTTCACGGAAAATAATACAATGAACTGCAACCTTTCTAATAAAATTAACTGTTTATCGCTTTCAATTTTATCGAAATGGATTTTGCAAAAGACAATAAACCAATACAAATAAATTTGGAAAGATATTTTATTTCTGTTTTTGTGCACCAATTAACTATAACATTGCTGCATTAATTATAACATAAGTTCACAGTGGCCTTGTTTTCTTTTCTCTGCTAGCAAGTTTTTACTTTTTTAAACAGCCAATTTTTTCCCTAGTTCATAACGCACTCATAACAGCTGGCTGAAATCCTTGAGCAAAAAAAACCAAATTCCTAACACACGGAAGTGTTTCATTTGAATATTTTCAGATATCGTTAACTATTTCCCCGTTACTTAATCTTCAAGTCTTTGAATTCATATATAAATAATAAACAGAAGTTCAAGCTACGTTTTATACCACGGAATATATGGTCCTTACAAGTTTCTAAGACAAAAAAGTGAAACAATTGATATAATTCAACTTTTCGTTAAATTATGGTTGTTGAACTATTTTTATTATTTTTCTATTTCTTTTTAATCAGGTTCACGCTATTTTAATCAATGCTGCAATAATTATAGAATATTTTCTTATAAAAATGAGTTCATAGTGGCTTTGTTTCTTTTTTTTAACAAGCAAGTTTTATTTATTCACATAACAGTTTTTCACAACAGCTGTTTGAAATGCTTGAGCTGAAAAACTAAATTCCCAAAATCTGCGTTTTACATTATCACATTTAAAGAAGTATCCTTAATAACATATTTTCATTTCGTCCTGGAGATGACTAATTTTCTGCTTCTAATACATGGCCTTATTGAAAAATAATTAAAGAGAGCTAATAGTTGCCCACATAAAATGCCTCATTGGATGAGATTATTAGCTAGTAGTTGTCTGATTCTACTTTAATATAAATGTAAGATATCATGTTGACATTGAAACTCTCTTGTTGCCTAGTTGATTAAAGGCGTCGATCTTTTAATCACAAATTTTCAGAGCCAACTGCTCAACTCCCGCCACAATTAAAAAGCTTTTTTTCGATTGTCACATTCTGTTATTTTTTTGTATAAATATTATATTCCATCGATAATACGATTTTTTAATTAAAGAACTAAAATCCTAATCATAAAAAAATACTTACGAGGGGTTTCCCACTTGAAAACAGATTGAATCTTAGAAAAGTTTTAATTTTTTTCTCACTTAAATATTCTCAATGGGCTTAAACAATTTACTTTTCTCATTTTCCCCACATTTCTTACTTTTCTAAAAAAAATCTCATTTTCTTACAATTTCCAACTTTTCCTACGATTTCTCACTTTTCTCACGATTTTCAAAACTCTTTCGTAATCAAGGCGATTTACATCGTTTTTAATTTTATAAAAAATTAGGTATTTCACCCTAGTGAAATTTTAATACAGCCATTCGAAAGAACTTTTTTTTCTTTCTTTTTTTAATAATATAAGTTTTTTTCAATCTCAAATTGTCAGAAAATCGACATTTTTAAACTCCTTTGGCAATATTTTTGCAGAAAAATAACTAAATGTTCTGAACGTCTTAGATTTCAATAAACCTCACCGGGTGGCGCAGTCGTCTACTTTTTCTGCACAGATGACTAGACATACGTTCGTTTATGCACTGGGAACAAACGAAACCAAAAAGAAATATGCCCACTAAACTAACGCTAAGCTATTGAAAATAAAATTAATTTTGTTAATTTTAAGTTACAAACACTGTCTCGTTTGAATACACTTCTGAATTAATCAATATGTCAGTGTAGAAAATAACATGTAAAGACTCAATTATTAAAATTAAAGCAATCGTAATATTATTTCCTTCCATAGTAGCATACAGAAAATCCATTGCGAAAGAAATCAATTATCAAATACATCGTAAGAAGACCAAATTAGAAAGAATGATGGTCGTTCTTGGAAAGATTCAATCGATGTCTTCAATTGCTCAAACTCGTTCTATGCGCATCTGAATGTTTTGTCCCATGATCCTGGTATCATGATATGGCACTTTCCAGACTTGCATTCTTCATTTCTACTGCACGGCGCTGTATGAAAAGAATTTTAAAATGTAAAAAAACATGGATGAATGCATATTGTAGATTATTTCATTCGTTTTTTAAAACTTAAATAAATTTTAGAAGAAAAGAAAGAGTGATAAAGACGATAGGTATTACTATGTTTCGTTTTATCACCGGCATCCACTTCCATGATAGACGGAATGGTTAGCAAGAGTGCCAAAACCATGACGGAAACCACCTTAATACAAATATGGATGGCGCGTTAAATTCCATATAATGTTTAAAATATTATTAGCCTTCCGTTTAGAAAATATTTTTTTCTTACCAAGATTTTCTTCAGCTGCATGGTGTAAATTTGGTAACTCTTGTAGAAAGCGGAGAAAGTTGGATGAGTTTTTGAAAGCTCGGACACAATTTTTATACTCTGGTATAAGCTTTATGGGCATGCGCAGTAATTTTCAGGAAAATGTAGCAAAACAAGGAAATGTTTCCGCCCTCGCTTCATCACAATTTTGCATAAAAATGCATTACAAAGTAACTGGGAAGGCTTACCCAAATAATCTTCCCTTTTTTAGGTCACAATACTAAGACAACGAGCACACATTTTCTAAACCTTAAATGTCCCAACGTGTCTTCGGCCTGTTCGTTGATCAATCAAAATGTTGGATTACCGGCAGTAATGACATGATTTATTTTAACTATTAGTACCCACCCAATAGGGCCGATATTGACATTTGAAAATAACAAAAAATACGGTTACGCAACCAGAAAAGTTCAGAAAATTCAAAATTTCAAAGCTGTTGCGCGAGGTCTAAATATAAATTTTTTAAATCGGATTTTTGGCAAGAATTGTTTTCTTGATGTTTGAAATACAATATGTGAAGGCCGATCAAAATAAAAAATATTGATGCATTTTGGAGCACCCTAGGGTAAAATATTTGAAATTTTGAGAAAAACAGTACGAGATGAGACAGTAAGTTTTTTGCCTGAAAAACGGATCCAAGGTCACTCAATTTTTTATAAATTTTCCGAAGTCTTAGTCCCTAGTTGTAATTGATTATCTAATCAATGGTACGTCCTACATGTTTGAATTTGGCACTAAACGATTTCTCTTCAAAAATTGTGTCTAATGGTGTGTTTTTAAATGCTTCCTAAGTATAATACCGGATTTAGTTATTTTTCGTGTTCCACCAAAAAAGCGCTTTTACTTGCGCGGCTTTCGGAGATCGCATATTTAATTGGCATAATTGTTTTGAATTAGCTATATTATGAATTACAGTAGAAGCTCGCAAAACGGAACACGCACAAAGTGAGAAAATTCGCAAAATGTTACGAGGGTGAGGGTGCGAAACTTGCTCCGTTTAGCGAGCCGTTACTGTGTGTAGAGTAACATTTTTTTTAAACGCATCTTATCAAGGTGATACTTGCACCCTTGTGGTTTATAGTCACTGGCTTCCTTACGTTCAAGGTTACTATGCATGTTTTTATAATATGGTTCCTTAAAATCGAGGACACAAGACACAGCATCTGTGCAGCTTTTTTAAATGTTGTATCCACAATTTTGAACATCTATTTTTTTCATCAGATGAATTTCATCACTATTAGGCTAACTTTTTCAAAACTATAATTGTTATTTGTTGTTGGAATTCATTAGTAACAATACAACTTATAGAAAAATTAATAAACCTGATTGAACACTCAAAAATAATATGTCATTAGCTGCCAAACATTCAAGTGACCCCAAAGTGACCTTGTTGGCCTTTCATTTTTTAAATTAAGTTGTATTTTATTAAAATAACTAGCTTTTATCCAGGCTGCGTATTGAGCATAAAAGCTATGTATGCGTTTTGTGTTAAATCAAACACTCATACTGCAACAGCTCCTCCAAATCCTTGGGCTTATTAAACGAAATATAATATTCGTCTCAAAATGAAAATAATAAAGGAAGAAACAAAAAAAATAAGGGAAAAAACAGGCCGATTTTTGCATCTTTTTAATCAAAGAATTATTATTTTGTTTCCATTGCACTTTTCCACTTAACATACGGCAAATTATTACTACATTTCATACCACCGACTAATGTCGAAAACAGCGGTAGTTTCTTTCACCATTTATGGCTGACAAATTTTATTTTTTGTGCATTTAATTCTAATTTTTACTCCGCACAAAGGGCCTTGGCACAGGTTCGGAAGCGACTGCTGAAAAAAAATTAGGGAAGCAGAAACTTCGAAGGGGCAACTCCTGCTCGAAGTCGCTTGCCGGGATAGTGTTTTTTATTGATTTATCCAGTTATCAAGAAAATAATTGACTAAGATTAGTTGACCAATGTAGCCTTCTGTAAAATACTAGCTTAAAACAGTGAATAAAAAGGTGAGGGAAAAATCATATTTCGGGAATCGAACGCACTAAACTCATCAGATTTGTGATGCCTTAACCATCTAAGCCATATTAACATAGATGGTTGTGTTTCCTGCAAAAATATATATTATTCATACTTTCGAAGAATAGCGCCTAAACCTAAGCATTATCTAATGCTCTGACCATTTAAATAAACTTATTCCTGTGTAGATTATAAATCCTATGCATCATTATTCAAATTTTAAAAAATTGCATGGCATTGCAGCAAAAAAAGTTGCTATAGTGGGATGTACGCTGCTAGTGGGATCGAACCAGGGACCCACACATTAATTGCAGTAATAGTTTTAATTGATCATGTAACATTTCTTGAGCAGTTTTTTTTATTTTTACGGAGCCCCGCTTTTGACTAACTAATTGCTTGCATTTTTTTTTTGTTTATAAGAATTAAGTCAAATTTATTTTTCAATATTGACATTTGAATCATAACAAAACAACGCCATCTGCAAACATAGTAGCCAACTAAGCAATGTAATTATATATTTTTGATTAATTGAATCGGATTTTTTTTCTTAGGGCATGTAACTCGATCTCAGCATCATTTTGGTATATTATGAAGCATTTCTATCATGTAATCTAGAAATGCATCCAGGAACTGTGGCTAACATTGTTTTCGCATTAAACGCCTCAGAGTCCCCAGCCAGGCCCTTAGGGTTTTTACATTTATTAGTTACCTGTCGGTTATTTGCTAAAGCAAAACCCTCAGGGATAATTTCATATACCATATTGTTTTTTTTTCCATTACGAATGACCAATCAGCTGGGGATACGTTTGGCACACACGCTAGAAACCTTATTTTTGCGGTGAACTGTTTTAAAAGCTACGAATTTCATTGGTTTACATGGAATCACTAAATTTATTGGAAACGCCTTTCTAATACTGCGAAATGTACTTCTATACACTAGTGCAAGGGGGTGGTGACTTTTTTTGTGCAATTTATTCCATTAATGTGAGCAGTACTGCGCGTGCTTATTATGGCCCTACTGCAGTAGATTGAAACTATGCTTCCTACAGAGTATAAATAAATGGATTCAAGTTGATAAAATATCACAATCAAACTCCGATTTCTAAGATTCAAGATAATTACCGCTATGCAGCAGAAGAAAATTTTGGTAAGAATTATTTTACGATACTTATAAAAGTGTAGCCTGATACGGGCTATGTTAGTTATTACTATAGAATATCAATGTTTTAAGATTGTTTTTGTATTAAGGTTATTTGTGTTATGGTTTTGGCATTACTGCTAATCATTCCATCAACTATCATGGAGGTTGATGCTGGCAACAAACGAAATGGAGGTAAATAGAGTCTCAGCATTTTTACAATTCCTCGAAATTTAAATCCACTCCACTGTTTTACTTATAGTTCCGTGTGCGAATAACGAAGAATGCATCTCTGGAACGTGTGCTTTTAAATTTTACGGCATTCATAAAAATGGTCTTCATGTCTGCCAATAACATACGGCTCGTCAGCATTTGGAGAACCAAGTTATCGGTTGTAGCCTCTAAAACCCCTTTTTTCCACATTTAATGTTACTTTGTATTTTAACTGTTATTTTCTTCAAAATGAAATTAAAAAATTGAATGAAATGGTAATTTTTTGTTAATTATTACATATCTGCTTCAAAACAGATTTTAATACATGCTTTTCAATTAAGACCGCTACTTGGAGTGCAAGGGTCTGGTCGTTCATTAACATTATTAATCTTTAAAAAAAAATATTAGAGGCTCTTTAAGATTGAATAGATTATATGACTTTTTGATTCAAATAAAAAAAGGCCATTTTTGTTCATCATGTTTAAAAATAAAAAATCACATTCAATACTCTATGAATCCTTATGATTGTTTTCTCTAATCGTGGCGGAACTTGAACCCGCAATTTACGGATTAGAAGTCTGACGCCTTACCCATTATGCCACACGACCATATTCAAGTTATTAAAAATAATATAGAGTTTAGGAAAATGCGTGGAATAAGACATGCTTCTTAAAATCTATATCATAAAATGCACATTAAATTTGTTTTTTTATTTCCAGCTCAAGGATGTCAAACAACTGCTGCCTGCTGCAACAGCAACTTGGACGAAAAACTGGTTGATGGAATTAACAAACTTTAAATGAAGAGAGTTTTTTTTCTTCTCCCAAATAAATTAAATGGAATAAGTATATATATATAAAGAATGTGTCATAATAAAAGTGATTCAGTCTTAGATATTACTAATTTTTCTTCATTTTCTTATTGATATAAATAATTTACTGATTATTTTTATTTACATATAAATGCATTTTCCAAAACCCTTTTGTTGCTGCTTGCGAACATTAGGCATAATATAGTCCCAACGTTTTTTTAAAATACCAGTACACGACGCCTCGGTTTCAATTCGATTTTTTTACATTTGAATAAATCTTACACTCAATTTGCGGTCTACACTTTTTAAAAGTTTGCTTATCACGGTTTGTAAACTTCCTATGCTCCAGATTTCGGGGGAAATAATACAAACTATAAGATCTTGATTCATATAACTGTTGTTTATCGGCTATGGCTATCTATTTTATTTCAAGTGACTCAACATCAAACAAAGAACCAATACACATTTTCTTATAACCATATTTTATTTTGGTTTCTTCTGTACCAATAAACTAAAACAATGTCATTCATTTGAATTTTAACATTTCATTTGTTTAAATTAACGGACAGGTTAGGCATTAATCCAGAATCCATCTTTCAAACTTTTTATAGGAAGCAAAATATGAAGAATTTTCCAATCGGCGTCTTCTGTCTTCCAGCTGCTAACATCCATTCTATACGCAAGCATTGGAACCACCAAAGGGAGGAATATAGGAACCAACAAACTTGGTCTTTAATTCGCATCGACCAGAGATGCATTCATCTTTATTATAGCATCGAGCTACATATACATTTAAATAAAATATGGATAACCTCTTCAGATTTTAGGCGATTAATTTTGATTGACATACCTCCACTTGGCTTATCGCCAGCTGCGACCTCCATATTCGAAGGAATAATTAGCAGTAGACCCAATATCATGACAGAAACCACCTTAATATAAGAAAGAATTACATAAGTTGCCTTCTACATTAATTCAGTCAAGTTAATTATACAGTAAAATTTAATTAACCAAAAATACAATGAAACTTTTTCCAGTTTAAACTGAAATCAAAATCTCTCAAGTATAGTATGTGCTTTATAATAATAATATACTGAATAAAAAAAAAAGATATATCTCACCAATAGTTTCTTCGCCTTCATGGTGTAGATCGGTTGGAAATTGAACCAAGTTATATGATTTTTCAACAATAAAAACTAGGTTTTTATACTTTGGTAGAAAGAAGAAATATTGTAGACATGCGCGGTGCTTTGCAGATAATCCCTTGTACAGTAAGAAAATGTATCCGCCCTCGTGATGGCGGTGTTGTATGGAAGTGAATTGCAAAGGCGGGTCTGATTAATCTAAAAATTTGGTTTCAACCAATGAAATTTAATAGGAAACCTTAATACAGCCTCTGAACGCCGTATCTGTTAATAACTTATCCATAATTAATTGGTGATTGCACAAGCTGAAATCTGGAAAATGAGAAACGTACATTTTATGATCCAGTTTCATACAATTCCCCTTCTCTTGGCTCTTCCCTTCCTGCAGCATATTTTTTCCGAGATAAATAATTCAGACTTTTTCTTCGAGAACATGGTCCCGTACATGAAAAGATTATGATATACATATATTTTTTAGATTGAAAAATTAACATGTATGATTTCGTGTTTTGACGAGTGCGTATAGTGATCGCAATAGTATATGAGTCAATATGCATAAAAAATGATACAATGCTACCAACTAAAAGATAAATTTTATCAGAAACAGGAAAATATAACAAATCTACGGTACTTAATTTCTTCTTAATGCACGTTAAAAACATTTAGTATTGTTTTTATTTTGTACTTTGAATAAAAATCAGGGTGGTGAACAACAGTTGGCCTTTCTTAAGGACTACTCTATGTTTCCCTAAAAAATGACTTGTTTGTGTATGTGTCTTAAATGTAATATATTCTTACACACAAATTTATATACTTTATTAATTGGGCGCTAAGATTTCTCGCTGATCAAATTTTAATCAAATGACTCAAGCTTATTCAAATACAAGAAAAGGTTTTACTTGCATATTTTCAACTTTTTTATGAGTTTCGTCAACCACTTGTCCATTATTTAGTCAAAAAGTCCTTGAATTAATAACGAAACGATAGAAAGCAGCTCGGGTTTTGTTTTATATTCCGCAATATAGACTATAGCCCTATAAAGTTAAAAAAAAAAGTTTTTTTAGTTCATTTTATTGTTTTGTTTTAATTTTATTCCAGTGAAAACAGTGCTGCATAAATTATAGCATAAGTTTACAGTTTCCTTTTTTTTCTTTTCTCTGCTGGTAAGTGTTTACTTATTCAAATAGCCAATTTTTGTCCCTGCAGCTCATAACGTAACAGCTGGTTGAAATCCTTGAGCAGAAAAACTAAATTCCTAACATTCGAAAGTGTGTTTACTTGAACATTCTCAGTTTTTATGGGTTTCACCAACCATTTGCCCATTACATAGTCTTCAAGTCCTAAAATTCATATCGAAACGCTAAACAGTAATTCAAGCTACGTAACTACGTTTTAAATCCCGCAATATATGACCCTTAAAGTTTTTTAAACAAAAAATATAATTATTGATAAAATTCATTTTTTTCCCGTTGAAATCTGGTTATTTGAATTATTTATTGTTAATATGATTTCAATGTTTACAGCACTGTAATAATTATAGATTATTATCATTAATAATTAACATTAACATTAATTCACAGTGGCCTTGTTTGATTGTTTTATTTCTTCTACTGGTAAGTTTTTTATTTATCCGAATAACCAGTTTTTCACAACAGATGTTTGAAAAACTAAATTCCTAAAATTTGCGTTTTATATTTTTACATTTGAAGAAGTATCCCTAATAGACATCCTTTCATTTCATCCTTGAGATGACTAATTATCTTCAGAACTACGTAGTATTTCGATTTTAGGGATTCTCGACAACGTTTTAAAATATAACTGTGATAAGATTTTTCATTGTATTTCGAAGAATATGATGAATTAGTTTGGTTAGATTACGGTGACATACTTAAAAGTCACCGAGAAAAAAAACCATTGCTCAAATGTTTGGTTGAAGACCGAAGTGTGAAGACTTCTTATCTTCTAGATCATCTTTTGCCATGAAGTTGTACCTTTGTTTTTCCCTACCCATGCTGCATGGGTAGGGAAAAACAAAGGTACAACTTGCCAGTGCATGGATGGGCCATCCATGCACTTAGAAAACGAGATTTCTTAATGCACTTTGGATACTTAAAATCAAATATTCGTAATACAACAGGTGTTCCAAATCCTTGAGCTGGATTAACAGCCCAGAATTTTCTCGATCGAATTTTACAAACCTAACACAGTTACCGCCTCTTTACTGAAAATTTTAACGACGATACAAAATGTAACGATTCCCGTTGCAGATATTAACCACCCTGATTATAGATTAAGTGGGAAAACAGTAGAAAATTTGCATCATAGTAAAATAATTATATTATCTTTGCCTTTATGCTATCGTTGACTTACTTATACAATTTCTTAGTACTTATTTTCCCACTCAATTTTACTTAGAACGGAACAATTTATTTATAGATACAGGACAGAAACAAGTCCTTAACTGAATTAAGCATCCAACTAATCGAAAACAAAGACAAGTAAATAAATATCTCTATTTAGCTGGTTTTATGAATTGACATCGAATTACTTTAATAACTTAATGCAGTTACTTGCTATCATTAAAAAAAAATTTAAATCGAAATTCCGTTTTTACCAGATTTTTAAAAAATCCCGCTTTTACACGGACTCTTTTTGAATCATAGAATATTGATTTAACGAACCCTTGGAGTGTCCTTGTTTTCTTTTTTCCCTCCAATATATGCTTATATTTAATCTAACAAGCAGTTTTCAGTCCCAGTTCATAAAGCTTCAGCAGCTGTTTAAATTCCTTGAGCTGGAAAAACAAATTCCTTAAATCTGAGTCTTATGACACAGTTGTTTTTTAAGAAACATTCCTTATTTCTCGCATTTTCTTTTATCATATAGTACCTTCAGAGAAATAGGGACAACCGCTTTTTTACCCATTTATAGCACGCGTCTTAAGGGGTTAAGTGTCGTGCTAAATACTGATGGGAAAACTACAATTCTGGTCAAGAAATTGAAATGCTTCGCATTCGGCGAGATAAATAAATTAGTTTCCTGATACTAATTTGTTATAATTTGCAGTCATTAACGGATATTGGGTTATTTGCATCGAAATAGGGCTACTTAATTACCTATTTTTTAGCCTTCTTTGAATTAATATCATGATAACACTGTAAAATATGTTGATTGTAAGGATTAGCTGCATTATGAAAATATTTCATAATTGCACAAGATATGAAAGGTAATTATCATTTAGATAATAGTACCAAAAACAATTATGAAGAAGGAGAAAATTCTTCTTTTTTTAATCGAAAATTTTCATCAAATCACAATTTATTTGAATAGTTTCAAATTAAATATTTTCCTCAGCATGGAACAACTCCACATGCTTTTACTGTATTCGAAATAATCAGTTTCAAAGAACTATGAAAATGCCTATCCCGTGTTTTATTTTATTTTATTTTACTGAAGTCCATACAACCAGCAAAATAATTTTAATAACATTTCCAAGAACTAGTTTCGCTTCAAATATCGTGGTTTTAAAAAGTAAAAACCGTGAAAATTCCTGGATCCATCTGTTTTAAATCGTTTTGATTTTGACTCAGGGACTTTAAATGACTAAACATATGTTGACGAAAAAGATTCTAGAAAATATTCCAGAACAATTTTTGAATATGTTTTTTTAAATATTAGTGCATGGTGTCTCGATTCAAATTAAATATCTAACATTTGAATATATCTTAATCTTATGGATAATGTTGTTTCAGAAACATAAGATGTATTTTTTTTAATTATAGGTGCTTACTTATAAGGATTTTTACATCGGGCTTTTTGGAGAATGGCTTTTGTGTCAATTGTGTTTCAAATAAATATTTTTTATGTTTATTTCTTAATCGATTTTGATATTTTTCATGTTTCGTCCTTGAATGCTCAGTCACGTAGCCCTTGTATCAAAATCCTATCGACTAACAACAGCTGGCAATGTGTGAGTACTACTTCGTATTACCTCTAGTCAATATTCAAAACTACTTTATCCGCCACTTTTTTACCGCGAGAAAACAGCGTGGAGCGCATAGCGCCCAGAGCTCCCTTTGGTGGGGTAGTGGGTGGTGTTGAAACGCTATTACCCCTCAGACACATGGGAGCCAATAAGAATAAGCTTTTCCCCAAAGCTCCTCTCTCCCGCACTAAAAAAAAGAAGCGAAAAAAGTGGTCGTAACTAATAGCCTATAACTCTTGAACGGGTAAATAATTTGAAATTTTGAGAAAACCAGTTTGAGATAAGACAATAGTATCGATCGATATTATATTATGAAATATCTATTAATTTTTCGCAATTTTTTTGCCTGAAAACGCATCAAAGGTCACTCAATTTTTTATCAATTTTCCAAAGTCCCCTAGTTTTTATTGATTATGTAATCAATAGTACATCCTACATGTTTGATTTTTACACCAAACTATTTTTTTAAAAGAATGCGTCGAATGGTGTGTTCAAATGCTTCCAAAGTATATTACCGAATTTAGTTATTTTTCGTGTTCCACCAAAATAAGCCCTTTTACTTACGCGGCGTGCGGATCGCTTGTTAAATTGGCATACTTGTGTTGAATTAACTGTATTATGAATACAGTAGCGGCTCGCAAAACGGAACACCTACAAAATGAGAAATTTCGCAAAGTGTTACGAGGATGAAGGTTCGAAGCTTGCCCCGTTTAGCGAGCCGTTACTGTGTAGTCCTGTAACATTTTTTGTAACGCATCTTGTCAAGCTGATACTTGCAGCCTTGTGGCTTATAGTCACTGGCTTCCTTACATTCAAGAAGGAAGGATGCATGCATCTTTAATTTGATTCCTTGAAATCGAGGACACAAGCCAGAACAGCTATACAGCCTTTTTAAATGTTGTATTCACAATTTGAACGTCTATTTTTTTCATCAGATGAATTTCATCGCTATTAGGCTGTTTCAAAACTGTAATTGTTATTTGTTGTTGAAATTAATTGGTAACAACACAACTAATTGAAAAATAAATAAACCTAATTGAACACTCAAAAATAAAGTCATTAGTTGCCAATGACTTTCAAGTGACCCCAATGTGACCAATGTGACCTTTTATTTTTTTTATTAAGTTGTATTTTATCGAAATAACTAGCTTTTATCCAAACTTCCTAGTGAGCATTTAAGCTTTGTTCGCTTTGCGTTTTGTGATTTAAATCAACACCCATAATGCAACAGCTGTTCCAAATCCTTGGGCTTAGTAAACGAGGTATATATTATACCTCGTAATATATTATACCTCGTTTACTAAGCCCAAGGATCGTCTCAAAATAAAAAAAAATAAGTGAGAAAACAGGACGATTTTTGCATCTTTTTAATCAAAGAATTATTATTTTCTTTCCATTGCACTTTTCCACTTAGCCCAAGGCAAAATATTACTACATTACATACTACCGACGAATGTGTTTTCACCATTAATGATTGACAAATTATATTTTTGGTGCATTTAATTTTAATTTTTACGCACTAAAGATCTTGGCGCAGGTTCGGAAGCGACTGCTGAAAAAAAGCAGGGAAGCAGAAACTTCGAAGGGAGGAGCAAACATGAATAGGAGGGTATTTGATTAATTAAAAACAAACTTTCTTACACCATATTGGTTTTTTTCCATTACGAGTGACCAATCAGCTGGGGATACGTTTGGCACACACGCTAGAAGCCTTATTTCTGCGGTGAACTGTAATTAAAAAAGACAACTACGATTTTCATTGGTTTAAATTGAATCACTAGATTTATTGGAAACGCCTTCCTAATACTGCGAAATGTATTTCTATACAATAGTGCAAGGGGGTGGTGACTTTTTTTGTGCAATTTTTTCCATAATGTGAGCAGTACTGCGCATGCTTATTATAGCCCTACTGCAGTAGATTGAAACTATGCTTCCTACAGGGTATAAATAAACGGATTCAAGTTGATTAAATATCACAATCAAGCTCCGATTTATAAGATTCAAGAAAATTACCGCTATGCAGCAGAAGAAAATTTTGGTAAAACTATTTTACGATACTTATAAAAGTGTAGCCTGATACTGGCTATGTTAGCTATTACTATAGAATATCAATGTTTTAAGATTTTTTTTTGTATTAAGGTTATTTGTGTTATGGTTTTGGCATTACTGCTAATCATTCCATCAACTATCATGGAGGTTCATGCTGGCAACAAACGAAATGGAGGTAAATAGAGTCTCGACATCTTTACAATTCCTCGCAATTTAAATCCACTCCACTGTTTTACTTATAGTTCCGTGTGCGAATAACGAAGAATGCGTCTCTGGAAGATGTGCTTTTAAATTTTACGGCATTCATAAAAATGGTCAAAATGTCTGTCAGTAACATACGGCTCGTCAGCATTTCGGTTGTAGCCTCTAAAACCCCTTTCTTTCCACATTTAATGCTACTTTGTATTTTAACTATTATTTTCTTTAAAATTAAATAAAAAATTGAATGAAATGGTAATTTTCTGTTATTCATTACATATCTGCTTCAATACAATTTTAATACATGCTTTTCAATTAAGGCCGCTACTTGGAGTGCAAGGGCTTTGTCGTTCAATAAGATTATTAATCTTTAAAAAAATATTAGAGGCTCTTAAAGATTGAATAGATTATATGACTTTTTGGTTCAAATAGCTAGTTTGCCCCATAATCCCAAGCTACAACAATAGAAAGGGTCTGAAAAATTCATTCATAAATATCATTACTTAAAGAAGGAACACCAATAATATTCTAGAGATTTACTACAACTTTTTCCACTGTGTTTATCCTCGCCATTTATGCGAGTAATTAGTTTGAATTCAAGATATATTTTATAAAATCCATATTCATAAGAAATTCATAAAAAAGGTTTAGTTTTACCCTTTTCTATGACCACTTAAAATGGGGGTTCCTTTCTTTTTTTACCAACGATTTTGCTTTATTCAACTAACCAGTTTTTTCGTTAAAGCCCATAATAATGCACCAGCTGTTTGAAATCTTTGAGCTTGGAAAATAAAATGCTCTCAATCTGCGTCTTGTGCTATTATATTTGATGAAAAGAAGGTTCATTGAAAGATTTCATTATGCCTGGAAACATTCCACTTAATTGGTTAAGACTTATTTAACTGCACAGAACCATTTTTCTTAAATAGGCCCTATTTTTTATTTGTTCCTTTAAAAAAATCATTATCTTGTAAAAAATCTCGAGTTTGAATGCTATAAATAAATCAATAATAATGGAAAGCAATTACAAAAAATAATCAGATTCTAATGTGAACAATATAGCTTTCTGGTTGAAATTTGAATCCAAACTAAATAAAAGCTTTATTCTTATTGGTTGCTATGTGTCTGTGGGATACTAGAGTTTCAACACCACCCACTACCCCCCAAAGGGAGCTCTGGGCGCTATGCGCTCCACGCTGTTTTCTCGCGGTAAAAAAGTGGCGGAAAAAGTAGTTTTGAATGTTGACTTGAGGTAATACAAAGTAGTACTCACATATTGCCAGCTGTTGTTAGTCGATATGATTTTGATACAAGGGCTACGTGACTGAGCATTCGAGGACAAAAGAAAAAAAATATCAAAACAGATTAAAAAAATGAACATAAAAAATATATCTTTGAAACACAATTGACCGAATGACTTGACGCAAAGGCCCAATGTAAAAATGTCCCTACAATCAAAAAATCCTTATATAGGTAACCATCTATAATTTGATAAAAAATATCTTATGTTTCTGAAACATATTATCCATAAGATAAGATTAAGATATATTCAAATGATAGATATTTAATTTGAATCGAGACGCCGTGGACTAATATTTAAAAAAAAACATATTCAAAGATTGTTCTGGAATATTTTCTAGAATATTTTTCGTCAACATATGCTTAGTCATTTATAGTCCTTGAGTCAAAATCAAAACAGATGGATCCAGGAATTTTCACGGTTTTCACGTCAAAATTAAAAAAGCTTTTTTGAATGCCTACATTTTGTTGACCTATTTTTTAATAGATTTGGTATTTTTGATTTTATCAATAAATCCTTAATATCTTATTTATATGAATATATGAAATATATGAAAAAAATCATTGATTATATTGCGCTTGGTAAGTAATATTATAGTATATAAGTATTAAGTATCGTTCCAGCTTCGCAGTGTGCATGTATACGATTCTTAATGCACTTTTGCTACATAAAATCAGATACTCGTAATGCAACAGGTGTTCTATACTGTATCCTTGAGCTGGATTAACAGGATAGAATCTTTTCGATCAAATTTTACAAACCCAACACCGCTACCGCCCTGTTACTGAAAATTTAACGACGATACAAATAGTAACGAGTCCTATTACCGATATTGACAACCCTGCATTATAGTCAAGGAAACTAATTTTTTATCAAATAATTATACTATCTCTGAAAAAAAATTCGTTGCCTTACTCTGCTCAAATGCTTTAAATTTCGAGTTGTTAACTGTGTGTAAAGAATGCTCCAAAAATACTGATTGGCGTATTATTTCTTCGCAACTCGGACTAGATTTACGTATTTAAAAATAAATCTCATGATTAGTTTTAACTTTTTTAGTACCAAGGGGTTGACCAGGCGATAAGAGTTTAGTTGAAAAAGTGAAAGTTCTTTTAGGTCGAAATTGAATAGATTATCATTTATCAACAATTTTAAGCTGGTATTACATTATGCCTAATATTCTCCTAGCTAAAGCAATACAAAACGGTATTCGAAAATAGTGTATATGCAAAATTAGTATATTTTTCATAACAATAACGAAAATTTAAAAGTGTAGTATTCGAAAGACTGTTATGGATCATCTCTATTAATGATAAATCCTTAATCAACTAGTTTTCCATTCAATTTAACTTGGAAGGGGAAAATGTTTTTACAGATAGGGACAGGAACAAGTCCTTTAAGTGAATCAAGGGACCAGGTAGTCAAAAACACAGCCAAGTAAATAAATATCTTGATTGAGTTGGTTTTATGCATTAACATAGATTAACTTCTTGCACTAAATGCAGTCAACTTAAATCATTATTTAAAAATATAAAAGCTAAACCGTTTTTGTTTTGTTTTGTTTCAATTTTAAAAAAATGCCGCTTTTACTCGGACACTGCTTGAATCACAGAATATTGATTTAACTTAAGCGGGTGTCCTTGTTTTCATTTTTTTTCTAGCAATAAATGGTAATATTTAATCAAAATACCAGATTTCAGTCCCAGCTTCACCATCTGTTTAAATGCCTTGAGCTGGAAAAACAAATTCCTAAAACCTGCGTCTTATAACACATTTGTTTTTGGAGAAACATTCCTTATTTCTCGCATTTTCCCTTATCATATCAGCCTGGTCTCTAATTCATGTGTCTTAGTTAGGGCATATTCGAGTGGGTAGTTTTCTTATGGAGAAACCTACTACGCTACCTACATGTTAAATTCAGAAACCTCGTGGGTTTAGGCAACCTAACAGGATTCAGCAACCTACATTTGAAAAGTTAAGCTAACCTGACCTAATATGCAATAGCGGGGGTTAGCATCTACCCTAATGGGGGGGGGGGGGTGTTCGTTGAATTACACCCGTTATAAGTTATAATGGTATTAATTCGAAATCCAAACAATTGATTAATTAATTTAAAATATAATTTTTTATAATGTACAATATTTGATTTTTCAAGGTTGACTGTACTCGACTTGACGGTACTTGACTGTAAAATATTTTCCATTGCACATGAAATGAAAAGAAATTATCATTTAGATTGTTCTATCCTAAAACTATAAGACTATAAGCAGTTAGCACCACGAAGGAAAACTACGAAACGGACTAAAACGTATGAAAATTAATCATGCATCTCAGAATCTAAGTTTCAATCTCGTCGGGACTACTTTTCCCCGTTCGAGTGAGTTGAAGCCTAGAATCCTCAGTTATCGTGATTTAAAAACGTTCTATCTCTCAATATTTTGTTTTGCTTAGACTGTAAATTTTAAACGGTTTAAAACTCCAAAAAAAGTCACTGTCGTGATTTGTCGTCAGTTATCGTGATTTAAAAACGTTTTATCTCTCAAAATTTTGTTTAGCCTAGACTGTAAATTTTAAACGTTTTAAAATTCCGAAAAAGTCACTCTTTCTCACTTTTCAAGTGTTTTTATTCAAAACCCCCTAAAAAGTGGTTCTTCAACAGTAATAACAAAAAAAAAACGGATTAAGGGCTAAAAAGCTATAATTTTTTCTTGTTTCTTCAACTATGACAGTTAATTATATCGTTTCCCATTTTATCGCAACATCAAGTAGTACAAAAAGAACCAATACAAAGAAACTGAATACGGCATTTCATTTAAATTTTTTTATTCACCAACTAACAAATTTTACGTTTATTTCACTGAATCTGAAATTATAAAGAAAATGTAATGTGTAGGCATAATTAATATTCGAAATGGAAACAAAATGGAAAACATTGTTTTAATCTTCCAGCCATTTTTTGTGTTTTTAGGTGCCTACATCCATCCTATTTGCAGACATAGGTGCCTAAGCCGGGAGGAACAAATGAACCCTTAATCGGGCTTTTCTTTGCACACTTTCCAGAGATGCATTCTTCCTGACTAGTGCATGGTTCTAAATACATTTAACAACAAAAATAAGTAAATCTTTCAGAAAGAAGGCAATTGCTCTTAATTATATATTACCTCCTTTTTGTTTGTCGCCAGCTGCTACCTCCATGATTGAAGGGACAATCAGTAGTAGTCCCAATATCATGACAGAAACAACCTTTATATAAAAAAATAACAAAATTTCAATTACATATTTGTACTGGCAAGTTAATAACACAGATAAAAATGTTCTTACCAAGGTTTTCTTCAGTTCCATGGTGCAAACTCTGTAACTTTTTTTCGAAGTCTTACTTCTCTTATTCGGAGAAAGTTTTGTGATTTTTTAACAACTCAAACCAGGTTTATATACAGTGGGTGAAAGAATCATTTAAATGCACGATAAGCAGAGCTTTTTGAGCATGCGCAGAAATTTGTAGATAAATGTAATCCAGCTTAAAGAAATGTATCCATCCTGGTTACGGCTATGTTGCATACAGAAATGCACTGCACAGTAATTTGAAAGGCGTCACCATAACACCTAGAAATTTATAAACTACCAATCAAATTTAGGTATTCTTTTTTATGTAAAGAGCACATACCCTTTTAGCGCTTATGTGTGCCAACGTGTCTACAGCTAATTGGTTGCCGCATTCACGATGTTGAATTTTGAAATATATATCCTCCCCATAAAATTTGCTCCTCCCTTCCCCGCGAGATTCTGCTTTTTTCATACCGAGAAATTAGTCCATATATCTTCTACATGCATCTAGAGTGTTTTGTACGGATAAAAATAATTTTGGCAGCATAAAAATTAAGTTTTGGTTCCTAATAATATTTTTAAATTAACATGGGAGGTATACGCCCCCTCGGGTTTATATGCATCATACTGTAGATAAAGAGAATGGCTAATTTATTTCTTTAACAAAGCAACGCTTCAAAACTAGAACTTTATGAGTCATAGAATTTAAATTGACCAAAGCAGCAAAAAAATCCAAAGAATAGAGAAAACGTGCTTGGCACTGCCAAGCACGTTTCTTTTCATCAAGCCATTCATCCTTTGAATATATGAATTCAATTAAACGAGCAATGATGTATTTGTGTAGTGGGGCGCTCTGGACCCCAAACTCGCGCCTGCGACGGGTCATCATTGTCTTTTTTCGTTTTTTCTTTCCATTAAATATTTATTGAATGATATTATTAGATTACAAGAAAAAAGAGTGCGTTTGACGTGTCTCACTTCACTCCTTCAAGCTGTGTAAGATTCGGCGTCAAGGTCGCGAACATACAGAAAGAAATGTGACAAGAAAAGGCCCGTTCACACTAGACAAAGAACGCCAGGTGTTTTGCAGAAAGTTTTTCAGAAAAACGCAGAAAAGGCGTTTTTGTATAGTCTTAACAGGCCTTAATTGCTCGATCGTTCTTAGAAAGTAGGATTCTATTTGAATACACTTCTAAAACATGCCCATGTGGAAAATAGCGTGTAAAGAATAAATTAGAATTTAGAGCAATTGTAATATTATATTTTCCTCAGAATTGACATACAGAAAAACCATCGCGAAAGAAATCAATAATTCAAATACATGATAAATACAAGCGTGGAAAGAATTAAAATCGTTCTTGAAAATATCCACCCGATGTCTCGGTGCTTCAGATGCTCTAACTCATCTTAGGCACATTCATACGATGTATACAATGCTCCCAATGTCATGAGGCGGCACCTTCCAGAAGCGCATTCTTCATGACTATTGCACTTCGCTGTATGGAAAGAATTCAAACGATGATTTCATTATTTTAGCCACTCGTTACTCAAATTCTCTAGTTAATTAGAAGGTTAACCATTTACAATATTTCCGTTTATCGCCAGCATCCACTTCCATAATGGACGGAATGGTTAGCAATAGTGCGAAAACCATAACGGAAATTACCTTAGTAGAAACATTGATAACAAGTTACATTCCATTTCATATTTAAAATATATAACAAGCCTTAAGTTTGAAAACTATTTTCTTACCAAGATTTTCTTCAACTGCATGGTGTATGTTTGGTAACTCTTTTAGGATTCGGAGCAAGTTTGGTGAGTTTTTGATAACTCGAACTAATTTTTATACTGTGCTGAAAAAAGTCACGGGCATGCGAAGTGAGGTCCAGACAATTGAATAGAGCAAGGAAATGTATCCACCCCCTAACCTTAATTTAGCATTAATATGCATTACAAAATAACTGGGAAGGCGTACCCAATCAATTAAGAAAAGTTTTCATCAGCCAATCAAATATAAATTTTATTTTTTGGTCACCGTAGTAAGACAACGTGTACCCGGCTGATTGGGTGATACAATCAAAATGGTGTAAGTATGTGAAAAGTAATGACAGACGGCAAGTTTTTCGTGGGTGTCTCGGGAGAACGCGATTATGACACAATTCCCGTTGACTCCCCTGTTCGAGACTGATCTCAAAAGTTTTCTCTTGAAAAAATCTATGGAATGATGGTATTCGTTTTTTCTTGGCGCCTCTAAATAAAAAACTTTTTTTTTCAAAAATTCACGATAAATGTACGCTTTCTCGTGCATCGCCTCTTAATCTTATGGATAAATATTAAAGGCATTAAATTTTCATAGACAACTTTAGATTAGACCCTACGATAGGAACTAATGTTCACAGGAACATTCTCATACGTTTTTTCTGCTTCTTTTCATGTAGCTTGGACAAATTAACTGCCGTTTGACGCTGCTTTTTAAACTTAAAAAAAAATAAACAATTTTTTTTAAACTGATCTAGAACCCAAAAAACAGTTTATTTTAATTGTTGCTTTGTTGTCAATTTTGGAAACATAGTAGTTCGTGCATTCCATTAATCTGCTGGTTACAAGAAGCAAAGAATTTTTTTTTCAAATAACATTTTCGAAAAATGTATTTGAACGCGCCAAATATTGTTAGTTTTAAATCTTAATCACCTTGGACATTCATGCATCCAACTGTTGTAAATCGTGATTTCGACTCAAGGACTAAATGACATAAGTATATGTCGACAAAGAAAAATCTGGAAAGTTTTCTAGAACAATCTTTGAATACTTTTTTTAATGCCAGCGCACGACGTCTCGATTCCAATCATACATTGTACACATGAATATATCTTAATCGTATGGATAATTGTTCCAGGAACATAAAAAAAAAATTTGGTTTTAATTATAGGTGCTTACCTATAGGGACATATTGATTGTAGGGACATTTTTACATGGGGCTTTTTGGAGTAAGGCTTTTGTGCAAAGTCATTTGATCAATTGTGTTTCAAAGCTTATCCATATCAATAAAAATGTAACTAATAAAAAAAAAATGTTACTTGACGAAATTTGAATGAAAATTAAATTTCTTACGTATCATTGTATCTTGAAAATTTTACTTTACTTTTGTTTTAATCGTGCACTGGTTTCTTTTTTATGTTTATTTTTTAATCGTTTTTTTTCCCTTGGTTTCGTCCTTGAATGCTCAGTCACGTAGTCCTTGTATCAACATAAAAACGATAAGCAACAGCTGGTAACGTCTAAGTATTGCTTCGTACCTCCTATAAAATTTGATGTCTGTAAATTTGATTATTATGTACCCTTAAAATTGTCATGCTTGTGTTTAATAACCTATATTATGAATTTTAGCCTAGTTTTCATATTTAATGACGACTCTTTGGTGTTGCTGGTAGTTTGATCACTTTGAATTATTGCGTTTTTAAATACATTTTCAACTTTATCAATATAATAATATTTGACTATAATTAGTAAGTATTCAATTCTATATTATATTTCATATATTTGAATATGTATATTATATTTAAAAATTTTACTGTTACTCGCAGTTTTTTTGGCTAGTCACTTGACCTTACATTCAAGGTTACTGAACACAGGCCTAATGCTTCTATAATTTAACTCCTTGATATCGAGGGGTCAAGTCTATTGACATGTCGGAGCGACATGGCAATAACGTGGAAAATGGCTATTGACATGTCGGATGTATTTCGCCATAAGGAAAATATTTATATTTATTTCATGACTTAGGAATTGTAAATGAATATTTTGGCGCCAGAAAAAAGGCATCGGGCCATCGGTGGAAGAATGACTTTTAATTAAAGGTGGCAACTTTGGATGACTTTGACAGTCCATTATTTCAAGAGCGTAGGCGGGAGTCACTGTTTTAGTAGGCTAGACATATCAGTGTCATACGTCAGACATTAGACATATTCAATACCAGATAGAGGCAGTCATACCGAAGCTGTGACCGCCATTTTATTACAAAATGTCTGGCCTTTTAGACCTTATATGTGTTGGAAAACTTTTCGAAACCTTTGACGAAGTTGAGCAACTAGTTTCTCGTCTACGAGAAGAGCTCTACTTTCCAATCAAGTTCGCCGAACGCAGAACGGCTGCTAGTCACAACAAAAAAGTAAGTTACTCTTTAAATATGCCAATTTTGTTTTTGTATATCGACATTTATGTGCGTGTGATACAGAAGGGTGCAATACCGGTTGATGAAGTTAAAGTTAAATACCAAAGTGCCAATATAGTATGCTCTCACTTTGGCGATCACCGAGATCGAAGCACCGGCGCTCGTCCAAACCAGCACGTGTTTAGTTCTCGCTGCCCTTTCAAATTTCGCGTCTCGTGGGACGCCTTGCTAGAGAAGTACCGTATTCAATCTGCGTGCTTAGAGCACGAAGGCCATGTTATTTCAGCTGAAGCCTACGAAGCGTGTTACCGAGTGAAAAAGTATGTGGGCAGATTAATTTAATGTACCATTTGAATTTCGCTTTTATAATTAACGTTCATAAAAATTAATACATTTTAAGGAGCATGGATCCAATCGCTATTGCGTTTGCAGAGAAAGCTTTACTAGCCGGAGCCGTTCCGGATCGTATAAGGAAGCAGTTATCAATTGATTTTGGGACACACGTGAACGCAAAATTTCTCCAGAACATCAAGCAAAAAGTTAAAGGTATTTACTGAATATTTATTATTTGATTAATCTCTTGGAATGTTATCGTTTACATTTAACAATTTCTTAATCACAGGTTTGCCTCAGGATGAGTGGGCAAATACTGTGAAACTTCTCAATACCTACGAGCAGGTTCCTGGCAACGTAATTAAGGTGCTCTATGACGCGGCCGACAATACCGTCAATCTCATCTTTATTCAGTTAGCCCATCAACGCGAGCTGTACAAACAGTACGGTGAAGTAGTTCTGCTAGATGCAACCTACAAGATTGCTAAAGTCGGTATGCCGTTGTTTACTCTACTGATTGTCGATAATTTCGGCGTCGGCCAACCCATCGGCTTTTTTCTCGTTAGAGAGGAGACTACAGACTCAATAATGGATGGACTCCGAATTTTTGCATCCGTACGACTTATAAAATTATATTCTCCGTAGTTATTTAAGTTGTTAACGATCTTATTTTCTTTTTCTTTCAGAAAAATGACGTGACTAAAACTACCGTTGTCCTCACAGATAAGGACTGCAAAGAGTTGACTGCAATTCATGAAGTTTTCCCTCATGCTAAAAGTCTATTATGCACATTTAACGTCTTGCAAGCGGTCGATCGTCGTCTAGAAAAGGCGCATCTTCTACACGACTTTCAAAATGAGGTATACGAAATATTTCGCGACGCTCTCTATTCTAAAGGAATCGACGAACTTGAAGAATGTGCATTCGAGCTATGCAATATTGGTATATACTTTGTCATGATTGACATAGAATTCAGTGCTAAAATATTTGATTTATCCATAGAACAAAATGGTCTTGGTAACTATTTTGCCGAGTGTTGGTTTGATAAGCCAGAGCTCTGGGCAATCCAATACCGTGACAATCTCTTGACCATGGGAAATAATACTACAAATAGACTTGAAAGGTAACGTACTGTAATAATAGTCCTTTTTACGTAATAAAATATATTATTTTAAAAATGAGTTAATGCTTTAATAGGTTCCATTCAACTTTGAAAAAGGAGCTGCAACACTGTATCGCCCGTTTACCTGAACTTTTTCAAGTTTTGATAGACATAATACTTCTCCGCCTCTTGGATCGTGATCACAAGCGGATCATTGCGGAAAATAAAACAGCAACTCGGAAACCCCCAGCAGTGATTGCAGAACTGGCAGCTCACTTCACCCCATATGCTTTTAACTTAGTAGAAGAGCAGTTGACATTGCCGAAGACGTCGTACTCTACTATTAAGGTAACGTAAAGGTTGTTTAATTTAAAAAAAATAGCAGTTCATAACTCTTCCGTTTTTTAGAGTGGAAATACCACCAAGGTGGTGGCTACTACGGGTATGTACACAGTATGTGATTCACTAGCATCCTGCTGTTGTACATTTTTTCGCAACTATGGTCTTCCGTGTCGTCACATTCTCTTTATTGCAACGGTTGATGGGAAGAGTCTACCGCTTGCTAGTTACAATCAACGCTGGCTCTTAAAATTGGTATGTAACATCTTGTTGACCAAGAGTTACACAATATGGTTTAAAATAGATTGATTTCTTTCTTTCTTTTTCTAGGGTGACATTACGGAACCTCTAGAATTTCCCATTGTGGATGCATATTCCCCAATGGTTATTCAACGAGCAAGAAGACAGCGAAGAAACGTAACGCGACAGGATCTCTATTGTGAGGCAAATATGTTGGTTAGATCTCTGGCTAATACACTGCAGGATCTGCCTCTTCCTGCCTATCATTGTTATATGACGTTGCTGCATCAATTGCATAACAGTATCAAAGCTAACAAATCTCTGCGACTTGTAGAAGGTATTGATTAAAGTTTTCCTATCTCGTACTTTTGCCTTCTTAATTATGTCTTATTTATTCATTTACAATTTAGGAAACGCGCTTGACGAGATTACAAACAATCCCCTCCAACACAATGCTTCAACACCGATTGAAAACCTCAGCCTTTCGGACAGTATTCTTGCCCAGTTCATGGAGCCAATCGACCATGAATTATTTCCTCAAATTGACATCAATCGGGAACTTGATGCTGCCACGGCTTCACCCCGGCGACCTAATTCGCTTCTCTTAAACGCTTCTTCTTCGTCTTCCCTCTCTGTTCGGATTACTACTCCAGTTTCGGGTCCATCCTCCGTCGTAATGCAGCTCAAAAGCCCCACTATTGGCACAACAACACTCGTTATGCAAAAAATAGCCCAGTTGATGGTTCATCAACAATTGCCATGCAGTTAACAAGTCCTATCGCCGGACCGTCTACCGTCGTAAGCAGGCCAGAAGGGAAGCATCAGCTGTGCCGGCTCAATCGATCGCCCCCCTTCCAGGGCCATCCACCGAAGTGAGGCCGTCGAGCACTGGCCCATCATCTTCAACGACCCAAGTGCTCGACCAGCTTTACTACCCCCCGCGGATCTTCTGCGACTAACGCCGGCCCCTATGTAAGACACCCCTTCTTTTAAGTATGAACATCAAATGCTAATAACGGGTATACTTGAAAAGTAGAAGTGGTCGGTCAAAGAGGAAGAGAACCAACGAGGCTGAAGATAATCCCCTTCTCGATCTGCAGTTACCAATTGCAAAAAGGCGTGTGGGACGACCCAGAAAAGTGCGACATCTAGATCGCTACAAGTACTCCAATAAGCAATTTCAGAAGAAAACTCGCGATGAAAAATGTCGAAGTATTTTTGAATGCCGAAAATAGTACCGTACATAATTTAAAATGATCCTCTTTTTTAGTGTTTCTGTCTTGGGTTATTGGACGCGAGTGGGCCAATGAGGTTCTGTCTCAGAACTTACGTGTTGAAGAAGAAGATATAAATCCGTTTCCATATAAAATATCTTGTGCAATTATTCAGCCCGCTGTTGTGAAAGAGTTCGCATTATTCGAAACCCTCCTTACAGCAGATGCCTGGAAGGGTGTTCTACAACTAAGTAATTTAGTATACTAAAAACGTTAATGGATTTGAAGAACTATCGCTAATTATTTTTATATTTCAATTCCAGTCGAACAGAAGAAACAGAAACCCCGGTTAATTTGCGCGACCTGCTCAAAGGCAGTGAATAAAACTACTCCTGATATCGTTTTATGCGATTCCTGTCTTCTCTTTTGCCATTATCAATGCGAAGGGATAAAAAAGAAATCGGATTTGAAAAGTAAACATTTCACATGCTCTGCTTGCAGGGACTTTGTATAATTATGCTTCTTCTTTATGACTTATTTCTTCTCTTATATACCACCCACACTCCTAATATAATTTAAAATTATTTTGTACTTGGCTATCTATAATAAAATAAAATGCCCTGATAAGACGCGATTTTTAAAAATACATGTCAAACAATTTCACAATATTTTGGATAGTCTATCTGAATATGCCCTTGAAACTCAGCAGGTAATAATGAGAATTAAGGAGTATATGGGGAAAATACATCCGACATATCAATAGTCATTTTCCACGTTATTGCCATGTCGCTCCGACATGTCAATAGCCATTTTCCACGTTATTGACATGTCGGTCCGACATGTCAATAGATTTCACGATATCGAGGACACAACAGATGCGCAGCTTTTCTAAATTTTAAATGTAAAGGTGGTATTTACAGTAACTGTAATAGTTATTTGTTGTCGAAACTCATATGCAAAAATAAACTAATTAGTACATTAATAAATACATAAATTTAATTCAGGCATCGCTTAAATATGAGTCAACTATTTCGATTTACTTGGTATGATTTTAATTTACATTGATTAACTTGGTGCTCTTAATTGAGTTCATTTAAAGTCTTGCCACCAAATCAATTTTGGTTTATCGCTAAGTCGACTATAAGTTGTTTTTTAGGAAGAAAACTACTTGGCGTAAGCCTGTTATTCTAAATGTGTTTTTAGTCCTTCAAATTGAAACACTCATGTTGCAGCTGTTCGAAATCCGGGAGTTGAATAAATAATCCAAAGTCTCCGTCTGTATATTATAGCTATACTGGCAAGAATTTTTTAAAATATCATTATCGATAGGAGAGTAATTCTTACAAATGATAATTTATTTCATTACCATTGTGCTGTCCGTTCCGTACATATTAATAAAAGAAATTAAAGTACAAATAATAAAATGTCCACTTCCTTTTCATGTAAAACCAGTTAGTAAGAATGTAACTAATTTTTTCACAGATTCGAACTAATTTTGACTTCACGAAAAATTGCAATGTGAAAGTTGTGTATTTTTCTTTGGGATTTAGTAAGTAAATTTGTGTATTTCTTCCTCGGTGTGACACAAAATCCATTGTGAAATAAATAAATCATTCAAATACCCGAAGTTAAGTAAAGTACGTAGAAATAATTGTAAAAATCTTCCAACCGCGGGTTCGTGGTTTCTCAATTGCTGACATCCATCCTATTGGCAGACATAGGAATCACTACCAGGAGGAACATACGAATAATCCCTATACGCGGATTTGTCGCATTTGCCAGAGATGCATTCTAAGGAACACTACATCCAGCAAAACAAAAGTAAAAATCTATAGATTGAAAGCGATTAATTTCATTTTAATATAATGAAACGAAAGCGATAAACCTCATTTTTCTTTGCCACCTGCTGCGACCTCCATAGCCAAAGGAATGATCAACAATGGTCCCAAACCATGGCAGAAACAGCACAACTAATACAAATAGAATTATACATATAACATTATTAGCTAGATTCTTACCATATTTTTTCAGCTACATTGTGTAAATTTGGTTTCTCTGTACGAAAGCGGAGATAATTGTGAGATTTTTCAACAAACCCGGGTTCGTTTTTATACTTTGCTGGTAAATGGCACATTTAAATCCGCATAACAGCACAACCACTGTGAGCATGTGCAGTGTTCTCCAGACGCATCTAATACATTATGGAAATGTATCCACCCTCGTAATGACTTTATTGTGTGAAAATGCACATATCAGTGATTGGAAAGGCGTGTCCGATAGATCTCGAAATTCACTATCTTCTAATGAAATTTAGGTTGATTTGTTCTTTAGTTCGCCTTAGTTAGTAAATGGATGGCACATTCCTTAAGGCTATGTGTGCTTACAACTGATTGTTAATTGGTCAATATAAGTATAAGTAATATAAGAGTAGTCAATCAATATAATTTAATTAAATCATGAAAATTGGCGCATATTAACTAAAAGAATTAAGCGTAGTCTCGCCGTCTTGATTATTTTTTTCAAATCAATTCAACTCAAAAATTTAGAACAGCTGCCCTGCTATACCCTGAAACCCTTAAATTGAACAAGTTTGTCCTACATTTTAAAATAATTATGATACATTATGGCATCAACTAATGACCAGTAAAATCCAAGTATACCAAAGAAGTGACGCTCCTAGCCTGCTACAGTCCCCTGAAAATAATACATGATTGCATACTTCTGCTTTAACACACTAATTTGGTCATTTCAAGGATTCATATTAGAATTTTTAAAAAATCATGCATTAAGTTGTACGGGGAATAAAAAGTAATATTTCTGACATTTTTAGCCATTGATTAACGTTCTTGATTTAAAATCAAGGACTATGTGATTGAGCATGCAATAAAGACGAAACAAAAATTGAACAAAAGATGGAATTCAAATACAATTCAATACAAACACTTAAGAAATAACATTCTTTAATTTGAATAAACTCGGATATTTCAATTATACTGATGAAGTAATTTATCTTTAATTCAAATTTGGTTATAAAAATGTCGTATTTTTCTAATGATATTCACAGGGACCATTGCTACAGATCTTAATTATTTTTTAAAAAAATTGGGAAGCTTTAAATATTTTAGTTTTATTTAATTGTATTAATTTTGTTTAAAAAGACTTTCCCTTTATTGAATGATAAATTTCCCATTGAAGACACTGTCACTTCATATTCCATAGTGTATTATTTATTTATGTAACATTACTCACATGGTATCAGATTCACATTTCCGTGTAGGAAACTGTACAGTATAAGCCGGCGTTTTTCGATAAAATCTATCATTACCCACTAAAAAGTCTTCTACACGTGGCTCGTTGGTCTAGGGGTATGATTCTCGTTTCGGGTGCGAGAGGTCCCGGGTTCAAATCCCGGACGAGCCCTTACAATCTCTGATCCCTTACTAATCCCGTTTCGATTCTGAATATCGGCGAATTTTAATTTTTGTTTACAACTTAGATATTTGTTTAAAACATGATAATGAAAATAATGATTTATTTATGGTTTAATTTAAATATGATTTCTGCCTACGAGCTGCTGTTTAAAATTAATCATTTTAAAAAATATCTATCTGAGATTGTGTTATATGTCTGTTAAAAAATGTTTGAGAATCCAAAGGTTTTACTCCTGATATCTGATTATTTTAAATAGGGTATCTAAAGGTTTTTAAATGGGTTTCTTTTCAAAATCTAAAACCCGGATTAAGTTTTAAATTTCAAAAGGTTATTAAGAATTCTTAAGGGGGACAATACCGCAGTACCGCTGTTGCATTGTGTGATGATGAATTCCCAAATAATTCTCAAATTCCTTTCTATGTAGAAACAGTCAATACTTTAGAGAGTTAGTAAATAAGTAGCTATAGCTAATACAGCCAAGAGGCTTAAACGGACGAGTAGTAATTCCATCACAACTTCTTAACACAAAAGAAAGGAGTCAAGTAAGTCTGGACAACTCTATTTTTGTTGGATATTTTAAGGCCTTCAGATTGATTTTTTTTGCGGGATATAATAGAATTATATAGCCTTATAATACCTGGGTATTTTAAGGTTCCAAAATTTGTTTTACCAAGGAGCATAATGTATCTGAATCATGTATCATGTCTAGACTACGGTCTCACATGTATAACAACTAATGGCGCAGTGGTAGAGTCCTGATCTATCAAGTCAGAGGTACCAGGGTCAAGTCGCACTGGTACACTTATCTGGAATCTCTTTTTTTTTCCTTGAAAAAAAGCTCAGAGAAACTATGTTTTAAATCTCTTATAAATCTCTCGAACTGGTTTCCCATCGAAAAAATGTCACTTTATATTCCATAGTGTATTGTTCATATACAAAGGAATAAAAAGAAATGCTGTGGTTAAATATAGATTTTTAAGAAAATAAATGAAAGCATAATAGGAAAGCATTTTGATGTTGATTTCCCCTAATGTGAAACGCACATGCTTTTACATTCCTTCTCCGTGTCAAATATGTTTCCACGGTGCGTATTGCAGGCCGATAAAGATTGAGAAACGCACTTTTTCTGATCCATCTTGTAGGTCCACTTTTCATGGCTTGACTTAATAGTGAAGCAAAACTTCTTCGTCGACAATATGCCTTGGCTGCATTTATCTGCAAAGTAGTAATATGTAAAGTATTAATACTCAAACTAGATACAGCCCTTCATCATATTCGTTGCATCGCTTCCTATATTGCTTTTACCATTAGTTTTACTTTCCGACGAAGAGATGCTGACAATGAGAAGAGCGGCGAGGAGAACTAGTCGCCTATTCATCTAATTTTAAAGTAATGACATTTAAATTCTTCGGTAACTTATTTACCATATTGTAATGAGGATAATACACCTTTACCTTATTGAGAAACTAGAGTTAAATTGGACTGTATTACTTTGAGAGAGAAATTTATCTGGTATGCAGTTCATAGAATATGGGAATGTATCTCACATATGAAATCCAGAATTGAATTCAAAGGAAATAGTAAATTTAGTGCTTTGAAAAAACTAAACTATATTCTGTTCTTGTTTAATTTTTTTCGGAAAGAGGAAATGATCTATTAGTGACTGATGCGCATCGCATTAAACTTATATATTTTTAAAATGTGAGATCTATTTAGAAGTTTTTTTTATTTTTTTTATGTTTCACGTATGCACGCATGGTTCACGTAAGTCGTAAAAAATCAGAAGTATTTTTTTCATTTATTGTTCATGGGATTCATTCATATTTTTAAGACATATTAGCACAGCTTTATTAGAAAAAAGATACTTTTTCAAGTTAAAAGCTTATACTTACCTTGCCTTGGATTTTGCTCCTAAAATGTTTCCGGTAGCAATATATTAATTATTTTAAAAAAATAAATAAATGAGAGGCTTATAAATCTAACCTGCCCTTGTCAAAGGAAGTATTAATTGTCGCTTTAGATATGCTAAACACTTTCGATAAAGTTCTAGAGCTAATTGTAAAAAGAATTAAAGAACACTAGCGGTCGGTTCAACTACAAAATTCCATTTTTCCACACCAGCCTTAATTTAATCGGTAATGTTAAAAATTTCTTATGATGACAGAAAAGCAAAGTAAAACCTCCATATGCTGTAAAACCGGAAGAAATTTTTGTATGAATCATATAAAACAAACTTTACTAATAAAGGCTGTTAATAATAAAACTTTTGAGGTAAAATGTTTTCATAGATTCTGATATAGTCAGTAAAGTATGTGTCACAGCATGTGGTCGTGTGGCCTAATGGATAAGGCGTCGGACTTCTAATCCGAAATTTGCGGGTTCAAGTCCCGCCACGATTATTAAAAAGTTCTATTATATTACGTATAATTTTTGCGCCTGCTACTTTTTGGAACAATTAAGTAATAATAGTGGAGTTTATTTGAAAATAAGGACAAAAGCATATTTTTAAAAATAAATTAGGCGAATAAATATTAAATTCAATTAATAATATCATATTCGATATAAAACTGTTTGGGAAATCAAGCTACAGCATTAAATTGAAGCAATTGTAGCCTGTTCCAAGATCTATCGATGAAAAATAATTTGAAAATTCTACGTCGGCACGCGACACTATTTTCCAAGATGACACGGCGGCGGGTCAGGGTGTTCAAATAATTCGTGTATCCACTGTAGTTGCAGTCATTATCAATTTTCGTAACAACCTCACCCTATGCATATATAATGAACTAAATTTGGGAATCAGTTTCACTATATTATCCATTGCACTTAGCCGGTATACAAAAACTAGATATAAGCCTGCCAAGCTCTACTTTACATAGAAAACTCCTTGTCAAAATTAGATATCTGGTAGAGAAGTTATAAAAGTCGATTGGATTCTGTTTAATAAGGGCTGCAGATATTAGGTTTCGAATATTAATTACGTGAAAAGCTCCAACGATTCTTGTTGAAACTCTAGATTTAAATATTTAAAAGAGACTTAAATATTTTGCAAAAAAAAAACACTTTTCAATATTTCTATGCATTAGTTTTCTTGAATAAATGAAGGTAAAAAATCTAAAGTCACAAAAGACAAATATTATAAAAAGGTAACTTTAAATATTAATTACGACTTAACTACAAAACGGATTTATATGAAATTTATATGTCAATTGGTATATGAATGTTTTGCATTTGGAAGAAATTCAACGAAAGAATTAAGTTGACCAATTTTCTTGCAATCAACGTTTAAAGTAATATATTTGCCTATATATTTTACGACGCAGAATGACGTCATTTGTTGTCATCGTTTTACTTAAGAAAAATTTCAAAATTAAATTTTATGATAATTCTAAATAATGAAAATTTAAGAGACCTGTTTTGATACAATATTACGTAATTAGTAATTGCCAAAGTTAAACATTTAAATCGTTTTAAGTATGGTAGCATTAGTCGTTTTCGCATTTAGATGACTGATAACAAAATTTGAACAGTTGAATGAATATAAATGCATCGATAAAAATTAGCAGCTTAAATAGACAGAATATGTAAGATGGACGACACGTATTACTTCTATAGGGAAGAAAGTCAATCAAAAGCTCTTGTTGCATAAAAAAGTATAAAAATCCAGGGGTATAAAAACCTGGCAAGCACTTCTTAACTTAATAAGTCATTCTATCCCTATCGTATTCCTCAGATGAACAGAACAATGTTAAGACTGCGCGTACTACGGTCCCCAGCCCCTGGCGTTCGTGTCTGTTGGAATACACTTCCATTCTTGCTTGTAGCATTGACTAAAGTAAAAATCCAGGGGTATATAAACCTGGCAAGCACTTCTATCCCTATCGTATTGCTCAGATGAACAGAACAATGTTAAGACTGCGCGTACTACGGTCCCCAGCCCCTGGCGTTCGTGCCTGTTGGAATACATTTTCATTCCCATTTTTCTCCTTCTTTTACAGACATTGACGTGCTCCTAACTCGCTTGTAGCACTGACAAAAGTAAAAACCAATGTGTATTCTCAAGTGCACTTTTCACGAAAGCGTATTAGTCATAATAAAGAATTCAGCTCATGCGCATCTCCATCGAATTATCGGAGTATATAAGAGGTGCAGAGCCATCATGCAGCACGTTAGAATATGTTCACTGTTGTTTAACAACCCTTTGCACAATCCATTAGAAATATAGCAAGCTGAAAACTATTGAAAACATGAATTCGTCATCGGTATGTATTAGATCGAGGATCATTATTATTTTAATTATTGAACTTAAGAAAATAGAAATCCTAATTATTTTTTGCAATATTAATTCATATATTTCGTAATTACCTTTATTTATTTTTTTTTGCTATAGTTTGATGAATAATTATATTTATACCTGCAATTATTACAGGTTGATATTAACGTCCTCTTGATCATTGTGATGGTATTGATTCAAATGAAGTATAATATCAATGGGGCTACTGGAGTGGCGGTCAATATTGACAATACAAACAATACCACTGCTGTAACTTTAAATAAGGATATTGATATAACCGAAAAAATAAATAAAAAGAGAGAATGTGTTCAATCGTTTTACCGGAAGGTTTGCTAAAAGAAAGTTCACATAACTATATTTAAATACAAAATTTTGATTTTGTTTGATCAAGGCATTATTTGTAAGGAAACTATTTCCCATAAAGCATCGGCCATATGCCCGACAGAATTTCCTCTATGGGTGTGCCAAATTGGAAAGAGATCCTCCTCCTTCTGTAAACACCAATAATACAGCGTCTCATTAAACGACTTAACCCATTTCAAGGATCTCATCAGAAGATAAAAAACCAATAAGCACACACGCACGCTCTATATATTGATATACTATATATATTTGGAATTTCCAGCAAGTATTTATTGTACATCCTATATATTTTGATCAATGTTATCTTTTGGCACTACATAATGTTCTTTATGAACATCTTAACAAAAAAATAAACGCACCACAGCAGAGAAGGTTATCCAACATGGCTCATTTCTAGTTAAAATACAAATGAGTACTATTAAACTTACAACTGAGAAGTTTAGTTAATTTCAATTTGTGTTAGCCATTCAAGAAGTTGTATATATGTATGAAAACAGAAAACAAATGCACATAGAATGATAGCGAGTTTGGGACATTTTTCATTAACATTTATACTATTTTAGAAAAGCAATATATGTTACATTTTGTTTATTATTAGATGCTCATTGTAATGTAAAAGACGAAAAATTCTCTGTGAGCGGCGCGAGTAATAAAACCCTTCTTGACTTATACATCAAGAGTAATCCAGCAAGCAGTACATTGTCAGCATAAGTAGGAGGTAAGCTTAAACAACAATATCTAAGTTATAAGATTTAGAATAGTACATTGTTGGATTAGAGAGAGAGAGAGGGGGGTGATGAGGGGCTTAGCTGATGAGTTCCATGGAAGGTGCTTTACATACAAGAAAAGTTAGGGCTCATATATAAGAGCTTAGAGAGAGAATAATATGTAATATAGCCATATAGATTTGTCATGTTAGATAGGCGCCACTTATGATTATAGTATTTAACTATACGTATAACTTTGTACAATTACAATGGTTATTTAAATGCATGGATATTGAAAATGGGAATTTCAAACGTTAAAAAAATAATCCTTCTATACTCTCACATTTTATAGGTAGAAAACCCCTCTTTAAAGAATTAGTAATAGCAATTTAATGGCCGAATTATCAAATTCAAAAATATTTTTTTTGGGTTGCTGTTTTGAAATTAAGTTATAAGAAAATCATTGAAAGTGGAAAGCTTCATAAGTACTGTTCTCTTATTAAATGTTTCAATGGAAATGTTCATTTCATTTATATTGATTCCATTGAAATTTTTCTGAATCTGTTCCAGACTAATAACATACAAACCGATTGGTCAATACAGAAAAATATTAAGCTTATTTATTCATCTATTTTCATCAATTGGGTTTTGTCACTAAAACACGGATATAAAACTAACTGCCTATTCCAACGCAATTTGCAATTCTAAATCTTTTTCACTAACATATGTTCCCTATCTTGAAAAAAATATTTCAAGTTTATTCAAAGTTAGTTCATTCAAAGTTAGTTATCAAAGTTGGAATATTAGACTCCTACACCTTTCTTATATTGCAAACCCGCTTTCTTTATTTTCCCCATTTGTATTTCATAGATGCTTTCATCTTGTTCTTTTTCCATGCCAAATTCAAACCCCGAAGGTATGTACCGGTACAGGATCTTGTTATTTCAATAAAGGATCAAATTCAATCAAAATTATCGACACATAAGGATGAAGCACGGGTTAGCTCTAAAATTAATACTATTGGTTATTGGTTTTTCGTAAATGCCTTTGTTGGTGGCTGTTCAACATTTGCCATATACGATTTTATCTGAGCTCGCCGGCGGTTGACGCTTCATTGCTTTTTTTTTGCACGGTTCAGTTCTTTTCCAGCATTATTTTCCCTGTAATATATCAATGTTTCATATAGAAAATCGTTCGAATGCAGTTCTATTTCTATCGTAATATAAATTTCCTATTCGAGTGAACCAGCAATATCATTCAATTTTTGGTTTCTAAAACTTTATATATTTATTGAAACGATCGTAATAATATTTTCTAATCTATATTTCTGGTTATTGTACAGTATGGTTCAAATAAACTTGAGGGGCCCTTAGCTGTCTAGTGCTTTGTGCCCCTCAAGTTTATTTGGACCATACTGTATATTTTTGTTTAACTCTTTAATATTGCTTTGCGTGCTGGATACTGGTATAGTGCTGATTTCCAAAGATTTAGAAGCCAGGGAAATAAACGATGTTAACGATTGTTTCCGTATAGACGAGCTAGAATAGCCATTATCTGCCAAACTGGCAAGTTGATCACACGCATCGTTCTGAGCTACACTATTCCGAAAAATGAAACATCATGCCACGTCATTATTTCTTCTAATCCTTTCTTTACTGACATATTTGAAGGACTCTAGTGCATCCAATCGTGGACTTAATGATGGTAAGAATCTTTCGATTAGTTTTTATTGAATCCTTAAGACATGTATGATCACAATTTGAATGAAATATTTAAATAGAATTACGCTTCATTCATCAAGAAATCGGACAGCTAAGAGATGAAAACCATAACCAGAATAAGGAAATTGCCACTTTGAAAGAAATTATAGGATTACAGAATAACCAAACGACTCTCGATCAGTTAACCGAGCTATTACTTGGCCATCAAAAAACGAAGAAATTGCTGGTCATCGGTGATATACAGCATCCATCTGAAAGAGCTCGTCGACGTTCCAAAAGACCAGCAAGACTTCTCCCATTGCAACTCTTATATAACCGTTCAAACCAAACCGACAACAGCACTGATCAACGAATTCGTAGGTTCTACGGTCCACCTACCAACTGCCTCGAGCTTTCCCAACTCGGGTACACTTTAAATGGATTTTACTTGGTCAAATCTACTGCCCATAATATCAACAACATTAACAAAGATGGCAATACAAAACTTGAGGCCATTTCTTGCTCATTCAGACACCCTCAAGGAGCCGCCTTAAAGCCACCTAATAACATAATTGAGAAACGAGTTGGTACTTTGAAGTTATCCGGTAGCAAATCATTAAACGATGCTACTTCTGGTGGAGTTTACTTCCGCGCTCGAACGGAATCGGATATAAAATCTATACACAAATTAAGCGCCCCATTTGGAAAGGTCCTTTTGAACATGGGAGGCGGTTACTATGAGAACACTGGAGTCTTTACAGTCCCTAAAACAGGCATTTATCAGTTAATTTTCCAAGGATTTTTGTGGTCAGATTCGGGAAGCAAGAAGTATGCTATCGACATCCAATTTCAAAGAAACGAAAACATTTCGCCCGACTTTACAAGAATTGAGGATAGCCATCGTCTCAATCGAGTGCTACACGAAACCGCCCAACTGAATCGAGGGGATAATATTTCTGTTATAATAAATCCGCTTAATAGTGTCCAGAAATTCGAGTTACTTGCTTACGCTACTTTTAGTTGCTCTCTTTTAGAAGATTTTGAGTAAAATTTCATTAAGAATTTGTTAGGCTCAATAATGGGAAATTAAAAAATTTATATATTTTGGAAAATAAGTCTTGTAAGATTGCACTGGGAATAAATAGACCATGGATGCTTTACAAGCTATTTACATTCACGAGTAATAAAATTGAGAATTTTGAAACGTTGAACATTCATCGTGCAATAATTTCTAGTTTTTCTGGTTAGAAATGCTCTTAACATTTTTTATTGGAAATGAAATGGCGAAATGATTAATTTTAAAATTGTTTTTGTTGTGTTGGGATTAACACATAAACTTTGTTCTAGGAAGATAATTAAAAGTGGAGATCTTAATCAGTACTGTCTTCTAAATAAAATTGTGCAATCAAAATTTCAAAATCACTCTTATTGATTTGAATTGGCATTTTTCTGTATCTGTTACAGCCTAACAGCCTATTAGTGATTGGTTAATACAATTAAAAACAAAATAGAAAATTACTTGAGCTTATTGACAATCATTACTTTCAACAATTAATTAATACATTCGGTTAGCAGGTAAACCTACTTCTTATAGTTATATAATATTGAACCTTACCTAACCTAACCCATTGGAGATCTTGGGGCACATGTAAGAGGGGGAAGCAGTACCCATGCCGACTCTAATGGCCATTATGGAACAAGATCTCAAAGATGACGTTATAGGGTTTTTAAGTTATAAAAAACAGAAATAATATTTTTATGATTGATCCCAGCATGTTCATATTTTTAGAAATTATTGTTTGGTCCCTCGATCTAATTTTTTTACCATTTAGTCATGAACACATTTTAATCTTCTGTAAAGTTACAGAAAATTATGTATCATAATACCGAGGATTGACTTGAGCTTTCATTAAGATTCGTTATATGCTTATAGTATTTAACTATACGTATAACTTTACACAATTACATTAAGCAATTTTTAATCAATCATCATCCAAACGATAAAATGCTAACTTTGAATCTGAACGACTAAGTAATTCATTCCAATTAAGCAAAATAATTTACACACTAGTTTTTTTATATTGTATTAAATTAGCCTTTTTTAAGTGGAAAGTTATTATTGTTAATAATCATTTAGAACAGGGGTTCCTAACCTGGGAGGTGTGCCTCCCCAAGTGAGGTGCGGAGGTGGTCCAGGGGAGGTGAGCTGACCTCCAAGAAATATAAGATTTCAATAAAATATTGGATAGTCGGGCAAATTGCAAAAATCTTCAACTTATATGCATTTTAAAGCTCAAAATTGCCCCATAACTTAAAATTTACTTTAGAATTTCGAAGAAATCGAGTAAAAAAATTTTGCCCTGCGGCCGGCACACCCTCCCCCGAACGGTACTTTAAGAATTTTTCTTTCAATCCGTCGGGCGGGAGGTGCCCGATTTTTATTTAAACTTTAGGGAGGCGAGGCCTTAAAAGGTTAAGAACCCCTGATTTAGAAGAATAATATGAAGATGAAAAACAAAAATGCCAGCAAACAAATAAAATTTTAATCAGTTTTATTGGAAAACTATTTATAAGGAGGTTCCAAATCACGATGTGCGGTATCAATTGAATGTTGTATTAGGGTTCAAATATATTTTGGTGGTTGGTACATTACCCGAAGATGAAATGTAACAATACAGATCATAGCTAATAGTATGCATATTTCTTTGTCAATTTTAAATATAACTTCCAGAAAAGAATTTAAAACCTTTGCTATTAGACCACATACTATCTCAATAAAAGCAGAAATTTCCCTCAAACCTTGAATTTTATCTATTCTAAAAGAAAGCCACTAAATTTAACAATATGCAGCACAGACAATAACCAATATCATGCATGTGTAATTGTCAAAATTGACACCCTTAAATATAAATCCCATAAGAGAATAAAGACTTTAGACTTTTTTAAATAAGGGTGCGTGAATGAAAGCAGGTCTGTTTTCGACTTTAATTATGCGATTCAATAAGAAAGCAACTGAATGTAGCGTGGCTATCTAACTCAAATCTATCACCATAAACTATATGAATGAAAATCGAAATTTTGTCTCCTCGTTCCAATTTTCTGGTTGCTAGGAGAACTTGATTTGACCGCTGACTGTCCATAATTCTTGTAAATTCACCAGACCGTCCGTTATCCACGTAAAGATGGATGAAGGTGGGATCACTTTGGCTTGCTGACTGGGACCGAATCAATCCATTGAAAGTAATATGATAGATACCAGTTTTAGGAATAGTAAACTGTCCAGTGGTTGTATTGTAGAAACCACCTCCATTATTCAAGAAAACTTGATTGAACAAGACGTCAGTGGCTATTTTAGATTCTAGTTTTGATTTCATCCACACACGGAAGTAGATTCCACCATCGGAAGCTGCGTTAGGCGGTTTGCTATTGTCGACATAATTCAAACTAAAAGAAGCTTTCGACTGTATTATATTAGGCGACTGGTAGAATCCTCCTGGATGTTTGAATGTGCAGGAGATGACCTCAACTTTTATTTTGTCATCGGTTTTGATGATGCTGCTATTGTTATTACTTTCAGGAGCTTTGACCAAATAGAAACCATTCAAAGTGTAACCTAATTGAGATAGTTCTGAACAATTCGTTGGAGGACCATAAAATTTACGGTTTATCTTATAATTCCTTTCATTGCTAGAATCACCATCTTTAATTACTGGGATGAGCCTGTAAGGTCGTTTGTTTCGACGATTGACCTTTCCTGGTAATGAATTTTGATTGCCATCGGTACTTAACGGTATTAATACTGATTCTCTTTTCTTCTGTTCGTCAAGTTCTTTCTTGATTAAGCTTACGATTTGATTCGGAATGGTGCTATTGTTCTGAAATCCTACAATTTCTCTCAACATGGCTATTTCCTTGCTCTGGTTCTGATTTTCATTTCTGAGCAGTTCGATTTCTCGACGAAGGAAACCTAACTCTAAAGTTGTACACACAATGTGTTTTAAAAGACCAAAATAAAGTTATTGTAAACTTTCTTGACACATCACACATTTTTAGATTAATATCATTTATTAAATATTCCTTACCGTCAATCAGACCGTTATTTGAGGCTCTTGAATTGTGTATTACTATAAATAATAGTAGAAGAAGTGGCGACGTGGCAAAGGTTTTCATTTCGGGGCAGCGTACGAAGCAGAGTACTGAATTGTTCCGATCAGTTGACCAGTGTTACAGTGACTAAATCAAAGTTTTAGCTCCTATATGATTGAACCAATTTGACGATCTTTGTATAATTCTCTGAAGTACGTATGTGCGCCGACGTGGGGAATCTCTTATCCTTCAGTTGATGGCCTTATAGCTCTATAGTAACTCAGATTATTGGTAGATTTTTATGTCGCTTCCGTATACGTTTCATTTCGACGTTTCTTGTTAAAGCTTGCATTTACATGCATAATAATAATTTGGAAATGGTTACCAACGTAAATTTTTTATATTTCAAATCATTCTAAATTAAATATTGAATATGATTGCTTAATTGAAATGCTTAATGCGCAACAGAGATAAAAAAGTATTTTTTCTGCTTTAGTTAAGATTTTTTATATCGAACATATAAAATAAGCAATAAAATACTTGAAAAAGGCAATAAAAACGCAATAAATCGATTAACTACGCGATGAAACGATGATATTAAAAAAAATCAGTAAATTATGGATGTTATAGAAAAATATAATTTCTGAGTTTTATATTGTCAGCGCGTGCTGAGCTTTATTCAAAATGAATATGGCTACTCATTGTGCCAAGCTATGCTATGCTATAACTTTTAACCACATTGTAAAAATTATGATTTTTTTTTAAATTGCATCAAATGTTTTAATTATTTAGAAATAAAATATCAATTAATGGGTTCAATCAACTATAAAATGAATATTTGATTTAAACAATTAAAATATTTTATTCCGAAATGCTTTTGAAATTTGAATCTTAAAGAAAAGTTATGTAATCCCAATCTAGATTTTTTGTTTATTACGAAAAATAGGAGCATATTTATTTTGTTTGTTGTGATACATTTGATCACGAAGCCAATTATATGTATATAGACCTATAGATATTTTAACTGGTGAGCATCTTTTTAATCTACAGATTGAAATCAATAATATATACAAAAGGTATATGCTAACGTGTCAATTAAAGTTTGTATTTTAAGCCCATTTAGGAAAACATGTGCATGGATAACAATAATTTTTTTATCAAACCAGTAAACTTTCACGTTGACCATTATTTCAATTGATTACATATCAGTCCTTAAATATAAAGGATTTAGGAAGGCATAAAAACTTAATTTAATTCCCAAGATTTTTTTTTTCTTTTCTTTTTTTTTCTTTTTCGTGTCTTTTTCAGCCATGAAGGAAAGTCAGAATATTTTTTAATTGGTTAAAACACAACAATAATGTTTAAAAACTTGCAATATTATTAATTTTTTAAGGTTCAAGGTATTTGCTCAGACATATTGGGAGTAAGCTAATCTGTGCTTTTAATTCCTTCCCATCTATAATTCTTCTAGGAGAGACCCACTAAACGTGGCAAAGTTTTGCAATCCGAAATGACCCTTAAATGGGGGTTTTATTTTCGTGTAAATCTTGTCTCCTCGATTTAGTTTGAGGGTTGTAAACAGGACTCGGTTCAAAAGCAGGGTGTCAACAACTTTTATGTAATAATTACAGGGATAAGAAGTGTTAACACAGATATAGATAATGGTGGCGCTACCATCGTCTTGTTTCGTTGATGTGCTAGATGACGACTGCAGCATCAGACTGAAGTTAATCTTATAGATTCCGTTTTTAGGGATTGTGAAAATCGACAAGTCTTCATTCAATGAGCCTCTTCCCAAATTATATACAACATCGGTGAATGTAATTGTGGCATTTGTTGTCGTAGTAACAAGGTTTTTCAGCAACCGTTTCACGGAGAAATGGACGCCAGCGGGTTGTTTATTGGGGGAAGCGTCCGGCTTTAAGGTTACCATTTTCATTCGTTTTTCTACCACAGATGAGCTATAAGTTCCCTCTGGTTGTTTGAAAGCGCAAAAGACGGTCTCAGTTTTTAGGTCAGGGGCATCTTTGTTTGTATTCGTATTGGTAGCTTGGACCAGGTAGAAGCCATTCAAAGTGTAGCCCAATTTGGTTAAATCAGAACAATTGGTCGGAGGACCATAAAATCTGGGGATGTGTTCATTCGTACCGTTTTTGCGCTCACCAAACAGAACTTGAAATGGCAGGAGTCGAGCAGGTCGCTTAAGTATGGACTTTCTGGACGATTTATGATAGCTGGTCGGTAATTCTCTTATCATTTTGATATCATGTGATTCTGAATGACCAGGATTGGTTTTATTGTTCTGGAATCCTACAATTTCTTTCAGCATAGCAATTTCCTTACTTTGGCTCTGGTTTTCATCCCTCAAAAGCCCAATTTCTTGATGAAGAAAGCGTAGCTCTGTATAGAAATACAAATATTCATTATATTTAATTTCGTTAAATATTTTTGTGAAGATATGTAATGTTCTATATATACCATCACTTAGTCCACGATTTGAAGCAGTTGAACTCCTTAATAATACCAAAAGAAGAAATTGGATCACAGTTTTGTAACGTGTCATTTTTTTGAGCTGCCCAACACGAGCTATACTTGATTTGATCTATTAGCTGGTTCTTTTCGAAACGATAAGCTAGATTCTAGGTTCTGTACTGACAAACAAATCTACCAAAACGTTCAAGGGTACTCTTAAATTAAATAACCCATTTCTATAAATAATATACAGGTATCGAGTAAATATATAAAACAATTAATTATTGGTGATAATAAATACAGAAGGATAGAAATACGTTAAGTTGTATGGTTTTTGATTGGCCCATAAATTAAAATGGTTGAACTAGATTCGCGCTTCGATGATTTCAAAGCACAAGTAATACGTTTTCGATGTGTAATTTAAATATTCCAAAAGCTGTGTATAACTAGCTGGATTAGTATTACAGTTACATGGCCCAGTTTTTAAGCGGTAAAATGTTTCATATACTTAATATCTGTTTATATGCTGATCTTCGTACTGATTATATGTTAATACTGATTATCGTTGGATGGGTATTGGCACGACATAATTTATTAAAAATGATGTATGATGTATAATAATGCTGCTATGTATTTATGTATATACTGTACATTAGTGATAAGGGAAAGAAATGGTATAAATATTATATGTAATTAGTGTATTATTGTTGTTGACAATTGTATAAGGGAACATCAGCAAGAGAAACAGATTAATAAAGCGTGAATCAACTAATCAATACTACATTGTATTTAAAAGTAATAAACAGCTCATTTGATATCGACAGTGTTAGGATATACAGAGAGAAACAGCCGTGATCATTTATGGAATACTCTATTAAACAAGAATAATAATATAAGCACGAAATAACAGTGTCTATAGGTATGGGATAATTCACTGCAGGTAAATCACTGAGAGCACGTTTGCTCTACTACTATATATGTGAAACGGTATGTTGCAATATCTTACAATATAACTACATATTCTACTTATATCCAGTCAATAATGGCAGTATTTAGTTTATGCAACCTAATGCAGGATGACGCTAAACGGCACTTTTCTATTAATTCGTTCCAACATATATATACATCTAATATTTAATACAAAATTAAACCACAATACCAAAGCTAATTAGTTTTAATAGAAACTCTTGCTTTTCTTGACTTATTTCGATTTAAAAATGGCAATCTATTGTAAAAGATACCATGAGGTCAGGATGGTGCTAAACGGGATGTTTCCATTCTCTTTTCAACTGATAGACCTAATATCAAATCCGTATTATTCAAACTAAACCACAACACACAGTACCAATGCTAATTCTTTTTACGAGAAACTCTCGCTACTACCAATTCGATAAGAAACACAACGAACGAGATGGCCATACCAACGCCTAGCAGTAAAAAAGCGCTCGAAAGATAATACAGACTTAATCTGGTTTTACTGTTGACTTGAAGCCTGGCTAAATCGTCAGTGCATCGATTCAGCCGGGGCCAAAACTGCCGTCTCCAATGATCCAAAAGACCCACCTGGCGCATCCATATGATCCTGTGTACGTATTACAATGATAAAAAGAAAGGTTTTACTTTTAGGCTACGATATGTATTATTATGTTTTACTCGTGATTGAAAATCTGGGTTGCTGGGCTCGATTTTGGTAATGCGAAAGCCGCTTGTGTCATGTCCCGCGCCTTCTTGGCTATTGAAAGACGACACGTTCCAGTATCTTTGAGATCTTGTTCCATAATAGCCATTAGAGTCGACTCTTCCTGAGTGAATGTGCGCTTGTACTGGGCGACCAAGTCTGCTACGTTTTGAGTATTAGAAAGCGACAGCTCCTTCGGATACTTGAGAACAATATAATGAAATTGAATATCTTTCAGATTAAATCATTTATATGCATTTTAAGGCTATATATTGGATAATATGTAGAAGATCAAATTTCATATCTTAATAAAGTAATTGTGACCAATTGATTAAATATAAATGGGAAGATAATGTTCAAAGATACAACTTGCAACTTAACGACCATCCCCACAACAATTTTTTTTTCTCAAAAACAGCTTTATGAATAGATTTCATAGTAATTAAATTTAATGATAAATTTAATTCACTACATTCCTACTTTCAAATAGTTTTTTATTAAATAAAATTAAAAGGTGTGCAAAAATTATTATTTTTAAACAAATTTTACGACGACCCAAACTTGTTTAACTACACTCGCGCAGAAAATGTAAAAACATCTTGATAGTTAATTAATTTTAAAAAAATAGATTTTATAATTGATTGACAATATAAAGAAGCATTACCTTTTTTATGGACTCCTTAATCTTGCCTAAAGTAGTTCCAGTTTCGGCTTCCTATACAATAATAAGCGAGGATTGAAGTGCTCAGTTATTTAGGAAATACTTCTTAGTACAGTAAGTTGAAATAATGTATATAATAATAAGAGTATTAAAATACCAAAATGGTGGTTTCAAAAGAAGTATACTTCAAAACCATGAAAGTGGGGTTGGGACTAGCGGCGACATCTTCGATCGAATTGAACAACGCATGAAATCGTGGAGCCATGAGGTAGGATGTTAGGATTGACCTATATGCATTCCCCAAGACAACACACACTAGGCACCAAACAGTCAGTATCAACCGCACTGGCAATGATTTTGGTATTATGCTTCCAGCTTTAAATTTACGTTAGTATCCCATAGAAAATTATAAAAAGAATTTAATTGGACAAAATTCAGTTTTAAGTTATTATTATTGAAAATAAGTCATTAGTTTACACTTACATTCTATTATGAAAAAAAAGTTGTTGAAAACAATACATCCGAGTGTGCAGTATGAGAATAAATGAAAAAAAATTGTTTAATTTGTTTTTTTTTTCGGAAAAGCACAAGTTTAAAAACCAAAACAGGAAAAAGGAAAAAAATCACATTGAAATCGTATTTCATAAAATATTACGTTGGATGTGGTCTTAACACAAATTCACTTGTAAATCGATACAAGTTAAAATTATATCCACCCGTTTGAAATAGAATTTTCAATAGTTTATGAATAACTAGCGAATATCACCAATCAGTTACCGTTTGATATAATGCTAAAGAGGGTCCAAAAGTGTTTTGAGAATGTCATCCAGTTAATTTTCTTGAACCACGATAATTCGGCGAATGAAATGAGCCGGAGACTGCCAGCACAAACAAACCAGCTAATTATAATTGAAATCCAAACCTAGAAATAGGTGTAATTAAATATAATAAATCGCTTTTCCAATATTGGATTTATTGATATAATTGTATAAACAATAGTTAATTTGCTTATACCTCGTAATGGAAAGGTCTAGTAACGCCACTGATATCAGAACTCTCTCATTCAGGGTAAGGTATCAACAAGGATAATGGGTCATCCATAAATGGAATGCAGAAATCTACCACTTTACTCCGTCTATAAGTGACGGTTAGCCCTGTTGCTGCCAAATCTATTTTCTTAATAACAAATAGATATTTGCTGTTAAATTTGAAGTGTCCCATTTAACGCAATTATAACTTTCTCGATGGGGTTTTCAACATATCAAGCAGTTTCTAATTTAGGCCTAAATTATTTTTTAAAAAATACCTTGACGTAAACTTAATCAATTCAATTAATTCAGTTTCAGTTTCAATTAAATTAAGTATACATTGCAAAGGTCTTTGTTTTTAATTTATTTAAATTTCCATTGAAGTTAATTTTCTCATAACCACTATTAAATTCCCATTTCAATTAATACAAGGCCGATTTAGTTGTTTCCATTTTTTTGTTAGAAAAAATCAATGCTTCTATTATCCATTTAAAATAATCTAAAAATATGAATTGTAAAAAATAACAAACTCCTTGTTGAAGTAAGCCAATCAATCCGTTCCAAGATCCGTTGACAACAGCCCCAAAAGCTGGCGACTCAATAAATTCATACCTATTTAAAAGCATTGTAATTTGAATTTGAAATCCTCTGATTTTCCTTTTTTTAAATCTTGATACGTGAATCCGTATTTTTCGGCGATATAAAGGACAATGTTGAAGACATAGCCGTCGATATCCTGGAGAACTCCCCGATCGTCCGATTTAAATGAAATGTAAGGAGCATACTAAAAAAATCTTTACGAATTATTTGGAATCTTGGTTTAAGCGCATGTGTGCGAGCTCTGAGCTATTTATATAGCTTAACTCAAATTAGATACATTTCCAAATAATTCGAAAAAAATTAACCTTAATAAAAAAAAACTAGAAACGACTAGGGATCGGATTCGAATTGAAAATATTCGAATCCAATTCAAATTCATTGCATATATTCAAATTCATATTCATTCGAATTGGGGTTTTTCATTATTCAATTCATTCGAATTGAGGTTTTTTGACGTGAATTCAATTGAATACGTGTGCTTATTCGAATCCAATTCAAATTCATTCGAATTTGGTCCAATTCATATTCATTCGAATTGGGATTTTTTATTTTTTTATTCATTCGAATTGGGGTTTTTTTGCGAGAATTGAATTGAAACAACGTTTGGTTTTACTACATAGACAAATATAGATAGCTGACTTAAGGGGCTGAGCAAACATCAGATAGATATAGCTACGGGAAATACACGGGAAAGCCCATAAGACAAACGTCCGCCAGAGGGCTGGGGTGGAAAAATCCATTAAGTCAGACATCTTGTTTCTTGTTTATTGTTATTGCTTGAACAAGTACCATCATAAAAGTAAAAACTTTAAATTTAAAAGGATAAAAACGGCCTTTTACAAGAAATAAGATTTTTAGGGAGAAGCACACAAAAGTAAACTAACACCAAATACAGTATACAATAATGAAAAATACAATCATGAGAATGGTTTTACCTCGATAGTACCAATTATGAAGTGTTTCCATTCAAGTATTCCTCTATCACTTGTGAAATTTCTAGAGGCGTTTATGCCAATACCAATACTCACTGTTTTAAAAATGAATTACTCAAGGTTCAAATATAGGCTAATAATGTCGATCTAAATCTATTTTTTTACTGTACCTGAGACAAAAACAAAATGAAACCAAACCCTTCCACAAACGAATTTCATTTATGGTTGATGAAGCTATTAGCTCAATTCTCGAATAACTGTATCAACTCGTGTCTTATTGAAGATTGCTCCCTTCTTGTAGTGACGAACGTTGATTGCATGGGCTCCTTATATCGATTTGAAAGTCCCTCCGATAGTCCGATTGATGAAACTAATGAAAGGAGACAAAAATGGGTCAATATGGCTGCTTCATTATAGTAAACTAGATTGATATTCGAAGTTCCACACCATCGTGCTGCAATATTCAGTTTTTCATTAAGAACAACGGCCCAAAAGAACAGAGATTCCTGTGATGATACTTGAGGAATTGATTCTAGTGGTTCAATTCCCTTTATCATGGTCACACATCCCCTTAGATATTCAATTTGTCCGTGGTTGATGTATATGATATGAAGTAGTTTGGTACATGCAGAAGTTTGTTTACTCAAGATGCACATCAGTCAGATAGGCCTACCCTTCTCTACGCAATTGAATTTTTAATACGTGACTAATATTGATTGTTCTCTGATTGCACCGTAATACAGTATTGTTAGCTATCTATTACAATGTAGGTCGAGCAATTTAACGACTATACCTTTAAGTATTGTTTTATAATATTCGTTTATTATTATGTCCATCTAATTAATTAAAAAAAAATATATAATCGTCAGTTATTTTAGAGAATCAAGAGAGCTTATTTTGAGAGACAGAAGAGCTCGTTGAAGCATAAAAAAAAATTGGGAAACGTATTTATTGGCAAGATTCACGAAATAACCAGTTGTTGATTGTTTCATAGAAATCATCATTTAGCAAACTGGTTAAGTATATAGCCTCCCTTTTTTATCGGGTAAAAGATGCCATATGTATAATATACTCTTCCTAAAACAATCATTATAATTTAAAATACATATACAGTAAACAAGTCAAGAGACCCTGTAAGTCGCTTTATACACATCAAATAAACAAAAGAAAGAAAAAAAACGACACGACACAGCAAAACGACTTTCTCTTGTTACCTAGCGACGAACATATCTTCTTCTAAGATGCTTCTTTATTATCACAAAGTAATTTTTTATTCTTCTTCCATTTCATTAAAGTGAATTTTTCGCCCCAGAATTTGGAGCAGTGCTTTCAAGAAACCAATAAATCATTTGTAAGAGAAACCCTATACATCAGTAGACGAAACAATACATGGCGGGAGAAAACTTAATAAAAGGATAAATAATGCAGTCGTAACTGATACTGAAGCTTCGATATAGCTGTGTCCTATAAAAAAAAACCTCCTCGGGATGAGTGCTTAGCTCGCTGCAGAGCCAATAATTAGCCAATAATTAAACAGTGGACATGCTGCACAGATAAAATCAATGTATGGCGGGGGGAAAATTAATAAAATGCTATATATTATGCAGTCGTGATGCAGACATACTGGCTATGGTAGCTGTGTACTATCAGAGCAGTTTTCAATCGATATGGCGCTTGAACATAAGAAAACGTAGAAAGAAAAAAAATACCATTATTGGAATTGACATTGACATTTCAATTCAAAGTTTGAAGACCGACATTGATTGATCACATTGGAGATTCGAATTCTACCGTTCAAATCGATTCCTTTGTTGGGTTATAAAATGGATTGGATTGAAACTGGATTGAAACCATCTTGTGAAACATTTGAATTTTATCATCGGGTCTCAATCGGAGCCATTTATTAAATTACTACTGGGTTAATTTCCACACCTGTAAACCACCAAGCTAGTAAGTGCCAAGTTTACATGGTAGCGTGTATAAGCCACCATATTGTATACCCAGTAGACTGGTAACAATATTAATCAATAACGTTGTACCGACGGTGTACTATATCGAGTAAGTCGTATGACATGATGCTATATAATTTAAAGACCACATGAAACCAATACATAGCCGCGGGGGATAATGTTTGCTTGACTTCTTCGATCCTTAGTCAATTGTATTCCCGATTTCATCGAATTTATTTCTATATCGATAGTTTTCGAAACTTCTTATAATTCCCTTTCTCTAAGTGATTGTTCCATTTATTGACCTACAATATATATAAAGTTAACTATATACTGTGTTAAAGTATAATCATTATCTGTTATGAATTAATAACTCAATTGTGTAGGTGGTCAATTGTGTACAAAACTACTCCATATCGTACACATCAATCAGGGACAAATTGGATATCTAAGAAGCTGTGTGACCATAATACGAGGGATTGAGCCACTATAGCACCAACATACCACAAGTATCACAATACAAGGAGTTCTTATTAGTTTTGGACTGTTGTTCTTAATGAATACCTAAATACTATAGCATGATGTGGATCTCTAACTAACATGCTGACATATTGACCCATTTTTTTTTCTTCTTTCGTTTTTATTAACCGGAGTTCTCTTAAATCGATACTGGGAGTCGCTATAAACTACTATCGCCACTGCAACAAGGGAGCAATGGAGCATTCTTCAATAGGATACGTGTTGCTAAAGTTGCCGAGTATTTCCGCTGTAAAATGAAGTTGGTTTATGAAAGTGTTTGGCTTCTTCTTGCTTTCATCTCGGGTACAAAAGAAGGAGTTAGAATAATTATTTGAAATTAAAGCAATTTAACAATATAATTTTTGGCAGTGGGTATTTGTATTGGCATAAACGCGTCGAGAAATCCCGCAAGTGATAGAGAATTTCTAGAAGGAAGGCACTTCATCATTGGTACCATCGAGGTAAAGTCATTTCCATATTGAATTACTTATTCAATCGGACTTAAGTGGCTCCTAATCGACCTTAAGTGGTTTTGTAATTGAGCTGAATGTCATTTTTTCGTCTGAAAAACTCTTTCAAGAAAGCCATCTGCAATTCTTGGGAATAGGCATAATTTCAATTAAAATGCAACCTCACTTTTCCCAAACAAGACATTTTGAAATTAAAACAATTGATGCACCGTAAAATTATTGGACAAAATGTGGTACCTACCTGTATAACTGTGTGTGACAGTGTACAGTACTTTCAACTGGTATTACAGTTTTGTTATAGTTCTTTTTATTGCAACTCTGCTTATCCTAATCGAACCAAAAGTTTATTAGATATAAATAAAAGAAAACACATGCACAACGCACAATTCCTAAAAGAGTGTCTAGTATAAAAAATATTTATTATTTATATGGCAGTAAAAAAGGTGATTTAGAGTTTTTGCCTGCCGTCGGCTTTTCGTTCTTCTCTAAATGTTCCCATATATTATTCACACAGGGAAATGTTCAATGTTAGGTCTTTTTCAGTCTTTCCAGCAGGAACTTGAACACTTGTTGCTCTAGGTCTAAATTACAGTAAAATAAGAAACGAAATATTTAGAAAATTCAACATTACTTCTATCGAAACATCACGAATAAAAGCGTTTGGAAGAGAAAATTGGCACTTTCTCTTAATATATATATTTTCACTTGATATAATATTGATGATTTTTCTATTGTTTCCTCTTATAAAATGAACCTCTTTTTCACAAGATAGTGGTTCTATTAAAGTTTATGGTCAAATGCAGAGGGATGAATATTCCTTTAAAAATTCACGCAACAGAAGGATTACTCAAAACCTTTTGGAAATTTATCTGATTTGAGCTTAATTTTAATACAATATGTAGTTAATCTGGTTCATTAGTTCGACTATACGTGCTCGTAAAGGTGCGCTTAAATTAAATTTTAAATCATTTAATTTTTTTTAGTATGCTCCCTACATTTCATTTAAATTGGACGATCGCGGAATCATCTACGATGTCGACGGCTATGTATTCCGGATTATTCTTTATATCGCCGAAAAATACGGATTGACGTATTAAAAAAGGGATACAGTCAAATATTTTTACGTGAAAATTAAAACTAGACATTTCTTAAACAGGTTTGAATTTATTGAGTCGCCAGCTTTTGGGGCTGTTGTCAACGGATCTTGGAACGGATTGATTGGCTTTCTTCAACAAGGAGTTTGCTATTTTTGATAATTATAGTTTTCGAGACTGTATTCTAAATAATTTAAATCACCCAAACACGATTTAATTTAGCATTATTTTTGTAATTACGAGAAAACTTAAAGAAGAAAGTTTGAAACAATCTATTAAATTTTGAAAAACCTTATTCTAAAATCTCGAAATTTCACAATATAAACTTCATTCCATAGGATTTAATTAAGTGTAAATCAGGGAATGTTTACCGCTATACGTGGTAATCTTGTATAACATTTCAACCTACTTCTATTTTTTATTAGAAAATAGATTTGGCAGCAACAGGGCTGACCGTCACCTATGGACGGAGTAAAGTGGTAGATTTCTGCTTTCCTTTTATGGATGACCCTTTATCCTTGTTGATACCTTATCCTGAATTAGAGAGTTCTGATATCAGTGGCGTTACTAGACCATTCCATTACGAGGTAAGCACATTAACTATTGTTTATACAATTATATCAATAAATCCAATACTGGAAAAGTAATTTATTATATTAAATTACACCTATTTCCAGGTTTGGATTTCAATTATAATTAGCTGGGTTGTTTGTGCTGTCAGTCTTCGGCTCATTTCATTCGCCGAATTATCGTGGCTCAAGAAAATTAACTGGATGACATTCACCAAACACTTTTGGACCCTCTTTAGCATTATATCAAACGGTAACTGGTAGTTTTTATTCCTTGGGTAGTTTCGTATCGATTGAACGTCTTAAGAGTATATATGCAACAATAACATGTCATATCGTATTGAATATTATTACTAGTGTTAATCTGATACTAAATTTCAAAATCATTTATTCATTTAAATATTGCACACACGGATGTACTGTTTTAAACATATATTCATCGTCATCTTAGAATGTAAGTAAAAACCGTCAAAACTGTGATAATAAATTCATAAAACGTTAATTTTCCCCAATCAAAACCACTTTTTTTTATTTTTGTATATGGGAATCAATCTAAAGCTGGCAGTATAATACCAAAATCATTACCAGTTCGGCTGATACTGACTGATTGGTGCCTAGTTTGTGTTGTCCTTGGGAACGCATATAGATCCATCTTAACATCTTACTTAATGGCTCCTCGCTTTCGTGCATTGTTTGACTCGATCGAAGATGTCGCCGCTTGTCCCAATCCCACTTTCATGGTTTTGAAGTACGGTTCTTTTGAAACCACCCTCTTGGTATTAACGTTATAATATTTCGAAACATTATATCAATTTCTATTGTGCAGTGTTAATCAAATAAATATACACTAATACACTCATCCCTTATTTTATAGGAAGCTGAAGCTGGAACTACCCTGGGCAAGATTGGAGATTCCATTAGAAAGGTATTTTCTATTATGTAATCTAAGGATGAAGTTAAGTTCCACCCTTTGAACTTTTCGTCGTTTCTAAAAATCAATCATAATCAAACATTTGAATACATTTATTTTTAAGACCTCTAAAATAAATAAATAAAAACAAAATACAAATGAGATAATGATTTATTTAAAACATATTCTTTATTTTATTCTTTATGTGCTCAAGTATCCGAAGGAACTGTCGCTTACTACTACTCAAAATGTGACGGACATGGTTGTCCAGTACAAGCGTACATTCACTCAAGAAGAGTCGACTCTAATGGCTATTATTGAACAAGACCTTAAAGACACTGGAACGTGTCGTCTTTCGATAGCCAAGAAAGCGTGGGACTTGACACAAGCTGCTTTCGCATTACAGAAATCGAGCCCAGCAACACAAATTTTCAATCATGAGTAATTATAAAACTATTTACACAAATTCAATATTTTTACCTGTCAAAAGATTGAAATTTTAAATATCCCCCCTAGTCGTTGCCTCTTCTAATTCTAATTTGTTAAAACCACAAATGAAGGAAGTGAAAGCTTTTTATACCATTTTAAAATGTATACAGGATCATATGGCTACGCCAGGTGGGTCTTTTGGATCATTGGCGACGGCAGTTTTGGCCCCGGTTGAATCGATGCACTGACGATTTGGCCAGGCTCAAAGTCAGCGATAAAACCAAATTAAGTCTATATTACCTTTCGAGTGCTTTTTTACTGTTAGGTATTGGCATTGTCATCTCCTTTGTTGTTTTTCTTATCGAATTGTTTGTTGCGAGAGTATCTCTTAGGAATATTTTTAGTTTGGTATTTTAAACTTTTGTCTGTTTTTTTAGTTTGAATAATACGGATTCAATATTAGATCGATTCTATGTTGGAAGGACAAATTGAACATGCCGTTCAGCATCAAACTGCCTTCAAATTGCGGTTGTTGAGTAAATAGCAGTAGAATATATGTATTTGAATAAACGTACTCTTGCGCTCTCACAGATAATACGCACACATAGTATACGTGTTGTCAGTGGTTTACCACTATTACAGTGAATTATCTCATGTCTGTATGGTGCTATACGTGTTCATATTATTATACTTATTTCATAGATTTTTCCTTGATGTATGGTCATAACTGTTTTTGTGTCTGTGAACTAACACAATCGAAGTCGAACGAGCTGATGTTGACCACAAATACAAAGATTTAATTCGCACTATCTATATGAGCTAAATTGATTCCTGCTGGTTAATTTTGCTTTCCAATGAAGTTATTTTTTTCCCCGGTTGAGATATAATCAACAATAGTTTAATTATGATTTTCGAATTGCTATTATGCTACTGATAGCTTATACTACGTAATGGCGAATTCAATAACTACGGCACTAGCAGAGAGTAGATTTTTAGCGGATTTAATACTTATTGAAAAGATCCGACATTCATTCTTTTTCACTCGTATTAGGGCATATATAGGAGTTAAAACAACAGTAAAATATTTTTTTAAAAATAAATTTCTCATTGTTTCACCATCACAATCTACCAAAAAAAACCTCTTCGGGAATCTCGAAGCGGTGAATGCGCTCCACAGCCAATATTAAATGCGAGGGCATGCTGCAGCTCATGTATATCATCAGAAGAAATCAATATATGGCGGAGGAAAACTTAATAAATAGATAACCAATGTAGTTAAGATTGGGACATACAGCGCTGCGATAGCTGTGTCCTATCAGTGCAATTTCAATCAATATGGTTGTTGGGCATAAGATAAAATGTAGGTAGATATAGCTTATCGCAATACCTCCTCAAACTTGCCGATAACCATCAAAGCTAAACGTTAATGTTTCTTATTAAATGGAATTAATTGGAATTGGCATTGACATAACAATTAGATACCTTACTACTTTTTAAAATCATTGGATTGCAATTTTGACATTTGAATTTTATTATTTTTCACTGGGTTTCCATCGGAATTCTATCTAATATACCGTAGAATGTTAGCCATCTGACAAGATGGTATATAATGTAAAGACCACATGAAACCAATACAAGGCTACGTTAAAAAAACATTTTCGATCCTTAGGGAATCGATTGTATTGCTTATTTGGTCGTATTTTTTTCTTTATCGAAGATTCTCGATCATCTCATTACTTAAATTATTGTTCCATTGCTTGACTTACAATATATAAAGTTAGCTATATAGGTATATTGTATTAAGAAGCAATCAAAAGATAATCAATACACCAATTATTAATTCAATTGTGTATGGGAGAGAGAGAGATATCGGACTTTGTATCTTAAGTAGGTCTACTGAAGTTTCTTCATGTACGAGACTACTTCATATCGTATACATCAATCAGGGACACATTGAATATCTAAGTAGCTGTAAGGCAATAATAAGAGGAATTGAGCCACAAGCACCAGTACCTCAAGTATCCTAACACAATATTTGATTTAGGCTGCCCGTGGTTCCTAATGAAAAGCTAAATATTATAGCATTATGTGATACTCCGAATATTAATGGTTTACTAATATGCTGACATATTGACCCATTTTTTTCTACCTTCGTTTCCATTAATAGGAATTCTCATGAGTCGATATTAAGGTATAATCCATGATCACCGCTGCAAGAGGAGATCATTCTTCAAAAGGATGCATGGTGTTAAAGTTGCCGAGCTTTTTCCCTGTTGTAATAACCAGAAATGAAGTCGATTTATGAAAGTGTTTGGTTTCCTCTTGTTATTGTCTCAGGTAATACAAGAAAAATTGGTTTTAGACCAATATTATTTTAATCTAAATCATTTTAACAATGGATTTTCAAACAGTGGGCATTGTTTCTGGCATAAACGCCTCGAGAAATTTCACAAGTGATAGAGAATTGCTTGGAGGGGTACATTTTGTTATTGGTACTATCGAGGTAAAGTCATTTTCACTATTCTATTTTTTATCAATTGGACCTCCTGATGTGCGTTTGCGCGCGTGTAGTCAAGCTTTATCGGTTTAGTTATTGAGCTGAATGTCATTTTTTTTCGTTTCCAAACTCAATCTAGAAAGTTTTGAACTTGTCTTGCAAGATAAAAGTTGTAAAAGTTGAACTACATGCTCGTAAACGTATGCTTAAACTTGATTTTTTTTCAAATGATTTTACTTTTTCTTAGTATGCTCCTTACATTTCATTTAAATCTGACGCTCGCGGAGTTCTCCGCGATATCGACGGCTATGTGTTCGAGATTGTTCTTTATATCGCCGAAAAATACGGATTCACGTATTAAGATTTTAAAATGGATGAAATCAAATGAAGTTAAAACTCTCTTAAATAGGCATGAATATATTGAGTCGCCAGCTTTTGGGGCTGTTGTCAACGGATCTTGGAACGGATTGATTGGCTTACTTCACAAGGAGTTCGCTATTTTGATAATTAATATTCTCTTTTTCAATTGAAAAGCGAAATATTTATTTTTCTAAAGAAGGAAGTAGAAACATTTTAATTTGGCGTTAATTGGCAGATTTTTGTAATTTCGAGAAAACTAATATGGTAAAACAATTGAATCATTCTGTCAAAAAATTGAAAGACTTCATTCTAAAACCCTATAGAGCTTTGCAATTTTAACTTAATTAAAATATAATAACCTTTATTAAGACTAAATTAAAGATTTTTTGCCATTTTTTTTCTTGAAAAAGTCTCCCTATTTAGTTATAATAATTTAAAGCATTAGCATATAAGCATATGCAGTATGTTGTCAATCACTCAATCACTCCGAGAAAATAACATTTACGTCGAAATTAGGACACGTAAATTGTATACACTTTAACATGCATCTATAATTTATTATTCAGAAAATAGATTTGGCAGCAACAGGGCTCACGGTCACCTATGCACGGAGTAAAGTGGTAGATTTCTGTATTCCATTTATGGATGACCCATTATCCCTGTTGATACCTTACCCTGAATTAGAGAGTTCTGATATCAGTGGCGTTACTAGACCTTTCCATTACGAGGTAAGACAATTCACTATTGTTTATACAATTATATCAATTAATACAATACTGGAAAAGTAATTTATTATATTTAATTACACCTATTTCCAGGTTTGGATTTCAATTATAGCTGGTTTGTTTGTGCTGGCAGTCTCCGGCTCGTTTCATTAGCCGAATTATTGTGGCTCAAGAAAATTAACTTGATGACATTCACAAAACACTTTTGGACCCTCTTTAGCATTATATCAAACGGTATTAGCTGGTAGCCCATATTTATTAGTTATCTATAGAACTATTGTTGATCATAAGTCGACTTTAATAACCATTTTCCCATTCATTCATATATTGCACACATGAATGAACTGTTTTCAACAACTTTATTCTCTTCTTAGAATGTAAGTAAAAATTAATGATTTTATTGTAATAATATATTTAAAATCCGCAATTTTGCTTAATAATATAAACCATTTCTTATGGTTGTTTTTGGGATATCAACAAACCCAAAGCTGGGAGTATAATACCAAAATCGTTACCAGTACGGCTGATACTGACTGTTTGGTGCCTAGTCTGTGTTGTCCTTGGGAACGCATATAGGTCCATCTTAACCTCCTACCTTATGGCTCCGAGATTTCATGCATTGTTCGACTCGATCGAAGATGTCGCCGCTAGTCCTTATCCCACCTTCATGGTTTTTAAGTACACTGCTTTTGAAACCACCGTCTTGGTACTAACGCTATTATATTCTAAATCATCATATCAATTTATATTATGTAGTACTTATTAAATAACTATACATTGCAATCCTCCATTTTTGTGTAGGAAGCTGAAGCTGGAACTACCCTGGGCAAGATTGGAGACTCCATTAGAAAGGTAGGGCCTATATTATGATATGTTTTTAAAATAAACTATATAGAGGTTAAGTGGTTAAAAGGGTGTAGAGAAACAACACTGCTTGTGCCACTGCTCCAGCGTTTGAGGATAAAAATTCACTTTTAAAGAATAAAGGAGCTTTTTCATTTATTTTGAAAAAAATCTCTTAGCAGAAACACATAGTAAATTAACGATTTCATAAATATGAATAATAATCAAACATTTCACATAAACAATCGATATAAACCTTTAACAATATTTATATAATTAAAATAAGGTATCATAATAATTTAATCTGAAAGAGGCTCAACTTTATTCTATATTTTGCTCAAGTATCCAAAGGAACTGTCGCTTACTAATACTGAACACGTGGCAGACATGGTCGCCCAGTACAAGCGCACATTCACTCAGGAAGAGTCGACTCTAATGGCTATTATGGAACAAGATCTCAAAGACACTGGAACGTGTCGTCTTTCGATAGCCAAGAAGGCGTGGGCCTTGACACAAGCGGCTTTCGCATTACCAAAATGGAGCCCAGCAACACAGATTTTCAATCTTGAGTATTAATAATAAAAATATTATTTTTAAATTATTAGTATTAGGTAGGACGTACCTTAGCCCGTAAATGAAACCTTTTTACCATTATAACATGTACAAAGGATCATATGGATGCGCCAGGTGGGTCTTTTGGATCATTGGCGACGACAGTTTTGGCCCCGGCTGAATCGATGCTCTGACGAGTTAGCCAGGCTCCAAGTCAATAGTAAAACCAGATTAAGTCTATATAATCTGTCGAGTGCTTTTTTACTGTTGGGCGCTGGAATTGCCATTTCGTTCTTTGTGTTTCTTATCGAATTGCTAGTTGCAAGAGTTTCTCCAAAAACTATTTATTACTAGTATTTGTGTTGCGCAATTTAATTTGAATAATACGGATTTAACATTAGATCTATCTGTTAGAAAGACAATCGAAACATCACGTTTAGCATCATCCTGTCCTCTTTGTATCTACTACAATAGATTGCCATTTTTGAATGGAAATAAGTCGTAGTTAAATAAAAGCAAGAGTTTCTCTTAAAACTAATTAGTTTAGGTAATGTGTATTGTGGTTTAGTTTCAATAATACGGATTAAATATCCGATCCATATATGTGTTGGAAGGGCAATAACCGAAACGTGTCGTTAATCATCATCCTGCCTTAGGGTATCTTTACTATATACTGCCATTTTTGACTGAAGATAAATAGAATACGTAATTGAAACATACCGTCTCTCACATATCTCACACATATGGTAGTAGAGCATACGTGCTCTCAGCTATTTACCTGCAGTTAGTTATCCCATATCTAGGCACTGTTATTTTGTGCTTTAATTATTATAATTATTTAATAGAGTATTCCCTAAATGATCACGACTGTTTCTCTCTATATCTCAACACTGTCGATTTCAAATGAGCTGTTTATTTACATTTAAAACTAATTCAGTGGTGATTATTTTATTCATATCATTCTGTTTCTCTTGATGTTCACTTATACCATTTTCAATATCAATACACTACTCATCACACAAGTCAAAGCTATTTCTATTCCTCCATCACTAGTGTGTATATATATGCATACATGCATAGGAGCAATCGAGCATTTTACACACAGCATTTTAAAATAAATTATGTCGTACCAATATCAGCCACAGTTAATCAGTATACGAACATCTAATCAGTATGGACATCAGCATAAACAGATAAGTATGAAACTCTTTATTACCACGTCAAACTGGGTCATGTAACTGTAATACTAACCCAGTTAGTTATATACTCTTTAAAATATATTTTGTTATGAGTACATAATTCTGATTGACCCACAATTTATATATTTTTTAATAGAGCAAATAATAATTTTAATTGACCCAGTTTTGACATAATGCTTAACTGGAAAATAATTTCATATAGAACCATTGCATTATCACGATACTGGTTCAGTGCAGCAAAACCAGCGGATCATTTCAAACAAATAAGAAGTTCGATAAGGCTGGCTATTCATAGAATGAAAGCTTATGTCACATCTTCATTACTTTTTCTTCTTATAATTTTTGTATTCGTACAGGATTCCAGAGCTTCTAAACATGGACTCAAAGATGGTAGGTTACTTCTAATGTATTACTTATTTTATTAAAAACAAACAAACTTGGAAATCAACAAACGTATTATAAACAGAGCTAAACTTCATTCGTCGAGAGATCAGTCTTTTAAGAGATGAAAATCGCCATCAAAACAAAGAAATCGACATGTTGAAAGAAGTTATGATATCACAGAACCATAAAAAGATTCCCGAACCAATGACTGAAAAACCATTTTATAATGAAAAGATGGACGCTGAAGCAGAAACGCTTTCTCAACATAAGCGACCTGCACGACTCCTGCCATTTCGTCTTTTGTATGGTGATCACAGAAACGATACAGATGAGCCATCAATCCGTAGGTTCTACGGTCCTCCGACCAACTGCTCCGAGCTATCTCAATTAGGGTACACTTTGAATGGTTTCTATTTGGTCAAGGGTCCTGAAAGTAATAGTAATAGCAACATCATCAAAGACGATGACAAAATCAAAGTGGAGATCATCTCCTGCACATTCAAACATCCAGGAGGATTCTACCAGGCGTCTAATATAATGCAGTCAAAAACTTCTGTTAGTTTGAACTATGCCGACAATAGCAAACCGCTTAACGCGGCTTCCGATGGTGGAATCTACTTCCGCGTACGGATGAAATCAAAACTAGAATCTAAAATAAACACTGATGTCTTATTCAATCAAGTTCTCTTGAATAATGGAGGTGGTTTCTACAATACAACCACTGGACAGTTTACTATTCCTAAAACTGGTATCTATCAGATCACTTTTAATGGGTTGATTCGGTCCCAGTCAGCAAGCCAAAGTGATCCTACCTTCATCCATCTTTACGTGAATAACGGACAGTCTGCTGAATTTACAAGAGTTGTGGACAGTCAGCGTTCGAACCAAGTTCTTCTAGCAACCAGAAAATTGGAACGAGGAGACAAAATTTCGATTTTCATTCATATAGGTTATGGTGATAGATTTGAGTTAGATAGCCACGCTACATTCAGTGGCGTTCTTTTAGAATAGATAAATTCAAGTTCGAGGGGAAATTCTGCTTTTATCGTGATATGGTCTAATAATCCCCGAGTGTTAGAGAAGTAAGTATTTCTGTTAAGAAATACCTTCTCGAAGAGAGGGTCTAGGGGCTTTTATTGTTTAGCAGACGACACGATTCTCGGTATAGCCCATTTACTTTCCACACAAATCCCACTGGGGCCGAATACAAATTTTGTGGTAGCTCTACCGCAAACGTGGTACTCCCGATCGGGACCAAATTTTTACCATAAAATGTGCCGTGGTCTAACTGGGACCGGAGTCAAGGAACCGGGACCACATATCGTTTCGTGCGTGAGTAAAAAAAATAAATAGTAAAAAACCTGGCTATAGCGGACAAAATTCGCAGAAAACCAGGTATGTCCCGTTGTCATGACAACGAGGATCGGCTGAACCTTCAGGTGCTTTGGGATTTAAAGGTCCCATGAGGCTTCCATGGTCCCACCTCATTGAATAGCGTGGATAGGAAGGTGCCTATAGTTACAGTACAGTACGTAGAACACTACAGCAGCATGAAGAGCCATCAACACTTTCTTTACGAGTGATGCATGATCCCCGCCGCTTGCCGTAACATCTATGTTAATATAAGCATGGGACTAGACGTAAAAGCTATAGGCATGAGGCTAGCACAATTCTAACCACATTTTAGGGGACGATCACAAATTATGTCACTCAGATTTCCTGGATTTGACCCCCTCTTCCCTTCAACGTTATAATAGTTTATTTTCTACGATTTCTAACAAATAAGCAAATATTGATAGATTCACTCTCAGACATGTACGTAGAAACTCTTTAAAGCATAGATAATATTAGGTGATTCGACAGTCTTATGGGGGAATCCAGCGAGGTCCTTCGCAGCGCCTATCGTGTCAAAAGGAAAAAAAAACATTAAGAAAAGGATACAAAGGGTGAAGGGTGGCCCTTCCCTACCACCCCCAGCTCAACACAGGGGCTTATGGCAGTGTTTCCTTACATCACCAGGGGCGCTGCGAAAGGACCTAAACTACAGAGTGTCCAATCTTAACCTACATTAATCTATGCTTTGAAGAGGAAAATAATGCTAATAAGAATAACACGAGGGCGCCTACGCGAAGCGAGACTTGTATAGGCTTTATTATTTTCTGGAATTTGTAGTTAAAGTTGCCGTCATTATGGACAATGATATATGCATAATATTGGCTATGATCTGTATAATTAAATTTAATCTTCGGGTAATGTACAATCGACAAAATATATTTGACCTCTAACACAAGATTCAACACAAGATTTTTTGGTATACACTGTAAATTGTTATATTTCAACTTCGGGTAATAAAATAGAGAAAAAAAATGATTTTACCTCAAATACATGATTCGATTCGCACATGTGCTGATTTTTACCTCCAATTAGTACATAATTCATTTTCTTGATATATGATCAACTAGTACACCTAAAAATTAAAATACCATTATCGAAAAGTTGATTAAAAAGTTAATTATCAACAGATTGGTTTTAATTAGCAAATTAATAATTTGGTTGATTTAGATCTGAAGATAGAAGATCGAAGGTCCAATCTTTGAAAATTATTCATTTTGATTCAAGGAAGCATTTTTATTAATTTTCATTTGGACCTTCTCCGTTAGATGTTACCTTGCCAACGGGGTGATCGATTACTTATGCTCGAATCTGTTGTGCAAAATCTCCTGATTCTTGATTTTTTTTGGAATTATACCCTAGAAAGTATGATCAATTGTCTCTCAAACGAGACCAAATTCTTTGTTTTATTTGTACAATTTCGATTTTTGATAACGGGAATTGGGGAGGGTACTTTCCCCTAAATCTAGCCCAACCATTTTAGTTTATGGGCCAATCAAAAACCCTACAACTGCTCATTAAACCTAGTATAATTTCGGTTTTTATATTTTCATGTAGTTCACTCAGTACTCATATCAATTTTCAAAAATTTCCCGCAGTATGATTATTTTCCGATTCCTGTCTGGTTTTTAAGCGCTGGGTGCTATTGAAAGTTCTTTTGATGTTGATGTTTGAATCAAATTATAGATTTTAAAATGTATTATTTATAGAAATGGGTTATTTAAACTTAAAGATTATCCTTCAACGTTTTGGTAGATTACGTTGTCAAGATAGAAACTAGAGCCTAGCATATCGCTTCGAATCGAACCAGTTAATACATCAAATCAAGTATAGCTCATGTTGGGTTGCTCCAGAAAAACGTTAAAAAACTTTGTTCCATTTTCTTCAATTATTCGTTTTATTAAGAAATTCAACTGCTCAAATCGTGGATTTAGTGATGGTATATACAGTACATAACATATTTTCACAAAATTATTCAACGAAATTAGATATAATGAATATTTTTATTTCCATACAAAGCCACGCTTTCTTCATTAAAATATTGGACTTTTGAGGGACGAAAACCAGAGTCAAAATAAGGAAATTGCCATGCTGAAAGAAATGGTAGGATTCCAAAATAATAAAACTAAGAGAATTACCAATGGCTATCATCAATTGTCAAGAAAGTCTGTACTTAAGTGACCTGCTCGACTCCTACAAACTTCAAATTCTGTTTGGTGAGCGCAAAGACTATACAAATGAACCAATCCCCAGATTTTATGGCCTTCCGACCAATTGTTCTGATCTAACCAAATTGGGCTACACTTTGAATGGGTTCTACCTGGTCCAAGCTACCAATACGAATACAAACAAAGATACCCCTGATCTAAAAACTGAGACCGTTTTCCGTGCTTTCAAACAACCAGATATGAGGGAACTCACAGCTCATCCGTGGTAAAAAAACGAATGACAGTGGTAACCTTAAAGACTGACGTCACCCCAATTAAAACATTCTCTGGCGTCCATTTCTTCTTGAAACTTTTTCTGAAAGATCTTACTACTTCTACAACTGACGCCACTATTTTATTCACCGATGTCGTATTTAATATGGGAGGAGGCTCACTGAATGAAAACTTGTCGATTTTCACAGTTCCTAAAAATGAAATCTATCAAATAACTTTCAGCTTGATGTTGCAGTCGTCATCCAGCACATCAATGAAACAAGACGATGATAACATCACCATTATCTATATATTTGTGTTAACACTTCCTATCCCTGTAATTATTACATAAAAGTTGTTGACAACCTTCTTTTGAACCGAGTCTTGTTTACAACTCTCAAACTTAATCGTGGGGACAAGATTTACACGAAAATAAACCCCCATTTAAGGGTAATTTCGGATTACAAAACCTCGTCACGTTTAGTGGGACTCTCCTGGAAGAATTAGGCAATTAGAACCATTTAATTTACAGATATTTTAAACAGGCAAACAACAGATTAGTTCAACCCCCAGATCTAAGAGAGATATCACAATAAAAATAGAATTAAAATCAAGCTTCTTTGCATTTTTAAATGTTATTCATGCACTGGTTTTCCTTAAGTTAATTCATGAAATTTAGTTGACGCATATGGTTTTCATCTCTTCCTATGACTTCTTTACACCTTTGATAATCGCAAGCAGTTCCGAGTATACCAACAGTATACCACTGTATCGTTACGTTCGACTGTTACAATACACTTGGGTTCATTATATTCTAGCTACGTTTAATTACTGCGCCAAAAAAGAACCAAGAAAAGGCATCCTAAAGATTCATTTAACTTGGAAACCATTCTACGAATAATAAATAATTGGCTTAGATTCTAAAACAGTAGTAACAGTAAGGTTTATTTTAATAAATATATTTTTAAATGGCTCTCAATCTTCAACTTGTGGAAGTGAGAAATGGAGGTGACAAATAACTTGTTTGGTTTCACAAGAAACACTCTTGAAATTCTTGAATAGGCAACATAATTCGAGTCCATTATAATTGCTGAATAGAATAACCATCGGTTTTGTGAATAATAGTACATGTTAATTAAACTAATTTTGACGAAAAAGGTATTAAAATCTGAAAATTATTTATCTTTTTACAATTTTTTCACTTTCACATGTTCTTTAGGATTATTATTAATATATTTTATTATATTCTACATGCTATAACTTTAAAAATATAATATGAGAAGTGCTTCTAATATGTGTTCATTCGACTATTTATTGAACTGTGCTTTTGCTGGAACAATAAACGATAGGAACTAAGAACCTGATTGACGTCAGCAAACAGTTTTATTTGCAGCTAGCTATTTCCTTTCCGATAGTATTTGCTGGCCGTTAACATTTTCAATATTAGTAAGCTATAATTTATTTTATTCATTTTAGGATCATTTAAAATCTGTTTTAATGAAGCAATAAATTTTACGAAACAAATTTATTTTAATTGTGAAAATAATATTTCACGTTGATTCAATAAACCAGAACTGTTGTAAAATTTATTTATAATTTAATGTGTAAGTTAATATGTATAAGTTTTATTTATTTATTATTATTTTTGCTTAAGCTACAAAAAGAAATATAAATTTGACAAATGAAATTGGAATTACCAACTAAGTGAATTGACGCAGTTTGACGTGTTATGCATAAGAAGATTTAGCAATGATTTAGAAAATCATTGAATTTTGATCTTCAGATTGATTTGGTAAAGTAATAACTAATAGAACTAGTATTTGCATCACTGGCCAATTGATTAGATCAGCTCGTAAGCTAGCACTCGGCATACTGGGCTACTTTAAGAATGAAAAGCCAAGCCAAGTCGTTGCTCTTTTTAATTTTCATTCTATTAATACACGATTTAAGAGCTACGAATAATGGACTAGGGGACGGTAAGACATTACTTCCAAATTTTACTCTCATAACCTTATTGTTTATTTAAAAAAAAAAACTATTTTGGCACATTTACTTTTAGAATTACGTTTCCTCCATCGAGAAATAGGACTGCTAAGGGACGAAAATCAAAACCAGAACAAAGAAATATTCATGTTGAAAGAAATTTTAGGATTTCAAAACAATAAAACGATTTCAAATCAAATCTCAAGCTTAATAAAAAAAGAAATCGAAGTGATAACCAAGGAAGAACCATTGTCGATGAGCACTAAACGTAACCAAGATCCATTACCAAGAAAGACTCATCATCGAAATAAACGACCTTACCGACTAATTCCGGTAAATAAATTAAATGGTTCAAACAACTACGGGGATCTTGCTGAAGTTGGTAGATACTATGGTCCTCCCACCAATTGCTCTGATCTAGCCCAGTTGGGTTACACTTTAAATGGCTTCTACTTGGTCCAAAGTACTGGCGAAAATGCCCATAATAACCTAAAAACTGAAACCGTCTATTGTGCATTTAAACAACCAGAGGGAACTATTAATCCGGCTGATGTAGAAAAGCGATTTGCGACAATAACTTTAAAGCCGAATGCTACTACCAATAAACGGTCTGCGAATGTCCATTTCTTCTTGAAACGGGTTATTAAAGACCTGGCTATCGTTAGATCTAACGCTACTATTTTATTCACTGATGTCGTATTTAATATGGGAGGAGGCTCATTGATTGAAAACTTGTCAATTTTCACAGTCCCCAAAAACGGAATCTATCAAATAACCTTCAGCTTGATATTGCAGTCGGTGTCACCCAACACGTCAGTGAAACAAGATGACGATGGTAATATCACCATTATCTATATCTGTGTTAACACTTCTTATCCCTGTATTTATTATATTAAAATTGCGGACAACCTGCTCTTGAACCGAATTCTGCTTGCAACTCTCAAACTAAATCGAGGAGATAAAATTTACACGAAAATAAAACCTCCTACTAGGGGTCATTTTGGATTGCAAAACCTCGTCACGTTTAGTGGGTCTCTCCTGGAAGAATTGTAGACAACTAGACAAGGAGGATTAAACAAATACAAATTAGCTGACCCCCTCTATGTCAGAGCGAATAATAATAAAATAAACCTATACATTTAGGCCACCCCAAAAAAATGAATAATATTGCAAGTTTTCGAACACATTTATTTTTGTGTTTTACCAATTAAAAAAATTATTTCAATTGGTCTGGAAATTAGATTCTCTTGGTCTTGGCAATTAAATTAAGTTTTTATGCCTTGCTAAATCCTATATATTTAAAAACTGATATGTAATCAACTTGAAATAATGGTCACTGTGAAAGTTTACTGGTTTGGTCAAAAATTATTGTTATCCATGCACATGTTTCCTAAATGGGCTTAAAATACAAACTTTAATTGACACGTCAGCACATACTTTTTATATATAACATTGATTTCAATCTATGGATTGAAAAGATACTCGCCAATAAAAAAAATATATACGTATTATATATAATTGGCTCACGAGTATTTTTTTATATAATATAGAAAATCTAGATTGGGATCTCTAAGATTCAATTTCAAAACATTTTGAATAAAATATTTAAATAGTTTCAAGAAACTATTACATTTTTTAGTATTTAACCCAATAATTAATATTTTATTTCTAAATAATTAAAACATTAGATGCATTTTTTTAATCACATTTTTTACGACGTAATTAAAAATTATAGCACATACATCGAATCTATACATGAAAGATTAAGTCAATTTTTGGTTTTGTGGGTCTTTTTATCTATGTATTTTTAAAAGAGAAATGCGCGGTCGTGTCTGAATAATATAATTTAAAAGATAGATCGAAGAACCAAACAACAATTAAACAAATAATAAAAAAAAAATTATTTTTTAAGATGGGACGGGTTATTAAACTGCAACTACTAGCTATACAGTTGCTATTTCGTTCTGAATAAAGCTCAGCACGCGCTGACAATAAAATTCAGAAGTTGTATTTTTCAATAACATGCGTCATTTTTTTAAATTGAAAATAAATAAACATTGTTTCATCGCATGGTTCAAACCTAGTAAAATTTCGGTTTTTATACTTTCATGTAGTTCACTCAGTACTCAGTGGGTGCTATTGAAAGTTCTTTTGATGTTGATGTTTGAACCAAATTATAGATTTTTATATGTATTATTTATAGAAATGGGTTTAAAATTATACTTTATAGTATCCTTGAACGTTTTGGTAGATTTCGTTGTCAGTATAGAAACTAGAATCTAGCAAATCACTTCGAATCGAACCACCTAATACATAAAATCAAGTATAGCTCGTGTTGGGCGTCTCAAAAAAATGATACGTTACAAAACTGTGTTCCACTTTATTCTTTTATTCGTATTATTAAGGAGTTCAACTGCTTCAGATCGTGGACTAAGCGAAGGTATACATACCAAATTATTTTATTTTAAAGAAAATATTTGAAGAAATTAAAAAGAGAAAATCTTGATTTTGATACAGAGCTACGCTTTCTTCATCAAGAAATTGGGCTTTTGCGGGATGAAAACCAAAGTCAAAATAAGGAAATTTCTATGCTGAAAGAAATGGTAGGATTCCAGAATAATAAAACCAATCCTGGTCATTCAGAATCACATGACGGCAAAATGATAAGAGAATTACCGATCGGCTATCATCAATCGGCAAGAAAGTCTGTACTTAAGCGACCTGCTCGACTCCTGCCACTTCAAATTCTGTTTGGTGAGCGCAAAAACTATACGAATGAACAAATCCCCAGATTTTATGGTCCTCCGACCAATTGTTCTGATTTAACCAAATTGGGCTACACTTTGAATGGGTTCTACTTGGTACAAGCTACCAATATGAATACAAACAAAGATGGCCCTGGCTTAAAAACTGAGACCGTCTTTTGCGCTTTCAAACAACCAGAGGGAACTTACAACCCTTCCGCAGTAGAAAAACGTATAGCAATGGTAGCCTTAAAGCCGGACGCTCCCCCCAATAAACAACCCGCTGGCGTCCATTTCTTCGTGAAACGGTTCCTGAAAAGTCTTGTTACTACTACAACTAACGCAACAATTACATTCACTGATATCGTATATAATTTGGGAGGAGGCTCATTGAATGAAGACTTGTCGATTTTCACAATTCCTATAAACGGGATCTATCAGATTAACTTCAGTTTGATGTTGCAGTCGTCGACATCCAACACGTTAGGGAAACAAGACGATGGTAGCGTCACCATTATCTATATCTGTGTTAACACTTCTTATCCCTGTAATTATTACATAAAAGTTTTTGACAGCCTGCTCTTGAACCGAATCCTATTTACAACTCTCAAACTAAATCGAGGAGATAAAATTTACACGAAAATAAAACCCCCATTTAAGGGTAATTTCGGGTTGCAAAATTTAGTCACGTTTAGTGGGTCTCTCCTGGAAGAATTATAGATGGGAAGGAATTAAAAGTATAGATAACCTTACTCCCTATATGTCAGAACTAATATACATTGCATCTTAAAAAATGAATAATATTAAATGTCTTTTAACCAATTACAAATTATTCTGACTTTTCTTTATGGCTTTATTTTGAATCTGTTCAAACCTCTTTATCTACCTTATTGAAAAAGACACAAAAAAATACTATATCCAATGGTCTGGCAATTCAATTCTCTTAGTATTGGCAATTCAATTAAGTTTTTATGCCTTCCTAAATCCTATATAATTAAGGATAGATATGTAATCAACTGGAAATAATGGTAACTGTGAAAGTTTACTGGTTTGGTAAAAAATTATTGATATCCATGCATGCACATGTTTTCCAAAATGGGCTTTTAATACAAACTTTAATTGACACGTCGCAGCACATACTTTTCATGTATAGTGTATACTGTTGATTTCAATTAGTGGATTGAAAGGGGACTCGAAAATATAATATATATGTATATACAGTATATAATCGTATATAATGGGCTTAGTGATCCAATGTATCACAACAAACAAAATAAGTATATGAGTATGTTTTTCGTAATGCAGAAAATCTGGATTAGGATATTTAGATCACTAAATATTTTTCTAAGATTAAAATTTCAAAAGCATTTTTTAACACAATTTTGCATTTTTGAATAATTTGTCATTCCTCGGGTTTATGGATACTTTTATCGGTATCTTTACAGAGAAAATGTGTGCTTTTGTCTAACTAATAAATATAAAAAAAAGTCTAAAGTTTTTATTCTCTTATGGGATTTATATTTAAGGGTGTCAATTTTGACAATTACACATGCATGATATTGGTTATTGTCTGTACTGCATATTGTTACATTTCAACTTCGGTAATAAAAAAAAAAGGATTTGACCTCAAATACAAGATCAATTTGCACTACTTGTGCTGATTTTACCTCCTTAATTCATTTCCCAATGTAGCTGAATTCACAAGTTTTGGTTCGCTGCCGATCTTATTATCTTCTTACATTATTTTCCTGATATATGAATATCTTACGGTATTCAAAAACAGAAAGACTATAGGTTACAAGAGTTTAATTTCATATTATGATAAAAAAAATTCTAAACGGTATGCAGTTAAAATATTTATTGAACATTGTTTTCTTCATATAATAAAAATGATATGCAGCAGTAAATTTGTAATGGAGTTATTTATGTTCTTAAATTTTCAAAGAGTAGGCTAGCTAATACTTGAGCAATAAATTGTTTCATATTTCCAAGATCATTTATTACTTTTCTTCATAAAGGAATAAAGGATATTTATAATGTTTTGGTTAATTTAATGAACAATTGAAATTTGAGTGTATTGTTTGAAAATAAGTATAAATAGACTATGCATAATTTAAAAGTTATGTTTTATTTATTAGTAGGCATGTGGTTTGTTCGATCATATATTCGAAATATCCTTAGCTAAAGACAGTTTGTTTTAAAATCCGACTTAATTTTAAAACTAATTATAGTTCCGATCACTTTTTTTATGTTGCTATGAGTTTTTAGGCTCGTCGTCAGCCTCAATTCCCCCTTAAAACAGATTACGATTCTGTGCACGCATTGAAAAACAAGAATAAATACGTACGTGTGCAGAGTAAACTAAGGAATGCTCTCTGAAGTTAATGCATTGGCACACCGAAGGGCCTTAACTAAAATAGAAAATAACATAGGCCTATTCTAGAACTGTAATACTTTCTCGTTCTCGTGCGTCACTACACCACGTATCTTTGTGCTCCTCTTAGAACTACAACAATTTTTTTAAAATATAAAGATGGGTTTATCTCAGCTAGCAAATGGGATAGGTTACACTGGTTTAATGATTAACAGTTTCAAAATAAATGGGAACAGACCAGCATTCTGGAAAGAGGATTGTAACTTAAAACCTACTAGAGAAGAGGTACTGTTCAAACCTGATCATTTAAAACTGTTGGTCAATGAATTTTCAGAGAAATTAGCTTGTAGTGGGCCCATAAAAGTTTTTCAAATCATGGTTGCTCTCCGACACAAGTACATAAACGATCTCCTAGATAATCTTATATCATCTGGTATCAAGCAGGTAATAATTCTTGGGGCAGGTTTTGATGTACGTGCCTTGAGTTGCAATTCGCCCGACATTCGTTTCTTTGAAATTGATTGTAAAACAGTTCACGTCTTAAAAACTGAAGCTTTGCAATCAAAACAAATCAATGCTAATGCAACTTACATAAGCATTGATTATGTAAAAGATTGCCTAATAGATCATTTGAAAAATGCTTCAGTTGATTTTGACGCTCCTACTTTTTTCATTTACGAAGGTAACTCAATGTACTTGTCCAAGTCAGATATAAATTCCGTATTTAATCAAATTCGAGATAATTTCAAAACATTCCATGTGGTGCTCGACTATTGGACTGATAGTTTTATTAAAAATGAAACAGGAGAGGCGGAGCATAGCCTCATCTTGGAAAACAATGTTCGGTTAAATGCACATCTCGTAAACGGATATAATGACATTAACGACTTTACAGTTCCAAACGATTTAAAGTTAATAGAAACTTTCACTTTTGGGGAATTAGCATACAAATGGGGGGTTCACGATAGTAAGTCTATCCCCGGAATGAGTGACTATTCAATTGCATACGCGGTGAAACTTTAGTTCAAAGTATAAGAAATGCACAAAAAGGGTTAGACAATCGATGAACGAAAAGTAGTTAGATTTCACAATATTCAAAACACTAGTTGGTTGCAAAGCAAGAACAGCAATATCATATCCTATTCTTCTTCAATTGATTCTAAATGTAAGTTTACAAATAGACTTGCTTTATTATTATTTGTCTTCTGTTTGGTCATCCCAATGTGCCTCTTCAATCTTCATTTCACATGATGGTAATTATGATTTTAACAGTGCAAAAAAGTCTTAAATTTAAATTATATTTTTTAAGTTCAGAACACAGCATTTCGGTATGGTGAAAAATACATTTTCGTCTCAATCAGATTTAGAGCTGTATCCCAAGATATGATTGTCTAAAGAATATACGCAACAAAGTAAATGTGTGTCTCCTAGTTTCAATTGGTAATTATATTCTTTTAAAATCGGTACTATAAAGAAAGTGTTTTATAATTCCATTTAAATCTAAAATTATTAGAACTCTTACTTGTTCCCCGACATCCAATGGACATCCAGACCACTTCTGACTTTGAACCATTGTTTCCCAAATCGTTGGACGACATCACAGCGACAATCCGACGTCCAAATGTCTCAGTATCAGGCTTCCCGACATTAGAAATTTAGAGAAGACCAAATTTGGGTCCGGAGTAATAAAGAACAAGTCAATTAATACATTGTATCCATATACTGTCATAGCCAAAATAAACAGCATTTACGGATTTACCCATTAAAGCTGTTGGTTGTTCGCGCCTTTTTTAGTTGGTAGTTGTCGTTTGGAGTATTCAATGGTCCTACCAGCCCCTTTTTAATAAATCTGTTAAATTTGAACCTGGAGGGGTTACTTAAACCCTCTTTTAACCATATGTTTAATTTTATGTTTCATTGCAAGCTATTATACTTATCGAACTTGCCGATGTTTTAAACGCAAAGTTCATGTATCAAAACCTTAAAATTACATTAATTTTCTGAGGAAAACCACTAGACAGCGTCATAGTAGGGTGTTTAGAGTGCTGGCGTGCCAGTATGTATAATGGAAAATTGTGTGACATGAATGACATGACATGACATGAATGAGATTGAAGTGACATCTTCAATTTCCAAATGATGCCGATATTAAAGTGAAAAACTAAAAATTTAGTACTGCGATATAGTTATCCGGACGGTTATATGACAATTCGAGGTTACGAAAACCATTACTCTGAAAATGTCCGATATTTTGAAGATAACTTTCTACCGATTTAAGATAAATTCCGTCGTGCTATCCAACGTACAGATTATCGATTTAATATTATTTCTCAAATCATTTAGATTTAAATTTCATTCGCTAAAAATTCTATGATGTAAACACATCCTCAAATCTTGAATAACATAAAAATGAAGCTTCGGATAACGGGACAAGATATGGATCAAAATTCGATAAAAAACTTTACCCCAGTGCTGTGTGGGTGTATAAGTATATTTGAGTTAAAAATCGGATGTGCACCACATTAAACTTTTTTTTATGCAAGGTTTAACTAATTTTTTATGTGAATAAAAAATCTGATTTTCAAAAAAGGCGATTAAAATTCAAACATTTCGTTTTCAAATCAATATCCCTTTCACCCTTTCACATTATTTCCATAGATTGTTGCTTAATCCCCCTTCCAAAGTCATGTCTTCTTAAATATTGTTCATTTGTGTAACACAAAAAAAATTGTTGCTGGGTGTTTGAATAAGTACATACGTGGAATTCATGGAAATGAATTTGAAGAGGAAACGCGTTCATACTGGCTTTAACTCGGGATCTAAAATAGCTATACTCATACTGTTTGGCTATCAATCTTGCAAATTAGATAGAAAAAGACAAGCCAGTCGTCGGTTCATCGGCTTTTCCAAGAATGAAATGTACTATAATACTATTGTTCCTTCTGATACTAATATTGGCATTACACAATTCAAGTGCTTCAAATGGTGGTCTTAGCGACGGTAAGAAAAAAATACCACACTTTTTATTATATAGTATTGATTTTATAAATTAAGTTGAGTTTTTTGATAATATAGAACTGCGATTCATTCATCGAGAGATTGGTATTTTAAGAGATGAAAATCATAGCCAAAATAAGGAAATCGCCACGTTGAAGGAAATTATGGGATTACACAACAATAAAACTGTTGCCGATGAGATTTTAGAGTTTATCAATCGCAATAAGGAAAATTTATTTATTTTATCGTCCAAAACTAGTCGCCCACTTGCAACGGCTCGCCGTAGAAGACCAGCAAGACTTCTCCCTTATGGATTCTTATACGAACGCAAAAACGATACTAATAACGACGCGGATAAAGTCCGTAGATTCTATGGTCCACCAACCAATTGTTCAGAGCTCTCTCAGATAGGGTACACTTTGAACGGTTTCTACCTGGTCAAATCCCCTGAAAATAATGATAGTTCGACCAAAGATGGGAAAACACAAGTAGAAGCCATCTCTTGCAAGTTCAAACATCCAAATGGTTCTAAAGTAATAGAAACAAAGGCTGTTAGTTTGAAATATGACATCAATCCGTTAGATCAAGAATCATCCACCAGGAAGTCCTCTTATCAGAAATCGTCCACTGCTGTCGGAGTTTATTTCCACGTACGTTCGACATCCTATTTGGAAACAAAAGCCACTATAAATATCATAAAATTTGACAATATTATTTTGAATATCGGAGGAGGCAAGTACAGTAAATCCAAAGGAGTGTTTACGGTTCCTAAAACCGGCATCTATCAAATCGCTTTCAGTGGACTGATTTCTTCCAATGCAGCATCGCCATCAAGTAATCCAACAATCATCGAACTTCGCGTTAATGACGCATTCGATGAATTTACTAAAATTGTAGACAACCAACTTTTGAACCAAGTTCTACTGGCAACTATCAAACTGCAACAAGGGGACAAACTTTGTGTTAGAATAAATATTGGCAAAGATTATTCCTTAAAATCCCAAATCCTTCAGTTGCATAGTCAGGCTACGCTTAGCGCTACCCTTTTAGAGGCAATAGATGCTGAGAGTATATAAAAAAAAGTTAGATTGACGTTAACTCTATTGGGCTCATATTAGTACTGGTGTAACTTTTAATTTGATTTTTCACTTTTGAAATGCAGTTATCTTAAGCAACGCTTACTTGCTAAAATTAAACTAGCATGTATGATGAAAAATAGTCCCCCCTCCCCCGATATGGCTTGATGCTCTGAAGTTATTAAGCCTGCTATTATAAACACTGCTTTCTTTTGCTGTTATCTTTAATCATTATTTTCAGCAAATTGCAATAAATTAAATGGCAATAAATTACTTTTCCTTGTATTGGTATTCTAAAAAATCGCATATAGGGAAACTATGCCAATGACCTCCATCACTGCGAATGCCAATAAAAGCACAACTACTAAAATACCAACCCACAGTTTCTACCCCAAAAAGAACGTTAGTGACACTATGAGACGTATAGGTTCTTCGGTTCTCCAATCAATTGTACCGATTTATCAAAACTGGGTTACACTTGGACTGTGTTCTGTATGTACCCTCTTTTTGAAACATAATATTTAGTATTTCTTTTAAATTAAAGGATCTTTTGAAAAGTAGCCTATCTTATCAAAACTCAACTTATCTTGTTATTTTGTAAAACATCGTAGTTATGCCTTCAAGCTAGGCTGTAAAAATGGGATTTAGTGGAGCAGGGAGGGTACTTTTCGCCAAACGAGCACTATTATAATTATTCATAGATGATTTATATTAGTTTGGCGCAGCGTTATGAGAGAAACAATAGAATATAATTGGGCCTAAGGTTGACATAACATATTTATTTTCCTTTTTGTTATACTTGTAATTTTATACAACAATACGTTTCATCACTATTGTCTTATTTGATTAATTTTCACTTTTTGTAACTTTTTATTCAATACACAAAATGCACTAAAATGTCCAACTTCCCTACAGAACAGATCTGAACTTTTTTGTTTTTTGTTTTGAAAAATTGAGCACAGTTTGGTCACATGTTTTATTGATATGGCACTCATATTCTGTCGTCAAAGTATTTCATTTTCAAGGTTGCACGCCATGTTCAATGTATCCCTTATTGACAGAACCTTAAGTTGGTACAAAAAAAGTAGGGGTGTGGGAATTTTAGAAGCTTATCCCTGCAAAATACTTTTAAAGAAAGGAGGGCGATGATTAAAGATGAGAAAATTTCGCTACTTTTATGCATCAGAACGGCATGTATACAGTAGCCCCGGATTTCACTAGCCCCGCAGACCTGTCACAGTAGCCCCGCTACGACAATAGCCCCGAAGTACACTAGCCCCGCCGTCATAGACAATAGCCCCGAATACAAATACATTAGCCCCGCATAAGAAATTTCGGAAGGGACGCAGGGCACTACCAAAACTTAACTCTAAAAGCGGATATCGTATCCTGCTTAATCTAAATGTATCTGACCTTTTTCAAGGTTTTAAAGTTCTCATTTCTATTTCATTCTCCCCCATTTAAAGGAATAATCCTTATCCGAGTAAAACACTGAAAATTTAAAAAAAGTTTGACTTCCCTATTATATATACCGTTTACTTACTTCTTCTTTTCTGGCTGGGTTATGTAAAGATATGTATTTAGTACGATCAATAAGGTTCATGTTGGCAGGTAAAAGATGACCCAAACTGTTGTCCCAGCGGTTACAACAAAAGGACGTTTGAATCGTGAACCGATTAACAGACTTTGGAAAGCAAAATATAAGGTTCAGTTGGTCAGGGCCGTAATGGGTAGCAAATGGACTAATGATCGGCAAAATTGTAACGATATAGTTCGAACCAATATGAAGGCTGATATTTTGTACCGATGCTTGAAAGGATAACGGGCTTTCAATGAGAATGAATTTGCTCGTAAGAAAAAGGCTTTGGCTTGGCTCAGTATTTACGAAAAGTCCTTCTTTGGGTCATAACAACAAGGTATGTTCTAAAGAAAAGTGCCGACCGAAGTTACGCGCAAAAGGGGGAATAATGGATATGATGATTGATGGATACGATCGGGGAGGGCGGTAATCATCGGTAAACTTAAACTCGATATATTTTTAGGTTACATCAGAGTTTAGCTAGTTACAGCAGCTTTGGACTCGTAATCTCACGGATCTTTTCTTTATTCCTCAAAACGTAATTTATTTTTACTTCCGTGAAACTTGTTGTGTTGTAGAGAGAGAATTTCTTAGATGGGGCTAATGTCTTTGAATTCGGGGCTACTGTCTATAACGGCGGGGCTAGTGTCATTCGGGGCTATTGTAGCGGGGCTACTGTGACAAGCACGCGGGGCTATAGTCATCCGGGGCTACTGTATACTTCCCATCAGAACCCAAGGTCTACTGAAACGAAAAAAGGAGGCAATCATCGCCGCTTTGTGGGCTACCTTAAAAATGTATATCCATGCCAAGTCGTTGATAAATTAAATTTTTATTCTATTAATACGCCATTTAAGAAAAACTATTTCCAACGTTTACTCTCATGATATTATAACTTATTAAAACATTAACAACGTATGCTCATTTTGGCAAATTTATTTGTTGACGGGGGCGATCACCAACCCAGAAAAAAATATGGTTTTTTACCGTTCACATATTTCTGTAGCCTATAGTTTTCAGAATAAAAATCTATCCTTTTGTTGTAATGAGTATCATGAAGTTCTATTACCTTAAAAATTCGTTTGATTCAAGCAATATTTAGAGATCGCGCGCATCGCTTAAATGTTTCACGAAGCGTGATGAAAACACAGCTTTTACTACATTTACCCCCTATTTTTCTCTATTTTTCCTTAAAATTGCTTCTAAATGATCTTCTTACTGAGACTACAAATACCACAATCAATTATGCTAATGCCATTTTTAATATGACGGGAAGCTTATTGGCTGGAATTTTTTACACAGTCCCTTCGAGCGGCATCTATGAGTTAACTTTCAGCATGATGTTGCATTCGTCATCCAACACATTAGCAAAACAAGATGATGGTAACATCGCCATCATCTTTAATAGTTTTCCAATAAAGCTGATTAAAAAAATATTTGTTTACTGGCATTTTGTTTTCAACTTCAAATTATTCTTCTAAATGGTTACTTCAATAACTACTAACCCACGTAAAACAAAACTAATTAAATATATTAAAAGAAATAAGTATGTAAATAGTTTGCTTAATTCAGATTCACAGTTAGCATTTCATTGTTTGGATGATGGTTGATTGAAAATTGCTTATGATTGTATAAAACTATATTATATATAAGATCGTCGAACCAAACTATAACTTTTAAAAATGAAAAAGCTAAAACCACCAATAGTAAAAGTGACATTTTTGTTTGTTACAACGTAAAAAAACCTACAACGTCAACCGATCAGCTAAAAGTATTTTAATTATGAATAAAGTTCCGCGCACGCTTATCATACAAATTCAGAAAAAAAAAATTAAAAAAAGCGCATAAAATTTATTGAAATAACCCAAACTGAGCTCAGTTCTGTCGTATGACTCATCGATTCGCAAGTATTTTTAATTGTTTATTTTCATGATGAATAATGTTTCATTTTTTCACAAAAGCAGCAAAAGTAAAAATTAAACATATAAATCTATTTTAGTCTGAGTTACTTGAACAAATGCAACTAACTGAAGGAAATGGGAATTTTCCCCGTCACCACGTGTTACAAATGAAGTGAATTTCAGAGAACCATCGACAGATCATCACAAAACCAGATTCAGTCATATTGTTGCTGAGCTGGTCAACTTATTAGATCAACTAAATGCACGAAGCTCATCGTACTCTTTTTTCAGAATATGGTATGTCACGTTTTTGCATCTTCTCATATTAATTGTGTAGTTATACAAGATTAACAGAATGAAAGAAGGTTAAGAATTTTTCCATCGCAGTATATTAAAGAAAGTACAGAAATAACCCTTGAAAGATAGAGAGAAAAAAATGTTAGACGAAGGGGGTTTACCCAATAGCTCGAGAAATCCACGGGCGAGAGAGAGAACACTTTGCCAAGTAAAAAAATAGGCATATTTCTGTGAGATCTTATGAGAGTTCGGCTGATTTCCACTCTTATAAAATACTTGGAATTATTTCTTCTTTATTCAACTGTAGAATGATCATTAGAATGAAGAATTTGTTTTAAAAATATGAATCATATAAACATAAATATGTAACTTTAAATGCTTTTAAATAATGTAAATTAGCCTTTCTACCATAAGAGCCCATAAAAATCGGCTTTTTTGCAACCTCTCTTTTATAATTTTTTTACCTCCCCTAAACTTTTCAGTTTTTTTGTTCACTCCAGAAGAAATAGTGAAGGAGCTGGATGTTACCTTTTTCAGTATCACCGATATAGCCCGCACACAAATTTATCTGCCAACTAGCAAACCTGCTGGGAATATTTTGAAGCTTTTCTTTCTGTGCGACGCGCCTGCTTTTTTGCGTCTACCAGAACGAAATTTCCCCTCAGGTTCGCTAAGAAAGCAGGTAGAAACTAGAAGGGGAAGATACTTCAACCTCCCAGGACGAGGGGTACACCTTTTCTACACGAGATCCCGCTCCTTCACTCTTTCTTCTGGGTTCAGTGTTTGACAGGGATCTTCTGTACCAGTTAGCTTGGTCTCATATGCATTAGTTTATAGTTAGGGCATTATTTGCGATGAAAGTTGGAAAAACCTACTTCGCCTCCTACCTGTCAAATGTAGAATCCTTGGGTTCAGTAACCTTATAGCATTCAGAAGCCTACAATCGAAATGAGTTTAGAGCTTAGTTTGAATAAAATCAAATAACCTAAAACCATAGACAAGTACAGATGGCTGGCGTAATGCTACCAGTTTCGGGTTGGAGACACCTAGCGGATGTTTGCAGAACTTGATGTCGTTTCCCGAAGGTTTCCCGAAGGTTAGGTTAGGCTTCTATTCCATCAAATGGAAACAGATGGGAGTCGTCTGCTTTTGTTATTGTTTTAGCTACTCCATCTATTAGACGTTTGCGCAGTAGCAGACGAAAATTGAGAAAAAAGTGAAATTGTAGCCCCATTTACGCCAGCCATCTATACTTGTCTATGCTTCCCCGCGACTCCGCACTTCCGCAGTTTACATATAACTTGACCAGCACTAATCAGGTTCAATAAGAGGATAAAGTGAAAAAGTTTATTTTTTTATTGGAAAACGAGCTTGAGTAGGATATGATGGGTACAAGTACATCAAGAAGGGACTCACAATAACTCACAATAACCAGCTACTTAGTACATGTAGGCAAATACTATTGTAATTATATCAACGTATTAAACATATTATAATATTAATATGTGCCCACTATTTTATTGGCTCTTTTTCAATATAGCTTTATAGATACCGTACCAGTAGTATAACAGACTAAAAAAATGGTTTGGTTGATATTTTAAAAACTATGTAACAGCCTGCATTGGCTAAAACATTTTTCAAAACCCTGTTACAACCTGCATTGACTGAAACAACTAAAAAATAAGTTTTGTTATACAGTAATGTGTATATTTTGGGCTAACAAATTTTTCCAATCCCCCCCCCCCCCCAAAAAAAAAATATATTCATGTGGAAATTTGGACGAACCGGCCACATTTGGATTTGTAAAGAGAGTCATGTCACGTTTAAATGAAACCAATAAACCAAGTCAAAACTAGGTTAATCACAATTATAGGGTTTATGCAGAAAAAAATTCGACCGCTGCGCCACCTGGGGAGGCCGCGCCCCCCGTGTCTTGATTTTAACATGGGCCCTTATGGGGATCCCCCGTTTTTAATTTTTTAAAAATTGGTATTCCACATTACAGAAATTTTAATACGGCCATTCGAAAGAAAATTTTCTCCTCTTTTAAAAGGTGTAAGTTTTAGCGAAATCTGAGACGTTCGAAAAATTTACATATGTCACTGCAAAAATGTTGCCAAAGGGGCTAAAAAATGTCAATTTTCTTACTAATTCAGATTTCAATAAAAAGGCGCAGCTGTCGAATTTTTTTTCTGCACAAACCCTATATTCTCATTAAAATGTGTTTGTTATGAGCATAGATATGAGTATGTAATAATAATTAGCCTAGTTTGCAGTATCATATGCTCATAAAATATATTTATAGAGGAAGTCATTAACCATTATCACCACCCTGGTTCAGTATAGCAGAAACTAGCCGATTACTTCAAGTAATATAGAAGCTCGCCCAGCCAGCCTATTCATAGAATGAGACGTTATTCCACGTCGTCGTTTCCTATTCTTCTTACAGCTCTTGTATTAGTACAGGGTTACAGAGCTTCCAACCATGGACTTAATGATGGTAGATTTTTTCTTAATATTTACCTAATTTATAATCTTGTAAAAAAGAAACCTTGTAAATATTTTTAACAGAGCTAAACTTCATTCATCGAGAGATCAGTCTTCTAAGAGATGAAAATCGCCATCAGAACAAAGAAATCGACATGTTGAAAGAAATTATGAAATCACAAAACTATGAAAAGATTTCCGAACCAATGACTGAAAAACTGGTTGACAATGAAAAGATGGATGAAGAAGAAACGCTTTCTCAACAAAAGCGACCTGCAAGACTCCTTCCACTTCAGCTTTTGTTTGGTGATCGCAGAAACGATACAGATGAGCCAGTAATCCGTAGATTCTACGGTCCTCCGACCAACTGCTCCGAGCTATCTCAATTGGGTTACACTTTGAATGGTTTCTATTTGGTCAAAGCTCATGAAAGTAATAATAATAGAAACATCATCAAAGCCGATAACAAAATAAAAGTTGAGATCATCTCCTGCTCATTCAAACATCCAGGAGGAGTCTACCAGGCGTCTAATATAATACAGTCAAAAGCTTCAATTAGTTTGAACTTTGCCGACAATAGCAAACCGCCTAACGCTGCTTCCGATGGTGGAATCTACTTCCGCGTACTGATGAAATCAAAACTAGAATCTAAAATAAACACGGACGTCTTATTCAATCAAGTTCTCTTGAATAACGGAGGTGGATTCTACAATTCATCTACTGGGCAGTTTACCGTTCCTAAAACTGGTATCTATCAGATCTTTTTTAATGGGTTGATTCGGTCCCAGTCAGCAACCCAAAGTGATCCTACCCTCATCCATTTTTACGTGAATAACGGACAATCTGGCGAATTTACAAGAGTTGTGGACAGTCAGCGTTCGAATCAGGTTCTCCTGGTAACCAGAATGTTGGAGCGTACAAGCAAAATTTCGATTTTCATTCATATAGGATATGGTGATAAATTTGAGTTAGAGAGTCACGCTACATTCAGTGGCTTTCTTTTAGAATAGAATGAGGAGATCTTCTCTTTTTTTTAAATGGTAGATGGTGTATTGAGAATTTTTGGCTTTAATTTGTTATTCTCTTTTTTTGTTTATATGTTAAGTTTTTGGCAATGGCGGATTGATATTAAAGGCTTCATATATTACTACTAGGATTAGGGAATTATTGTGCACATCATATGCTTTGATCTGTGTCGATCAATTTCATTTTCGGGGAAGTCACAATAACAAATAAATCATTGACTTTGAATACAAGATTCTTGTTTCACTGCATAAATGCCGATTATCTATCTGGAACTATTACACGAATATGACTGATAATCCAGTATATATACACAAATTAGGATTTTGTTTTGCTAAATTGAGACTAATTATTGGAGATGCTGGTTTATTATTTTACAAAGTAGCGTATATATTCAGGTCAAAAATCTAAATAGTATTTTTTTTTTTAAGATAAAAGGGGGAAACAGTCATTTTCAAAAATAAGCTTTAAACATTGATCCAGACGTTCAAGTGGGATGTATCTTTGTTCAACCATGAACAATTTGTAAATGACGTCGGCGAACTGGCTTTAAAGCCATTCTCATTTCGAATTAAGCTTGGACATGAAACGTTGAAATAAAATTTAGATCATCAAATGAGCTTATCATTACAATATAAACTAATGAATACCACGTAGTTATTCTACTCGTGCTATGAATCCAACAAATCATAGTTTTTTCCCCTCATAAAATGTTTGATTTCAATATACCACTCACTCCGACTTCCTTACAATTGAAATAGCAATACAATGTTATAGTTCTAAAAGTTTGCAATATAAACTCTGTAATACATTTATAATGGGTTAAAACAATCTTTTCAAAATTTATATCGGGTAAGCAGTAGAAAAACAAGTTAAACTTATAATTGGGTAATGTTTGTATGGGATTTATCTAATTTTATTTTAAATATTTGTAGATATATGAGTATTTTCATTTTGTGTTTGTCCACGACTGTAAGAAGTTTGTTTATAAATTTATAACCATGAGACGTTCTGTTGATTTATTAGTTCGCTTTGTGCACTATATAATGCAAAGCTTATTAATATGGGTCAGTGACGTCATGCTGCAAAATATACAAAGAAAAAAATGGAAAAAGTTAACGAAAAAATCGAATAACAATTGAATTCATTCAATGCGTAGAAAAAATCTAGCAGTTGTGTTACACATATAGCTTGCTATATGGAATACACAATCTATGATATTAAATTTAGCTATTAAAAGGACATCTCTTTTTCTCTCGCTACGTAAGGAGTCATCCCTGTGCCCAAACTCTTCTAGCTTATTGCTTTCTCTAATTAGTTAATCTGATTTCTGCTGTTAATGTTTTACCTTTGGCTTTAATGATTGGAATGTAAAGGGCACTATATAAATCGAAATATATTATTGTTGTTATTAAATGGTTAATACATTAATTAAAACGCTACCGTTGATAAAAGCTTTTACTTTACGAAGGCTATTGTTTTTATAGCAACATAAAAACAGCTTTATATGTGAGGTACGTACGTTATTTGCACTTCGTCAGTCTCATTCTTTTCCTTTGAAGATTTTAGTTGTTTTTGTTTGAAGATGCTTGCCTTATTCCGCAACAAGAAAAGTTTTTGTCACAAGGACATGTATTGCGGCAAAAAATCTCTGGTTCAATCAATAATTTCACATGCAAATATAAACTGTAATGGATCGTGAATACAGTATTAAGAATTATAAGCATTTGTTTTAAACTTTGTTGTGTACTTCTTATTCATTTTTACGGGTCAGTCGTTTTACACGCAACTCAAAATTCATATACAAATTAAAATAATTCTAGCTGTCATTCCATCGCAAATATACCGATCCGTCCTGGAACGGAATGACGGTACTCTCTTAAGCTTAATTCACACTTGCTATATCCTTAAAATCAATGTTTAAATCAGCATTTACATACAACATTCTCGGTTTCGTTTCATTGTAAGAAAATATAAAATATAACTATTTACACATGTGAATGCACTTTATAGGCTACTCGGGTAATATTTAGCTAATAATATCTTATAAATTAATGTATACTGGCTTCCAGACCCATCCCCTCCCACATCACAAAATATTATTCATTCAATCGAGTCATCGAGGTAAAGAGGTTGCTTACCCCTACCTACCTCTCAAATCCAGCCATTTTACTGGATGTAAAATTATTTCTTGCCATAAAAATCTAGAAATCTACCCGTAGATGGTTTAAGTTTAAGGCTATTTTTTGTCTAACACTGCAATAACAATATTTCCTATGTATCAACGACCAATAAGGCAAAAAGGTACAAATAACATTCTACTTCCGTTTTTATGATCTCTTATAAAGTCATAGAACATTCATTACAAGATTTCTAGTGCTAATATACTGCTGGTGCGTCGACTTATCTTACCAGTTAAGAATATCTCTAAGCGCACACCTCACTTACCTCGCTACTGGAAATAAAAAAGCTGAATTTAAGATAGAAATGCAGCATTGTAGGACATTTTTACTAGTGAGATAGGAAGAGATTGATGCTCTAATCATTCAGGAAGAAAAATAAATGAATTTGGACTGTAATTAAAACAGATAATCCCAAAAACGCAAAACCCGTCGAAATCCGAAAAAACGGAAATAAACCGAAAAAAACTCAGAACCGCAACCCGCAATTCCCTAGCGGTCAAGTTGAAAACTACTTTTAACACGTACGATATATGTGGGACTTTCTGGATTCTTCACCCCTGGAATATTTCATGGAAAATGGAGGGGGATAATCGGGGTATAGACCTTCTGGGATTAATTTAATCCCCTCAGGGATAATAATTTTTAAAGGTGGGACCGATCATATAAACTGCAACTTCTTAAATAAAGCTCAGCCCACGCTGACAATAAAATTAAGAAAGCATATATTTCAATAACATGCATCATTTATATAAACTGAAAAAATTAACATCGCTTCATCGCATGGTTCATAAATTTACTGCCTCTTAAATGCATTTTTCAAGTCTTTTATTGCATATTTTATGTGTTCAATAAAAAATCCTAACTAAAGCGGTCTAATCACTTTTTTTAATCTCTTCTGCGCATTTACCAGTTCAATTAAGCAGTTATATACAAAATTTAATATACAATGGTTTAAACTACAGAAAAAATTAATATTGGTAACCATTTCCGAAATATTATTATGCATGTAAATGCAGCAAGCTTTAACAACAACAAAAAATCGTCGAAATGAAACGTTGATGGAAACGACATAAAAATCTATCAGTAATTTGAGTTACTTGAACTAAGGCGACCAACTAAAGGATGATACGGGAATTTCCACATCGGCCCACACACGCATGAGGTGAACTTATGAGAGTTACATAAGGATTGTCAAATTGGTTCAGTCATCTAGGGGCTAAAACATTGATTTATTCACTGTTGCACTGGTCAAGTGATTAGATCAATTCGTTACTCTGTTTCCACAAAATGAACCACTTTGACACGTCGTCACTTCTTTTACTATTAATTATAGTAATACAAACTTCAAGAGCCTCAAATAACGGACTGAATGACGGTAAGAAATATTAAATGGATGATATAAATATATAAACTTAACAATAACTTGATCTTTTAAAACACATTATGTGTACAACTTTAGAGTTAGGCTTTCTTCGCCGAGAAATCGGACTGCTTAGAAATGAAAATCAGAACCAGAATAAGGAAATAGCGATGTTGAAAGAAATTGTAGGATTCCAGAACAATAACACCATCCCGAATCAAATCGTAAGCTTAATAAAGAGAGAACTTGATGAACAGAAGAAAAAAGAATCAGTACCACCATTAATACCAGTACCACCAAGTACCGATGGAAATCGAAGTTCATCACCAAGAAACGCCAACCGTCGAAATAAACGACCTTACAGGCTCATACAAGCTAGAGATTCTAGCAAAGAAGGGAATTATAAGATCAACCGTAAATTTTATGGACCTCCAGCCAATTGCTCAGAACTATCTCAATTAGGTTACACTTTGAATGGTTTTTATTTGGTCAAAGCTCATGAAATTAAAAATAATAGCAACATCATCAAAGACGATGACAAAATAAAAGTGGAGATCATCTCCTGTGCATTCAAAAATCCAGGAGGAGTCTACCAGCCGTCTAATATAATACAATCGAAAGCTTCTGTTAGTTTGAACCACGCCGACAGTAGCAAACCGACTAACGCGGCTTCCGATCGTGGAATCTACTTCCGCGTATGGATGAGATCAAAACTGGAATCTAAAGTAAACACGGACGTCTTATTCAATCAAGTTCTCTTGAATAACGGAGGTGGTTTCTACAATACAGCCACTGGACAGTTTACTGTTCCTAAAACTGGCATATATCAGATCACTTTCAATGGGTTGATTCGGTCCCAGTCCGCAACCCAAATTGATCCTACCTTCATCCATCTTTACGTGAATAACGGGCAGTCCGGTGAATTTACAAGAATTGTGGACAGTCAGCGTTCGAACCAGGTTCTTCTGGTAACGAGAAAGTTGGAGCGAACAAGCAAAATTTCGATTTTCATTCATATAGGTTATGGTGATAGATTTGAGTTAGAGAGTCACGCTACATTCAGTGTCTTTCTTTTAGAATAGATAAATTCAAGGTTTTATCTTTTTTCTGGATCTACTGTATTGACAATGATATACTGTATGGATAGTATCGAATCAACATAAATCACTAATCCAATATTTTACAAAAAATGAAAACAGTAATTATTTTGTTTGATTGGAATAAATGACTTAGTCGTTCAGAATTCAGATTCAAAGTTAGAATTGTATCGTTTGGATGATGGTTGATTAGAAATTGCTCAATGTAATTGTGTAAAGTTATACATATGGTTAAATACTTAAAGCATATCATAAATCTTCTTGAATGCTAAAGTCACTCCTCGGTATTATATAAATTCTCTGTATTTTACAAAAGAGAAAAGTGTGTTCAAGTCTAAATGGTAAAAAATAATAATACCGAGGAACCAAATAATGATAATATAATAAATATGAACATGCTGAGATTAACCGTAAAAGTGGGATTTCTGTTTGTTAAAACATAAAAAAGCTGTAACGTCAACAAACCAGCTAAAGCTATTTTCATTTCGAATAAAGTTCCGTGCGCGCTGACTATAAAAATTTGGAAATAAAAATATTTGTAAAATAAAAAAAATACAGAATTTATTGAAATGATTTGAGCTGAACTCAGTTCCGTCGCATGGCTCATCGATTCACCAAAGCTTTTTATTATTAATTTTTGTTGGTGAATAATGTTTTTTTTTCAATAAAGCAGCAAACAGAAAAAACCCCGAAGAAATCCGTTCCAGTCCGAGTTACTTGAACAAAGGCAACCAACTGAAGGAAATGGGAATGTTACCCGCTGGCATGTAATTCATGTGAAGTGAATTTCAAAGAATTATAATAAAATCGTGATACTGGCTCAGTCATATGGGAGCTAAAATATATATTTAGTCATTGTTGCTGCACTAGTCAACTGATTTGATCAATTAAATGCGCACAGGTCATCGTACTCTTAGTACTTCTCCAGAATACCCTATCCAACGTTGTCTCTCCTTTGCCCCGAGTTTTTTTTTACAACGGACTGAATGAAGGTAAATCACATTTCTTATAAATGTTACCACGGTATGTTAGAGAAAGTACAGGAATTACCTTTGTGAGAAATGAAGAGAAGTCATCTTATGAATCTAATAAAAACTAAATCCTAAATTGCAATTTTAAACTGAATTGAAGTAATAAAAATCAACCTTTCTCTCATATGGAAGGGGGTGGGGATCTTGAGCCAGAGACTGGGACCGAGACTGAATCAGAAACTGTTCCCTTTCCAATACCTGGAATTTGTGTTGGTCACTGTTAGACACGTTATCGCACTTTCTCTATTATACCGTGAAATTATTTTAAAACCTAATTCGGTAGTTCATTTTAAATCGGTACTATTAGTTCTGGCAGAGTCCACTTCCGCGTACGAACAGAATCGAATGCCAAATCTTTACATACCTTAAGTGTCTCATTCGTTACGGTTATTGAACATGTGAGGCAGTAACTAGGGGAGAACGGGGTTACTTGGGACAGGGGTTACTTGGGACAGCGGGGTTTTGAGTAAAAAACTGTCCCAAGCAGCCCCGTGCTTTTTTTTACGTTTTTGAAAAAAACCAACTTCATTAAAAAAATTGTGTTTAATTTTGTTTTTCAAAATAAGACATTTTGAAAGAAGATTTGAAAAAAAGAATAGGCTACAAAGTGCATCTAAATATTTTTATCTGCACCAACTTTAAAGCACAGATTTCAGAATCTTGTGGAGCATCCAACGAAAGCTAGAAATACGTAGTAGGCCAATTTTCTGGTTTACCCAAGGAAAATAATGGACCGAATAGGTAGCGGTGATCCAATTTGAGCTCAGTAGCTGCTAACAGTAGCTGCTAAAGGCCAAGATCGTGGGCTAGACTTAAGTCGTTCAGGACATAGTGTCAGGGTCGACTTTAAAGTTCTTTAATACTTCACCAAAAAGATAATCCAAATAAATTGTGATTTGTGAAGTTTTAGTCATGAGAGTTGAACCATCGAAGCCATGTAGTGGTATCCGTAAAGATAACAACACAGGACATTGAATTGATTTCCTTAAAGGAATTATAGATATGAGGCATCTGAAAGCTCTAACCGCGGAACAGAAATATACTTGAGGGGGGGGGGGGGGCAAGTCTCGTTTTGGCCATAGCAAATGTCATCTTTGCAGATCCATCCATCAACTTGACTCAAATATCTATTAGATCCATCAGAAACTTCAGATGCATTAGAAAGCATAAGAAGGTCTACAGCGTTTTACTTTTCAGGTTAAAATCAGCTAGAAATATGTAGATCATTTACTGCTTTTTTTGAATCCCACTCTTTCTATTCTTCAATGATGCAGGAGTCGAGCCTCTGCTGATCCCAAATAAATTTACTTATCTACATCTTGCTGTACGAAAAATCAGTTTTGAGTGAAAAAAAAACAGGAGCGAGGAATCCTAACGGGTCAAAGCTAGACGAAGTTGACTGTAGGATGTGGTTTCTCACGATTCGTTGGGAAATTCATTTCACTATTAGCTTTGAGTAGGAAGGCGTCGGCATTGAAGTCAAGAGAAAGATCGAGTGTTCTCTCGTCCGGGAGACGATCCAGGTCCATATTGAGACTACACAAGACTACACAAAAAGGACAAGAGCGGATTAGAATCGGTGTGAGGGGAGAGCGATTTTTTTGTGTGTGAATACCAGGCTGCCAAGTGCTCGATAGCAACACCACAAATCAAACTATTATTTTATATTATATAAGAATATTACACGAGCACAATGAAAGTTTTATTTTTGGTGCAATTTGTGTAATTTGCATTTTGCTTAACCCTGTTACAACCTACTACTACTGGAAACTTTGAAAGGAAAAAAACATTGCTGATGTGCTTCTCGGTTGACTTAACTTTTTTCTCGTTACCATAATTTTTTTTTTATCTCAGGGTCGTCCAAAATAAATCGATATTGTTTTCTAAGCGGCCTTCCAGTATGTTTTTACAAATAAAAAGAAAAAAACTTCAGACCTAAAATGACATTTAAAAAATGAGTTTTGGATAACGCGCAACGACTTCAAAGTTTCTTGCAAATGAGATCTGTACGATTGTGTAATCGTAACTTTTTTAAATTCAAGTTTCCCGAACCGGCCTTTAAACTAAAAATACTAGAGGAAGTTCTTAACATGATATGACAATTTCATTCATCATTTCAAAAACAACAAACAACTTAGTTTACCGTGTTCTGTCATTTCTGCTAGCTTTCCATTTGGAGTTTGATAGATCCATTTACTATGTCACCAAGCTCACAATAACCAGCTACCTAGTGTATGTAGGCTAATACTATTGTAGTTATATCACATATTTTCATATTAATATGTGCCCACATTATTGGCTCTTTTTCAATATAGCTTATAGATAGCGTACTAGTAGTATAACGGACTAAAAAAATGGTTTGGTTGATATTTTAAAAACTATGTAACAGCCTGCATTGGCTAAAACATTTTTCAAAACCCTGTTACAACCTGCATTGACTGAAACAACTAAAAAATAAGTTTTGTTATACAGTAATGTGTACATTTTGGGCTATCCAATTTTCCTAATCCCCAAAAAGAAATATATTCGTGTGGAAATTTGGACGAACCGGCAATATTTGGATTTGTAAAGAGTCACGTCACGTTTAAATAAACCAATAAACCAAGTCAAAATTTGGCCAATGACAATTCTATTCTCTTAAAAAAAAAAAACTCTTTGTTATGGGCATAGATTTGAGTATACAATAGTAATTGACCTAGTTTGCAATAGAATATACTCATAAAAATATATTTTAACAGGAAATAATTACAATTGACCAACTGTTGAATTGGTAAAAGGAAAGAGAGTTTCGTATAGAACCTCTGCATTATCAGTATAGCAGAAACTAGCCGATCACATCAAGGAAATTACAAGCTCACCAAGGAGGACTATTCATAGAATGAGACGTTATGCCACGTCGTCGTTTCATATTCTTCTTGTAACTCTTGTATTAGTACAGGGTTTCAGAGCTTCCAATCATGGACTCAATGATGGTAGGTTATTTCTTTCCATACATGTAATACTTACTTTATTTGAAATCTTGTAAATAAAGAAATCTTGTCAATATTTTTAACAGAGCTAAACTTCATTCATCGAGAGATCAGTCTTCTAAAAGATGAAAATCGCCACCAAAACAAAGAAATAGACAAGTTGAAAGAAAAGATTAAATTACAAAACCATGAAAAGATTCCAGAGCTAATGACTGAAAAACCTTTTGATAATGAAAAGATGGATGAAGAAGAAACGATATCTCAACATAAGCGGCCTGCACGACTCTTACCACTTCAGCTTTTGTTTGGCGATCGAGACGAAACAGATCAGCCAGTAATCCGTAGGTTCTACGGTCCTCCGACCAATTGCTCAGAGTTATCTCAATTAGGTTACACTTTGAATGGCTTCTATTTGGTCAAGGCCCATGAAAGTAATAATAAAAGCAATATCATCAAAGCCGGTAACAAAATAAACGTTGAGATCATCTCCTGCGCATTCAAACATCCAGGAGGAGTCTACCAGGCGTCTAATATAATACAATCAAAAGCTTCTGTTAGTTTGAACCATGCCGACAGTAGCAAACCGACTAACGCGGCTTCCGATGGTGGAATCTACTTCCGCGTATGGATGAGATCAAAACTGGAATCTAAAGTAAACACGGACGTCTTATTCAATCAAGTTCTCTTGAATAACGGAGGTGGTTTCTACAATACAGCCACTGGACAGTTTACTGTTCCTAAAACTGGCATATATCAGATCACTTTCAATGGGTTGATTCGGTCCCAGTCCGCAACCCAAAGTGATCCTACCTTTATCCATCTTTACGTGAATAACGGGCAGTCTGGTGAATTTACAAGAATTATGGACAGTCAGCGTTCGAACCAGGTTCTCCTGGTAACGAGAAAGTTAGAGCGAACAAGCAAAATTTCAATTTTCATTCATATAGGTTACGGTGATAGATTTGAGTTAGAGAGTCACGCTACATTCAGTGGCTTTCTTTTAGAATCGCAGAATTAAAATTGAGAAAAGACCTTCTGCTTTCATTCACACATCAATATTTGGCTAATAATATGAATTTCTACCCTAATGGTTGTTATTCTCTCATGGGATTTATATTTAAGGGTGCCAAATGTGACAATGACATATGCATGATATAGGCTATGATATGTACTGTATATTGTTACAATCCATCGAAGATGGATAATATAATGGTAATAAAATAGAGAAACAAATGATTTCACCTCAAATAAAAATTCGATTCACGCAACGTGTGCTGATTTTATCTCCTTAAAACTTTTTCCAATGAATGTGATTTAAAATGTATTGGTTCGCTGCCAATCTTGTTGTTTCTTCTTACACTATTTTCCAGATATAAGAATATCTTACGGCTAATCAAATATATATCTATTTTTAATGAATATTGAAAAATATGTTGTTAAGGTAAAAATTGATTGGAATGCATTAATAAGTCGTTCAAATAAAATTTAGCAATATTTTAAAGTATGGATGTTGATTGATTGACAATTGATGAATTCAATTATATAAAACGTATCTTTGTAAACGCTTTACGCTTAAGTCAATCCATCAAGAAATTGCATAAAATTTTAGCTGTTATTTAACCCAAAAAAACGTGTTTTCACGTCTTACTTGTATAACTCGAAAATTGGATCAAAGAACGAAACAATAACTGAAAAAATACGCATTACCGATCATTCAACTGAGACAGTGAGATTTCTGTTTTCTATAAAAAAAGAACTATAATTGACGTAAAGGAACCAATTATTTAGTTTTATTCATTCTGAATAAAGCTCCGTACGCGATGACCATAAAAATGTAGAAATTATTATGTATTTTTTTTTTAATTCGTCGTCATTTATTGAAATAATAAATTATTAACATTGCTGATTTATCGATTTTTATATTATGGTCCATCGATTTATTTAAAAAAAATTATTATTTATTTTTATGCTAGAAAATTTTGTTTCACCTAAGCAGAAAAAGTAAAAAAAAATATATTTTTTTTAACCTCTGCTGTGCAGTTAGCATTTCAATCCAGATATCATAATTTTAGTGTTTAATAAAATGATCGGAACTATAAAAATTGTTTATTGGTAATCAGGAATATTTCCAAATTACTGTTATTTATTTGCATGTCCAAACTTCAACATGAAACGTCGAAATGAAACGTATCCGCACGCGCCAGCAGTTACAAATACAGATATTAATATCATAAAAAAATAATAATGCAACGGGAAGCCTTCATTGAAATTACAAAAATTGAACATTGTTTCGTCACATAGTTGATCGGTTTATTAAAATTACATTTCATTGCTTATTTTTATGTTGGATCAAGCTTTTTCGTCACTGAAGCAGCAAAAACCAAAATAATAACAATAATTTTTTTCAATCTGCTGCACGCGTAAAATTTTTGGGTCCTTTAAAAAATATTTTTATAAAATACATATATATTTCGAATGCTGTTAATTTTAGCATTTTTACGGATTTCTTCCAGTTCAAATCGAATTTAGTCGTAGTTGAAATAATTCTTAGGCCTACATACTCACTGTATTTGTGGGGTATTAACTAAAATTTAGATTCGTAAAACGCGTTTGCAATCCCTTTTTTAAACCTTAAAAGCTCGAATTATTTAAAATGTAACGAATGCAAACGGTTGACGTTGAGTTTGTCGTCGAATGAGTACGGTTTGACGTTAACCACCACCTTTTATCATTTTTCATCTTCATCATCATTCTTATTATCATTTTAATTAATGTTAATTGTAATCATTTCAATTCCATATACAATATTCTACTGTATTGCTTATTTTATTATTATTACTTTTTAAATTCATTTTATAGTTGGTTGATCCCAACATTTGGTATTTAATTTATAAATAATAAAAAGCATTTTATTCAATATTTAAACAATAATTTTTTTACATGATTAAGAGTTAAAGTTGAAGCATTATGATTTTACAATCGAGCACATGACTACGTCGCATTATAATTAAACAGCTTACACATGACATGGTGAAAAATAGTTCCTTGAATAATAACCACCGCATTAGTGCTATTTTAGTTCAGTGCAGCGCAGAAGCAATTGAATACCATCATACTATCTGACTATTTCAAATAAATGAAATAAAGCTCGCAAAGCCAGGCAATTCTTAATAGAATGGCACACTATGCCATGTCATCGTTTCTTCTTCTTCTTGTTTTATTTTTTGCATCAAAAGGCCTGCATAATACCAGGACTTCCAATCACGAATTAAATTACGGTAAGATGAGTCTAAACATTTATTTATTTTAACTTTATTTTAAAAATCTAAAGTAATGATTACTTAAATATAGAGCTACGTTTGATTCACCGAGAGATCGGTCTTCTAAGATATGAAAATCAGCAACAGAATAAGGAAATCGACATGCTGAAAGAAATCATGGGATTGCAAAACCAAAAAACAATTTCCGAACAGGATCAGAAGAAGGTGGAAAGACAATTTGATGATAAAAAGATGGATGAAGAAGAAACGTCCCAACATAAGCGACCTGCACGACTCCTTCCACTTCAGCTTTTGTTTGGAAATCGTAAAAACGATACAGATGAGCCAGTAGTCCGTAGGTTCTACGGCCCTCCGACCAATTGCTCTGAGCTATCTCAATTGGGTTACACTTTGAATGGTTTCTATTTGGTTAAAGCTCATGAAAGTAATAATAACAGCAGCAAAACCGATAACAAAATTCAAGTTGAGGTCATCTCCTGCACTTTCAAACATCCAGGAGGGTTCTACCAGGAATCTAATATCATACAGTCGAATGCTTCTGTTAGTTTGCAGTCGCCTAATGCAGATGGTGGAACCTACTTCCGCGTACGGATGAAATCAAAACTAGACTCTAAAACAGCCACTACCGTCTTATTCAATGTAATTGCCTTGAATACTGGAGGTGGTTTCTACAATACATCTACGGGACAGTTTACTGTTCCTAAGACTGGCATCTACCAGATCGCTTTCTATGGGTTGATTTGGTCACCGTCAGCAACCCAAAGTGATCCTACTTTTATTCATCTTTACGTGAATAATGGACAATGTAACGAATTTACGAAAGTTGTTGACAGTCAGCGTTCGAACCAAGTTCTCCTGGCAACCAGAAAGTTGTACCAAAGTGAAAAAATTTCAATTTTCATTCAAATAGGTAGCGGAATTAGCTTTGAGTTAGACAAACACGCTACATTCAGCGGCTTTCTTTTAGAATAGAATGAGGAAATCTCCTGGTTTTTGTTTCTATGTTAGATGGTTTATTGATAATTTTCGGCTCTATTTTGTTATTCTCTTTTTGGATTTATATATTAAGTTGTTGGTAATGACATTGATATTAAAGGCTTCGTATATTACTATAGGTTTTAGGGAATTATTGTGCACATCATACGCTTTGATTCGTGTTGTTCAATTTCATTTTTGGGAAATTTACAATAACAAATGAATAATGGACTTTAAATACAAGAATCTTGTAGCACTGCATAAATGCTGATTTGTTATCTATAACTATTACGTGAAAATGCATGGTTTATATCCGGTATATAAGATAGTAAAGCAGAGCTTTTCAGCTCGCCTTATAGATAGAGTAATCCAGCGTAGCTGTATTATACACATCATGACAGCTAGGCATTTTTAATTGAATCTATGATTGCAAATAAGGTTGCATCTTCTTAAATGTATATATACAAGTTTTGGCTGGCTTTTTTGGAAGAGAAAAAAGTCCCTACGTATAAAAAGGTGTATCTGTATTTTTATCAGTTTTCGGGCACAAACAGACACGGTCAAGTAAAAAACAGTCCCTATGCAGAAAAGGTGTATTTGTATTAATATCAGTTTTCGGGCACAAACAGAAACGGTTAAGGAAAAAAAAGTCCCTAGTCAGAAAAGGTGTATAGTTGTATTTATATCAGTTTCCGGGCACAAACAGAAACGGTTAAGGAAAAAATAGTCCCTACGCAGAAAAGGTGTATTTGAATTTATATCAGTTTTCGGGCACAAACAAAAACGGTTAAGGAAAAAATAGTCCCTTGTCAGAAAAGGTGTAAAGTTGTATTTTTATCAGTTTTCGGGCACAAACAGACACCGTCAAGGAAAAAACAGTCCCTAGCCAGCAAATTTTTATTCACGCTTACGCACGACTTAAGATAGTAAAGCAGAGCTTTTCAGCTCGCCATATAGATATAGTAATCCAGCGTAGCTGTATTATAGACATCATGATTGCTAGGTATTTTTATTTTAACCAATGTTTACAAAAAAAGGTTGCATCTTCTTAAATGTATATATAAAAGTTTGTGGCTGGCTTTTTTGAAGAGAAAAAACAGTCCCTACGTATAAAAAGGTGTATCTGTATTTTTATCAGTTTTCGGGCGCAAACAGAAACGGTGAAGAAAAAAAGTCCTTACTTGGAAAGTGTATTTGTATTTTATCAGTTTTGGGCGCAAACAGAAACGGTCAAGGAAAAAAACAGTCCCTACGTAAAAAAGGTGTATTTGAATATTTATCAGTTTTTGGGCTTTGCATTTTTATCAGTTTTCGGGAACAGACAGAAACGGTCAAGGAAAAAACAGTCCCTACGCAGAAAACTTTATTCACGCTTACGCACGACTTATTAGCTCCGCCTACGCTTCGTTTTTTTCGCTTCGCTCAAAAAACTCCGCTGGCTCGCAATTAATACAAATTAGGGTTTTATTTTGCTAAGTTGAGACTTATTGGAACTGTTAAGATAAATCCACCAATCGTCCAGATTGAAAATAAGCATATTATAATTTGGATGCTGGTTGATTAAAATCGATAAATGTAATTATACATTTACAGTACCCACCGGAATATAAGAACACTTCTTTTTTCCCCATAAGCGCACGGGTTAAATTGACGCCAGTTTTTTTGCGATAACTAGCTCAGTTTCAACGATGGATTTTTTTCTGATTTTTCCCTCACTGGAAACATGTGTCTCTATCACTCTGAATTATTTCAGATTTTTATCGTGATTATCCATCGAGTTATTGACTAGGTCACGTATAAGAACACCTCGATATTTCTCCCATTAAAGCCCGGGTAAATAGTCCCCCGGTTAAAAAATCATATCTAATTAATGGAGACCCGCTCGACCATCCGGCTACCGACAATCTATTGAGATTGTACTGTTCTTCAATTGGAATTTTACATTTTTTAAAAATAAGTCATGATTAAAAATGCCGGATTTTCAAAGTTCTTTAAAAACGTTCCCCCTATGTTCTCTGTGCGGCAAAAATGACCTTGGATCTTTTTCTACAGAGGGTATGGGGAAAACGTTGTTGATGAACTTTAAAAATCTGGAACTTTTAATCAAGAGTTGACTTATTATATTTTTGGCCTTCAAGTTGAAGAATATTCTAATCTCAATAGATTGTCGGTTGCCGGATGATCGAGCGGGTCTCCGTTAATTAGTTATGATTTTTTAACCGGGGACTATTTACCCGGGCTTTAATGGGAGAAATATCGAGGTGTTCTTATACGTGACCTAATCAATAACTCGATGGATAATCACGATAAAAATCTGAAATAATTCAGAGTGATAGAGACACATGTTTCCAGTGAGGGAAAAATCAGAAAAAAATCCATCGTTGAAACTGAGCTAGTTATCGCAAAAAAAAACTGGCGTCAATTTAACCCGTGCGCTTATGGGGAAAAAAGAAGTGTTCTTATATTCCGGTGGGTACTGTATATTTATATATATAGTCACACACTATACACATATAACGAATCTTTATGGGCGCTTAAATCAAATACTCGGTATACTGTAGCTTATTTCACCTGTAATTTTACAAAGGAGCATTTATATTTAGGTCTTAATAGTATGATTTAAAAATAAGATAGAAGAACGAAACAATCATTTTCAAAAATAAGCTTTAAACATTGGTCCAAACGTTCAAGTGGGATTTATCTTTGATCAAATGTGAAAAACTTGTAATTGACACTTCGATTGAAACGTCGAAATGAAATCGATATCAAATGAGCTGTTCATTATATTTACAAAATCAATGAAGACCATGTAGTTATAATTATTCTACTAGTGCTATGAATCTAATAGTTGATAGTTTTTTCCATCATAAAATTTTTGAATTCAATGCGTACCACTCACCATATATCCACTGTCCACATTCAATTTAATAAACCATCTGAAAAATAAATAAATAAATGTTTTCTTGTTTTCAACTTTTTAAAGATTCTTGGTTTTTTTCAACTTTATAGCCCGGAGGCTATGGTTTTTATAGCATACATGAGAACAGGTTTATATGTAAGGTAGACGTGAGTTTTTTTTTACACTACGTCAGCCTTATCCTTTTCCTTAAAACAGATTTTTATAATGCAGTTCACGCATTATTGAAAAACAAGAAACGTGCTCAGAGAAAAACTAAAGAATGCTCTCTGAAATTCGTGCATTAGCACACCGAAGGGCCTTACCAATGATAATAACATTTTCTAGAACTTAATACTAAATACTATTTCGTTCTCGTGAGTCCCCACACCACACGTCTTTTCCTTGTATTGGCACTCTAAAAAATCGCATATAGGGAAACTATGCCAATGGCCTCCACCACCGCGAATGCCAATAAAAGCACAACTACTAATATACCAACCCACAGTTTCTACCCCAAAAAGAATGTTAGTGACACTATAAGACGTATGTGTTCTTCGGTTCTCCAATCAATCGCACCGATTTATCAAAACTGGGTTACACTTGGGTTGGGTTCTGTAAATACTGTTTTCAATATAAACTCTAAGTATAGTACATTTATAATGGGTTAAAACAATATTTTCAAAATTTATTTGGAGTAATAAGCAGTAGATAAACGAATTAAACTAATAATTGAATAACGTGATATGTATGTGATTTTCACATTTTTTTAAATGTCTGTGTGTTTGTCCACTTTTGTGTTTGTCCACAACTGTAGGATGTTTGTTGAAATGTATAATTGTGGTACGTTCTGTTGATTTATTAGTTCGCCTTGTGAACTATATAAAGCAAAGCTTATTATGACGCGGTCACATCATGCTACGAAATATAGGCATATGTGGAAAAATCGAATTATAATAAAAAGCATTCTACGTGTAGAAAACATTCTACCAGTTGCGTCACAAACATAGGTTGATATGGAATACACAATCTATGATGTTAAATTTAGCTATTACACTACTAAAATAGGACAATTTAAAAACCGACGGAAAACCCATAGAATTCTCTTCCTCTCTCGCTACGTAAGGAGTTATTGTTCCTGAGCTCCCACCTCTTTTGGATTGCTTTCATCTCTAATTAGCTTAATCTGATTTCTGTTTTGTTAACGTTTTACCTTTTTTAGCACTTTTGATCAGTCTTTAATAGAATGTAAAGGGCACTATATACATCGAAATATATTAATATTAAATGATTATATTTAATAAAATGCTACCGTTGATGAAAGCTTTTACTTTACGGGAGGCTATGGTTTTTATAGCATACATGAGGACAGGTTTGTATGTGAGTTACGTGAGTTTTTTTGCACTTCGTCAGCCTCATTCTTTCCCTAGCTTAAACCAGATTACAATGCAGTACACGCATTATTGAAAAACAAGAAACGTGATCAGAGAAAAAAAATAAAGAATGCTCTTTGAAATTCGTGCATTATCTCACCGAAGGGCCTTAACTAATTAGAAATAGCATTCCAGAACTGCAATACTTTCTCGTTCTCGTGCGTCACCACACCACACATCTTTGTGCTACTCTTGTAATTGTGGTCATTTTTTAAAATTACCAATATGGGTTTATCTCAGTTAGCAAATGGGATAGGTTACACTGGTTTAATTATTAACAGTTTTAAAATAAATGGGAACAGGCCAGCATTCTGGAAAGAGGATTGTAACTTAAAACCTACTAGAGAAGAGGTACTGTTTAAATCTGATCATTTAAAACTGCTGGTCAATGAGTTTTCCGAGGAATTAGCTTGTAGCGGGCCTATAAAACTTGCTCAAATCATGATTGCTCTCCGACACAAGTATACATAAACGATCTCCTGAGAATCTTATATCATTTGGTATCAAGCAGGTAATAATTCTTGAGGCAGGTTTTGATGTACATGCCTTGAGTTGCAATTCACCCGACATTCGTTTCTTTGAAATTGATTGTAAAACAGTTCACGACTTGAAAACTGAAACTTTGCAATCAAAACGAATCAATGCTAATGCAACTTACATAAGCATTGATTACGTAAAAGATTGCCTGATAGATCATTTGAAAAATGCTTCAGTTGATTTTGATGATCCTACTTTTTTTATTTACGAAGGAAACTCAATGTACTTGTCAAAGTCAAATATAAATTCCGTATTTAATCAAATTCGAGATAATTTCAAAACATTCCATGTGGCGCTCGACTATTGGACTGATAGTTTTATTCAAAAAGAAACGAAAGAGCCGGAGCATAGCCTCATTTTGGAATATAATGTACGATTGAATGTACATCTTATAAACGGATATAACGACATAAACGACTTTACAGTTCCAAATGGTTTGCAGTTTATAGAAACTTTCACTTTTGGGGAATTAGCGTACAAATGGGGGGTTCACGATAGTGAGTCTATTCCTGGAATGAGTGAATATTCAATTGCATACGCGGTGAAACTTTAGTTCAAAGTATAAGAAATGCACAAATAGAGAGTTAGACAATCGATGAACGAAAAGTAGTTTGATTTGATAATACTGAAAGCACTAGCTGGTTGCAAAGCAAAAAAAAAAATATATGCCACTATTCTTCTTCAATTAAATTATGTGTGCGAGTCTAAAAATATACTTGCTTTACTGTTTCTCTTCTGTTTGGCTATCCGAATGTGTCTCTTCCCTTTCATATGATGGTAATGCGGATTTCAAAACAAGTACAAAACAGTTTTTACATTTAAATTATATTTAAAAGTTTAGAATATATTAATACTTTGGTAGCGGAAAATACATTTCCGCCCAAGTTGGATCTACAACTGTACTTCGTCGAGATGTGGTTGTCTAGAGAAGATTTATACATCAAATAAACTTTGTTCCTCTTTATTTTCAATTGGTAATTTTTAAAAATCCATTATGATAAACTCTCTATTAAGCTACTGTTTAATAACTCCTTTTATCTTCCCAGACATCCAACGGACATCTAGATTCTAGAGGACTTCTGACTTTTGAACATTGTTATCCGAAATGTTAAGTCGTCCAATATGACATCGCAGCGGCATCCAAATGTCTGGGATTAGGCATTCCGACATTGTAGGAGACAAAATTTTAGTTCGATTTAATATTGATTAAGAGAATAGCTCGTTTAACCGCAAAACGTTAGTGCTATCCCTCTAAAGGCAATGGATGGGGGCCTAAAAACCCTTACACTCTAATGCCATTTGGGTTCTTTATGGGTCCTTTATTTAGTGGCCGTATGAAAGTCCCCTTTATCATAGAAGGAAATGTCCTTTATCGGATAAAGGACCTGGTCCTCTAAGGCCATAAAGGACCAACTAAAAAATGGGAAAAAAGGGCAAGTCCCGGCGAGTTTTGAACAACCGACCTTGAGACTTGTGGGTGAGTACTCTAACCACTAGACTATGGGTGGTCTTGTTGATTGGGAAGTATTATGTAGTTATTATATATGGGAATTATATGTAGTATTCATTTGTCTTTCTATTTCAACAAAATTTATGTTTTTATGTTGAGCCGATGTTGAGAAAAAAAAATATTTCGTAGGAGAGGGGTAGCGCCGTAAGAATGCATGGGATAAGCATGGAAATCGCCGACGGCAATTCCAATGCTTTCTTACGGCGATACTGTCTCCTGCGAAATATTTTTTTTCTTAACATCGGCTGAAGATATCGACATGATTTTTATTGGAAATGAAAGACAAATGAATGTGCCACAAATTAGTCATGCCATTGATTAGGTTTTGGATAGCGCGACAGGGAGAAAAATCGAGTCAAAGATACCCATTTTAACATGGGCTCTTATGGGAGAAAAGTTTGTTTTCTGCCTTGTGACGTCACGGCGGGGCTTTTAGGCGCCGCCTCCTTTTTAGAGGTATACGCCACGCCTCCGACTTTGCGGGCTTATATCTCCGGAAAAAAAATTTTATGCAGACTATAATACATGGAAAAATTCGTAATTTTTTTTCTATTTTTTCATGTGCTTCATTTTACATGCGCGTTTTGACCCCGGTTCCCTATTTACTATAGCTTAGATTAGTACTGATGTAACTGTATGTTTCCTTTTTCACCTTCTGCACTGTATCTAAACTAAGCTCATAAAATTAAATTGAAGTGGTTGTAAGTATTTTAAAGAAACTAGATAAACCAATAATGAAATATTGATTAATTGTTATTTTCATACCTCCGATATTGGAAACCTTATTATGAACGTATCTATACCTTCAAATGAAGTGGGTTGTTGTTTACGTCTGCGCGAAGTTTATTGAAATTTATTGATGCAGCAGCAATGTTGACAGCTAATACTTGCTTTGCGTTATATAATTCCAATAATTACATCGTGCCTCGGCGACGTCATGCTATGAAATATAAATAGTAGGGGAAAATGTGAAAAGTGCAAATGGTAACAATCGAATACCGCAATCAAATTGATTAAATGGATTATGAATAACAATTTTCTAGCAGTTGTGTTATATATGTATAAGACTTTCGTGGTTGGTTTTAATGGAATAATTATTAATTACGTTCTGAAGCTATTGTGCAGAAGATTAAACGTCACTATCTTGACAATATGTAATAATAGGCCTACTAAAGTTGGAAGTTTCAGCGTTCTATCTATTTTTCCCACGCTGTTTTTCCATGTCCCTTTCCATGTTCTTCGATATATAAGAATTGGAATCGATATCAAAAAGAAAAATTGAAACTTTTGAAGAATAAGTAACAACTGAAAAGAAGTAATTCGGAAAAGTAAGGTTATATTTACCGATTGAAACTTTGATATACAATGAAGGCATTTGAAACAGAAAATCGTGATCATAAAATAAGAAACCATACAATTAAAACACTTTTTAATGATCGTGTCATTGTATTTAAGTGGATAGCCAAACACGCATAAAACTACAGCACGAATTTCATATAAACTAATTCATTAAGACGAGAAAACTCACTAACTATTAAATAATGCCTAAAATGAGAGTTTTAGATGCTCTCTTGTCTACTATGTAATTAACTTTCCTTTACTCAGCTTCGTCTATATCATGTCCAAGGTACAGTTCTTAATTGGATTGAATTAGTATAATGATATAGCTCACAGACAAACTCGTTATGGTCAAGAGAATGCCAGGAGTCACTGAGAACAGTCCCAAAGGCGTGGCAGTCAGTTGGTCCCGCTCAACTTGGTCATGAAATGAAGAAAGAGTCTTCCGCTGTTCGGCATTCAAATTGAACCAATTCTTGTTGAGAGAAGTGACCAAAGCAGTTTGTAGCAGTTCGCGAGATCGAAAGAGATGAGACTTTCGCGCTACGCAAGTGACCAGCCGTAACAAGTAAATTGCTGACATGGCCAACGGTGCTAATGCCTCGAACAATGGGCAATCCCGGAATTCGTTCAAACCAGAAAACGTCATCATGCAGATCATGAAAAATTTCATTCCGTAATCGATGAGCATCAAGGAACCGAATATATGGTCTGCCTCTTTTACCAGGTTTCGGAGCGATACGTAGTTGAACCAGTGTAAGTGGATCTTGTGTTCATCAAATGTGTTGGTATTGAATGAAACTGCGGGAACTCCGTTAGAAAGGTAAAGCGTCGTTTGTAAAACTTCTTGGATATCTTTTCGAATGGCTACCGCTATAGAACCAGCGTGGTAATAGATGTAGGATGGAACCAGTTCTCCCAAGAGTTGGAAAAATATGACTAAACTAAAAACAAAGATTTGAAACAGCCCCAAAACCGTTTCTGTGAACGTGGCGGTCAGGTTTGGATAGTAACTAATGAAGTAAAATTCGTTTGGAAACGAAAATATCAGCCAGGAGACGGCGGATAAAATGACCAAAGCCACAGTGAAGATTATGCAATAAGTAATCTGTCTTTTCTTAGGACTCTGAGGTGGGATGCTTTCAACATGTCGCTCCAACAAATGAAATCGCTCGAAGAAAGAGAGCAGAATCTGGCGACGACTCAGGAAAAAGTAGACGGTAAAGCAGGTTTGTGGCATTGGCATGAACCAAATAAAGTTCATTACCAAATCGTCGATCGTCTTCCAAGTTTTATCGACAATGGCGATCGCCATTTGGTAGGACTCAAAAGCTGTCATTACCAATAAAGAAACGGCAAATAAAGAAAGGATAAAAAAGCGAAGAAATACGGAGAAGATTCCCGAGTCGTTGCGGCTGATTGGGTAGCACCAATCAGGCAAAATCTTGGTATAATAAGTGGTTTTCCATAAGGGGGCGATGGAATCAAAGAGGTAATTTCCATTTTTTGTAACTTTGGTAACTGAAGGGTGGAGATCTGCAATTTTATTTGAGTTATAGCTGACTTGTTCCATTATGGCTTAGTTTCCTTTCACTGTTTTCACTTGCTTCTTTACCAAATGCCGCATTGAATGTGTTATGAAACCAAACTATTTACGGCCTTGTATAAGCTAGGGCATACTGTACACATATTGTTTACATATTCACTGACAGTACCTTATTATTTAAGATTTATTGTTATAGTGTTTGACATACACACAATGCCGATATGAATTACTGAAATAAATTGACTTTCCCTTATAGTTATTGTTTTTACATCAATACGCAGTAAATAAAAAAAACATTCCTTTATTGGGAAAAACTCATAATGAAATTATGAACTATCGCGGATACTGCGGACATGAATATGTTTTTCTTTTAAATTATAGGATATTGCAGCATTAGTTTTAACATCCACTTTGAACTGGACAGATGAAAAATCTAGAAATAGGCCCTGAACAGTTTTGGTCATTGTAAATAATTTTATAAAATTTTGAAACTGGAAGTTGGTGGTTTTGAAAATTGATTTCTTTCGAAATAGATCTTGAACGACTATTGATTTTTGTCTCTACTTATTACTTGATTTCAGTCAAGTTCTACTACGCTGATCATTACTTTGTTGCATGTCTACCTCATATGGTTATTACATATAGGCTGATTGAACTTTCTTTTTGTTTCGTTTTATGAATTAATTTAGGTATTGCTTATTTAGTCATCAATTAGTTTTGCTGGCCTCATGTGGTCTTACTGCGTTGTTATATTTTAATATGCATTTTTCGGTTTATTGTATACATAAAATTCCGGTAAATTTACAAAATTGATCGGAAATATAAAATAGAATATCAAATGAAACAATATCGTAAATCTATAATATTTCCCTTCTCTATAACCCCTTGAGTTAGAAATCGGATGTGCACGAACCGAATTTAACGCAGTTTTAATGCACGGTTCACTTAACCAGGTTTTTAAAACTTTGTTATTTTATTTCATGTTTGTTAAATAATCAAATGTTGAAGGGCATTAAAAGTTTAAATGACTGGTTTTAACATCGACATCCTCTTTATATAATTTCCTTTGAACATAAAATCTTGTTCGTATATATGCTGTAGTACGGTAATTTTGGGTTTATGGATTTTTTTGCTTCTGTTCGAATAATTACATACGTGGATTGAATAGAAACGAATTCGAAGAGGACACGCTCATACTGGCTTTTAACTTATGAACTAGAATAGTTACGTTTAGTATTTGGTTATCTATCTTGCCGATTAGATTGATCGAGAGAAAGAAAAAGTCAGTCTTTGGCTTGTTCTATGCTATTCACGAATGAAACGTTATATAAAACTATCGTTTCTTATCATTTTTATTTTGTCATTAACAAACAATTCAACTGCTTCAAATGGTGGTCTTAGCGACGGTAGGAATAAAACTACACTTTAAATTATATACTGTTAATTAAAAGAAATTTAATTAGATATTCTTTGGTATAATATAGAACTACGATTTATTCATCGAGAGATTGGTATTTTAAGAGACGAAAATCAGAGCCAAAATAAGGAAATTGCCATGTTGAAAGAAATTGTAGGATTCCAAATAAATAAAACTATTCCCGATCAGATTTTAGAGCTTATCAATCGTAATACGAAAGATATTCAATCATTCAAGACTAGTCGTCGACCAAAGTCTCGACCTAGAAGACCTGTAAGACTTCTCCCTTATGGATTCCTATACGACCGTAAAAACGAAACCGAAAACAGCACAGATAAAGCAGTTCGTAGATTCTATGGTCCGCCAACCAATTGTTCCGAGCTCTCTCAATTGGGTTACACCTTGAACGGTTTCTACCTCGTCCAATCCCCTGAAAATAGAAATAGTTCAACCAAAGATGGGAAGATACAAGTAGAAGCCATCTCTTGCAAGTTCAAACATTTAAATGGTTCTAAAGTAATAGAGACGATGCCTGTTGAAATTAAGTATGACATTAAACCGTATGCTGAAGAACTGTTAGTTAGAAAATTGACTGATAAAACATCCACCACGTCAACCACCACGGCTACCACCACGTCCACCACCACGTCCACCACAACGAAGTCAACTAATAAGAATAAGTCAGTCAGGAAATCCTACGATGTTTCCACTGCTGCCGGAGTCTATTTTCGCGTACGGTCGACATCCTTCTTGGAAACTTCAAAAAGCCCTACAAATATTATCAAATTTAATGATATTATTTTGAATATTGGAGGAGGCAACTACGATAAATCTAGTGGAATGTTCATCGTTCCTAAGACCGGTATCTATCAAGTCGCTTTTAGTGGAATGATTTCCTCAAATACAGCATCGCTAAGTAACCCAACCATCATCGAACTTCGCGTCAATAACGGATTCAATGAATATACTAGAATTGTAGATACCCAACTTGTGAACCAAGTTCTATTGGCAACCATCAAACTGCAACAAGGAGACACTCTTTGTGTTCGAATTAATATTGACAAAGAGAATTCGATTAAACGCAAAACCCTTCAGTTGCATAGTCAGGCAACGCTAAGTGCTACCCTTTTAGAAGAAATAATTGTTTAGAGCAATAAAAACGAATAAGATTGATAGCATCTGTGTAGCTCCACTGGCTCACATAGTACTGGTTTAACTTGTTCCTTTGCTTTTCACTTTCGGTATTCAGGTATCTTTAACGAGGCTCACATACTAAAATTGAATTAGAATCTTTCATGGGAAATCCCCCATCTTCCCCGATATAAAGCCTACTATATTGTAAACTTTAGTTTTATTGTTTAAACAAATTACAATTGATGTAATGACAATGAATGGCTTGCTCTTGTATTTTTATTCTAAATGTACAAAGAGTTACGGGAAATTTAAATACACAGGTGATTAGATTATATCTATCCATGGTAAACTAGTTAAAATACACGCATGCACGCAAAAATAAGCAATTCTGAGCATCTTAATTAAAACGAAACAAAAACAAACGTATAAAAAAATGTATACAGTATCCTGCACAGAAATGTGCCAGCACCCCGACATAATTGGCGGAAAACAAAGGCCAATCCAAAATTTTTGTTTTCTTATGAATGGTTTTTAATAGGACCATTTCACAGGAGAAAAAAATTCAACGCCAATAATGGCAACGACTTTGTCGCCGGATTGGCCTTTGTTTTCCGCCAATTATGTCGATGTGTTACATTTCCGTGTAGGATACTGTACAATTAAGGTAATTTAAAACATTTTTAGATGCATGTTTTGAAAGGGTTTCCTTTTTTGCGGCTTTCCCCCATGTTTTCTATTTGCAAAATGCAAGGATAGTCGACGGAAAAGAAAAAAAAACCTGAACCCTATCAAAACATGCCTTCAAAATCGTTTTAACTTGACTTAATTGTACATATTTTTACATAATCATTGAGCGAATCAAATCTGGTTGTAATCAGAGCGAAGAAGGAAATCAAAATCGCTACAGGAATAGATTTAAGAAATTGTAGCCTGTTCCAAGATCTATAGAGGGAAAATAATTTAACAATTCTACGTCGATTTTTCAGGAAGAAAAAACCGTCGGCGCGCGACATATTTCTTCATAAGATAACACGGCGGTGGGTCAGGGTGTTCAAATAATTCCTGTACCCACTATATGCACGATATGTAGTAGTATATGTAGATTTAGTTGATACTCGATTCGAGAATTTTTCCTTCTCATTTTTTCGATTGCAATTAGATTTGAGAAGTTTTTAATATTACTTTTTTAAATGAGAAGGGACCGCGCTGATTACGATTGATTTTTTCTTAATTTCATGATTCGATGAATTTAACTGATAAATTAACAGGAAATCCGTAAAAAGATCTACTGTGAATTCAACAAATAAATATGGACATTTACATTTTTATAACTTCCCTTTAATTTTTTAAAACTTATTTTTTAAAAGCTGAATTCAGTTTTACTCCTCGTTCATCAATAAAATTGTTTTTAAATAAAATTTTACATAAGATACCAGCTATTTTCACTGAAGCAACAAAAAATTTAAAAATACTTCTTTTTTAATTCTCGATGCTGAACATTTCAATATGTAAATATAATTTTTTAATAGACGTTGATTACAACCGTGAAATTTGAGCAAAGGCAATTAAAACAATAATATTTTTTCATGCTTCAAATGAAATTTGAATTTTTTATTGATTATTAATTCCATACTTAAACTATATGAAAAAGGTATTAAAATATATAGCTATTTGAATTACATTAAATCTGATAATAAACTAACGGATTTGACGTGGCAGTTTCAGGGAGCCATCGAAAGATCTGGCTCTTTAGCAGAGCTAAAATAGATATAGTAGCTATTGCACTGGGCAACTGATCAGATCATATCGAGTTCATCGAGCTCTTTCCCAGAATGAAACTTTATTCTGCCACGTTTCCGCTCCTTCTACTATTAATAATGGTAATAGAAGATTCGAGAGCTTCCAATAACGGACTGAATGATGGTAAGGCTTTTCCCAAATGTCATGTTCATCTTTTTTTTGCGTGTTAAATGAAACGCTTTCCATACGTATTATAAATTTTAGAGCTACGTTTCCTTCATCGAGAAATTGGACTGCTCAGAAGTGAAAATCAGGACCAAAAAAACGAAATCGCCTTGTTAAAGGAGACTGTAGGATTAAAAATCAATGGAACCATCCCCGAACAAATCGTAAGCTTAATCAAGAAGGAACTTGATGAGCAAAAGAAAAAAGAATCACTGATACCGATAAGTACCAAACATTATCCAGATTCACTACCAGAAAAGGCTCGTCATCGAAATAAACGACCTTTTCGACTCATTCCGTTAGATAAATCAAAAGATGCAACCAGCGACGAGAGTCATCATGAAATCCGTAAGTTCTATGGTCCACCAAGCAATTGTTTCGAGCTCTCTCAATTGGGTTACACTTTGAACGGTTTCTACCTCGTCCAATCCCCTGAAAATAGAAATAGTTCAACCAAAGATGGGAAGATACAAGTAGAAGCCATCTCTTGCAAGTTCAAACATTTAAATGGTTCTAAAGTAATAGAGACGATGCCTGTTGATATTAAGTATGACATTAAACCGTATGCTGAAGAACTGTTAGTTAGGAAATTGCCTGATAAAACATCCACCACCTCAACCATCACGTCAACCACCACGGCCACCTCCACGTCCACCACCACGAAGTCAACTAATAAGAATAAGTCTGTTTGGAAATCGTATGATGTTTCCACTGCTGCCGGAGTCTATTTTCGCGTACGGTCGACATCCTTCTTGGAAACTTCAAAAAGCACTATAAATATTATCAAATTTAATGATATTATTTTGAATATTGGAGGAGGCAACTACGATAAATCTAGTGGAATGTTCATCGTTTCTAAGACCGGTATATATCAAGTCGCTTTTAGTGGAATGATTTCCTCAAATACAGCATCGCTAAGTAACCCAACAATCATCGAACTTCGCGTCAATGACGTATTTAATGAATTTACTAGAATTGTAGATACCCAGCTTGTGAACCAAGTTCTATTGGCAACCATCAAACTGCAACAAAGAGACACTCTTTGTGTTCGAATTAATATTGACAAAGAGAATTCGGTTAAACGCAAAACCCTTCAGTTGCATAGTCAGGCAATTTTAAGCGTTACCCTTTGGGAGGAAATAACTGCTTAGAGCAATAAAAACGAATAAGATTAATAGCATCTGTTTAGCTCCACTGGCTCACATAGTACTGGTTCAACTTGTTCCTTTGCTTTTCACTTTCGGTATTCAGGTATATTTTTAAAGAGGCTCACACACTCAAATTGAATTAGATTCTATCACGGGAAAATCCCCCATTCCCCGATAAAGCCTGTTAAATTATACACTTTGTTTTATTGTTTCAACAAATTATAGTTTGAAATGATGACAAAGAATGGCTTGTCCTTGTATTCGTAATTTTCAAAGTTTTACGGGAAGTTTAAATACACAGATGATCAGATTGAATATTATCATCATTTTATTAGATATCTATTAAAATAATTAACTTTGTTTACTCACGTAAACACGCACACCAATATAAGATATTTAAACATTAACATTGTTCTCGAGGCTTTTTTGTTGGAAATTCGTTTGATTTTTTATTGATTTTTTGACATTTAAAGCGTCAGTAGATATTATTTTACGGATTATTTTTATGTTAACAATGCTTATTTATATAAATTAATATGAGTACAGCAGTTATTGTTTGATCCCATGTAGTATTATTTGAATTCAATCCTTATTTTATGATCGACTACTGGAATCTCAATCGAATTATGTATCCGGGGAGCCGCTTCAGGCTTTAATACACCTCTAAAGTATAGAAAAATCACAGCGCTCTGGACACAATAATACAGAAATTTAAATTTTTCATAAAATTTTCGAAAGCAGATCATTTTTGTTTAGAAAAGTCGAACGCAGGTTGAATTTCAATTTTAAATAAGATTATTTAAATAATATAAAAAATTTCACCGAAGTAGTAAAAACCTATATTATACTCCTGTTTGAAAACTGTGCTGCACACAGAACATTTCAATTTTGCGATTATAGCTTTAGATTACCAGAACTGTAGAAACTATAATAATTTTGTATGAATATATACAATATTTTCAGTTCCAGGACCTTGAGTCCTCTCCGACCAAATTTCGACCAGCCAAGGGAAAAAAATTGGTTCAAAAAGGGAGGCATAGGGGAGAAATGGGAAGCTGAATCAAGTTTTAGGGAGGCACAGTCATAAAAAGGTTAAGAACCACTGAAGTAGGACCCTGATTTGCACAGAGACGCACAGTGTTTATAGAGAGAAAGAACAAAAGATCACGAGTAATCAACCTAATAGCAACAATATTGGTAAAGAGTTTACGATTCAAAAATTCTTTCAGTTGCATAGACAGGCTACGTTTAGTGTTTCAATTTGAGAAGATATTAATTGAAATTAAGAGCTTGGTCTAAGTTAACAATAAGAATGACTAAATGATAGTCAATTACGATAGATGTTCAAAATAACGTATTCTGTTTCCAATTTTCCACATTTGCTGCTGGTGACTTAATTGAGGCTCTAGTTTTAAATTGAATTTGTAATGGTCATTAAAATATTTCTTAGTTTAGCCGGGTTTACAAATGATATTTGATTAATATAATTAACATTACTTGAATACGACCCATAAAGTTTATTTCCTCCTTATTTTAGGATTTAAAAGTCTATAGAATTGTTTGCTGCGCTCTGAGCATGTAAATATGGAGATTTACTTTTATATTGCATGCTTTTGTATTGAAGTTAAAAAAAAGCTGTATACAGTTTTAAGCATAGTTCAAAAGTAATGCTATATCAAATCCCAACTGCAGCAAAAATAAAAATATTTTTTTAAATTATCTGTATTGAACATTTCAATTCATCAGCTCGGATTCTTTAATAGACTTTGATTACAACCGTGAAATTCGAGTACAAGTAATCAAAAATAATATATATATTTCCGATAATTTTTATATGCTTCAAATGTAACTTCTATATTTTATTGCTTAGTAATTCCGCACTTGAATTATACGAAAGAGATATTTTTAAAAAATGACGATTTGAATGATTTAAAATCCAATAATAAACTAACGGATTTGACGTGGCATAAATGAAGTGAAGTTTCAGAGAACCATCAAAAGATTTAATTCTGGATAGGAGCAAAAATAGATACAGTAGCTTTTGCACTGGTCAGCTGATCAGATCATATATTGACACGCAACTCAACAAGCTCTTTTCCTAGAATGAAACGTCATCATACCACATCTTCGCTTCTTCTACTATTAATTGTGGTAATAGAAGATTCGAAAGCTTCTTATAACGGACTTAATGATGGTAAGGCCTTTTTCTAAATGTAATATGTTCCTCTCTTTTTTATGTGTGTTAAATGTAACATTTTTCAACATTTATGAATTTTAGAGCTACGTTTCCTTCATCGAGAAATCGGACTGCTAAGAAGTGAAAATCAGGACCAGAAAAAGGAAATCGTTTTCTTAAAGGAGGCTATAGGATTCCAAAATAATAAAACGATCCCTGAACAAATCGTAGGCTTAATAAAGAAGGAACTTGATAAGAAAAAGAAAAAAGAATCATTAATACCTAAAAGTTCCGATGCCAATCAGAATCTATCACCAGGTAAGGCCAAAAGTAGAAACAAACGACCTTACCGACTCGTTCCTGTCAATAAAGATTTTAACATCGACGGGAATCAGAAAGCGTTTCATAAATTCTACGGTCCTCCCACCAATTGCTCTGATCTATCCCAGTTGGGTTACACTTTAAATGGCTTCTACTTGGTCACAACAACTGAACAGAGTAGTAGTTCTCTCAAAAATGGAAGCAATCGCAAAGTTATGCAAGTAAAAGCGATTTCCTGCATGTTCAAACATCCAAATGGCATCTATGATGCAAATAATTTGATAGAGAACAATGCCATAGTAAGTCTCATGAATCAAATGAAATCTCCTCATGCTGTCCCTACTGATGGAGTTCATTTTCGATTTCGTACTTCAATCCATTTGGAACCTTCAATATTAAACAGCTTATATTCTACCATCAAATTTGACAAAACGATTTTGAATGTTGGAGGCGGCCAATACGATAAATCCCAAGGGATGTTCACCATTCCTAAGACCGGTATCTATCAAGTCACTTTCAGTGGAATGATTTCGTCTAATACGGCATCGATTAGTAATCCCACCTTAATCGAACTTCGCGTCAATGACGGATTCACTGAGTATATTAGAATCGTAGATAACCAGCTTTCGAACCAAGTTCTACTGGCCAACATCAATCTCCGCCGAGGCGACAATATTTCGGTTCGAATTAATATTGACAAAGAATTTACGATTAGACGCAAATTGTTTCAGTTGCTTAGTCTGGCTACGCTCAGTGGTTCCCTTTTAGAAGAAACCAATTGATGTTGAGAAATTCGTTAAAGTCGGCTATAAATATGGCTATGGTTATAAAAAAAATCTTTGTCATCAATTATCATTTTTAGTTGTAATCAATAAAAAAATCCAAGATGAATTGAATTATTCAACAGTTCAAAGCAAAAAGATCCGAGCAAAAACAAAAATAAAATATCAAAACCCAAAAAAAGCATTAGAAAATTATATTTTGAAATGTATACAAATCTTAAATACGTGCTGGAATTGGAAATATAAATTATTGTTGTCAAATGGTTTGAATGGCAAATTTTATTCGTATAATATTATGAACAACACATGCAACGATTCAAAAAACATCGTTTTTATACGAAAATGGTAACGAAAGTAAATTCTGGTGGTTCATAAAATATTACAATGAATTCTAAAATACCAATACTAGTTTATTGAAGTGGAAAAAAATTAAAATGACTCCTTTTTCAAATCTCTGTTTCAGCTTTTGATTACACATGAATAAGCACTGTTAAATATTAGGAAATTTAGCACTAAATAACAATATTTCCAAAATATCTATAAGCTTCAAAATTGAAAGTCGACGTTTTATGGTTATTGCTCCGTAGGTAATTCAACTATTAAAAAAAATTACAATATGAGCCATTTTAACTCTGATAATCAACTGACTATTCTGACGTGGGTTAGAGAGCCACCAAATGATGTGGTTTAGTATTGGAAAAAATAAAGATAGTAGCTGTTCTATTGGTCAACTGATCAAACCGATTAATTATTGCGCAGCTTATCGAGTTCTATTCCCAGAATGAAACGATATTATGTCAATCCATCCTTTCTTCTACTATTAATTGTAGTAGTACAAGATTCAATGGCTTCTAATAATGGGTTAAGCGATGGTAAGATATTTTCTAAATGTTATGCTATTAATCTCATGTTAATTTTTTGTTATACGTTATTCATTTTAGAGCTACGCTTCATTCATCGAGAAATCGGACTACTTAGAGGTGAAAATCAGCTTGAGGTGAAAGCTTGGTTCAGCAAGCAGGTGAACCCAGCTTTTGAACCAAAATCTATTGGCAACTATCAAACTGCTAGAAGGAGACACTCTTTGTGTTCGAATTAATATTGACAGAGAGAATTCGGTTAAACGCAAAACCCTTCAGTTGCATAGTCAGGCAATTTTAAGCGTTACCCTTTGGGAGGAAATAACTGCTTAGAGCAATAAAAACGAATAAGATTGATAGCATCTGTGTAGCTCCACTGGCTCACATAGTACTGGTTCAACTTGATCCTTTTCTTTTCACTTTCGGTATTCAGGTATATGTTTAAAGAGGCTCACACACTCAAATTAAATTAGAATCTATCACGGAAAATCCCCCATTCCCCGATAAAGCCTGCTAAATTATACACTTTGTTTTATTGTTTCAACAAATTATAGTTTGAAATGATGACAAAGAATGGCTTGTCCTTGCTTTCGTAATTTTAAAAGTTTTACGGGAAGTTTAAATACACAGATGATCAGATTGAATATTATCATCATTTTATTAGATATCTATTAAAATAATTAACTTTGTTTACTCACGTAAACACGCACACCAATATAAGATATTTAAACATTAACATTGTTCTCGAGGCTTTTTTGTTGGAAATTCGTTTGATTTTTTATTGATTTTTTGACAATTAAAGCGCCAGTAGATATTATTTTACGGATTATTTTTATGTTAACAATGCTTATTTATATAAATTAATATGAGTACAGCAGTTATTGTTTGATCCCATATAGTATTATTTGAATTCAATTCTTATTTTATGATCGACTACTGGAATCTCAATCGAATAATGTATCCGGGGAGCCGCTTCAGACTTTAATACACCTCTAAAGTATAGAAAAATCACAGCGCTCTGGACACAATAATACGGAAATTTAAATTTTTTAGAACATATATTTTTTACAGTATTTTTGACAGCAGATCATTTTTGTTTAGAAAAGTCGAACGCAGGTTGAATTTCAATTTTAAATAAGATTATTTAAATAATAAGAATTTTTTTTCACCGAAGCAGTAAAAACCTATATTATACTCCTGTTTGAAAACTGTGCTGCACACAGAACATTCCAATTTTGCGATTATAGCTTTAGATTACCAGAACTGTAGAAACTATAATAATTTTGTATGAATATATACAATATTTTCAGTTCCAGGACCTTGAGTCCTCTCCGACCAAATTTCGACCAGCCAAGGCAAAAAAATTGGTTCAAAAAGGGAGGCATAGGGCACAGTGATAAAAAGGTTAAGAACCACTCTAGTAGGACCCTGAGTTGCGCAGAGACGCGCAGTATTTATAGAGAGAAAGAACAAAAGATCACGAGTAATCAACCTAATAGCAACAATATTGGTTAAGAGTTTACGATTCAAAAATTCTTTCAGTTGCATAGACAGGCTACGTTTAGTGTTTCAATTTGAGAAGAGATTAATTGAAATTAAGAGCTTGGTCTAAGTTGTTAATCAGAATGACTATGTGATAGACAATTACGGTAGATGTTCAAAATAACGTATTCTGTTTCCAATTTTCCACATTTGCTGCTGGTGACTTAATTGAGGTTCTAGACAGACTTATTCTTTGGAAATGCCCTTACACCCATACGAAAACTTTTATCATTGTCATGTTAATAAGTCGGATTCGTATTTTATCATGATTATTTGGAACCGACACAATGGTAGACTTATATGGGACATACCATGTAATAGATCATTTGTGATTTGTCATGTGAGATATATAGCAAAATGCAATTAAATACATGTATTTATCAATTGATAACTGTTACAACAACATGTAATTAAATACCGTTATCCCTAAGGGTTTTGCTTTAGCAAATAAACCCGAATAATGATCACGAACAATGAACCAAAATTAGAGATTTATGCACAAAAAGAATCTTGAAATTCAGTTATATGGGCTAAGGGGGATACAAATCCGATTCAATTATCTAAAGAATAATGATATAGGCTTAATTGGCTATAATGTTTACAGATGGCGTCTTAAAAAATGATTTTTTGAATTTCAATCTAAAAAAATAATCAGTAAAAGTAGGAAATTGTATATTACCATGAAAAATTCGGAGATAGAGAGTTGTTGAAGGACGACGACACAAGGTTTTCTTTTCGTCAAATTGTACTATTACAGCGACAATCAGGGAGACTGAAAAGGGGGGGGGGGGTGTTGGGTGGCAACTGGCAGGGCATGAGTGATGACGTAATTGGTTTCATATATTAGTGCTTAGTATTGAATTTTACATGGCTGCTAGATTAACTTGCGCGATTCCAATTGGTGGAAAGTAGAAAGTGTGGGCCAGCCCACAACTTTTGAAAAAATAAAGTATACAGCATGTGCTCCTTTTTTTAGCTTTTTTGATTCATGTACAATTTTCATAGGCTCGTCGACTTGTTGGTGTATAATTGTGATTGGTGGAAAAAGTACTCTGCTGGAAATAAATTTGTATTAATTGAGTCGACGCTTACGGGGACCTGCTTAGTCTAAATTTTACATCAGACGACTTCTACTTCTTTCTCGTAAACGAAAAAAGTCCGGTGTGAGAACGTCAACAAGTAAGAATCGGGTTTATTTATATTAGTTATGTACCAAAGTGCAAACGAAGTTTTCCATTATTATTTTAATAGGCTATAAAATCACAAAGGATTAAGAAAAATTTTCAGATAATTGCCATACTTTTAAGATAACTTGTACATCCAATAGATCAAGTTTGATTAAAAACTGTGTTTTAAAATTTTTTAATCATATTAAACTATTTCAGTAAACTATTTTCCAAACTGGATTAATCAACTATTTTTTTAATGACATTCAAAGCATTGATATATTCTGAGATTTACCACGCTTTGATTAGCGCACAGTTAAAGGAATAGATGTGGATCAGTTTGTTTTTTCGTCTTTTTCTTAGTGAAATATTTTGAAATCTCATTTCGGACATAATAACTTTGCTATTCTATACAAGCTTACTGACTTCCATGAATCAAGTTCCAGATTTTTTCTTTACCGACATTGAAAAATTTCTAGAAAATGCTTCAATAGAGTGTATAATCTATTCCTCAGTAAGCTAAAACTGGTTTTGGTGTAAGATTAAACAGTAACAAATTATAAATGTCATTTAATAAAATTTTTAACAAAGGAAGATTAACCACGTATTATGATGTATGAGCAAAAGGAAACTTTTTCTATTTTCCTGCTTTTCCAGTGGAGCTAGAAAAAATATTTCTTTTTAAATAAGGGATATATTATGGTTTATCCCTATTTAAAACTTTCTGAACAAAATTTATATAACTATCATTTAAAATTAATATATAAAGCTGTATTGGAGAGTGATGACGCACTTGACTTAGTAGAACTTTATGCTCAATTTTTCTGAGCCATTAATTCTTTTAACGTTTCATATTAGTATATATAACACTTATTATTAATATCTATACCTGTATTCGAATGGTTTGGCAGTGTATCAGTAATGACGCACTTGGTTTAGTAGAACTTTACTTTGTATGCCGAATTTTCAATGGTTGATTGATTTACTTGCATGATTCCAATTGGTAGGGGAATGACCCCATAATTCACTCTTTTTAAAAATAGTTAGCATGTATTTGGGTTATAGCTAGTGCGTTCGATAACCAAAAACCCTATTTACGGTTGGTTACTTTGCTAACCAAAAACTCGATTCTATTAAGCTAAGTAATAAATGGTTAAATAAATGAACATACAAAAAATTAACCAACTCTATGTATATTTACTTAAACTAGTATGATTCTCAAGTGGGAGAAACCTGTTACTATCTATGGTAACAGTATAAAATATTAGCACGAGCATTATTTTTTTAGGGCTTACAAATGATTTGAAGAAAATTGATACGATCAGAAGTTACATGAAAAATCAATTTTCTGATAAAGTAGTAGAAACATTTCGCTAAACTTGAACTTGGTAAAATATCGAGGGGGGCCCGACTCCTTGTAGAAAAATGAAACGAGAAGAATTTGTACCGAACGAAAAAAAGAGTCGGCCCCCTCGTAAAATATATAAAACTTGAAACATGATTTTTTCAGAAAAACGCTGAAATTTTGACAACGAAAACTTTAAAGTTAAAACTTTAAAAAAGCCAATATAGAACTCGCTAGAATCTGTGTCCCATATGCATATAAATTATGCACAATGGGTATATTTAGTATATAGCATGTAATGGTCTTTTTTAAATATAAATTATTAATAATTACAATTTATTTCCAAGTAGAACAAACCTGTCTTTAAGAGAGTATACTTCATCGTCAAGATGGTGTGCTACGGACTCTTCCTAAGTTTTCTCCTGGGAATCTTAGTAGATTCAACGCTATCATCTCTCCCAAACACAGAATTTGGTACAAAATAACATTTTATAGTAACTCTTAACTTAAAATAATACTTAATCAAGTATTTTTATTCTTTCCGCAGCAATTAATAAGTCTTTCATTCATTTTGACCAACAAAACATTATTCCTTTAGTGGTAACTTTGTATCCTAACAGTAGATAAAATAGAAAATAAAACTATGCTTTGCATGCATTTTTTTTCGTTCCCGTTAGGAAAATATTGTTGATTCTCGATTCAAGACTCTTGCGGCCAACTTTCAAGATCAAATAGATGATCTTAAAGGTAAAGTCAGCACAATAGATGTAACCAAGCCGACCAATAGGGGATTGTTTGAAAGCCAACATCAGCACGAAATCCAGAAGCGGCAGACTAATGCTAAACGGCCCTTTTGTGAGTACAGCGGCTCGCTTTGTACTTTCTTTTACCCTGACCACCCAGATGCGGGTAACAAGAAGGGAAAGTACAACCCAACCGTCACCAATGGAATGCCACAAGATCCGACTGAGGTGAAAGGAGTACCCTCAAGCTGTAAAGATCTTCAACTTCTTGGCCACAAGCTGAACGGATTTTATTTGATCAAGACATCTCAACCAAACGAAGCAACGAAAATTGGAACGGTTTTCTGCGATTTCCAATCACCAATTGCCCTTACTGGTGTCGATACTTTTCTTTGAAATAACCAAATAGTAATGTAATTAAATATTAACGTTTATTTGATGGCAATTTGATTGCAGTTTCCCAAGATTTAATAGGTAATATCGACATTAAGACAAAGAACGTCCACTTTTACGTCCAGCGGAACGCGCCTTTAAGTAAGAGTGGCCCTGTTCCTTTCAATCTAGCGCGTCTGAACGAGGGTGGAGCATTTAATTTGACCTCTGGGATTTTTACTGCTCCAGTAGCCGGAATTTATCATTTTTACTTCTCAGCTACCAAAGACGTCCATCCGATTTTGACAATCACTCTTCAAGTTAACTGCATTGATTTTGGTTCTGCTTATACCAACCAAGGAATAACGGCAAATAAGAGTTTGCTTGGCACTTCTTTGAGTTCCTTCTTACGATTGAAAAGAAATGACCAAGTTAATCTTCACCTCAAGACTGGCGCGTTTACCGATAACAGCAATCACATTACCCATTTTACCGGCTGGCTCGTGGAAGAGGCCTTGATATGAATCGGGTTTTGAATTTGTTTACCTGATTTTTGTCAAAACTAAAATTTATGAACTCATTGTCAAAAATGAGTAACTATAAATATAACCAATCCAGAGTCGTTTAAAATTGAATTTCTATTTTACTCCATTCGGTTAAATTATTTTTATCAGGCAAATATTTGAAAGTGATTGATTCGAATAATAAAAGAAATGTCAAAAAATAATAATTGTGTTTTATTTACTTAGGAAATTCTACTGATGGTTTCTTTCGTTCTCTTTTTAGAAGGAAAACTATTTTTGCACAAATCATCTACTTATAGTTTCATGTGGTTATAGAAACATTGGAGATATTTAATTTTTACAATTAAATACGTTGATTTTGACATATCTAATAACTAAATTTAATGCTATTGTATTGATTTCATTTTAAACGATTAATTATATGAATTTAAAAAATATATCGTAAAGCTTTGAAATACAAGAAAGGGTGGAAAACTTTTTCCATAATGGTATTGTTTGAGTTATTTTCTGGTATAGA